>OW285236.1:215600637-216800637 GCA_935421215.2 Melolontha melolontha
TAAAAGACAATATTATAAAAATATATATTTATTTAATTTATAATTCCGTTATTGTTTGGTTGATATATAAGAATTTCAAAATGAGTATGAGCCATTTGCGATCCGTCAGGTGTAGCAATTACCAACGTCTTTAAACGCTGGTTAAAGACTTTTCCAACGATCAAGTTATTAGCTTGAGAAGCTCGCCCAATGTAAGCTGTCTGATCAAGTTCGTATCCACCGACTACCAAGTATTCAGTAAGCAAATGGAGTTCATAAATATTGACACGTGCCCACTTGAACGCATCGGGTGTATTACTGCACAAAATCTATAATCAAAGGTTTAAGTTATAGGGCGTAACTAGAACTTCATCAATATACAGCCGCGTATTCCTTGCTTTTGTACAGACCCGAATAGGCAGCTTCTACTTCATCTTGTCCCACGTGTATTACACCAGGAATTATACCGCTAGTGTTATATTTACCCAACAGTAAAACTTGACCGATATAAGTTATTCTACCATTTGCAGTATAACCTCCAGGGAGAGCATCTTTTGGTATTTGCCCTTCGTATTTTCTCCAATAATAATTAGGCAATGGCTTACTTCGTGATATGCAATCTGTAAATTGTTTCGATAAACTAAAAACTACCGAAATATCAAAAATTATCTTGGTCAACGGTGGTCATGGGGTGAAAAACGTCTGTCTTAATTTATATCATCCTTTTGAGAAAAATCTGATAAAATTTTCAGGTTATGTGTCATACTGACATTAAGATTAATATATTGACAAATTTTAACGTCAGCATGACTCTTAACCTGAAAATTTCATCCGAATTTTCTCAAAAGGATGATATAAATTAAGACAGACGTTTTTCACCCCATGGCCACCGTTGACCAAGATAATTTTTGATATCTCGGTATATTTGAATGAATAAAAGCGCGAGAAATAAAATAGGTCATTCGATGGGTATTAAAAAGAAATTTAGGTTAGTAACTAAAATTCAAAGTTAAATTAGCGAGAACGTGAGATTATGTGTATGGCAAATGATTTATAGTTATTTATTGTACAAGTGTGTTATGTTACAAATAAGTCACGCGAGAAAATGTTTAGCTCACAAGTCCGCTAGGACGAGTGAGCTACTTTTCTCAAGTGACTTATTTGTAATTAACACACGTGTGCAATACAAAACTTTAACCAACACCTCTTAAGATCCGTTCAAAATGGCTTTTAATGTATATGGCTTTAATGTATAAACGACTAATGCAAAAAGTTCGTATACTGTAATGCAGTTACTATGGAGAATAAATAATGCAAATCAACAAGCAAACAAAATTAGTGATTGATTAATAATACTGCAGTTAAAAGTTGATGGTAATGGAAGAGTTGCAAGAGGCTGTTTTCATTCCGCTAGAAGTTAAGAAAGAAGCTCAAGCAGCATGTTATAAATTACTGCCAAAAAAATCGAAGGATAATTACGACAAAGAATTTCGTCATTTTGAAGAATGGAGAAAACAGCAAAGTATCACTGGAATTAACGAAGAAGATATGCTGGCGTATTTCCATATTTATAGAAGGAAAATAGCACCTTCTTCATTGTGGACGAAGTATTCCATGTTAAGAAGTACTTTGAAAGTGTATATGAATAGTGACATATCGAAATACGGAAAACTGATTTCCTATTTGAAGAGTGAGGCAAGAACCCACAAGTCCAAAAAGATGAAAATCTTGGAGAGGCTACATATAGAGAAGTTTCTGAATGAGGCTCCTAACAATAAATATTTGATGATGAAGGTATTATTTATTTTCTTATATTTAATTCAAAGTATTTATTCATTATTCGTTCGTGTATTCTATGTAGGTTGCCTTAATAATGGGTATATCAGGTGCGTGTCGTTGTCATGAAATAAGTAAGCTGAAAGTTGACGATATAGAAGATAAAGGAGGATATTTGTATGTTTCGATACCTGACACAAAGACAAACGTATCTAGAAGTTTCACTGTTATGGCAGAAGGATTTACAACAGATATTCTTGACCTCTACAGAAAATATGTCTGTATGAGACCAAAAGGTATTCCACATAGCAGATTCTTCCTAAATTACAAGAATGAAAAATGCACTATCCAGCCAGTTGGAATTAACACAATTTCTAAGATACCTCAGAAAGTTGCATCTTTCCTGAACATACCAGAAGCTCAATTATATACAGGATATAGTCTGAGACGTTCGTCAGCATCTCTTCTGGCAAACGCAGGAGCTGATATTACAACAGTTAAACGACATGGTGGGTGGAAATCGTCCACTGTGGCAGAAGGTTATATACAAGATTCAGTATCCAACAAGATTGATATAGCCAGAAAGATACAAGGTCCAGACAGTCTAACGTCCTCGACTTCTGGTCATCAAATTTCTGTTCAGGATACTTCAAATACGTCTTCTAGTATAACTCTAAATTCGAATAACCTGAATGCAGAGTCAGATACAAAGAGGATTTCCTTCAACTTTAATATTAATGTAAATGTTAATTAGTTGCTATTGTTTACCCTTTAGAATTAATATAAATGTGTTAATACTATAGCAGTTTGAATGTCTCTATACAATCTAAATTTCACCTTGTTTTAACTCACTAGTGAGATAAATTATGTTTTTAACTCACTAGTGAGTTATAAGCTACATAATTGATTTAAAATCGCCATAGTTATAGGTCTATTATTAGGAGGTGTTGGATAAATAAATTAAATCAAACTTACAATCTTCTGAACGTTTATTAGTAGCCGCAGCTGCAGATAAGGAAATAACGTGGCAACACAACCATAAAATGAGCATGTTCAGAAAATTATTAATGTAGTTCACGTGAAACTTAAAGTATTTGCGTTGAAATTTCTAGTTCATCTTATATAAGACGTTCCGAATACCATACATATTTATGAATTGTGCATATATTATACAAAACACCATTGTTTCTTTTGTGAGATAACTAATTTGATACAATGTGCGAAATTATGTATAACACCTGAACTATGTTAATAATTCTTACTAAATTTGCATACCTAAATATTTATTAAAATGCGTGTCTTTCAAAATTAAGGCTCGTGGATTTGAAAATATACGTATTGTTACGATTCGGATACGTTAAAACAAACAACGCATAATAGACTAACAATAAAGTTTCGTAAACATGTACGATATAAGACGGACATGTACTGTGTAAGATACAATTTTCATAAGACATGATCTTTGCGCACGAGTCTTCTAATGAAAAAGTGCGTAAAAATGTCTTATGAAACGTGTATTTTATACTATTTTTTCTATTCCGCCTTTAAATATAAAAAATGTTTAAAATAATATTCATGTTCAATACGAATATCTTTGATATTCTATTTTTTTGACGTTGGCTACACTGGCTTATAATTTGAACATTTCAAATATTTGAAATATTGTTATGTGGTTAATTGACGAAGGAGATACTTGTTGAAACTTCATTATAACGCTAAGAAATAAGTAATTAAACTTCTAGTTTCAAAAATTCTTTTATTGTAAATACCACTACAATATTGTTTCGCCATACAATGGCTTCATCAGGTGAATGAAATACTGTATTTCATCCACGTTTCATAACCTGTAAAACCTTGTTTTTTTACCAATCAATTTACTGGATCTAAATAGCTTACTTCTATTTTTCACAAATTTATTCATTTCGCATAGAAAATTTAAAAAACACAATTTATCTTCACGGTTGAACGCACACTAAAATAAAAACACCAGACTCACGCTTCGCATTCGAAACTTAACTGAAGTTGTGCAATCGCAAGTGCCTCTTTTATACTGCTGATAGCATGACTTGTTCAAACGCATCCATATGCATGTTCAAACACGCTCTCACAGCGAGTATTATAGAAGGAGACCAAATTACAAAGAGCACATACACACATACATAAATTTGGAACTTGTAAATTGCTCATGTATTTACACGTCATACATACATATTCATGCCTGTCGCTATAAACGCAGCGACATAAAATAATAGGAATAGTCGTATTATATTTTTTATACGGTCGGTATTTTCTTAATGCATAAAATTAGTGCATTGTGATTACAAAGTATTAAATAAATTTTTAAATTTATAATTAGAGCTGACCAATTTTCGTGCGCGCCATGAGCGCCGGTATGGGAGTGTAATTAGTAATATATTAGAATATGCTATAGAATAGGGACGCAACATGAGCTTGTTACCGATATAAGTATAGAAGTAGAGGCATTTATTCTATCAGAAATAATTAAATATACACTTGGTTTTCTGTTATTAAAGTAATATGCATAAACACACGAAAAATAAGAATAGTACATATTATAGCAGCGTTGTATGTACCTATAAATAAAATGGAAAATGTATGAAATCAGTGATTGTGTGCACGACAGAGGATTTAAAAAACACTTACCGTTATAAGCGTCTTCCAAGGATTGACAAACTGGAGAAACTCGATTGTATATTTTCAACATCAGGTGTGTTTCTAAGGTTATTTCTGAAAAACATGTCCGCCGTGAGGAAAAAATATGTTTATATTCGTTCTACATCTAGTGATGTTATATTCGCATAATCAAATTTTTTTAAGCAACTTAATGCATCTGTAGACGTGCCCTCACAAATACGTGTTAAGGTGTCAAAATTTGCATTTCTGTCTAAAACACTTTCAAATTTAATTAGAACACTTTCACTTTTTGCGTCTTCAACAGCACACAGTTGTACTTGAACATCTTTAACGATTTGCAGTGATTCGAATTTTCTAAATTTGTTATTGCTTCTTCTAGTTCCAAGTAATTCTCACGAATACTTTGTGAATCCATTTTAATCTGGGCATCTTGAAATTTTTTCTGGCTTGTATTGATAGCTGCACTTTCTTTCGGATCGAATGATAAAACCAAGTCCTTCATTTTTTCAAAATGTTCATGATAGTAAAACCCCACCCGTAACCATGTACTCCAACGTGTCAGAATCGGCTGTGGTGGCTCAGGGGTATGGGGACACAATTCTTGAAATTTCCCAATACGGTTTAGAGATTTCAGGAATACTGTCTTTGTACTCGATATTAAAGCATCTACCTCTGGATAACATCTACGAACCTGTTCTGCCATTTTGTGTATGGCTACTGTAACGGCAGTGGACGTCAAGCAGTTATTGAATATCGACATTTGTTTCCCGATAGGCGTATTCCTCATTACAGAACGTTTCTGGAATTACACAGAAAATTTAGGGAATGTGGACTGCGTGGTTATCTTTTCGACCAAGGAGTAAATTTGCCAGCAGACTTAAAGGAAGGAGCCGTAGCTATTGTTACAAGGGGTCCAACTCTCAGTGTACGTCGAATCGCTAGACAACTAGGAGTGCCACGAACGACAGTTTGGCGAATTTTAAAACGTGAGAGCTTATATCCATATCACTATCGCAGGGGACACGGTTTGCTTGAGGCAGACCAATATGATCGTTTAGTTTATCCTACCTGGTTATTAATACAGTCACGGCTGCATTTTAATTTCTGCAGAACAGTCCTCTGGACAGATCAATCTACGTTCACGAGAAGTGGTGTTACAAATCTAAGAAACCTGCACAGGTGGTCATCAGAAAATCCCAAAGCCCTCTAAATCCCATCTAAATTTCAACATGAATTTTATATTAACGTTTGGGCGGCCCTAATCGATGACTTGTTGATTGATCCTGTCGTTCTTCCTGGGAGGTTAAATGCGGACAATTACCTTCAATTTCTTATTGACGAAGTGCCAGGTCTTTTAGAGGATGTCCCACTGAATGTTCGACGAGACATGTGGTTTCAAATGGATGGGGCACCACCACATTTCGTAATTGCTATCCGAAATTGGGTTAACGTCAATTATCCAAAATCGATTGGCCGAGGTGGTCCTGTTGCATGACCACCCAGATCACCCGATCTTAATACCCTTGACTTTTATTTATGGGGTACATGAAAAACTTAGTCTACGCGCAAGATTCGAACACAAGAGAAGAGTTGTTGGATCGTCTTCACCTGGCTGCCGAGCAAATCCGACAAAACAAGTAGGAAATTCGAATAAGTACTTCTTCTGTTGGCTTACGGGCACAAGCCTGCATTCAACAAGGAGGTGGACATTTCGAAAATATTATTAATTGAACTTTTTTAAATAAAATTAGTTTCTATTGACTTTAGGATTACATTTTTTTCCATGATCTGACAATCACATTCATAGATCTGTAACTTTGACACAATAAAAATAGATATACAAGTTTTGCGTTTATGTTACTTGAAATGAAGTCTACGTTACACTCCTAAAATTTAAACATAACGATACGGGTGGACTTGTATACAGGTGGAAACAAATTTTAACATAGAATATAATACTGAAAATATGCGTAGCCCATAATTTATGCTTGAATATATTTGATTATTACTTAATTACTTCAAAAATAAAAGATATAAAATAACATAAATATTTAAAGTAATATGTAATATAAGTATATACAATTATTTGCGCCTGTGGCACTTGTGTCTTTAACATCCACTAGTGAAATAATGAAACGTACCATAGCAACTAGTAAGTATGATACAACCTGCTAAATTTCATTTTATGAATACCAATATTTTTTAATTAAATTTCGAACAATTCCATTTCATTAATGTGGTGATTGTGATCGTATTTTACGATAGATGCATTTCATCCACTTAAGAAAATTAAACGCTGGAACTGACGTTCTCGCGTTTAAACATTCTTGCGCGGATAAAATGCTATCTAAAACACATATACAATAAATAACTATTATCAAGTATGTCGTCTGCATATTTTTTCGCCCTTAAGTATTATAATTACGTCATCCATCCAGCAATTAAAATCGTTAATTTCCTTGATACTCTAGCGGGCGGAAAGTTATACGCGCGCACGACGGCAATCGATAGTAACTAAATTGAAGTAAATTGCTAGAGAATTACTGTAGATTATTAGGATTACAAGAGTAAATAGTTGGATTTATAAAATACATCCAGTTAAGTTTTGACACTTGATCGCTTTCCAATAGTTTCAATATGCATTAGTCGCGGTTTCCCGTTCAGGCTTGTTCAAATTGATTATTATATCCCCGTTTTGGATCGTAAGTGAATATTTATGGTGGTGGTCTATTAAGTAAGTGACCAAATTACAAGTTCGATGATCCCAGATCTGAATCTTACAGCATCGTAAATATTAATTTTTCGATTTTACGGTGTGTTAAAATAAATAGCTGGTAGTAACTCTGAGATAATATAAGGCAATTACCTGCTAATAAATGGTTTACTAGGTTAGAGAGATACTATATTCACTCCTTTTTACGTGCACAGTGGATGGAATCATCAAATAGAGCAGTAAATAAATTCAAAAACATATAGTGGATTGGTTTAGTATGCAACAAGTAGAATAGCGATATTATAGAGATATTATACTTGGTTAGAAAGAATAAAAATAACCTATAAGATTGCTTGCAAGAATGAAGTAAAACATTTCTACAAGGCGTAAACGAAATATATCGACATACTTTAATATGCAACAACTGCAATAATATTAATCATAAAATGCTAACTCTATCTCGAACAAGGTCAAAGAAAAAAAGTATTTGCGAGGGAGAATCCAGAAATAAGGTTCCCATATTTTACAAATAGACAACATTTCCCGTCGGGGATTCCCTGTACGAAAGTATAAATACGCTTATCAGGATTTACTTTTTTCATTTATTATTCTACCAGTACAAGGTTACGCAGGTTACGTCATTTAAATTTAAAAGGCAATTATCTGAAGAAGTTATTTTAAATGACGGGAGACTTTGTTCGTCATAAAAAAAAACAGTGATACGTCGTCAACGTGGAGTTATTCTTTAGTTGCGAAAGACGGGAATAGTGCTAAATGTAATGTAATTACATACACATTTGTCATTAAAACATAACATTAAGATTTTAGCTGACGTTAATCGTTTAACAGCTTAAACAAGTCAAGATTCTGAAAATCTAAACACAGCACCGCCGCCAGATTATTTTACTAAAAGTGCCGACGATAGCCTGGATGATGTTTTGGCAAGAATGCTTGCATTAGATGAATTTCCATTCAGTGTATTCATAGCTTCAGACGGTTTGAGAAAATTGCTCTTAGCGAAATACACGGATTTACCAAAATCAGCCGTCACAATTCGAAAGCGTGCTATGAATTACAGTGAAAAAATCTGAAAGCAAGTAACTGAAGAATTAAAACATTTGAAAAGTGCAGGTGAAAGATTCAGTCTATCTTTCGACGAGTGGACATCAACGTCCAATAAAAAATACATGGCTGTCAACATTCATTAATATAAAAAAATTTAGAGGACTCGTTCCTATTCATGGAGGTATGACGGATGAAAATGGTCTTCGTATATTGAAAGAGCGTCTAAGTAAATTTGATATTTCCCTGGAAATTGATATTGTGGCTACTGTAACCGATGGACCGAACGTTATGATAAAGGTGGGACAGCTTTTTGCACTGAACAACAACCGTGTCTCGCACATGGTATCAATTTGACCTTCTGTGATGTGCTTTATAAAATAAAGAATCATTTTCAAGACAGGCAAGACAGCCCTACCTCAGACTCAGATGATACTATAAGTGAACCAGCTGTGACTGCTGATTATATGATCGATAGCTATGATGATGACAATTTAGAAGACTTAGACTGTCCAGAATCAGGTTTAATCTTAATGTCACAAAATGAACTTGCACGAGAACGCATAACAGAGTTAACGAAAGATGAAAACATTAATGAGCTGACAAAGAAAATAAGCAAATTTGTAGTGTATTTCAAAAGATCACCATTGAAAAATGAAACAGTACTTCAAAAATATGTGAAGATTGAACATGAAAAGGAGCTGTCACTTCTTTTGGAGTGTAAAACCAGGTGGAATAGTCTTCTAACCATGCTGGAACGATTTTCTCTTTTAGAAACCTGCATTCAAAAAGCTCTTATAGATCTTAATCATCCAATCCGTTTAGAAGATGTTGATTTTGACTTGGAAAATAAAATTGTTGATATGCTGACCCCAATTAAATTAACAGTAGAAGCAATCTATCGACGAGATGCTAATACATGCACAGCTGATGCCGCTTTGAAATTTCTTATAAAACGATTGTCTAGCAAAAACTCAGCACTCGCCAATAAAATGAAAGCATCCTTAGTGGAACGTATAAAGCAACGGCGAAATGAAGAATTAACTGGTGTGTTGAATTATTTACAAAATCCACGAAAAAATGATGAAAATCAGTTATTATCGGATTTGGAATGGCTAGACTTATTTCCAGTTCATGCACAGACTTTAGTGAGGGCGCAAATAAAGAGTATTGTTAAAAGACTAAATAGTCGAGATGACACAGAAAAGGAATAAAGGTTAGGATCACAAACAGATGATGAGCCAAGGCAACAAATCTCTCAACCCAAATTGACACTAAAGGAAAAGTTATCACTTTTTATCTATCTTGAAACATTTTTTGGCGTTTCTTGATAGCTGCGGCGTGTCTCGGATCGAATTGTAAAAGTACATTATCAAAATTGTTTGCGTTAATAAAACGCAGCCTCTAACCATGTTCCCCAACGCGTAGTAATCGGCTGTCGTAGTTCAGGCACTTTCGGACACAGTTCGTGAAATTTTTTGTACGTTTTGAGGACTTTAGAAACACTGCCTTCGTATGAGCTATTAAAGCATTTACTCGTGAATAAAATTTAGGTATAAATTGCGCCACAAGATTGAAATAATAGATTTTACATGTTACATGTAACAGATTGCCACTCTCTTCTTTAAGAGATCGGCCTAAGGAAAACATGTTAGTGGCACCGTCACTCACAAACATTAAAAGTTCGTTTGTTGAAACTTGAAATTTGTGCAATGCGCTGAACACCACTTTTAAAATTTCATCGCTAGTACATTTTACAACTCTTTTGGAGCAAGTAAGATAAAGGATGACGGTTCGAATTCTTCCATTATACTTCCCATCACTTTCACCACAGAATTTTTTTGCCGATGGGTTGTTTCGTTCAAACATAACCACAATTTTTTAGTCTTTCAATTCTGCTTTAATTCTTCTTTCTACATAGTCACGAGCAGATGGCATAACGTTTCTTATCGATGTCCGACTTGGTAATGTATAATCCGAATACTTGCTCCAGAAGGAGACAAATGCTTTTAGGTCTAGTAAAGTGAACGGTGGATTACATATAATAAAACAAACACCTATATCAAATGTTAATTGTTCGCTGTATCGTTTGCAAGGGATTACAAAACAGTGTCTTATACTTTTTAGGTGACGTTCACACTTTCACCTACTGGTACACGTCAAATAGTCATCGCACCTTACACATTTAATTCTATCGCCTTCATACACACTCGCTATTACGTTTTCTAGTTTCTTCGAAATACGCCGTCTCCTAAACGTACCTAAATGCAACATTTTCTAAGTATGTGTGTACTGACATCCACTCATAACGACCAGTGGAAGGAATAATACTGAACCAGTGTTCAGTACGCTTGAATTTCCGTGCCGCGTGCTTCTCCCCTCTACGTTGCTCTCGGCACTGCACTGGAAATTGCCCCTCTTTGCCGAGTCTAGTTATGACGTACCTCGTCTGGAATCGTAAATAGACTATAGTCTTCTTCTTCTCTGTTTTGGGTTGGATGCCACCACGTCCAGGCACTTGAGCACACTGCTCTTTGTACTATCCCCAATAGATCTCTCAATTCCACTCTGTTAGTCTTGTGTCCTCGATAAAAGCCACTATTCTCCTCAGGGGAAGTTTGAGTACACTCGAAGGATCCAATAGATCCCTCCCGAAATATTTCTGTCTGAGTTCCTTCAGTTCATCACACGTGCATATTACATGAAGGCTAGTTTCCTCCTGTTTTTCACATCTCCTACACCAGGGCTCGCTAAGCAAGCCCATGGTGTACAAATGCTTCCTTAAAGGACAATGTCCGGTTATTAACCCGGTAATTATTTTAATTTCTTTTTTATTACTACGAATTAGGTTAGCTGAAAGCTTTCCGTCCAGCCCCCTTAGTAGTGTTTTGGTATGGAGTTGACCTTCCGTTAACCTCCATTTATTTTTATTTTCTTTTTCTAGCCATAACCAGATATCCCTTTTAGCGGAATCCTTAGTGATTCCACATACAGGTTCTGGTCCTATGAAGTTCCTATTAGTACCTTCTTTGGCGAGTTTGTCGGCTCTCATTGCCTTTAATTCCCGCATGTCCTGGCACCCATATCAGCGACACTGCATTGTCTTGTGCCAGGATATTGAGGACCTGTTTACAATATTTCACCAGCTTAGACCTGGTAGATGGGTTCATAATGGCTTTAATAGCCGCCTGACTATCAATGATTATTAAAGACGGCAGACTATGTGCCCGAACAGTAGTGTGATGTGGAGGGATCGAGTAGAGGCGTACGACGATCAATTCAGTTGCCGTTGAGACGTTGTAAGCGATACATTGTTAACACAATCGTGTTGAAAATGTCGGGAGTGCGTAGAAACAATGCATCGACTCGGTTGCATGCTAACGTAGTAAAGAAATTTTTACATCGGTTTCCCGATTTAATATATGACGGTACCGTAGTGAAATGTTTAGTTTGTGAAAAAACTTTATTAACTTGGAAAGCAAGTCAGTGCCAAAGACATATAAATAGTGACAAACATAAATCGAATAATAGTGGACGCAGATCATATAATAAATTTGTGTGTGATTTAACAATGATGTTAATTGCGACCAATATACCAATGCAGAAAGTGGAACACCCAATGTTTCGTCAGTTTTGGAAGAAATACAATCCTACGTGGAAATTACCAGGAAGAAGTACGCTACGGAATTACGTACCGTCAGTGCGTGAGAGAATTGTAAATTGTACGAAAAATACGGTAAAAAAAAATTCCTGTGGTTAACAATAGACGAAACTACAGATATTAAAAAACAGTCCATCCTAGCCATTCCAGTACGGACGCTGACTCCACAAGGACCTTCTCCTCCTTATTTACTAACCTGTAAACGAATGCAAGGGTGTACTGCCAGAGCGATATATGATGTATTAATAGAAACACTACACAAATTTGAGATTTTACCGAAGCAAGTGTTAATGTTAGTTACCGATGCTGCCAAGGTTATGTGTTCCACGGCAAACTTACTCAAAACGATTTAACCAAACCTGCTGCATGTCACATGTTTGCTTCACGCTTTACACCTTGTAACAAACACTATACGTACAACTTATCCTGATGTGAATCAACTGATAGGACAAACGAAAGCGGTTATTCTTAAATCTCCGAAACGGATTCGGCTATTTCATTCGCTGTGTCCTGATATACCCGAGCCGCCGCAACCAATTCTTATACGATGGGGTACTTGGTTAGAAGCAGTATTTTATTATTATAAACATTTTGAAAAAATTAAATGAGTGATTTTACAACTAGATGCCAAAGAAGCAGCTGCAATACGGCTCAGCCAGGTTCAATTTAACAATCCTCAAGTTGCAGCAAATTTAAAAATTATTTACGACAGTTACGTTCCAATACTGGACGCAATAAAAAATTTACAGAACACTGCGCTGTCCTTATCGGACTCATTAGCAATTATTGACCACGTAAAACTAGTGCTGCATGTCCTTGAAGATGAAAAAAGTGATTGTGTCCGTGAAAAATTTAACAGTGTATTAGATAAAAATGTAGATTTTACAAAATTGGGGCAACTTTTTACCAATACTGAAGATCCGTTGTACAGATACAAAGAGCGCTTTAACTATGCAAATATAACATCTCCCAACGTCGAACAATCCTTCTCTGTATATAAACATGTATATACGTCGCTACGTACGAACCTTTCCGAGATTAATACAGAAACATATATTATGGTGCAGTTTTTTCATCGCGCACATCCGTATTTTTTTGCAACAATGTAAACATGTTGGGTAAGTTATTTATGTTTTTTCTTAACGTTTTGCACTGTTATTCTGCTAAACTCTCCACGCAACGCCACTGCTGGGGCACATAGTCTGCCGTCTTTAGTCATTATGTTAATTTTTTTGCTTGCGCAGCCGGCTTCCCGAATTTCATCGGCGCAGGCTGCGACTGCTAACAATTCGGCCTGGAAAACCGTAGTATGTTTCCCCAGACATATCGATATCGAGAAGAAGAAGAAGAGACTATAGTCAAGTATATTAATTTATTAGTCGCCTATAAAAAAAGCGCAAAAACTTGTTTATTAATGTAGCGAAAGACAATCCCGAAGTTTATAAATTAAAAAATAAGCAGGAAAAAATATTACCTTAGGTACCTAAAAAGTTTTTTTCATAAAATCGTGAAAGGTCATACGTACCTACTGTAAATATACTTCAAAAGATGTATGCATATGGGTTTGTTTATTCATGAAAGTAAAACAAAAATAAAGTGTGTTTTTCATTATTTTGTAAACTCCTAAAAAAATTGTTTGCGTAAACTCTAAATACTGTTAGCAGTAGCTGAAAGTACAGGCACAGTTTTTAATTTAATATGTATTTTATGTGTACACAAAAATTTCAGCGCTTAATTAAATATTCTCGTGTTTCTTGATTTAGAAGAATTATAAATTCGTCCTGTTCATTTTATTTCGATTACGATTACTTATTGATATTCCGATCATTTTATATGTCCATTAACAACAAGCGAACCACGACAAATATTAATCGAAGAGAGAACATTTAGTGAACTTCACGTTGCTAGGATTTATGTATCCCGAACTGGCAACGGTAGTGTTGATAAGAGCCATCTGACATATCCATCGTAAAGCTTGACATTTTTGACGGTATACGTACTCAGAATGTTTTGTAATGCTGACGGCTATTTGTGTCGTCGACTTATAACAGTGACTTTAAAATGTCATGAGTTAAAGATACGATATTTACTACTACTTTCTACGTATATTATCTCAATAACAGCGCATCGATCAACTCATGGACTGTTGGCGAGGAAAGACCATTTAAAACCACTGTATATCACCAGCTTAGTTAATTCAATCATGGTCGTTGTTCGCTCGGACGAATTTAAAGAGAATCATCCAAAGTCGATTGTTGTGCCAAAAAATCGGTTGTTATGCCGGTAGTTGGACACAAACTGATAATGCAAGATAGTTATGTAAGATTAAGATATGTCTGGGCATTAGATCAACAAGCATACATAAGGTATTGCTTGAACATTCATCTGTGAAAAATATATGTTCGTGTTGGATCCCGCATGGTTTGACAATCGCTTAAAAAAGCTTCGTCTGGGTTGGTGCAAAGAAAAAAGCCGGGCATAGCATTTACACAGGTGACGGTTTCTCGAACAATACGTATGAGTTCGAAAGCAAGCAACAATCGACGACGTGGGAGTTGATGACGGCGTGGAGTTGGATAAGTCAAACTAAATGATCGCCTGCTTTTCTTTTGAAATAGACATGTGACCACAATGCCGCTAGAGGATCGTAAAACGGTCAATCCAAAATGGCACACAACCATATGTTTGCAAAAAGGCTTTGGAGAAATCAGAAAAAAACACAATTTTTGTTCTTAAATGATGGGCACAATATTTCAAGTGGAAGTGACCGCATTGCTTCATTGCGTTGAGGAAATCAGCAAACAGGGTGAAACAAATTCTCCGACAACCGATCAATGTTAACCCTATATTGCACGAAATTTAATTTTGCAAAATCATTTTTTTTATACAATGTTTTTCAACGTCCATTACACGTAAAAAATAACCAAAAAAATATTAAATTGATTTTTCAAAAATTTTCCAATGTTTTTTTTTTAGCCCATTTGGGAACATTGTGCCAACATGACACAGTCACTAATATTGTACGAAAATTATGTGTATTCATTTATTACATCCTACATTATGGTAATCAAAGAAACAATTCTTTTTTTCATATAAACATAAATATACTTTACAATTGACACAATATATTCGACTTTTTCCATTGCAACGATTGCGTTTTTCGGAATGTAGGGGCCAGTGACCAATACCATCAGTTCTGGTTTCAAAAGGAGGTTGAACTCCTTTACAATTCTTTTTTGTCTGCTGTGGCTCAAATACAGCATTGCTTGGCCTCCCTCGTTTCTTAGTTGATGCATTACTTGCCCCTATCGTGGTCAGGACTTTTGCTAATTCGATCTTGAATTGTAGGAGAGGCATTTCTCCAGATCTCTGAGGCTGATCCCGACTGTGACGTTGTGCTATTCTTCTGTACAACAGCCATGAATTACATACAACGACATCTATCAGGTGGAAAAATAATCTGTGATACAACTTTTTGGATCTGGTTCGAATTCTATACAGACCAAGTAGGGAGTCCAGAAGATCCACCCCTCCCATGTGTTTGTTGTACACCTTTACAACGTCTGGGTAGGTAATATCCTTCCTAGCCTTATCTGATTTAAAGAATCTTTGAACCTTGTGTGATGGCTGACTGCCAGCAAAAGTGGATAGCAGCGTGACCACCTTGTTGTCGTACCACTGTACAGCCTTCACTTGCTGGTTTCTGTATTTGGTTACTTTTTCTACAAAAAAAAACCTCTACCTTTTTGTTTCCAAGTCTTTTCCGTGGGAAAGCTACACCCCATTAACCTGTTTGTTCTCACAGTTCCTACACAATCAATTCCATTTTGTGACAAATAGGAGAACAAAGGAACGCTCGTAAAATAATTGTCACAGTACAATTTGTGATGCAGATTCTTGAGTATGTGGCGACTCATTCGAGCAACAACATTACTTGAGGAACCAAAATCTTGTTCCCCTTCTGCTACTTCTGTTTGTCCAGTGTACATTTGGAAGTCATATGAAAAACCACTGACCCCAGAAAGAACCCACAACTTATAACCCCACTTATGCGGTTTCTTTGGATTGTATGTTTTGAATGAAATTCTACCCTTGAAGGGTACTATTTGTTCATCACAAGACAAGTTTTCCTCCATTGGTATTTCACTGCACACGGACTGAATATGATCAATAACAGGTTGAATTTTTTCAGTTTTATTTTGCATTTGCTGATTGTCGTTGAAATGTAAGTATCTTTTTATTTCTTGGAAACGGTTGACCGGTATAACATCAGCAACTTGGGGTACTCGCGTGTCTGCACCCCAGTACTGTCTTGTACTGGGAAATTTTATTATTGACATCCACAGTAAAATGCCAATAAATTTTAGTATTTCGTCCGTTGTAGTGACGAAAGGGCGATTTGGATTAGTTTGAACAGAATAAAGCATTGACATGTCTTCAGAAATTCATCAGTGAAGAATAGTTTGAAAGCGGCGTAAGGAGTGACAAGCTCTAAAATTTCGTCTGGTAAATCAGTGTTACCGCAAAACCGTACATTGTCGTTTTCTGTGAAAGTCTCTTCCTCCTTCCGCACTAATTTCTGACTTTTAGATTTAGAAGAAAATTGGATATTTGCTAAGGTGCTCAATGGTTGTTCGTCTTCAGAATCGAATTCGTCAAAATTTTCTTGATTATTAGCCTCATTTTCAATCACATTCCGATGTTCTTGAATTTCTTCGACATCATCTGCTAGAACAGAATCTTCACTAGGAATATCTCTAAGCTGGTAAGAATCATTTGTCTTTCCATAAAAAGATCTCGAACTGATGGGTTCCCACTTTTCATCCATTTTATATTTTGTGCACTTTATGCACCGTGTTCCCAAAAAGGCACAAATACCTGTGTCAATGTTTACAGGTAAGTATATATGATATAACAAAAATCAAATAATACGTACCTTTACTATACTGTAGCACGCCTTACAGGATTTTTTTGAACTCGGAAGCAGACTTTATAACAAAACTAACATCACTAATCAAAGTTGACAACAGGTAACCTCAAATCTGCTTGACATGATCATGTGTTTGAATAATTTTGGTCGTAGTACTGTGCTGCCACCTGTAGCTGAGTAGCCCAATTTAAAGGATAGTGTTCCCTAGTGGGACCAATGTGCATACCGATGTTATTTCTTTGAAAATAAAGTTTTTAGAATGTTTAATTCATGGTGTTCCCGAATGGGCACAAAATGCAATATAGGGTTAAAGGCACTAATGAACGTGTGCGCAAAAATGTCTTATGAAATGTGTATTTTATACTATTTTGTCTATTCCGCCTTTTAAATATTCAAAAATGTTTAAAATAATAGTTATGTTCGTTAATTCATTATATGTTAGTTACTTATTACGCTTGTGACCAACTTCGAAAAAAAAAATAGAGTGCGGTAAAGTAATACAATACGATACTGTGTGATTAACACTTTATGACACCGGAATAGAAAAAACACGTTTAAATTTATGAACGAAATAAAATTAGAGGAAATTCTCATACAAGTGTCTTTGTACTTTATGCATTTTATAATAATACTGGCCGACGTGATTTCTGTAGCACAGTTCAACCCATCATTTCCACAACGCTAATACCTTTCTAATAATAGAAAAAATATTCATAAAGCCCTAATACGTCCAGTTTTCAATGAGTTCTTTAGACCCTTTTATTTTGGGAGCTAGTAAATTTTATGAGGGGTCATTTAAAAGGGGTGCATTTGAAAACAGAAAGATAACCTAAACTGGAATGTATATAACACTAAACTTTTCTGTTATTTAGTCTTCCTTTGATGTCCGAAGTGAGTGGTTATGTGTAGTTAAGAAAGTTTCTTCAACGGCGAAAATGTCAAGTGGAATGCGTCGTGGTTGCAAAATTTTTCCTGACCAGTTTTGTTATATTTGTGAAGAATTTCTGATGAAGTCACAAATTGGAACATTTTCTGAAAATGTGAAAAAGCCTATATCATGTATTTTAACGTTTCAGGTGTCTGGCGAACGCCTTTTATTATGTATAATTACTACTAATAAAGTTTTAGCAAATGTCTCTACTATTCTCTCTATAATTTTTATATACATTTTTATCACTGTCAAATGTTTATATCTAACCATATCTAACTTTTAAAACGATTTAGTTCTATGATTTAGTTACTTATTACACTTGTGACCAACTTCGAAAAAAAAAATTAGAGTGCGGTAAAGTAACACATTACGATACTGGCTAACAAAGCAACGGAGTATCGTAATTAGTACTTTACGACACCGAAATAGAAAAAATATATTTTCATATTAGGAGAGTTGTAAAATTTAATATAGCATGTTCTAAGTTTCCCATTACATATTTAATTAAATTATTTATTAGACTAAGGATTTTTTATAGTTTCAAATTTCTAAATAGAAAAGTAAAAACAAATAAAATTATAGGTAAAATTAGAAAATTGTTTATATTATATCATTAAAGGCAGCATATTTAATTGTATAAATTAATTAACAGCATCTGTTTGTACCATCGTATTTATTTATTGAGATATTCTCTTTTGAAAAACTCACGAATTTATTACAAATGTATAACAAGTGTTCATTTGAAAAGTCAATCTAGTAGCATGTGATTTACTGAGAACATTTTGAAGTATGTCGTAAATTAAAACTTACTACTTAACCTACAAAGTCGTATATTTTGACTGTTTGATACATACAAATAAATAACAAATAATTACCACTTCGAAAATAAGCCTGGACTAAATAAATTTTATGTTCTTAAGTGAAAGCCATTTTAAAACTGAGAAGCAATTTATTTAAACCTGAATCGACGCACGATTATTTTATGCAGTAACTGATATTTGTGATTGACATTATCAAATGTCATTTGGATTTACGTTTACGGAACAACAAACACATACTAATATATTTGCGTCTTATTCTATCAAAATTTCAAAGTAACCTAGATTGACTTTTCAAATGAACACTTGTTACATATCTTGAATATAAAACTGTATTTTACATGTTAAAAATTTTGTGTTGTATGTGTTTCATTAAATTAATTCTTTGATTAGGGATTTTTTTCATTTCCAAATAGAGAAATAAAATCTAATAAATATTTGTGAAAATAGAAAATAATCTATTAAAAATTGTATGTATAACCAATCATATGTATATTAATAACATGTGATAAAATATTGTACATGTTTATTTTTCCTATTGTGCTTTGTTTATCCATAATTTTTTTGAATTAAATGCTTACTGCATATTATTAAATGTTATTTTTGTAAGCTGATTTGTATTTCGAAAGACTTTTTTTATGTATTCCATTTTATTAATTAAAAAAAAAACAATAATTAAATATCACTAATACTATAATTTCATAATGTTGAACCTTACAATATTCAACTATGTATCAATTACATTTAAACTTGGCGCTTAAAAGTACCTACAAAGAGATGGCGAAGGTCACCAAAATCGTACTCTAAAAGATCAAAGGTGCCGAAAAGAGTGTCGCTTCTGTATGTTCTCTGGTCTTATTCAAAAAGTAATGAACTAAAAGGCTTATAATTGCATAGTATACACTAACATTTAAATATAATTTGGCATATTCCAATAATACCGGATATTCTCGAAGTAACAAACAAAATTCATATTACGACTAGCAGGTACTGATGCGCCGTTACTGTAGCTCTAGGATCTGGCATTCTCGTAATAGCCTATAATTTTACCCTCTAAATCATATTTACGATCAATTTTGTTCAGGCACCGTGTACTTGGATAGGTGACATGCGCCATCTGCCCAGCGCAGTTAGTAAAGCAGCCTGATGAAAAGATTTTGCTAGGGTAATAGGGTGAGTGAGCGATGTCGTTGTTCCAAGCGGAGACATCACACAGATGTTGTCGGTTCCGAATATCAAATTAAATTTAGCGTAGATGGAATGTCGTTAACCTCTAATATTGGCTCCACACCTATATTAATCCAAAGGACGAAAAGTAGGTGCGGGAAAATTTATTTAAATGTTTATTTTCATGCATTGGCTTTATGTTCACTTAAATTATTTTAATTCAATACTAATTCTTAATATAATACTATTCTTAAGTGTTAATAGGAAAAAATGCTTTTAACATTTTGGAATCAGTAGTGGAAAACATATTTCATATTGTGCAAATCAATTGCATTTTCGCGAAGTGATGCGATTGAAATAAATGCTTTCTACATATACGACGCTAATTATTCGAATTTTTTACTGAAAAAGAATGCAAGATTCGAACCCACGCTTATTCCACAATTTTACCATTCAACTATTAAGGGATATAAAGAGCCATCAAGATAATTTGTAATCGAGCCAACCTTGAAACCGAAATTGTATGTTGTAAATACATTCGTCCTCAGTTGCATAGTTTACATTAACTGTTGTTATTTTAGCTGTCAACTGACATTTTACTCGACGTTTGTAATGTAAGTGCAGTTCAAGTAAATACATACGATTTCGGATTCAAGGTTGACTCGATTACAAATTATCTTGATCGCTCGTTATATATATATATATATATATATATATATATATATATTAAAAATAATAGATTGTTTATTGGTTTTAGCGACCTTTTATTGAATTTTGATATTTTTACGACGTTTTGACTTTTATTAATTCAGTCTTTTTCAAGTATCTGGAAACAAGAATTATTACAATGAACATGAGAACTGTGTTTGTTTCGTGTGATAGATATAACAATTAAATTAACAATTTTAAATTTGAAATTAGATTAAAAAATTAATTACAAATTAGGTTAGCATTTAATGTTGAAAATTAAATAAAATTAATTTAAAATAGCTTAAATGAATGGTAGGGGGACATTAAAGTGATTAACATCTGTATGAATGAATTGGAGACTTAACGATTAAATTAACAATTGTAAATTTAAACTTAGATTAAAAAATGATTACAAATTAAGTTAACATTTAACGTTGAAAATTAAATAAAATTAAAATAAAAAATAAAAAATAGCTTAAATGAATAGGTAGGGAGACATTAAAGTGATTAACATCTGTATGAATGAATTGGAAAGTTGAATTACACTACAAATAAGTAAAGAGAACAAAGAAAAGACAATTAAACTCACAGTTGTTGTTCGTTGGTTTTACAAGGGTACGCATTCTGTGTAACACATGTGTTTTTTTTATATAGACATCCGAGACCAATTTTCTTAAGAAACGACCGTGCTTGTGCGGATATTGTAAGTGAACTGAGTCATTTGGTTTGCGGGGTTTTTAATTTCTGTTCTTTGGAATTAGCATGGTGGTCAGGACAGTATTTAGGGGTATATGGTTAACGTTGTTTTTTCTAATGGGAGCTATTTTTTTCCGTTGTGTCTTGTGCGTTGCAAGGGGGGGGGGGGGTGATTTTATCTATTGTTTTATGAGAGGGTAATAGAGTTTTGAAAGACCATCAATTTCGTTTCTGTCGTTGATTGTTTTGCTATTTTTGAAAATGTGTATCATTTCTTGTGTGTTCTTTTTTTGTGTTATTACTTTGGTGTTGTCAAAATCAAAATTATGTTTAAGTGTCAATTGGTGTTTTTTTAAAGCAGTTTGATTTTTTGCGTATTTGTGACCTTTCAATCTTTCTTGTAGTAACTGTTTTGTTTGGCCTATGTATATTTTGTCACAGTCTTTGCAGGGTATGTTGTATATTGTGTGTGATTGTTTTAGTGTAGGTGTTGAGTCTTTAAGTTTGGTGTGTAGGAATTTTAGGTTTTTACCGCTTTGGTGTGCTATTTTCAAATTAAATTTAATATTAAGGCACGGCCAATAAAATAAAAAAGAAAAAGAAAATTCTTATAAACACTAAATATATATATATATATATATATATATATATATATATATATATATATATATATATAAATATAATATTTTCATGACCTTGGTATGATAAGGTAAACTTAATAAGTCGGCGATTAAAGGTCTGGTTCATTACTTCAAAGTATATATATTTAAAACAACCCTACATGTTTCGGCAATGATGCCTTTTCAAGGGAATAAAAAATATAAATGACAGAATATAGATGTCAAATAATTGAGTTGCTATGGTTTAAATTATTCAAAGATACATTCCAATAATAATAATAAGTCATGCCTTAGTATTCCAAAAAATAGATAGCAAGGTGTGAACATATGTGTTGTTCGCTGCTAGCAGCTTGTGTCTCTTTCTGGGTATGAATTTGTGTGTTGGTTGCTGCTGGCAGCTTGCGTCTCTCTCTGGGTGTGTGGTTTTGTATATGTGTGAGCGCGTAAGTGTAGGGTTTTGCATGTTCGTGCGCTCGTGCATGTGTTTAGTGACCGGTCGCGTAAATTTAGAGAGATCGGATAACCAGCCGTTGCGTAGGGCCGCCAACCCTTTCCCGGCAACTTCTTTACTTTTCCGAGCAGTACTTCGACGGCCCGACCCCCGCCGCAACGAGGCAAGGCGCAGACCAGCGAAGCGCACCCTGCACGGGGTTGCACATCGCCAACCGAGGGAACACTGTTAGTGGCTACCTCGACGACGGTCACACTTTGTGCCATCTTAACGATTTCCGAAAAAGCGGGGGCAATGCACACACGTCGAACGTGTGTGTGCTGTTAACAGCAGCTTAGCCAGGTTGCCGCCCAGGACCGGTCCTAGTGGTGTGTGCATTGCGCGGCGCCGTGATTTGCGCCGCGTAGCTTGGTTCCTCACTCATGCTGGAAAGGCGGAATGGCACCTGACTGCCTAATTAAGTGACCTTTAATCGCCGACTTATTAAGTTTACCTTATATATATATATATATATATATATATATATATATATGAAAAATTTTGTGAAAAACCCATCTGCGCGGAATGTGCATATATCGATATTTCACTGTTTTTTACAGATCATCAGTGCACCTTACCGAAGACAGACATGATATTCACTTCTATACTACGTGTATATATACGAACTGTAATGAACTTCATGTGTATGAGAATTAATAATTATTAAATCTCACTTTACATGCGATTGTCGCTATATATATATATATATATATATATATATATATATATATATATATATATATATATATACATATGTCAATAACTGACATTTGCTTTCAGTAACTGACATTTACTATCAAAACTGACATCAGCTTTCAAAACTGACTTCCGCTTTCAACTTGACATCTACATTCAATAACTGACATCTGATTCATTAACACTGTTGCTTTATAATGCATTTCTAAATAGCTTGAACCAAGGTCTATCCTGGCTTAAGTGGTAAAAGCGACAGTCCGGCAAACTGTAGACTTGGATTCAAGTCCCAACGTAGACAATATTTTTCAATTAAAAATTGCGTATGATTTGCTTTGTAATTTGTAGACAGCAACCTTGAACTCGTGCGCAAAAATCATGTCTAATGAAACTTGTATCTTAATATACTATTTCCAACATTCTTTTTTACATTAAAATATGCCTGTGAACACATTGAGATTTGTGGCTGAGAGAAATACTTACAAAAATATGGCGGATTTCGCACATGCGTATAAAATTTTGTTCAGCGCGGAAAGAGAGAGTGATGCTCCTGTATGTTCTGTGGTAAGATGTTATTCTTTGGCAGTTTATAATGCAATAAATCATTAGATCCGTTCACTAAAATAACTACAGTAGTAGTTATTTTAGACAGTCGGTCGATGTAAAGGGTACGTAATCAGCTGGTTTCTTTTTAAAATTGCTATAATATAGACACGCTTCAACATTTTTCAGAGTTTGATGCTTTATTGAAAAGAGTGAACCATCTGATTAGTTATGGAATATTTATTATTTACTTAGCGGATGGCTTCCATGTACTGAAGTCTAAATGAAGTATATACATTTACACAGAACATGTTAACCTAAAGTTAAATTTTAGAATCAAGCCCATTGATCCCGTCGAGTACGGTGTCAGTGGCTATGGTGAAAAGTTCTTTTTAGTACAATCCTACTAGATTTAGTACATCGAATTCCAATCTAATACGTTCGTACACTGAAGCCTATTTTAATACTGGACGGGCTGTTCCGGTTCCGTGGTGACGATGCTTCGTCGCTCGTTCCCTTTGATTACAGCTCGATTAATAATGAACTCACTGCGCACAAGGTGTAAGTTTGGATACGCTTTCTTGTTTTTTCTTCGGTGAAAGGTTAGTTTTTGAATAAATGCAATTGATCTAAATATATTTATTTACACTAATTACACCTATTTTTAAATATACAACAACTTAAGCTATTTATCTTATGAGTATGACTGCTGTGATACTTTGTGTCTTGTAATTAATTAAATGAATCGGCACTGTTTGAATGACTTTATGTTTGATTATATATAAAAGAAACTGATACTTAAATGAATAAACTGACTGTCTATGTTGAGACAAATTAACTCTCTGATGAGTGGTTTGATTACTCGAAATGAGGAGTTTACCCCGATAAAGTTATAAACGCGACAGGACTTGTTTGTGTGTTAAACTTGTAGATAAGACTGACTTGATATTTGGTTTTTGTGATAAAGAAAACTCCAAATGAAAAATTCAAAATCCCCACTATACCATGATTGGTAGAAACTGTTCAAAGAGGCGTTCTCAATTGAACTTAAAATATGGGAAAAACTGTCAGTGAGTTTCTTTGACTATAGAATATATTGCATTGCCGTAATAAACCAGCGATTATAAACGTATTCACCAGTTCACCATTTAACAAAATCCTGGGAAGTTCAGACAGTAAAACAAAAGGTTTTGGATGTTCTTTGAACTACCAAGATACAATTATTGATGCAGGTACCTTAAATAGAAATACGGTAATACCGCGCACATGTTGGGACTGACGGTATTATTTGATACAAAGAACACACCATTACTTGTAATAAAAGATCTTTGAATTTAACTAGATAGTATATGGATTATTGTTCTGAAAGGCAATATAACCCGAGACCTGATTGTATACATAGTTTGAAGCTGGCAAAAGAATATAAATTTGACCTCGTGTACCTAAGATTATCCGGATCGGACCAACCGCTTTATATAAATATGAAGTGCCGCAGATGATAAACATATACCGTGTGATACATGAGCCTGCATAACGATTTTAATTTGATTATAATTAAAATAGTTAGTTATTATACTTAATAAAAACCTAATCGTTTCTTAAATTAATTTAAAAATACTTAATATTAAAGTGATATGAAAGGATCCTGCATGTATCCTCAACAAATACAATTTTGCGTTTTGTGCCCAAAAATGCAATCCGACTGAAAGTCAGACACTACGCTCTCAATAAAAGATGAGTTTAAAAAATATTCTGAAAGCCACAATCTTTCAGACTTTTGGTAAGCAATTAATACGAGAGATGTCGGCTTACTAAGGTACATTTGTGAATTACAAAGAGACTACTTTATTTATAGAAATTAAACATACACTAAGTAAAAGCGTGAACTGTTAGCTGCTTTCCAACATAATCGCCATCAATGTTACCGCACTTATCGCAGCGAGGCACAAGCTTCTGTATTCCCTCGTCGTAAAAGGTGTGACACAAATTTCTAAAATACTGCCGCACTTCATCTTGAAGTTCGTCGTCGTCTTCAAGCCTTTTACCTGACAAATGAGCTTCCAACGGCCCAAACAAAAGAAAATCAGAAGGAGCCAGGTCTGGACTATGGGGCGGATAGACAATAACTTCCCAATCGCGTTTCTGAAGCCGGGCCTTCGTCTGATTTGAGGTGTGCGGTCTTACATTGTCATGCAACAACCTTATTCGTTTCTCTTCGTTTCTGTCGAATGGCTTGGTGTAGTTTTTCCAGAGTTTGACAATAAATATCGCTGCTGATTATCGCTTTCGGTGGTAAAAACTCTATGAGCAAGATGCCTTGCATATCTCAGAAAACAGTTGTCATTGGCTTTTTTGCAGACTGCTAAATTTTGAATTTAGGTGTCAGTGAACTCCGATGCTTCCACGTCATCTAGTCTTTTTTTGATTCGGGGATGTGGTGATATACCCACGTTTCGTCTCCTGATTTCATGAACAGAGCTTTTAGGAATGCCGGCCGGTAGAGCAATTTCCCCTATTTTCAACAAACGATCTCCTAGAATCAGCGTATCGACCTTTAATTGATTCTCATCCGTTTTTGTTGTTGATGGTTTTTTCACACACCTTCGGGATCATCGCTCAGAGTTATGCGTCCACTTTTGAACCGTTTACACCAAACACCAACTTGTTTTCGACTAATAACGCCTTTTTCGTAAGGCTTCAGTATGTTTTTTAAGAATTTCGGTAGGTGTTTCATTATTTGCATGCAGAAAACGTATGACCGCTCGCACTTCAAACTTGAAGTATGTTTCTATCGGAACTGATATTGTGCTGCTGTCACTCCACACGTTGTACTGAACATAAAGCAATGACAATAGCCACCTATACAGTACATATGCGCATCTATAATCCGGGCAAGCTTCAACCTGATCGGAGCGATGTAGGCGGTGTGCCACGCTGGTGTTTAAGCACTTGATGATGCTTGTAGAAATTGTGTTGTCTTTGCAGCATTCGTCAGCAGCGGTCGAGAAAATACTCTCACAGCCGACAATCATCAAATATATAATCAAAATCACATAATTTACTTGCTATAATGATTGCTTTCTCTGCCTAACCTGTCTATTATGTGTAACATATCATATGAATACGCACGTGCAGATAGTTAGGGAAGTTTTTGAACACAAACTCGCTGTTTGGCGCGCCAGCAATCTTGCATTTTAAACATCTGTAGAATAAGTTTATTTCGAATGTTAAAAGAGATAAAATTTCAGCCTTACAAACTGCAAATTGTGCAACAAATTAACGAAAGAGGCCAGGAAGCGAGACTTGCTTTCTACACCACCATGAGTGGGGTTGTAACTGTAAACCTCAGACATTCCGAATAATTTGCTAAATGACCAACGAAGCACATTTTCATGTTTCTGGCGATACTGGTCAGCACCTTAAGGAACTGCATGAAATGCCCTTACACTCTCCTAAAGTGGCGATTTGGTGTGAAGTCGGTGCCTTCGGAATTATAGCTCCGAAAATGACAATAAACAAACAGTGACCGTTGTTAATTCAGAAGGTTACGTGACTATATTGGAAGGCTTTTTCGAACACATGTTGCGACAGTTTGGTATTCACCCTACAAACGTGTATTTCCAGCAGGATGAAACAACAGGCCACACCACGCGCAACAATATGGCTGTTGTTCGCCGAATGTTCGAAACTGTTACTCTCGTTTCGGGGAAATCGCTTGGCCAGGTCGGTCGCCCGACCTCAGTGTACGAGACTTTTCCCTGTGGGGGTTTCCGAAAGACTGTGTGATCCAGAGGCATATCATGAGTATCCAGGAACTAAAGCAAGCCATTGTTGACGAAGTTGCAACCATCGATGAGGATCTACGGAGGCCTGTGTACGACAACTTCAAGAAACCTTTGCAACAATGCATTAATGCAAACGGAGACCATCTGCCTGAGGCCGTTTAAAAAAAAAAACCTTTATAATCTATGGTAAATAAATGGCATTCTTGATCGTATTTAAAGAATTTTTTTCTTATGTTTTTTTCCCTGAAAATTCTTCCAATGGAGACTGTGGTTAAATAATAATTTAAAAAGGTATATAACCCCTTACCACAATTATTAGTCGTATCCTAAATACGTATTTCGACAACTAAGTTGTCATCATCAGTAGGTAAAAACTACTAATTAAAAGTCACACATGGGGCACAGTAAAGTAAAATAAACGCTTCCGCACAACCCTGTAAAGACTTCAGTCTTTACAGGGTTGCAGTGTATAGTAGTTGTGCGGAAGCGTTTATTTTACTTTACTGTGCCCCATGTGTGACTTTTAATTAGTAGTTTTTACCTACTGATGATGACAACTTAGTTGTCGAAATACGTATTTAGAATACGACTAATAATTGTGGTAAGGGGTTATATACCTTTTTAAATTTTTTTCCCTGCTTTCTTATATAAGGAGTGAGACACGAAAAAAGTTTTAGATTAGAAAAGTCTTAGATTGATTAAGTCATCTAATCTCCATTTCGAACTATTAGTAATAGGTTAAATCGTAACTTCTCGATTATTTACAGATGACACTTCGTCAATTCTCTAAGCTCAGACGTGACTTATATGTCCATCTCAGTCGTTCACGTTCTAGCTAGGATACAAATTTTGTGGCTCGCTTGATAATATATGACTATTTCAAAAATGTCAGTTGACTCCGAGCCGGCCTCTATAAATAATTCTTTCAAATTTCTTATAAATTTTCATATTCGTATTAATTGAATCTGTAGATGTTGAAAGGTACTAAGTAACGTTTTCGGCCATTTTGAGGTTTTGCACGATAATAGTATTTCTACCATATCCCGATCGTTATATGTAGAAAGGGTGTAGAAAGGTGTGCGAGCATCGAGTGTTGTTGTGGGCACAAGTTCTAAACAAAATTTATTGTTGAGAGGGACCAACTGACGTTAGTTGTAGTAGTAACAACAAACAATGTATTCCTTCCTGTATTAATAAGTATGGCTGACATAGTAACATTGCTAATGTGAGGAAGTGCAGTGTGTTAGTGCTGTTAATTCTTATTTTAATAATACTTTTTAATCATGGAACGTGAATCAGAATCTTCGGAGGCAGGCGCAGAAACTGAAGTGTCGTTGCATAACAAGGAAAAAAGGTGTACGTAATATTGACGTATACAGCAGAAATGTCATCGAACGGAGCAAAGTAGAAGGAGTTGCTTATAAAGGCTACAACGGTAACGATGTTGTTGCAAAGAAAATTAGTCTTCCTTGCCGGTATGTCCCTTTTCTTATGAATAATAACAAAATTTAATAATAACGCTCGTCTATAACAGATGCCCGATGAAATGCTTCGAAAAAATTAGCAAGGATCAGAAGAACGACATATTTCAAAAATGTTATGCATTAAAAACAAAAGACGAGCAAGACATTTATTTACAAGGTAGCATAGAAATACGTAATGTTCAACGTCGGGTTACACCAAAAACCAAAAATGAGGATAGCAATATCTCGAGAAGTTGTTCTTTTGTTCATTTTGTATTTATTAATAGTAGAAGGTTGAAAGTATGCTAGAACGCGTTTATAAGTTTACACGACACTGGAGTGAAAAGATTAAAGCGCATTAAGAATCTTCTTAAAAAAAATGAAACTCCTCGTGATAAGCGAGGCACAAATCCAAAAACGCATGCAATAAAGGAAGAAACAAATATTTTAATACGCCAGTATATTCAAGCTTTTCCTATAAAGGTGAGTCATTACAAGGATGAAACTTATGAATATCTCAATCCAAGGCTAACTTTAAAAATTATGCACAAAATGTATTCTACAGAATATCCTGATGCTCCAGTGAGTTATAGGTACTTATCAAATATTTCCATGAACATTTTACTCTTCATTTTGGACGTCCCCAAATAGACACTTGTTGTAAGTGCGAAGAACTTAATGTGAAAATAAAAAGCCCGTTTCTTGGGGATGCTGCCAAGAGAGCAGCTGTTGCTGAATTGTTGGTACATAAGAGAAGAGCAAATAAATTTTATAGTTCACTGCAACAATCTACCGAAGAGTGTAAAAACCGAGATGAAATGGTACCATTGGCTTTCGATTTCATGCAGAGCGTCGATCTCCCTGAAATTCCGGTGCAGGACTTGTTTTATTTAACTAAACTGACCGGTTATTATCTTTGGCATTCATAATTTGAAAACAGGTCAGGAATTTTTCTACATTTATCATGAAGGACTGGCCTATAAGGGACCAAACGAAGTTTGCTTTTTCGTATTGGATTATATTAACAACTGCATCCCTGAATCAGTAACAGAATTTCGGCTGTATTCTGACAATTATCTAGGGCAAAACAAGAACCATACCATGGTACGTGTATGTATGGCGTTAGCTGAAAGAGGTAGATTCGATAAAGTGGAACAATTTTTCCCTATCAGAGGGCACTCCTTTTTACCCTGTGAAAGGGATTTTGGATTGATAAAAAAAAAATTAAAGCAACACGATAGGCTCTTCTCCGTTCACCAATACACTGAACTGGTTGTAACATTCAGTGCAAAAACCATTTTACAATAAAAGAAATTGCTACTGAAGATATGCTAGATTTTAAAAATTGGTGGACAAAATATTACAAAAAGCAATCTCTTTCATTGGAGACCAATAAGAGGGGCGTTCCAAGAAACCAGAAATTTCTATATCCCAGTTCCACTATTTTCTTTACCAGTCATCGAAACCAGGATATCTGGTCGCTTCAGAATATCTCAATAGTTTCGCGTATCATACATTTCCACTGCATATGCCTCGAAATAATGAACGTATTCCTCTCGAATTACCTCGCCCCAAAGCATATCCTGAGAGAAATGTTCCCATACTGGAAACCAAGATAGAGCATTTGCAAAAACTGTTAACCTACGTAGAAGAGGAATATAAAGAACTTTACTCCAACATTATCCGCTGTTGGCCAACGAAAAACCCGTCCAAATACGCTAAAGAGTTATAAATATTTCTATGAAATGTCAAGTTTGTTTTAACAATATGTATTCATTGTTCAAAAATTAATAAATTAGTGTTTTGATTTAACACTACTCGCTATTTTGCGTTAGATGCAGAAAGGGCCTAACTGCGCTTTTTTTAAATAACAGTTGTTGGTGTCTTAGCATATGGTTGCCAGATGGAAACTTATAAAATCCGGGACAATTCTAGGACAACAGTATGGGGTCGTGGTAGTTCTTTGCCGCCCATTACCGCTATGCGTTTTGCACTCATACAAAAATGTGTATTTCTTATTTACGAAGGATATGTACAGGGTTATTCATTATAAATGTCCCAGCCCTTACCATAGTTATTATTGCATAAACAAAAAAATTTTTGAAATAAAAGTTGTGTGGTTATAAACTAATTTTATTATAACGTTAACAAAAGTACAGTGGCGTGCGTAGTTTAGGGGTCACAAAAAATAATTGTTTTTTTTTAAATGAGACACCCTGTATATTATTAAATTTTTAAAAAGATCTTTTTCTTCTGATTTCAAAAATATACCATATTATACCCCCGTCTTACACCGTTCTTAAGTTATTAAATAAAAGTTTTGTATCTACAAATGAGTTTTGGTCAACATTTAATTAAAATTACAAATAATACCTGTAAAACGAATATAACAAAGATAACTTTACAACTATAAATAACTAATAACTTATAAAAGTTGTTCGAAGTGTCCACCATTATTTTCAATACATAATTCTAAACGTCTAATTATATTTTGAATTGCATCAGAAATGGCTTGATTGTTTACATTTAGATTATTTATTTCTAATTGAATTCGGTTTTTCATGACATGAATACAGTCATTATTATTATATATTATGTCTTTTAAAAACCCCCAAAAATATGAGGCCATAGGGGATAGATCCGGACTGTTAGGAGGCCATAATATGGTTCCATTATTCCCTATCCACACTTGAAATACATTGTTCAAATGCTCTTTAACAGGTAGGACATTATGCGGAGTTGCTCCATCCTGCATCCAAATCATATCCTGAAGTTGAACGTCCGGAAAATTCTCTACAAGAATATTTTCAACTTCAGGAAGAATCATTTCCAGATAGGTAACTCCAGTTAAATTGAAATCATAAAATATGGGTCCAACAATTTTTTTTCTGAAAATTCCACACCATACACTAAGAGTTTTTCTTCCTGATTTTTTTATTGGTTTTATCAATCTTTTCCTATTCTCCTTGTTTTCCCATGACCTACGATTTTTCCTATTAAAAACTCCAGCCGTAGAAAAGCATGATTCATCGGTCCATAATATTTTAGTCAAATAATCAGGATCTTCATATAACTTTTGGATCATTTGGCGGCAAAACTCTAACCTTTTCCTTTTATGAGCCTCTGTCAAAAGTTGTACGGGTAAAATTTTATGTGGTTTGTAGTTGTTAGTTTTCAACGTACGTTGTATTTTAGAGTAACTTATATTTAAATGAGCTGCTGCATTATTTATACTACATTCAGAATTTTCTAAAAAATAATATAGTGTTTAAAAAAACTTTTCAAGAATACCTATAAGCCCTCTTATAGGTATTCTTGAAAAGTACCGTCGAAATAAAGCAGTACATCTAATTGATCTTCGTTGTTTGCATGAACTACTCGCCTTTTTCTATTAAAACTACCGGTATTATTTACCTGTTGGTAAATACGTCTGAACGTATTGTCTGCGGGTGTTGGACGATTTGGATACAACTCCCTGTATGCTCTTTGCGCTGCACGTTTATCTTTGTTATTTTCTATATAGCAAGTAAATATTTGAATTTTTTCTGCTACACTGTAAACCATTTTGAATGTTTCAATAAAGAAATTACATTTAATAAACATGACAGTTGTGATTTTCATAGCTTTCTTTGATGATATTAACTTTTCAATATTTATAGTAACTAGTTTAATTTACTATATTTATCCTTTAATAACATAAGAACGGTGTAAGACAGGGGTATGATATGGTATATTTTTGAAATCAGAAGCAAAAGATCTTTTCAAAAATTTAATAATATACAGGGTGTCTCATTTTAAAAAAACAATTATTTTTTGTGTCCTCCTAAACTACGCACGCCACTGTACTTTTGTTAACGTTATAATAAAATTAGTCTATAACCATACAACTTTTATTTCAAAAAATTTTTTTTATGCAATAATAACTATGGTAAGGGCTGGGACATTTATAATGAATAACCCTGTACTTTAAATAAAACATTTATTTTCAAAAACATACATTTATTAATTATGTTTTGGTAGCGTATACAATAAGTCTTAACAAAAATAAAATACTCTTATAAAAAATAAAATTGCGAATAGATCATTTTTTTAAATATTTGTCACTGGGTTTTGCGAGTTTTATTAGTTTTTCTCCGTCAGAGCTTTGCAAAAGTGATAAAATTCCTGAACACAACTCGTCATAATTGATACGAGTCTGCAGTTAGGATTTGATTAAATCCATGGACATTCGGTTTCGCTCTTTAGTCCATAAACTATTCATTTGGCTAAATACTCTTTCGAAAAAGGCATTACTTGTTGGAATTGAAAGAACAAAACAAACTACTTTCTTTAAATTTGTAAAGTTTGTGGATGTGTTATTTCTGAAGAAATATGCCCATATTTCGTCGCTTGACAAGTCTTTCGGAAGCGCCTTATACATAGTTTTCAGACATGTAAACTCTGTATAAAGGGAGTCAATATTAACAGAGTCCTCTATATTCAATATCTGGGGAAATTCGGAAAGCACTTCCCAAGTCAACTCTAATTCCTCCGATGTGAGCGATAAAAGCTCAAACTTTTTATAGATTCCATTGGGACCGAAATCATATCTCTCTTCTAAATATTTAATGGCTCTTTGAAGAAAAATGTGTGCCTTTCTTCTCCATCAATTTTTCAAAAGATGGTCCTGACTTTACTCCCAAAAAAATTGTCAGCCATCCTACTTTTTAATTGATCGTGAAGACTTCGCATGGCATGATCCATTTCCAAAATAGTGAAGCTCTCACTTTCTAGTAGCAAAATCACTTCTGTAAATTCAGAAAACACATTACTTAAGAAGAAGAGGTAACAGTCATTCTTGCCTTCTTTTTTACATTCTTCCTCATTATTTATGTCACTGCTATTACTGCTATAACAACCTTCTGAAATAAAGTCCCATAACACCTTGTGGCAGTTGTCTGAACCTTTTTTTAAGAAATAATGTTTCACAGCAGGCCAACTCTGAATAATGCGATCTATAGCTGGCAAAAGTGACAACCATCTTGTAGGTACATATCTTAGCAGCTCCTTATACTCTATTTGAGCAAACTCACAACATTCTTTCAATTTTTGTGTTTTTAATGCTGATGAACTGAACTCATTATAAATTTTTATGACTATGCTTTCTATATCAACATCGATGCCTTTTAATGCATATTTCACACAATTATTTATTACATGGCAATAACAATTGGCTTTAAAAATATGTTTATTTTCTCCTTTTAATTTCTGATATACAGAATTATGGGCACCATAATTGACAGAAGCATTGTCTGCACTATATGCACTTATTTGATCCATGCTGAGATTGGCATTAATAGTAATTTTTTTAAGGCATTTATATATATCTAGCGATGTTTCTTCAGCTTCCTCGTAAAAGTCTAATAATTTCCTGCATATACCTTTATTACAATTAAAATATTGAACAGCATATGGAAATGTTTTCAAATTGCCAACATTTGATGCATCTGAGGATATTGAAAAATAAAAACAATATTTTAAATCAGAGATCACTTTTACTTGAGAATAGGGTCCTAAAACATTTCGAGTGATTTCCGATGCTTTTGTACGTCCACATGTCATTTTTGCTGTTATTTGACTATCTGGAATTAACTTGCTGATATTTTTTGCCAAGCAGTCCAAGCTATTGTAACTTAATCCATGTTTCACATTATGATAAACAAATGCTAATTCGGAAATTATTATAGATCTTTCTTCTGATGTGTGCTTTTTAATTAAAAAATTATTCATGCTTTGAGAAGTTTTTCTAGCCAAATCCATTTTTTTATGCTTTATACTATTGGCGTGAACCTGTAACAAAGTAACAAGCATATAACAAAATTAAAACTAGAATGTATAAAAATAAATTACTGTCAGCGCCCGACGGCCTTCATATTGAATGGCAATATCCGAGTTACATGCTTTACACATTGCAGTAAAGTCATTCTTTTTCTCTATCCAGTCTTTAAAGCCAGGATCGTTGGTCCATTTATCATTAAATCCAGTGAACCTTTTCTTACTTGTTGATGGAGTCGACAATGAATCCATGATAATTGCAATTAACTACTTATTGCACCTCACAGTTCGCACGTGTTTATTAACGCAGTTGACAAGCGATGTTTATAGGTCGAGCAATGGGAATAGAATGATTTTACAATAATGCGCCCAGTGCAGAGATGTCAGATCGGGGACCAAACCTACACACGCCATTGCACTCGGTCCATAGTGCTCTATGGCTCGGTCCCATGCACTCAAGGTAAAGCTAGCGCGCGAATTTAGGAGCTAACGAAGGAGAAATAAAAATAACACTAATAGGTTTTCGGAATCCGGGACAATAAGGTCTAATTACTGGACACGGGACAAGACGCAAAATGCACAAACAATATAAAACCATTCCCACAATAATATCTAACGATAAATCTGACACAAGATAGACATTCAGTTTTTTTAGTTTTTCTTAAAAACTGCACAAAAGTTACATAGTACCTTTCAACATCAACTGATTCAATTAATGTCTCCATAACACAAGAAAATTCTTTATTAAATGCAAATTTTCCACATGATATATACCGTGTGCACAACGTCGTGCGATCGATGGATATATAAGTAATGACTGGCCAACTGCAAGTATATTCGCCTTGCTTGAACACAATGAGCGACTGACAGGAATATTCAATGTGTTAGAGAGAGATTATTTGATTCGTACTTAGATCGTATGTAGAATGTGTTGGATAAAGAAATGGAACGCCCGTGCAGTTAGACAGTAGAACAGATTTAATATACTCTCTCAACCCTAACCACATAAACTCGCTATTTGTCTTCGTCTTACTACATTGTGGTAGATCAATCACTCCCCGGCGTTCATACGGTATACGAAGTATGTATTTGAAATTGAAATTCGACGTCAGTTTATGTGAAATTAATTTATATTTTTCAATAACTCAAATATAATTGCAATACTTTTGAAATAATCTGTCCATTTATAACAAATATTTCCACAAATTTAATTTACGTTAACATCGGTTATGATGTCATTTCAATACAAATACAGAGACAAACCTCTCTATGTACCAATGTGTGTAGATTGTATGTTCGATTGACAAAATTTTCCTGTCACGGACAATAACAATGCCCACAGACACCATCAATCTAGAGCTTAATATTGGAAAACCATTAACCATAAAACTGTCCCCTACTTCTCATCTGTTGCAACAACACGACCGCTATGCGGCCTTTAAATTCCTTTTCGAAGGATCGGTTCGAGTTTTCTCTCACATAATAATGACGGAAACGCGAAAAACTAAAGGATATTGATTTTAAAATGACTTGTGGGGTAAATTAAATTTCCTTCAGCGTATATCGATAATATGGATAACTTTGTTCGCGTCTAAAACGAATATGGAGTGGTAAATGTGATTTTCGATTAGACCCTTTCACGAACATCTAAATCGTATTTTTAGAAGTACTGATGTGAATAGGTGGTGAATAGTATTTTATTATGCGCATATATTTTACAGTAATTTTGAAGTGAATATACGTGACATAAATATGGACATATTTTTGGTAATAAATGATAGCATAATTGAAACATACATGAGTGGGTAAAACCACACCAGTTTTGTATAATACAAAGGTATTTTTAATAATATTAGTTATTTATTGTACAAGTGCGTTATGTTACAAATAAGTCACGCGAGAAAATGTTTAGCTCACGAGTTCGCTAGGACGAGTGAGCTACTTTTCTCAAGTGACTTATTTGTAATTAACACACGTGTGCAATACAAAACTGTATTCAACACCTCTTAAGATCCGTTCAAAATGGCTTTTAATGTTTTATAAATTTGACGTTCCATGTCAAATTTAAATTATAAATTTGACGTTCCATGTCAAATTTAAATTATAAACGACTAATGCAAAAAGTTCATATACAGTAATGCAGTTACTATGGAGAATAAATAATGCAAATCAACAAGCAAACAAAATTAGTGATTGATTAATAATACTGCAGTTAAAAGTTGATGGTAATGGAAGAGTTACAAGAGGCTGTTTTCATTCCGCTAGAAGTTAAGAAAGAAGCTCAAGCAGTATGTTATAAATTACTGCCAAAAAAATCGAAGGATAATTACGACCAAGAATTTCGTCATTTTGAAGAATGGAGAAAACAGCAAAGTATCACTGGAATTAACGAAGAAGTTATGCTGGCGTATTTCCATATTTATAGAAGGAAAATAGCACCTTCTTCATTGTGGACGAAGTATTCCATGTTAAGAAGTACTTTGAAAGTGTATATGAATAGTGACATATCGAAATACGGAAAACTGATTTCCTATTTGAAGAGTGAGGCAAGAACCCACAAGTCCAAAAAGACGAAAATCTTGGAGAGGCTACATATAGAGAAGTTTCTGAATGAGGCTCTTAACAATAAATATTTGATGATGAAGGTATTATTTATTTTCTTAAATTTAATTCAAATTATTTATTCATTATTCGTTCGTGTATTCTATGCAGGTTGCCTTAATAATGGGTATATCAGGTGCGTGTCGTTGTGATGAAATAGCTAAGCTGAAAGTTGACGATATAGAAGATAAAGGAGGATAATTGTATGTTTCGATACCTGACACAAAGACAAACGTATCTAGAAGTTTCACTGTTATGGCAGAAGGATTTACAACAGATATTCTTGACCTCTACAGAAAATATGTCTATATGAGCCCAAAAGTTATTCCACATGGCAGATTCTTCCTAAATTACAAGAAAGAAAAATGCACTATCCAGCCAGTTGGAATTAACACCATTTCTAAGATACCTCAGAAAGTTGCATCTTTCCTGAACCTTCCAGAAGCTCAATTATATACAGGACACAGTCTGAGACGTTCGTCAGCATTTCTTTTGGTAAACGCAGGAGCTGATATTACAACAGTTAAACGACATTGTGGGTGGAAATCGTCCACTGTGGCAGAAGGTTATACCGCCTAATTCTGAGCAAACGCAACGGCCTGAATGTACGAATATTTCTCCCGCTTCGAATACAATTCCCCTGAATGCTGTAGGCGTGTCAACATCAATGTCATACATCATACATACTTACATATTATGGAGCCGCATAAGAAAAATTATCTGATTACAAAATTACTATTAAAGGACTATAAATTGTTTAGTCCTGTGTTATGGTAATGAGTAAATTGCAATACGTTATTCTACAAAGCGTAATGAAATTATTAATAAGCGGTTAAGAAAATTGCAAATAAGGCATCAAGTGATTTAATAAATTAAATTTTAATAATAGAGGTCACAAAAACTGTTCATAGTAAACTAAATAAACTTCAGAAATAAATAAAAACTAAATTAAATTCTAGTAATGTTAAGAAAAATTTACTCTTACAGATAATAATATAAATTGTTCATAATGAGAAATTAATTATATAGTAACGGAAATTCATCCGTTTAAACTCATCACCGTAAAATAATTGATGATGTTTGGAATATTTATAATTACGAAAACCATTTAATTTTAGTATGCGGTTAACGGAAGAGCAGCATATGCCTAAATCGTTGGAAATATCGCTAACTGTCAAATTTGAATTTAGTTCTATTGCAGCGCATACTAAAATGAACGTATCATTAGGAACTCTGCGATTTGGGAATAATGGTTTTAAATTTTGTACAGAACCAGTAATGTCTATTTTCTTTTCTTAATTTCTTATTTTAACTATTCAAACGCTTAAGAGACTCCGTATAGGGTGACAGTGGTGACACTAATTTGTGACATTAGTTGCTAAATGGCTGCGCGACAGACTGGTTTGTGATTGGCTAAACGCGTTCAGGGGAATTGTATTCGAAGCGGGAGAAATATTCATACGTTCTGATCGTTGCGTTTGCTCAGAATCAGGCGGTATACAAGATTCAGTATCCAACAAGATTGATATAGCCAGAAAGATACAAGGTCCAGACAGTCTAACGTCCTCGACTTCCGGTCATCAAATTTCTGTTAAGGATACTTCAAATACGTCTTCTAGTATAACTCTAAATTCGAATAACCTGAATGCAGAGTCAGATACAAAGAGGATTTCCTTCAACTTTAATATTAATGTAAATGTTAATTAGTTGCTATTGTTTACCCTTTAGAATTAATATAAATGTGTTAATACTATAGCAGTTTGAATGTCTGTCTCTATGCAATCTAAATTTCAACTTGTTTTATCGCACTAGTGAGATAAATTAAGTTTTTAACTCACTAGTGAGTTATAAGCTACATAATTGATTTAAAATTGCCATAGTTATAGGTCTATTATTAGGAGGTGTTGGATAAAAAATATTTTTAAAAATCTGGTCGGAAGAACACAAATACAGGTTCAATATTAATATTTTTTGTGAACGTGTCCGAACATATCCTCCCCAGAGACGCAGATGCGTATTTCACCTTTCTACAGGATCATCGGTACGCCCCTGCTGGAGAAATGATATCTTCAGGCACATTCACAAAAAAAGAACGACTTCGTTATCTCACAGAAATTATCCAGACCGAGCGTAGAAGTAAATTCAGCGCTTCCTGTTGTCAGACGGCCGAAGTACCTCGCTCTGTCTCTGGAAAGACGTCGTTGGTTCGCATTGGTTATGTTGGTATGATTCCAATTATGCGGTATTCCTTTAAACGAACAATTTTTTTAACACTTAAGTGGCGTCGAAATGGAACTTTCTACTTTTATTACAATAAACGGTGTGTTTCTTTAAACGGTATTCTAATAAGCGAGTTTGACTGTATTTAATAAGTTGTAACATATTTAATACACATCCTGGATTTTTGATGCATTATCACTAGAGCTGAGGATGTTTGCGGTATAACCATGGTTATATCATGTAACCATAGTAATTTACTATGGTTACATGATATAACCATGGTTATACCGCAAACATCCTCAGCTCTAATTATCACACAATTTATTTATTTTAAATCATTTACATTGTTAGGACACTACAACTAGCCCCCGTAACGAATCAACACAAGTAGAGACCGGACGCGTCAGGTCGAAATTACAATGGATCATATAAATAGTGTATAACATCGCTAAATACAACACGCAGTTATTGAATAGCACTATTCATACAGTTAACTACACATCTGGTTTTTGCCGTTGAATTGCGACGTAATTACTTCAATATTATAGTTAAATTCGTTTCTTCATGGGCGTAGATAGAAGCGAAATTTTTATAATTTATTTTATAATTTATTTTATTTATTAGTTTATATTTCGTAAGATAAATAAAGTTTGTTTTTTCCTCATTGTGTTAACTGTTAATTTTTGTAATAGATCCTGTTTAATATCATTTCATCGAATCGAATCTCCCAATTATTTTGACGTAAGTGTCCCAGTAAATTTCGTTAAGTTTCAATAAGTTAGGAATACTTTTTAATTTTCATTTATTTAGATCTAGAGCATAGTTTAAGTTACTTTTTTAGATATTATAGGGAGCAACGTCGAAAATGGCATCGTGAAACAATAGCGAGTTGGATTAAGGGTCATACTTATTATATGTCCATTGCCAATGATTCCGAAATTTATTGCAAGGTCTGCAAAATATCGTTAAAAATTCCAAGAAGTCGCGCATAAAACGTCACTTAGCACGGTCTCTAAACACAAGCCATAAACGTCCATCTTTAACAATTTGGCGCTCCCATGTGGTCAAAGTAAAGTTCCATCTTTGTCATTGGCTACCTCTCCAGATAGTTTACAAAATTTCTTTACATCTTTAAATGAAGATACTCAATGTATTTCTGAGTACAAGGAACTAATATAAATTCCTAATTAAAAAAATCAGTTGCACTTTCTTCAAGAACGCTTTGGAAATTTGCCAAAACTAATCACTTATTTTAAAAATCAAAATCTCAAGTTAAATTATGGTTTAACCATATTAGATGTGGCTATTAATAATTTGAGAAATATTCCAAGTGACTTCGGATGTGGCCTTCGGCAAAAGTTAGACGCAGTTTTAACAGAAATCCAGATTTAATAACATTGCATCAATTGTGTCTGGGGGCAATGCCTCAAAATCTAACTGCTAAATACATTGTAATAAAAGAATATTTCCAGTATACACCTATAACCAGTTGCGATGTAGAAAGGATGTTTTCTATCTACAAGGATGTATTTCATTCAAACAGAACAAATTTTACAGCAGAGAACCTTGAGAAGGTATTGCTAGCTCCTTTACTCAACTTGAACTACAAAATGAACAACTAAAAATGTATTTCGTATTTTATAGATCACGACCAGTTTCTTTTCCAATTAACAGTTAAAACAATGAAAGGAAGAAACTAACTCACCGTACTTTATTTATCTTACGAAATATAAACTAATAAATAAAGTAAAATTTCAAAACTCCTCACCCTTCTATCTACGCCAATGAAGAAAGGAATTTAATTATAATATCGAAGTAATTGCATCACAATTCAACGACAAAGAACAGATGTGCGATTAACCGAATGATTAGTACTATTCAATAACTGCGTGTTGTAATTCACGATGCTATCTATAGACCAGTGTTTTTCAACCCTTTTCATGACACGACCCTTCTAGTATCAAAAAATATTTCCCGACCCCCGACCCTTCTTTTTCATGTATGTTAAAAATACTTAATCCACACAAAAATTTTAGGCGTTTGCGTTATTAGGATTCGAATATAAATATACAATTAAGTACGTAAAACATATAATTTTAAATCGAATGCGTGGCCAATTGATAACTAACAAACAAATACAAACATATTGTTAGGGCCGAGACTCCATCTCTTGGTAACACTCGGAACTAGTACAGGTTCCTAGTGTTACCAACGGATGGCGCTGGTAGTCCCCCGCGCGCTCCACGGCCCGCGCTAAAGGTCCACAAGTTTCGAGACGTTTCGTTACGCTTCGAGATGATTCTCGCTAGAATGCGCTGGCCTATAAATAGGGCGGTCGACCGTGGCCACGGTTGAGTGCAGGACCGCGAAGCAAGTGGTCGTGCCGTCTGCTGTTTAGTTGTTTGAAGAGCGCAAATCACTTGTTTTACGTATTTATTTGAGTTGTTTGTTATAATTGAAAATGGTTAAATTCCTGAAAAGATCATCAGAACCATCAACGTCTAAGTCTAGCGGCAGTAGTGGAATAAAGAAAAAACGTCTTTATGACGACAATTATTTGAAATTTGGGTTTACTGTGATTGCGAATAAACCGCAGTGCGTAATTTGCTTTGAAACTTTGTCAAGAGAAAGCATGAAGCCATCGAAGTTGGTACGCCACCTAAACAGAAAACATCCTAATGAAAAAAATAAACCCGTGGAATTTTTTGAGCGAAAATTAAAAGCTCTTGAACATCAAAAAACTGCTATAGGACAAATGTCCAACCTAAATGAGAAAGCGTTGCTCGCTACTTATCGAATAGCATTTCGTGTGGCTAAAGCAGGAAAACCTAACAGTATTGCCGAAAATTTGATTTTACCAGCGGCTTTAGATATAGCAGAGATTATGTTTGGCAAGCAAGAGGTCGAAAAGCTCAAAAGTATACCTCTCTCTGACAATACCATTCAACGCAGGATAAGCAATATGGCGTCTGACGTTCGTGATCAAGTCATAGAAAAAATTAAGAAAAGTTCTTTTGTGTCCTTGCAATTTGATGAATCAACGAATATTGCGGGTTGTGCGCAGTTTGTAGCTTTTGTGCGTTTTGAATCCAATGAAGTATTAATGGAAGAAATACTATTTTGCAAGCCACTACCCAAAAATATTACAGGTCAGGCTTGCATGACACGTTCCTTGAAGCTACGCAAGATATGAATATCGATTGGGCACAAAAATGCGTTGCTATTTGTAGTGACGGAGCAAAAGCCATGACTGGTGCGAAGAGTGGATTTATTGCTAGACTGAAAGAACAGATGGCAAACGCTTGTTGGTTGCATTGTTTCTCCATCGCCAAGCTCTTGCAGCCAAAACTGTGCCACAAGAATACAGTCAAGTTCTAAATATTATTATTAACATTGTAAATTCTATTAAAGGAAAAGCGTTGCAGACTCGATTGTTTCTAATCATTTGTGAAGATATGGGGGCACTACACCGCAATTTGCTTTACCATACAGAAGTTAGGTGGTTATCAAAAGGCAAAGTACTGACCAGAGTTATGGAACTTCGCGCTGAACTATTAGTATATTTACAACAAGCCAAGTCACATTACTCTGAATTCATTTCTGACCCGGAATTCCTTTTGAAATTGGGTTTTCTTTCTGACTTATTTGAGCATTTAAATAACTTGAATAAAAGTCTTCAAGGGCGGGATGAAAATGTCATTACAGCAAAAGACAAACTCCATGGCTTTATAAAAAAAATTGAATTGTGGACATCATCTATAAATCAAAACAACTTTGGTTCATTTTCGTCGAGACAGTATTTCATTGAAGAAGTCGGAAGCGAGATAAACATCAACTCATATATATCTGGTATGAAAATGATTAGATAATTTGAAGGAAGAATTGTGTCATTACTTCTCAGTGCAAGAGATATCGGATAACACTGGGCAAAGATGGATCTTAAATCCCTTTTTAAATGCAGCTATAAATGAGGCAAATTTATCAACTAAGCTCAAAGAGAATCTGCTGGAATTATCTGCCGATGGGATGTTACACTTGGAATGCAAGTCTGAAAATTTGGATACCTTTCGGTTAAAAAGAAAAACAGAATACCCGGAATTAACAACCGAGGCTTTGAAGTGTTTGATTCCATTTTCTACCTCGTACTTGTGCGAGTTGGCATTTTCATCATGGCCCAAATAAAAAGTAAACTAAGAAATCGCTTAAATTTGGAAAACGATTTAATACTTAAAGTTGCAAAAACGGATCCACGATGGGAGAAATTGATTGAACAAACTCAAGCGCAACCTTCACATTAACGAGTACTCGAAGATTTTATTTTTTGTTAATGTGTTTGTATAAATAACATAACGAGTATCATTTTGTTAACTTTTTTTTAATATATCTACCTTTTCTCTCGATCTCTTGCGACCCCCCCACAGAGGCTTCGCACCCCCCCCCCCAGGAGGTCGCGACCCTAAGGTTGAAAAACACTGCTATAGACTATATGGTCCATCGTAATTTCGACCTGATGCGTCCGGTCTCTAATAATGATCGACCACTGCGATATCGGCCACTTAAATACTTTGCTTCTTAAACTACTATCACCGATTAAGGTAAGACTTCTTCTCCTCAACTTCTTTTACCTAAAAGATAATCGACAAGCAATATTGCTTTGATCAATTTAAACTTTTAATATATGCCTTGTGAGACGGAAAAAGCAAAAATTAAATTAACCGTGGAAATTTACATACAATCGATCGATATTTATGTGCATAACACAGCGGAATTCACGAACGTTTCATTAATTGTTTTCACTGTAGTTGTACATTTTATGCATTTTGGATGAATAAATTGACCTATACGCTTGGATAATTTAATTTAGCATTCAAATATGCCCTGGCTGCAATTTGATCGTGACTTAATTATTTAAACTTTTGGGTACGGTTCAGTGTTCATTTCCCATTTAGCAAATCTGAGCTTCCACGAGGGCATTTTATGATCGAACTTTCTCGTAATTGGAGCGGCAGTGTAGGGGTTACTACGTTTCGCGAATAGATTTCCGTGTCCTTAATCGACATATTAATAGATTAGGATTAAAAATCCAAATGAAATTGGTTAAAGGGAATATTACAACAAAATATAAATTGTAATGAAAGAGAACAAGTTGACGAGGTATTTGTATTTGAATAAAACTCTTTTAACTTAATGGATACTTTTTATCACAATAGATAAGATTTTCACCAAATATTTTAATGTAAATTACAAGAATTCAAATTGTGGTTTAAATATCCAAAAATTTGGAGAACATAATCCTTTTTTCAAGTTTACCACCTAAAAGACAGCTGATTTTATACAGAAACACTTTACTTCTTATTTTGGATGTTTCAGTGTTACAAATTTTCTTTGAATTATTCATTAAATAAAAAGTAAATTAAATTTTGTGTAAAAAACGAAATTTCTTGTAGCGACATATGAAAAATGTTACGGTGATCAGTGTTTATCAAAATCACAAGTTTTTAAATAGTACAAATTATTTGGTGAGAGTCGTCAAGTAGTCGAAGACGAACCTCGTTCAGAAAGGCCATCAACCTCAACTACTATTGAAAACATAAACAAATATCTGAACCTAATCCGTCATCCCAAGAAGTTAACCTTATTGCCAGTTAGTAGTTAAGCAATGGGGGTTCGGGCACAAAATCCTATGTAGTTTCTTGTGGAGGCTCCAAAACTACTTTCAAGGTCATTTGAGCTGTGACGTCATAACTGAGTAACGCAACTAACTTCCGTTGATTAGTACTTACCTTCTTACCGAGGCTAATAAGTAAGGCCATTAGTAATATAGCAAACTTCACCTTCATTTGAGGGAAAGCTGTTTAAAAGGTAGTACTAATCAACGTGAAGTTAGTCGCGTTACTCAGTTATGACGTCACAGATCAAACGACCTTTAAAGTTGTTTTGGAACCTCCATAAGAAAATAGATGTGATTTTGTGCCCGAGCCCCCATAGCTTATCTACCCCAATTCCTTAATCAACAACTATTCCAAGCACGATATACTCACTATATAAAATGTTAAGACAAAACAGTCTACTTTCGTTTCTCAACAAACTTTTACCATTTCTAAAGCCCATTTATCATATACAATAACAGCGTCGTTGTAAGAAGTACATACTCGGAAATGCTAGCAAAGAAAAAAAAAGGAATGCTCTCTGACCATACCACATTGTTACAATATTTTACCAATCAGTCCCCGTGTAAATTTATGTTGCTCTATTTTGGTGTCGTATTTCACCGATTATGGCACTAGAAGCGTATTGAAATATCTGAGGGGGCGGGGCTGGATAAAGAGTTGGTGCCTTGGGGTGTCACTAGTCAAGGTTTTCTTATCATGTGAGTTTTGGTCACCTATTGTGGTGCATTCGGAAGTATAATTAACTAGATTAACTATTGGTTTATTACACGGCAACTTGGAATCCATTTCAAGAAAAACATTCTTTTGGTAAGACCCGTTATCTTTTGTCTTTGTTACCCTTTCATATTTTCCACTCTACAATATCTGGCAAAACCTTCTATCTAAGCAATCCAACTGTAACCGTGATGCTCCAGTGATCCGAAACAGCCCCCATGTAACCCTGGTCCAAGTCAACAGTTTTTCAGTTTTGGTATAGCAACGTGAATAGTAGCAGTCCTGGAGATGGCCCTTGCAATAAGGGACGAAACATAGCCAATAAAGAGGAAGCGGTTCTAGCTCGGAATTCGAGAAGATCAGCTGATTACGTGTATATGTGACATGTATCGACCAGAATAATTTTCGTAAACGCCTAGTACTTTGACTACTTGAAACTACAATTAATAAAACTACTCATCATATTCTAAAACAATATGAAATATATCTGAATATACTCATAATTCTTATCCATGTAGTATACTAAAGTTTCCATTTATTACTGATACGCTTCGCATATTGTTATATGCGTATTTTTCTTATGAGTTACATGCGTATTTACTTTTTATTTCATATTTTTCGATGATCTTTAATTTTCCTTTTCTTCATCTATCAAGTATGTTTTCTAGATATATTTTTGGTAGCTGTATTGCCCCTCCCCCAGCTAAAGTTCCGATCGCTTCAGGGGATAAAAGGTAATTCGTCCGGTACGACTGCGGGTATTGTTTAGAATTTTTGACCATCGTCAGACACCATTGCTGCGCCCCCATCAAGCGTAGGTAGCAATATATAAGAATATTTTAATTCAATTTAAATTATATTTCTTACAAATATATCCTCATTAAAATATAAATTCAATTTAGACATTTTCTGTGTATATATTCGATGGTAAATAGAAAGTTTTTCTTTGTTATCGCACTAGCCGATAGACCTTTCGAAATCTACCTGACTGAGAACGGTCAACTCGTATCTAACGTTCAGTTACAATTCTCACAAATATTTTACATTTCGTTTTTAAACTTAAGTTATTAATTTAATTACGTACATCTCTTCTAATTATATCTGCCGCATATCATTTTAAAGCGTCTTTCACAAAGGATATTTTAATAATAATTGTGTCATCGATATCACAACTTTTTGCCTCGCGCTTTAGTTAGTTCATTATTCAAGACATCGACAACATCGATTCCTTTCCACTTAGGGTAATAAACCCCCAACCAGTGTTCTCTTCTACACAAATTCCTCCTTATGTTCAGAACCTACGTCAAATACACATCTTATTTTACGTGCTGTTCCAGCATGCACGTCGTCCGGCATTCTTCGTTTCTAATATAATCTGTATTGTTCAATATATATTATTCTGTTATTTAATTCACATTAATTTAATTAAATTAACTAATTAATTTCTTTGTCGTCCTGCCAAACATCGCTCTCCATACTTGTCCAAGTATATGAGGCGAACTTCGTTGCCGACCAAGCTTCCACAGGTAACTCTGTATTGTTTTATACAGAGGTTATTTTACATTAATCATAATTAATTCGCATTTAATTTACTGCCTAATTTAACGTTCTTTTCAGTATATTTTTGCGTGTTCATTTTTAGATACTTATTCAATGCACCTTGTATATATTACTTTTATTTAATTACTTTAAAATATATCAATCTGAATTTCTCGTGTAAATAAATACAAGCTGTAAGGATGTTTTTGTTTTATTTAGTTAATGAGATGTAATATATTTTTCGGTCAGCACACATTACACACGTCCTGGATCTTTGATACAACTTCATCAAACAAATTATTTATTTCAAATAATCTCCATTATTGTTAGCACGCCAACCCAATCAGAACAGCGTGTTTTAACAGCGCTGCCCGGTAAAAAATACTGTCCCTGTTAAAAACTGGACTGAAAGAAGAAAGCATCTAACACGGAACGCGACAATATAATTAAAGATTAAATTCCGAAAAGGGTAAAGTGTAATAATGACAATAGTATATTAAAATCCAAGTTTCATAAGGCACCATGTTGCCGCACGAGATCAGTTTAGAAAACGAGCCGCGATAGCAGCGAGTTTTCTAAAGAGCGAGTGCGGCAAAAGGCCTTATGAAACGAGTTTTTTATACTATTTTTTCTATTTTGCGTTTTTTACATTAATAAATTGCTTAAATTGGAATTATTTAATTTGAAAGTTCAGAGTTTTATTTTTATATAAAGCATGCAGTTGGTCACATTGATACTTGACATTTTCAAATTTAAATCTTGCTATCCGCGAAGTATATTATATTACATATTATTTACTAATTTTCGTTAACATTACTTGATACTTCATTTAAAAATATAAACATGAGTGACATAGAAACATATATATGTTGTTGTCAATTGTATACAACATACGTTGTTTGTGTAAAATACGGACATATATCATATCTGTCAAATGTACATAAATTCTTAAAATCAAATGACAGCAATGATATTTATTTCTGTATTCGAACAACGCTAACATTGGAAAATGAAAAAAAGCGTATCGAAATGAAGCTCATTTCGATACTGTTTTGGGTTTCTTAATGAGTTCATTTCGAACGCAAAATAGAAAATAGTATATTAAAAAACGAGTTTCATAAGGCACCATTTTGCCGCACGAGATCAGTTTAGAAAACGAGCCGCTTGCGGCGAGTTTTCTAAAGAGCGAGTGCGGCAAAAGGCCTTATGAAACGAGTTTTTTATACTATTTTTTCTATTTTGCGTTTTTTACATTAATAAATTGCTTAAATTGGAATTATTTAATTTGAAAGTTAAGAGTTTAATTTTTATCTAAAGCATGCAGTTGGTCACATTGATACTTGACATTTTCAAATTTAAATCTTACTATCCGCGAAGTATATTATATTACATATTATTTATTAATTTTCGTTAACATTACTTGATATTTCATTTAAAAATATAAACATGAGTGACATAGAAACATATATATGTTGTTGTCAATTGTATACAACATACGTTGTTTGTGTAAAATACGAACATATATCATATCTGTCAAATGTACATAAATTCTTAAAATCATATGACAGCAATGATATTTATTTCTGTATTCGAACAACGCCAACATTGAAAAATGAAAAAAAGTGTATCGAAATAGAGCTCATTTCGATACTGTTTTTGGTTTCATAATGAGTTCATTTCGAACGCAAAATAGAAAAAATATATTTATACACAAGTACTAGATACAATGGTTGTGAAAACAGAAGCTGAAAAGAGGAAATAAAACACAAAGAACAAAGAGATTAGAAAAAAATTCGTAAAGAGACTGACTTAAAAAAACACCACCGAGGCGAAGGTGGTTAAAAAGGAATCGATCACTGGGAGTACTGAAAAAGCGCGTTAATAATTGATAGTATTGAAAATCGATACAATTAGGAAAGCTACGATAGTGGTGAAAATAACATTATTAAAGGGAAGATCGAAAAGAAACACATTAATACATTGGACCGCACTGAATAATTTAGATGGATAAGTGAGGCGAGAGTGAGGTAAAAGAAAATCTTTACCATTAGGTAAGTATAAATATCAAACATTGTACACCTTGGTGTATACAGGGTGTCCGGTAAAATGTGGGAAATCTAGAACATGAAGAAATAAGATGACAGGTTCCTATAATTTTTTTTCTACAGACCCTTCCTACGGAGATATGCGTCCCTGAAGGACGTCGCTAGAAATCGTTTTTTCTTGAATTTTTAATGTAAACGTACTTAAAAGTACTTAATATAAACGTAGTGATGTCTCAGGAGGCACCCTAACGAAATTGTTGAAAAATTTCATAAGAAGATTCAACATGGGCTCCGTGAAGTCTAATACACTCGCGGGCACGACGAATAGAAATTAAGGACTGTTGTAACCGCAACAATAACCCAGCCGTGTTCCTTATCACATCACAATGAAATGTATTTCTCTGTAGAAGTTCCTCCGTAGTGTCGACCGGAGTGGAATACATCAATGGTTTTCGGTGTCCCCACAGGTAAAAATCCAACGGCGCTAGGCTGGTAGATCGAGGAGGCCAAAAAATAGGTCCTCCTCTCCCTATCCAAGGATTTGGATAGACGTTGTTCAGGTGCTTGCGCACACAAACGCTGAAATGAGGTGGTGCGCCATCGTGCATGACGTACATGTTTCGGCGGGTTTCAAGTGGTAAGTGCTCTATTAAATCCCGAAGAGCGTTCTGAAGGAACTCCAAATAAAGTTGTCCATTCAATTGCTCTTGCAATAGGAATGGTCCAATAAAAAAATTGTCAATGATTCCTGTCCAAATATTAATTGATTGGAACTGATGTTGATGATGCGAAACAATAGTGGCATGAGGATTTTCATCAGCCCATATATGCGTGGTGTGTAAATTGGTGATACCATTTTTGGTAAACCTTCCTTCATCCCTGAAAAGAATAATGCTCATGATGTTTACATTAGTTCGTTGCTGATGCAATATCCAGTTTGCAAACTGCATTCTACGAGGATAATCTTCAGGAATCAGTTCAAGTTTTTTTTTGCAAATGGTATGGATATAACAGCTGTTCACGAAGAACTTCATGTACTATTGTTTTCGAAGTATTAAACTGTGCTGGTAATCGTCGAGTGCTCGTTGATGGATTGTCATCTACAGCATTTAAAATATGTTCCTCTAATCGCGGCGTACGTACGGTTCATCTCACAACAGCATCATTACTATTTTTTCCGACCTTTCCTAAAATTATGAAGAAAATCAATAATATGTATTATATTATTAACTGGAATCGCCCATTATTCTCCTTTAGACGTTGGACAACTCGTTCAAATGTCTTCTGGTTTGGTAGAGCACGATTAGAAAATCTTTCGTGATATAATCCTCTGGCTTCTAAATCAGATTCATATCTGCATACTCAATAAACATGTATCATACTTCGAATAAATTCACAATTAAATTCACCACGAAATCAAAAACTCAGTAACTTATTATTGAATAAAAGGATCAATGTGTCAGCGAAGTGACAATTTCTAAAATGCAGGATATTTTATTTATTTCGTACCATAGTAACGTTTGCAATAGCAATAGGTTTTTTAACCAACAATATAAGTATACGAACTACTTGGTACTCTATTGTTTCCCTGTTCGTCGAAGATGGTAATTATTACTTCAGTTCGGATCGGTGTTCAATGATCCTCTTGCCTGGTTTAAAATGTCCAAACATTTTGGTAATAGATTGCCCTTGATGTTTAGGCTGCAGTGCAGAGAGAATCTTCGTCAGAGAGCCACTGTTCGGTAAAAGAAACTATGCGGGACGCCACACAAATGGTTTATTCTATACCCCAAACCTGTTCAAATAGCAAAACGGGAAAATTGGCTGTTCCAAATAATTATACACCTTTTAATATGATCCGTATTAAACGATAAATTGGCGATAATTCAAAAAAACGTGATATAGAAAATGTGTACTACATAATGTGAATCGACCTCACACCACCAAGGTAGATCGAATCCTCTTCACCCGCCGCTAAAAGAAGACGATGGCGGAAGGAGGTAATACAGTTACCAAATTCAAACACAGATCGCGATAAGGTATCCGAATGAACATATTAAAGATTCGCAAGCAATATAAGATGGCGGGACTCGTCAATAAATAATAAAGACTATAAATAGTTATTAAAAAGGGAAATTAAAACGTAACAACACAATTCCTTTGATATTCCTATATAAAAAGACTTATTACTTACATCCTGAAATTTATGAGATATTTAGAATTAAAAGTTTCAGATATCAGAAATTATTAACTCCGAGTCCGTTAGTCATGGAAATATTTAAAACAAGATTTATTCAAAATATTTCAGTTAAATTAAATTCTTAAATTGTTCGCCGTTTACATTTAAACAAAAATAAAGTCTGTTTTCAAAAACATTTCTAACATTTTCGAACACTTGTGGCCTTAAATTTCAACATTCCTCTGTTATTCTAGTATGTAAATCAGCTATTGATTGTGGCGGTGTTTTATAAACAACAGACTTTAAATGTCTCCACTAAAATCTAGTGGAGTTAAATCGGGAGAGCGAGCTAGGCGTTCAATAGAGCCCTACGCCCTATACAATGACCTGGAAAAACATTATCCAAATAATTCCCAACTTCTAAAGTATAATGTGGGCCAGCTCCATCTTCTTAGAAGTATTGCTCCTCGTCTATTTCATTCAAGATTTCTTCTAGACACTGTATGATAAGAGGATGTATTAGCTCTTCCAGAAACTGTAGGTATTTAGGTTAAATTTTCCTAGAAGAATATTTGATTAATTACTTGGTTATTAAGAATTCCTGCCCATACATTATTTTTTTGGGGATATTGTGTATGACCTTCTCGGAAAATGTGGGGATTTAGGTCGCTCCAATATATTAAGTAAAAGCGACTTTAATCACTGAAGCAAATACTTCGCAAAACATTTCTATTTTGCCGAATCGTATCTGTTATTATTTCACAAAATTCGACTCTTCCGTTGAAATCACCATCACCCAACTCGTGGCGAAGTTTAATTTTATAAGGGTGCATTTTGTTTAATTTTAATGTCCTGTGGCAGGTTGATTTTGGCACTCTCGAAACTTCGGATAATTTTCTAAACGTACGCTCTGGATCTAAATGAATATGTCCATGGACTGCTAGTTGTGTAGTTTCATTTAGTACACCACGATTATTCGTATTCCGTTTTTTATTATTTACAGATCCAGTTCGCAAAAAAAGCGACGTTAATCACTGAAGCAAATACTTGGCAAAACATTTCTATTTTGCCGAATCGTATCTGTTATTATTTCACAAAATTCGACTCTTCCGTTGAAATCACCATCACCCACTCTTGGCGAAGTTTAATTTTTTAAGGGTGCATTTTGTTTAATTTTAATGTCCTGTTGCAGGTTGATTTTGGCACTCTCGAAACTTCGGATAATTTTCTCAACGTAAGCTCTGGATCTAAATGAATATGTCCAAGGACTGCTAGTTTTGTAGTTTCATTTAGTACACCACGATTATTCGTATTCCGTTTTTTATTATTTACAGATCCAGTTCGCAAAAATTTTTCTATTAGCGTTCTCACATAAACAACAGATACGATTCTGTTTGAGAGGCTTTAATAAGTAACGTCGTCGATTGAGAATAATTTTTGTTTGCAATTCCATATAAAATCACAATTTTTGTTCTCTCTTCCAGAGTGTAAACTATTTCAGTAAAAAAGCCGAAACTTTAAGAACGATATTACAATTATTAATATTAATGAAATACAAATGTCATATTTTTCTATACATACAATTCTTATTTAAAATAAACTATTTCCATGACTAACTTATGATTTTTCGAAGCTAATAGTTTCTGATATTTGAAACATTTAACTTTAAATATCTCTTTTCGGTCAATGTAGATTTAATTTGTATTTTTAGTTTTATTTAAATATAATCAAATAGATTTATTTGAATTTATTTTATGTATGCAATCATAGGTTTAAATTGTATATTAATTGTAAATATAACGTGTACAGAAAGATCTTAGAGTTTCCCACATATTTAATTTTGTTAATTACCTAGGCCTGGTCAGGTATTATATTGTTTTATGCATTGTTCTGTTTTCTACGGCCATAAAACTATTTATTCAATACAGACACAACCTTCTTTTAAATCCGTTCATTTACTTATTGTAAACCTTTATAATAGCATAAGTTTTATTGTTATATTTCATGTATTTTATTTAATGTATTCATATTTTACGATAGGTTTAGAGATCTCGGTTTTCTACATGTTTCCTGTATTCTTCGAATGCTGTACGTTATCTCTAGCCCACTTCCTGTTTATTGTAATTGACTTACTTGGTAGATTGCCATTCAATAACTATTGCATTGTGTATTTAGTATTTAATATTTATTTTATTTCCCCATAATTAAGGTTTCATGTGCATATTATTTATTTTAATATATTCATGACGTTGGTAAAATACAGCATACACTTTTTCTTGAAGGAAGATAAAATATTTGTATGGCAATTTTTGTATAATCAATATAGTTATTTTCTCCCTCTCTTGTAACTGGCGGAGACAAAACTTTCTTGGCAAAATAAGTTAAGACAAAATTTAGTTCTCGCTACAAGAAAACATTATGTATTAGCCAGTTTCTCGACCTTTACTATTAAGACCAGATTCATTCATTTGTACAAGATGTACAAGGTGAGGCATACTAACGAGCGATTTTTAAAAGGCTGTTAAATAAAAACACTTCGTTTAAGAAAATTTCTGATTTCATAATATTAAAATACATGAAAAAGCATTTTCTGCAATAGTAAAACGTCGGTTATTTTTTGAAGATAACTCCGGTAAGATGCCTTCCGTTTAGACGCACACATTCCTCCAGCCGGACCTTGAAGTGACCCATCACATTGCGTAGCATTGCCAGTGGGATTTGAACAACTTCTTGTCGGATCCGCTCTTTCAGGCCTTCAATTGTTCGAGGAGGGTTATCTTGGTAAACTTTACTTTTCAGATAACCCCACAAGAAAAAGTCACATGTTGTTAGGTCCGGTGAACGAGAGGGCCATGCAATATCCCCATTTCGGGAGATCACATGATTTGGAAACAAACGATTGACAATATTCATGCTTACTCGAGCAGTGTGGGATGTTGCTCCGTCCTGCTGGAAAAACGTCTCATCGTTCACGTCGTAGTGTGCAAGTTGTGGAGTAAAAAAGTTTTCCAACATTTCTGCGTATCTCTGCGAAGTCACTGTTACAGCATTGCCAAGGCCATCTTCAAAAAAGTATGGCCCTATTATCCCTAATGAAGACATGGCGCACCACACAGTAACTTTTGCGGAGTGCAATGGTTGCTGATGCAGTTCTCTAGGATTAACGTCACTCCAAAATCGAAAGTTCTGCTTGTTGACGTAACCGGAGAGATGGAAGTGCGCTTCTTCACTCATCCACAAACGGTTTACAATGTCCTCGTCTCGATTAATCAAGTCCAAAAATTCTAAGCTGAACCGGCGTCGGCTCACATAATCTGTTTCCTTAAGGGCCTGAACCATTTGGATCTTGTAAGGATGAAAGTGCAAATCTTTGTGTAAAATTCTTCTTACTGTTCTGTTTGAAATCCCAAGTGTAACGCTGTGTCGGCGAGCTAAGCGACGAGGGCTTTTGTCAATGGCGACTCTTACACGTTCAATGTTTTCAGGTGTGCGCACAGATTTTGGTCTCCCAGTTTTCTTCCTTGTCGTTGACGACGTCTCTTCAAAGTTCTCAACCCACTTTTTAATCGCACAGGCAGATGGCACTGGCCGATTTCGATTAATGTTGAAGTGGTTGCGTAATGCACGACGTGCTAGCTGGTACGAACTACCGTCTTGATAAAATGCTTTCACAGCGTACGCACGATGCTGTGGGGTCCAACGTTCCATTGTGACTAAATGCTATTTCGCGCCGAACGTAACTGACACTATCCCCTCCACGTCCCTCCGACGCAGCTTAATTCGCGCGCTTTTTAAAATCGCTCGTTATTATGCCTCACCTTGTATTAAGTTTAATGGAACTCCAAGACTAAATTAATTAATTATCTTGTAAATAAATTTGTGTTATTCAAATTATTGCATTATTTCTACACAAATATTTCGGTCGATACATACCGAAAACTTCCTTCAAACCAAAAGGAATAAACAATCTCATAAATTTCATGATGTAAATAACTAGCTTCTTTTCACTTAGGAATATCAAGAAAATTGTGTTATTTCAAAATTAACCAAAAAAAAATACAGAATGGCATTTAAAATCATGGAGTGGGATGTCTGGGGGCGGCGGGTGGCCGCTGGGGCGATATAAAATATACTGTTCATTGTCCCCCTATATCCTGGACAGCCATCCAAAATTTTAAGTTTTTGTCTTCAAAAACACTAGAAATATTTCAATATTAAATTTTCGATTGAACACCTGATATTATATATAAGCGGTGAATATACAGGATGTGTGATATGTTTTATATATCTTGCAATATTCCTTCTGGAGAAGATGTATTTATTCGTACTTGGTAAGTACTTGTTTTTCAAAACGTATTTTTAATCCCGTGTGAAAAATGTTAAATCGGGATTTAACATGTTCTCGCTCCATCCTTGGCACTGACGCCATATACTCCTTACTACCGATCTCTAACACTAATAATAACGACACAGTTAGGTGTATCAAGTTAAGTGGATATCCTGATTTAAATTACAATAGCGCAAAAATTAAATGTACAGTTTGCGATATGTGGCTAGTGTACTGGACGAAAACCCACTGCGAACGACACGGAAAGAGTACAAAATATAAAAAAAAACCTAGCGTAAAAACGAAAGAGGAATTTTTATTTAATTTATGTGTAACAATGATATTGTGTACTCCACCGCTTACTTTATTATCCAATGAATCATTTTTTTCGTTTTGGAGTAAATACGCGAAATATTCGTTACCTAGTCGGACAGCGTTACAAATTTTCTACCATTCATCCATGAACATATTGAACATAATATTAAATCCTAAGAAGCAACTGTAGAAACACACTTAATGGTGGAAATATTTTCCCGATGTTATTCAGTTTGTGACTTCATTTAAAACGGAAAGTGTTCCACCATATTTGATTAATTTATAACTTATTATTTCTTTTATGTACATACCATAAAGCGTACCTCAATTTGGCTTCTCTAATAATTATAGATTGTATTCAAAATGCTTAAATATTATCTTGTAAACTATACTTTTTCATATTATTAAACACGTTTTGTTGATCATTTACATCAATACATTAATTATGCATTTCATTTATAACCATTTTTAATTTAATGATTAAAGTAACTGCTTTTTTATAGCAGTTATTTTGTGTGACAATAATTTTTTCAAATAAAACACTTTCACTATATATATAAAGCTTATTTTATTGTATTAATTGTGTTGGCCGTTGCATACTGACATAATACACAGGCACTTTATGTTATTTGCTTTAGATCCAACGAAGAAACTAGAAACTTACTAACAAGTAAGCTCGGTCGTTCACTACTAGGGGTGGGCACTTCTCTGTAGTTAGTAGAAAATACCGTAATGTCCTGACGTATTTCTAAACAAAGAGCGATTCTCCGAACAAATAAAGTACAGAAATTGACAAAGGCACGTGTATATGAAAATGTATTTCTATGCATTGTCAACGATTTAAAATATTATTCGACAATAGCCGAGTAATGTGAACTTCCAGGTCAGAAAACTCAACAAAGGTGAATATAGAAATTCCGAAGAAATAATAACAAATTCCTTCGCATATTGGAATGTTCTACTATACAGAACTTGCTTAAAAATTGGTAAATAATAATAAACAAATATTTTTAAAAAAATGGGATAAATAAAAGTTTTTGAACTAAATATGTTAGAGAATAGTATTGTTTCAACCTTTATTTGATGAAATTGCATTATAACTATTATCTGGATAAAATAAAACAAATTTTAATGAATTTCACTATTTTTAAGTTCACAAAGAAACGATCGTTTCACTCGCACAATAGCTTCGTCAGACCTATGAACTTATGAACATAACATTTCTTTACATAAATATACCGTAACAAACACATCTTTTGGGTTGTTAGAAGAGGTGGGTAGCCTTTATTACTAGAGAACGGACACGCTTACCACCCAGTGCAGTATTGGCGAAAGGATGTATTTCTAAAGTATTTAATTTTATTTATATAATTGGAAAACGAACGGGTGGTGATCTATAAAATGACGAAATACATATTTATTTGTTGAAAAGTTGTATTTATAAAGTTTTTAATTTTATTTATACCGTGTGCACAACGTCGTGCGATCGATGGATATATAAGTAATGACTGGCCAACTGCAAGTATATTCGCCTTGCTTGAACACATTGAGCGACTGATAGGACTATTCAATGTGTTAGAGAGAGATTATTTGATTCGTACTTAGATCGTATGTAGAATGTGTTGGATAAAGAAATGGAACGCCCGTACAGTTAGAGAGTAGAACAGATTGAATATACTCTCTCAACCCTAACCACATAAACTCGCTATTCGTCTTCGTCTTACTACATTGTGGTAGATCAATCACTCCCCGGCGTTCATACGGTATAATTGGAAAACAAACGGGTGGTGATCTATAAAATTACGAAATACATAAGTATTTGTTGAAAAGTTGTATTTTTTTAAGTTTTTAATTTTATTTCTATATTTGGAACTTTTTTATTTGTTCATTTTGTCGTTCAAGTTGTGTAAAGGAGTATTAATATTGACTAGCAATAGTTTCTCAAGGTTTTCTTCTGTCAATTTTGTTCTCTTTGAATTAAGTACATCCTTATAAATAGAAAACGCCCTTTCTACATCGTAACTGGTTATAGGTGCATACTGGAAATATTCTTTTATTTCTTCATATTTAGCCGTTAGATTTTGTGGAATTGTCTCCATACATAATTGCTGCAATGTAATTAAATCTGGATTTCTATTAAGAATTGCTTCAAACTTTTGCCGAAGGCCATATCCGAAGTCACTTGGAATACTTTTCAAATTATTAACAGCCACATCTAATGTGGTTAATCCGTCATTTAATTTGAGATTTCGATTTTCAAAATAAGTGATTAGTTTTGGCAATTTTCCAAAGTGTTCGTGAAGAAAGTACAACTGATTTTTTAAATTTGGGATTTGTGTGAGCTCCATTCACTCACCAATACTTCTAGCATCCTCCTTTAACAGTGTTACGAAATGTTTTAGACTATCGAAATTCTCAGCATAATAACTAGTAGCTTCCAGCCATGTTCCCCATCTAGTTATTACTGGAGTGGGAGGCAGTGACAGAGATGGAAATTTTTCCCTGAAAAGAGCTACTCTCAATGGTGCTTTTCTGAAAACTTTTTTAAAAGCTGATACAAGTCTATCAACTTCCGGAAAAGTGTCTGTGATATATTCACAGATTCTATGGAGAGCATGTGCTACACAAGTAATATGCAGCATATTAGGATATGTTTTCTTCAATAGTCTGCCTGTTTTTAACATATACGCAGCACTATCACTGACAAATAAAAGTATTTTTTCTTTGTACGTGGCGTCCGAATGAAGCATTTTTTGCATATTCTCCTTAATGGTTTCAGCAACTGTTTCCGCATCAACTCTATTTATAACACTTGTTGCTATTACATATGAGTTACAGGGAACAGTTGGATGTAGTACACTGGCTACATTTACCACACAGCGTCCTAACATATCCACCGTTTCGTCGGCGCTTATCCATATGTATTGATTTAAAAGATGGCTTCTAATGCGTTCTACTGTTCTCGTATAGCACCTAGATACATAATATTTGTGTAAAGTCGATTCATCAGGAACATTTCGACCAGTATATTTTTGAAGAAATATTTTTAAAGTGGGATTGCTAAGTTTATTTAATGGAATATTAGCCGCCATAAAAGTTTACAGAGTTCAGATGTGTTTGCGATCCTAAGTGACGAATTTTTGACGATATTCTACGGATTTTGTAATAAATTTCGAAATCACTGACAATGGACATACAATCAGTATGACCGTCAATCCAACTCGCCATTGTTTTACAATGCCGTTCTGGACATTCTTCCATATCATGTCTGAACAAGTAACTTAAACAATGCTCTAGATCTAAATAAATGAAAACTAAAAATGTGTGCGTAAGTTATTGAAACTGAACGAAATTCAATGCACACTCTTAAGTCGAAATAATTGGTAGAAATAGATTCAATCAAACGATATTAAACAGGATCTATCACAAAAATTACAATGTAATTAACAGTTAAAACTATGAAAACAAGAAACTTACTTACAGCACTTTATTTATCTTACGAAATATAAACTAATAAATAAAATACATTATAAAAACCCCGCTTCTAACTACGCTCATGAAAACACTTTAAAAAACTCTATATTCTTCGAATACAACAGCTGGCTTGTCCATTGTTATCGCGGCGATACCAGGTGTCCGAGTAAGTCAAACAAATACTTCATTGAATTACGCCGGGATGTACTGAGCGACGTTATACACAATTCCAATTGCCGATTGCGTTTTATGGAAATTGCGTCCGTTCTCTATTTATTACTTAATGTTTATGAACGAAAATTTTCACATAAATATTGAACTACGGTTTATACAATACAATTCATAAAGTTATAAAACTAAGGATCTACATTATGTTAAAGAGAGGTAGAGCAGCACTTTGGAAAAATACAATTTATGACAGTCTGAATGGTCAGACATATAAATTAAGTATCGCAAATTATCACAGGCCTGCGATGGTAAAATTGTCTGGATTTTATACAGTGATTTCAATAGATTTTTTGGTGCTGAAAATGGGAAAATTATTTAAAAAATTCCATCACGTAAGGTTTTTTTACAATCTGGGGTTTTTTGACCTATCTGCATGTATTAGTCTTATTGTAAAGGACAATTTTGTTAAACCGTTGTTTAAGTAAACTATTATAATTTTTTTACTTATGATGATGCAAGAAGTTGATATTCTGAATAAACATACACTAGATTTATGATAAAGAAGTTACAAATAGAAATAATTGAGCATGTCGCAAGACATGACTCATCATCTTCCTGTTACTGCATGTCTACCTCCCCACCTCCACTACAAACATATTGCTATTCTAGACAAAACAGTTAGTTCATTCAATATCTTCTTTACAACTGTGGTGTGAATTTGTGTAATTAGTTGACATTTGTGATTAGTTGCCGAGTTAACTTAATTTCTATTTTACGAGTTTTTTTAAATTGAATTCCAATGGCATCAAGAGGCTGTGTCAATGTACCCAACTCCTTCTGTTATATTTGTGGAAAGTTTACAGTAAAAAAACAACAAAGAAACATTACAGATTTTGTAAAAAAAGTATATTTTGCATATTTTGGTGTGAAATTAGGAGACCAAGACAAACCTTGGGCTCCTCATAAGGTTTGTTCAGTGTGTGTTGAAGAGCTTCGCCAGTGGTCGCAAGGAAAAAAACAGTCTTTTCGCTTTGGAGTGCCTATGGTTTGGAGAGAACCGATCAATCATAGCGATGATTGTTATTTTTGTTCGTGTGTAGTACACGGATTCAATTTAAAAAACAAAAAGGACATCGTTTACCCAAACCTTCGATCCGCAACACGTCCTATACCTCATGGACTAGAAGTACCTGTTCCTTCACTACCAGATACATTAGATGATGTATCTGATGACGAAATGGTTTCACGTACATGCGCAAGTGAACTGGATGAGGGAAGTGATTATTATGATACTGGAAGTGATGAGCCAAAGCTGTTTGACCAATCTGAATTAAATGATTTGGTTAGGGACTTAAACCTTCCTAAGGACTCAACTGAGCTTTTAGGCTCAAGGTTGAAAGAAAAAAAATTGTTAGCACCTATAACAACATTTTACTGGTTTAGGAACAGAGAAAAAGAGTTTGCTCGATATTATTCCGAAGAAGATGCACTAGTTTTCTGTAATGATGTACCCGGGCTCATGGAACAATTCCACGTAGAATATAATGTTTCTGAATGGAGACTCTTTATTGACTCTTCAAAAAGGAGCCTTAAGGCCATTCTTCTACACAATGGAATTAAATATGCTTCTGTACCAGTGGGACATTCTGTTCATTTAAAAGAGTGTTATGAAAATCTTGAGCTACTTTTAATTAAAATTTTGAAGGTGGGATTGTTAAATTTATTTAGCGGAATATTTGCCGCCATTAAAGTTTCATAGTTCTTCGTTAAAATTGGAAGATTGCAACGGGCCTAATATCTATATACCGTATGTGTTAAATATCATTAGGCATAGAGAATCAACATATGAGTACATACAATGTATACGTACATGAGAAAGCCAGTCCAATGCCAGCGAAGACCGCGACGACTGACGATTGTCTCTGATACCGATTGACTGGAAATTTTGCATTCAGTCTAGCTGCAGCCGTTACAGTTTGAAAGCGTACAATAAAATTAATGTATAATGGCTCTTTATACACCCACTGAAAAGCTTCAGTTAGTAAAATGGCGTTATGCTGGCAAGTCTGCAATGGAGTGCATGAATTTGTTTGCGCTGACTTTTGCAGACCGTTCTGTGCCTTGCAGACAAACAATTTATAATATTATAAATAAATTTGAAACTTGTTTCTGTCTCAATAACTGTACGAAATGCAAACCAAAAGAGGTATCACCACAAAAAATTGAGGAAAGAGAGCGGCGGGATGTATTAATTTGTAGTATTGTGAAAATTGATAATACGAGATCTACTAGAAGTGCTGCCGAGGAATTGGGTACAAGTAACACAACTATTTCATGTATTTGGAAACCTAATGGTTTAAAATGTTTCAAATATTCGAAAACTCAAGAAATATTTCCCGAGGATAATTTCCGGAGAATGGAGTTTTGTCAAGACGTTATGGAAAAGATCCATCGAGATGAAAATTTCGTTAAAAATATTCTCTTCACCGACGAATCAACTTTTCCATTACACAGAAAGCACAATCCCTCTGTTCTTCGATATTCGGCTTCGGAAAATCAACACCGGCATTTTGCAAATCGCACTCAGTATCCTCAAAAACTAAGCGTGTGGGCAGGTATTTTAAGTGACCATTCTATAGGCCCCTATTTTATTGATGGTATATTAAATGCTGACAAGTATCTCGAATTACTGAAAAATCAAATACTTCCCGCCATTCAAAACATTGGAATAAATCAGGAAATCGTTTGGTTTCAACATGATGTCTGTCCAGCACATAATGCAGTGAGAGTAAAGGAATTTCTAGGAAATACTTTTCCTGACCGTCTTATTATTGGAACAGGAAACATTAAATGGCCCCGCGATCTCCTGATCTATCTCCAAATGATTTCCTTTTGTGGGGATATCTAAAAAATATTGTTTATACTCATGAAGCTGGTAGAGCAGAAAATTTAGTTGCCTTGAGAGAAAAAATAACTGAGGCTGCAAATTCATTAGCGGCCGACATGTTAGCAAATGTAAGAGCTAATTTCTACGACCGCCTAAGACAATGTCTTGCTGTGCAAGGAGGAATTTTTGAACCTCTTGTATAATTTATTATAATTTTTAGAATAATTTTTTACTTATTTTATAAGGTTTATTCTTTAATTTTATTAGAATTACGCTTTTGTTTATGCGGCGCACCGCAGCTTAAAAATTTCCTGCATCTACTGAAAGAAATAAGAAAAGCAAATCCCTTGCAATTCGTAAATGGTATTTTAGAACGCATTACAAGTACCTATGTCGATGGTCAAATTAATACTGCTAACTTGTATTTGCGAAACAATCGGAGACAATCGTTGCTGGCCGTCGCGGTCTTCGCCGGCATTGGATCGGCTTTTCCATATACATATACATCGTATGTACTCATACGTATACCCTATGCCTAATGATATTTGACACATGCGGTATGTGTTTGCGATGCTAACTGACGTTTTACGTGCGATTAGTTAGATAGCGATATTTTACAGACTGCAATAAATTTTGAAATCGCAGGCAATGGATATACAATCAGTATGGCACTTAATCCAACTCGCCATTGTTTCACGATGCCATTCTCGATGTTGTTCCATATCATATCGAGTAACAATGTTCTAGATCTAATAATATAAAATAAATGAAAATTAAAAATGTAGTCGTAAGTTATTGAAACTCACCGGAGACTGACGTCGAAATAATTGGGAGAAGTAGATTCGGTGAAACGATATTAAATAGGATCTATTACGCTATCTACGCCCATGAACATTATATAAGTATTATATCAAGGTAATTGCGTCACAATTCAACGACAAAAACCAGATGTGCGGTTAACCGAATAAATAGTGCTATTCAATAACTGCGTGTTGTACTTAGCGATGTTACAGACTATTTATATAGTCCATCGCCATTTCGGCCCGATCCGCGATCTCTAATTATAATGTTAAGGAAAGTATTACTGGATAAAAACATTTTCATTAGTTTCAAATTAGAATCAACGAATTTTTTGTTTTTTTTTCTTGATTCAATATATTGGTACTTCTAAACTTATAGTGGAACAGCTACTAATTCAGCTCATTTTGATGAGGTTCGAACAATAGATTTCTAGACTACTTTCACGTTTAATTACGCGTTCATAGTTCTCTACGAGTAATTAATTTGGTGCGATCTTGTAGACGCTTTTATCTCGAGCATTGGAAACTAATTACAATTAAAATTAGAAATTAGTTAGCGAGTTTACAAACGCGAAAGTCTTATCGATTTTCAATTAAATATACTTTCCTGGTAACAACTTGCATTCATAAACTCAAAATTTGTTTAGACTGAAAACCTATCAAATCAGCATACTTGATTCGAGTTGTATTGATTTTCGCTTATTAATTCATTAACTTGATGGTGAACTTTTATTAACTATTTTTAACATTGTTCGACAGCTTACTGTTTAGGAAAGTTTAAGATATGTAGATTGACGAGAATGACAGTGAATAAAAAATACAACTTTTGTTACACCAAAATAAAATTAAAAGCAACTATCCCAACTGAAAATAAAATCAAATGTGGTTTATACAACGCCGTGTAATGACTGTAGTGCTGTTTATACCGTGTCGTTTAAGATGAAGCCAATCCCATATTTTCGTTATTTGAAGGAATACAGATTTGAATATTTGCACATGTTGATGGGTCACATTTTTTAAGATACTCAACTGAAATATAAACTCTAAGCTCAGCCTACTACAAATTTCGAAACAGGGTCAATTCTTAGAGATACAAAAAAATTATTAAAAAAGTTGTTCATAATATTATTCTACCCCGAGTTTAATGACAAAATTAGCATTTTTATTTTTTTTTGGTCTATACACAAAATTATTACGTATATTTTTCAATTTGATAATTAGAGTACAATGGATAGTAATAATTTGACACATTGTCAATTTAGTAGTGTCATGTATTCAAATATTTAAGTAAAATAAAAAGCACTTACAAAGAAATAATTATTTTATTGTTCTGGGAAAACAATTAAAACAACAATAATTGATTAAATTTAGGAAAAAGTAAGCAACAATATTCATAATACAAATAACACAGGCCTGCATAACTAATAGCATAGCAATAACTAATTAAAATACAGTTGGTCTCTACCACCCACATATTTGTTTTTGCACAAAAGAAAAAGAAAAAAATATAAAAAAAATTTTATAATAGGCGTTTTAATACATTTTAAAATGAATGTACTACTTCAAATTCTAGGTATTAACCCAAAAATGATTTTCTGTTGTGGTTTTAAAGAAATTTTTTAAATAGGCTCTCATTATCTGATGTAAATCTTTTATTACATGTATTGATTTTGGACAAGATATCCGGGAATTTTTACCTGCTAAATCCTATTTATTATGCTTTCACGTTATTAATACTGCGATACAGCAAGAAGGATTTCAAGTTTATCATTCCAAACAAAATGTATATTTTAATGTCATTTACATCATTATAGCTCTGAGTGTCGATCAGTAAACAAGTAAAATTAATTTGTCTTTAGTGTTGTGCGTGGTATTTGATAAATAAACATTGCTTAAAAATATGTCTAGCCGGTGTTGCAAAAACAAACCAGATGATTTCTGTTATATTTGTGGATATTTCGTCTTGAAAAAGTTTAAGAGACCAATTGGTGAATTTGTGAAAAATACATATTATGTTTATTTCAAAATCAAATTAGGAGATCAAGATAAAGATTGGGCACCGCACGTTGTTTGTAAGGTATGTGAAGAAGGTTTAAGACATTGGATCAAAGGGAATAGAAAAAGCCTTCCTTTTGGGATACCGATGGTTTGGAGAGAACCGCAAAATCATCATGAAGATTGTTACTTTTGTCTTTGTGATATTAAGGGGCATAATAGAAAAACTTTGAAAGATATTTTGTACCCAAACAATATTAAATCAGCTATCAGACCAGTTCCTCACAGTGATCATGTACCTATACCTATACCCGCCAAAGTACTACAAAAAGATATTGAATCTTCAACTTCCGGCTCCGTACAGATGGATAGTGATTTTGAACCATCAACCTCAGGTCAAAACCAACCTCAGCTATTTTCACAAGCCGAACTGAATGATTTAGTAAGAGAGTTGGGACTTTCAAAAGATCTTTCTGAAGTACTGGGGTCTAGGTTGAAACAAAAAAATTTGCTTGCCCCAGAAACTACCTTCTCTTGGTATAGAAATCGTGAGGCTGGATTTGTAAAATATTTTGCGCAAAACGGACCACTCGTGTACTGCCAAGCAATTGCTAATCTACTTACTTTCCTCGGAGCTCCTGAGTACACACCTTCTGACTGGAGACTTTTCATCGACTCTTCAAAAAGGAGCCTTAGAGCTGTTCTTTTACATAATGGCAATGTTTTTGCTTCTGTTCCGGTCGGCCATTCTGTTCATTTAAAGGAAAACTATGAAAATTTACAGGAATTACATAAAGTTTCACATAAAACTTGGACTTGTGAAACAATTTGTTAAAGCATTAAACAAAGAAGGAAATTGTTTTAAATATTTGTGTAAAACATTTCCGATTCTGTCAGAGGCAAAATTAAAGGAGGGAATCTTTGTAGGCCCGCAAATTAGGAGCTTGGAGAAAGATCAAGAATTTGAAAATGTGATGGAAGATAAGGAAAAACATGCATGGAATGCTTTTAACGAAGTTGTACATAAATTTCTAGGGAATTATAAAGACACAAACTATGTTGAGATCGTTGAAAATATACTGGAAATATTCAGGATTCTTGGTTGCAATATGAGCATAAAAATTCACTTTTTACATTCCCATTTGGACTATTTCCCAGAAAACCTTGGGGACGTGAGTGAAGAGCAAGGAGAAACATTTCACCAGGATATTAAAGACATGGAAAAAAGATACCAAGGGCGCTGGGACACAAAAATGATGGCCGATTATTGTTGGACATTGAGAAGAGATCTTCCTTTAGCTGAATATGACAGAAAAACATCCAAACGAAGCCTTTCTGAAAAACGAAAACGTTTTTTTTAAGAAGCATAAAGAATAAATAACTATTTCTAATAGTTTCTATGTGTATATTATTGTATTTTTTTAATATAATATAAAACTAGCTTATAAATGAAATAAATCGTGTTTTTTCTATATTCTTTGATTTTACTGGTTTGAAAAATAACCTTACGTGATACAAAAAAAAATAAAAGCAGATTTGAAATCAGCGCTACCCAATTACTAGAAAACAGTTAAAATTTTTAAATCAACTTTCAAAGTGTTGAAAAATGCAGGCCTGTGTAATTAACTACGAATTGTGATCTCTCTCAACTAGTACTCCGGCTATTCTAATACATTTCTCGATTTTTTTACGAATGTGTTTAGCTACTCGTCTAAGTTTCGGGATGCTGATTTCTTGACAGACTTGCCTTATTCTGGCACAAAGTTCATCTCGATTTCAGGGCCTTGTTTTATAAACTTTATTTTTTACCATTCCCCAAAAATAAAAATCGAGGGGTGTAATATCACAGTTCCAAAGGACTGTTTCTTCCTATCCAGGGGATGGGAAATGTTTGGTTCAACCATTTACGAACAATTCTTGAATTATGGATGGATGCACCATCTAGCTGCAAATTCATATCCTGTCGCACATTAAGAGAAAGATTTTCAACTGCATCCCAAAATTCCCTATCGAAGAGGTTAACTAAACGACCACCATTCAATGAATCATTAATGAAAAAGGATACATTATTCGGTCTCCTAAAATCTCACACCAGATATTTGGTCTTTACAATTTATAACCCAGTGAGGATTATCTCTGGCCCAGTATCTACAGTTTTGAGACGATACAACCCCATTCGTGGTGAATGTAGCCTCATCAGTAGACACAATCTTCTTTAGAAAATATCTGTCGTTTAAAAAATTACCTTCGACCCAATAACAATAGTCTAATCTTTTATTATCATCACCTTCTTTCATTGTATGTAAGAAGTTTGGTTTATAGGGCTTGATTTTGTGCCGAACGAAACATCTTCTGATTTTATCCTTGCGAATATTGAGTTGAGACAATAAGTCTCGAAGGCTCATGCATGGATTTGCTCGATTTGCCGCCAATATATCGTTATCTTCAGGATGCCGGTGTATTCGACGAGGTTGAACATTCGGATAGATTTTAATAACACAGCCAGTTTTATTGAAAAGAGCATTTACAGCGGCTGCTTTTCCATGCGTAATGGGAGCACGTTAGGGATGTCTCAAGTTAAACTCTGCAGCAACTTCTCTGCTACTACGAGCATGATCACCAAACAACTGAATTATTTCTATTTTTCTCTTAATGTTAATGGCATTTTACTTCTGTGACTACTGATTAGAACTTAACGCAATAGACTCAAAGTTTAATCTGACTGACATTTAGCACTAGTGTCAAATTATTACTATCCATGGCAGTCTAATTATCGAATTGAAAAATAAACGTTACAATTTTGTGTATAGACCAAAAAAAATAAAAATCCGGATTTTGTCATAAAACTCAGTATATAGGGTTAGAATAGTATTCTGAACAACTTATATATATAGCACTGATTACTGCTGAACTCCCGGAGACTGTTTCATTTAAAATAAAAAGTTAACATCGTTTCCGGCTAAATCGGAAGTCTGATTCGGATATCGAATCACCGATTTGCATCTAATTAATTATGCAAGATCTTATTAAAATCTAAATAGCCATATCAAAGATATTCGAATGGATCCATACGTTTTCCCAACCCTGTATATAAATAAAGTAGTAAATAGTAATTTCGAAATGAACACTTGACTATTTTAAAATCACCCGCATGAGGTTTAAAATATTAATTTTCAGGCAGGGGTAAACACAAGAATTTTTAAAATAAACACAAGTATTGTGCTTTTTAAAGTTCACTTTGTTTCCAGTTCTAGTTTACGAGGACGGTTTGGCGGAAGAGTGAATTTTCAAAGGCAAAGCAACACTTTTGCTACGGCGATTATGTGGCTGACTTTCGCCACGCTTCTGATATTTACTGTCGAAACTTCAAACAAATCTAACAGGTAGGTTGTGTTTTATACTCATTTAAAAAAAACTGCTTTCTTTGTTGTGCAAATAAGGAGGAAAAACAATTCCGAATGTTAATTAAACATTGTTTTTTACGTGGAAAAAGAATTAAAGTAACCGAGAAAAAATTACCATAAATATCATCGTGAATGTGCTCTGCATCATAGAATGATTTACAAATGGCTTTCTGCTTTTAAGACTGGCCATATGAGCACGACCATGCAGTAAGTTCCGGACCGGCATTTACTGTTAAATCAGCTACCTAAGGCATATAAAGCTGATACTATTGCAGAAGAATCTAGTCATATGGTATTGCAGCTGCCACCTTACCATTGTATTCTCAACCCGGTAGAAAGTATTGGTAGAGGTATAACAAAAACTTATTATATCAAACATATTGGTACGGGTAGATGAGGTACTGAAAAATGCATTGCAATGTGGAAAGAGGCATTAAGTACCATTACACCTCAAATATAGTCACGTACAAGAGATCACACTGACAGGCTTATTCAACAGTGGTGGGAAAGAGAAGCAGGTTTCGATCGTGACGGCATTACAGAAGTAAAAATTTCTTTAGAAGAGGACAGTAGAAAGATAAATGTTATGCTACATATACTGAATAATTTTTTTAGTTACTGTACATTAATTATTTCATGTATTTCATAATTATTCTGAGATACCTGTTGTCGTTTACCTGAGGGTGTTCCCTCAGGTAACCGACAAACTTACACAATGCGTTCTAGAGGTGATTCTGAACAAAAAACTTCATATGAACTTTAGCTTAATTATTTTTTGTTCTTTAGATTCCAACAAAAAAAGAAAACTGTTTCAGTAATGTATTTAATCATGAAATTACATAACAAACTAATAAACTAATATCATAACAGTTGCTCGAAATGTTCGCTTCTTCTTTCTAAACACGTAGCCAGTCATTTTATAAAATGACAAATATGTATCATGAGCGTCGGCATGTTTTATCAACATGACGACGCTCCACCGCATTTTAGTAGGCAAGTTATTGACTTAATTAAAATTTTCCTGGACTGTGGATAGGCAGAGGAGGCCCTGTATTGTGGCCTGCGCGTTCTCCTGATATTTCGCCATTGGACTTTTTCTGTTAGAGTTGTCTATAAAATCGTGTTTACCATAACGCTCGAGAGGAATTGATCGAAAGAATAGTTGCAGGTGTAGATTCCTTACGAAATGAACTTACAGATATTAACTGGAAACAGAATATGACCCAAAGACTAGCAACATGTTAAGAAAGAGGTGGTGAACATTTCGAGGAATTGCTATAATATTAGTTTATTATGTAATTTCATGATTAAATACATTACTGAAACAGTTTTTTTCTTTTGTTGAAATCTAAAGAACCAACAGAATTAAGCTAACTTTTTTGTTCACAATCACCTCTAGAACATGTAAGTTTGTCGGTTACCTCAGAGAACACCTGTATACCTACCTAAATAAAATGCCTATTATTAGAAATACAGCATCCAACACTCTTCGTGTATTTGATAAATGGCTCGGATCCTTTTATATTATTTTCTTGATAATTATGTTTTGCAAAAAATAAATAATTTTATAAAATTCTGATTATAACAATTTCTACTGTCTGATATACAGAGTGTCCGGGAAAATGTGGGAAATCTCTCGGATGCAGATAGAACATGAAAAAATAAGATGATAAGTTCCTATAATTTTTTTTCCTACACGCCCTTCCTATGGAAATATGCGCCGCTGAAAATCGATACTTAATATAATTTAATAAAAATTTAATGTGATGGACACTAGTAAGGACCTCCTAAAATAGTGCCCTTGAAACATATTTAGCTTTTTTAGTTTACTAGGGGCGGGCTAATCTTTACAACTGAATGCCTAAATTTTTAACACCCTGTATTATAAAGACTTCAAAAAAATAAAACTGGATCGCTTGAACCTTAGATTAAAAAAAGATACTCTTGTTTATTGTCGATAATATGAACCGTTTACGAGAAAAAGTTCGATCTATGCTCGTTAGAAATGTGTTTAAAAATGGGCTTAAGTTTTTATCAGCACCAAAAACCTAACACTGTTGTAAACGTTACTATGGTACGATATAAATAAAATATCCGACATTTTGGAAATTGTCATCTTTCACATCGCTGACATATTGATCCCTCTATTCAATATCAATTTACAGAGTTTTTTATTTCGTGGTGAATTTAATTGTGAATTTATTCTGAGTATGAAATACACGTTTATTGAGTATGCAGATATGCATCTGACGTACGGTTTGCAAACTGGGTATTGCATCAGCAACGAACTAATGTAAAGTTCATGCGCATTATGATTTTCACGGATGAAGCAAGGTTTACCAAAAATGGCATCACCAATTTACACAACACACATGTATGGGCTGATGAAAACCCTCATGCCACTATTGTTCCGCATCATCAACATCAGTCCCAATCAATTAATATTTGGACAAGATTCGTTGACAATTTTTTATTGGGCCATTCGTATTTCCAGAACGATTGAATGGTCAACTTTATTTGGAGTTCCTTCAGAACGCTTTTCGAGATTTAATAGAGCACTTACCACTTGAAACCCGCCGAAACATGTACGAAAAAAAAATTAAAAATAAAAAATTTAAAAAAAAATTTTTGGCGTTTCTAGACAACTTTTATTAAAAAAATTTTTTAATATTTTATTTGCTATATTTTTTAGAATATATCCCCAAAAAAAAACAAAATGAAACTTCAGTCATACTGTATATATATATACACCCTGAAAATTCACTGTAGCATACTACATGTGTACGTAAAATTTCATTGTTAGAACTTTATTAGTTTTCATGCTAAGCTCCGCCGACACACTATTGCCGCACCCGGTATATTGTTCATTAAATCGTGCATGCGGCGATCTATACACACGTATACGACCATGATACGTAGATTGAAATAGCTTTTTATCGATGAATATGACATTTTGCCAAAAAGGCAATTCCCTATAAACATGATTTAAGGAAAATAATAATCGAGCTTGTTTGTAAACTTCTGTCAGCGATAATTTTTTAACCACCACTCAACTTTTCAAGTCTGATTCTTAAATTCTACGATTAGCTGTGGATCGTGATCCAGGAAAATTTCCTGCAATTTTAGCATTATTAACGGTATTAAAAGAGTTTTCCTTCAAATGCCTCAAAAGAAGCGCAGCGCGTCTTCTTCGTGTGTCGATATTCGTGGACGAGCAGAACTGTTCCTTCCTCCTCCCACCGTTTCTTAATTTTTAACACAGTGGATTTATTGATGCCAAATTTCTATGCTACTGCTTTATCTTCAAATTTCCCTATAATGTGAGCCCTACTTAACAAATCTACAAGCGCGGGCATATTTCGATCTACATCTGTCAGTCAAGTATGACAAATTGATTGGACGCGATATGACAAATGGAAGTGTCAAAACCTATATACATTTATATTTATCCCGTAATTATGGAAACCAAAATCCTGATTTAAATTATTGTATATTAAGTGTACGCCAATTTATTGCACAGAATTGTACATACCGATATGAAACTAATGACTTATCAAGTACTCTAACAAACCTTGAAGTAATGTCAATATTAGTTAAAAAGCACTTACTTGAATAGTGATTGTGGTTGGAGGCGGAAGTTCCCGAAGGTTTATCTCGCGACATCTCTTCGTCGGATTTCATTATTTCCAATTCACAATCCAAGTCCATGGGTTGTGCCACTTTGAACCACTCCACAATGATTCCGAATCAAGGTCCTTCTATTAGGAAGTCGCGACAATCGACAACTGCGCAATGTAAAACTAAATGTAAAGTGTATTATTCAATTGTAAATTAATTAAATTACGAATCTAATCTGATTAGCTTTGATTTATTTTATGCTTTTGTTTGTGCGTATACCGATTTGTTGATGCTTACTTTTTAGAACACGATACTAAAGCTATCTACTGCGAAACACTACCCAAGCACGAGGCGTAACATTAAAAATTCACAATATATTTAAACAAACGGAAGCGAAATGAACTTCGGTCTTTCACCGTTCCGGGAATCTCTGGAGATTTTCTTGTTTACTCAGTCCGACTCAGCTAGTGTTCACTGCTTCTTGTTGCCGGCGTATTATTATTATTCAAACTCGCTGGTCCTGAAACAAAGAGAATAGTTTTAATACCGTTCAACAGCGGCCAGTAACACCATCACAAAATATAATTTCTGTCTGAGGGAATGAAATGAGTTAAGCAATTAAAAGTTAGGTTCAGTGACCCTGTAATTAAAAGGGTCAATAACTAGAATTATAGAATTATAGTAATAATGAGTATAATTTTCGTTTAAATTATAATGTACTAGCTAATTAAACCCGACCACGCTACGTTGTAGCTCAGTCTGATATGAAATGAATGGGAAATTAAATAAAAGTATTGCAGAGATCATAGATTCACCGAGAAAACATCATTCAATTCAATACCCTGCCTTGTGTTGCTGTGGCTATGTGGAATGGAAGGAAAGGAAGAGAAAATATGTTTTTCACATTTTTTTTATTGTAAAACTAATATCACACACAAGAGAAAAAAGACAAACTTTCAATGCCTAATTTTTTCTATATTTATCAGCTCTAGATTGAAATGGGTAGAGGTTCTTCCTCTACCAGACTACCCACTCTTAGAAACGCGTCCCATTCGTCAAGACTTCACACAGCTAGCATGTCACCTATATTTAATGTTGTGTATTATTTACTCTAAGTTGTTTGCACATCTCTTCTCTCTTCTTCTTCTTTGTTGTTGATGTATATTTGTTTCGCTTGTTTCCGAAGGATACCGCAACTTATGTCGAAGTGCACCGAAGATTTCACCGCTGCGGGAAGACTTTTATCGCGCCTTGTAAAAACAAAAATTAATTTCACTATAAAAATACTCGCGTATTCGAATGCAACGTGCTGTCAAAATTTCAAACCAATCGACCTACTACTTTTCGACTTTTGCGAGTACCAACATACGCAGCCTGAATATTAATACAGGGTCATCGATAAAGGTGTCGGAATTTTGAAGCGAAAGAAAACTTTTAATATAAATGGTAGAATATTTATTTGTACATCAAAAGACGTAGCAAATTTTAAATTTAATTATTAATGTCCGTAGGCGCATGCGCAAACGCCATCTTCCCGCACGCCGCCATTTAAGTGTGGCTGGACCTGAAGCGCAGTGGTTTTTGTGGTACGCTGAGTTAAAATCAGTTGTGTTACTGCAGCGTCATTTTCAGTTTAATCGGTTCAGGAAAACTGGAAGTGTTTACATCAAGAAATCTCCAGGACGGCCACGCACATCTGAAGAGGATGTTGAGCGTGTAAGACAGTCGTGTGTCCGAAGTCCTAAGAAGTCCATTGCCCGACGTAGTCTGGAACTTAGTATGGCTAAAACAACTATTCAGAATATTCTTCATTAGCGTCTTAAATTATATGCTTACTAAATTCAACTAAGACACGAAATAAAACTAGCAGATAAGCCTAGGCGCATTGACTTTGGCGTACAGATGCTATGTAACACTGACGACGATGGAAACTTGTACCTTAACATTTTATTCAGCGATGAGGCAAAATTCCACATTAATGGTTGTGTATATGAGGAGAATAGCAACCAAATAATGTTCGTGATTCACCAAAAGTTAACGTTTGGTGTGGACTTACGCAGGATCGTGTTATCGGCCCTTTCATGTTTGTAAAAAACTCGATTACAGGCATTTTTTATTTGGACATGTTAGAAATGTATGTGTTCCCTCAAGTTGAAGAAATTTAAAGAGAAAATGGCATTAATGTCATTTTCGAGCAGGATGCAGCTCCATGTCACTACATCCTAGTCGTCCAAGAAACTCCCAACAACGTTAGATTCCTTTTTCTAAATTTTGTTAAAGTAAGACTGTTGTCTTGTTGATAAAAAGAGACTGTTGCCTCTTAATGTCAGAGACTACTGTCTTGAGCGCTGTTCTTGTGAGATTGTTGTTTTAAACGCTATTATGTTGAGACTGTTTAAAAATTTTAAGCAAAATTTACACCTAACTTCAGTAAACTATGGAACAATTAACAAAATAGGCCGTATAAGATTGCGGCCAGATAACGAACAAAAGTCGGCAAAGCTCCCAAGAACCGTCTTGTTTCTAATTAGTTAATGGTTTTTAATTGCATATTAGCTATAACTAAAATGCCCAGTTTATGATGCTTGCATTCTTCATACTGATATTTGAAGGTGCAAAATTTAGCGAAAGGGCGTTTGATAAAGCATTTGAAAGTTGTTAACTGTGTATATGGCACGTTCACTAATAAAAAACGATAAAGTGAAAAAATCTAAAGAGACCAGCAATAAAATAAGTACCGAGTTGAATGAAGGTTGATAAATATAAACGATTCTACATCTTAATCTCAGGGTAAACGTTTGCACTTTAATATGGTAATAAAACATAATTATATCAGGGTTTAAATTTTCTACGTCACCATTATGTTCAAATACTATATTCTATGATTTCTTATATTTAATATACACAAAATGAATAACATTTATATTTTTATACACTGTGTTAATTGAGTACATGCAGTAACTTTAAGGGTCGATTCTTTGAGCGACTTTAAGGCCAAATATTCATATAAACATGGGTCTGCAAATACTTCGTTTTCAAGATACAGTATGGTTTTTTAAATGGGTTTAAAAAATTTTCTTTAGAAATTTACATTTTTTATTTAATAATAATAGTAACTACCTAAATTTAAGATTCGTAACAACTAAGTTAACCAATTTTACTAAATTAAGTGTTGTTCAATACAACCATCTAGCCGCCTCACCATTGAATTACGCACCTGGCGTATTTTTTATTATTTCACATCAATTAACGATTCTATTTCGTAGATCCTCTTCACTTTCAATATGAGTTTTGTGTACCAACGATTTAAGGTTTCCCCATAAAAAGTAATGCAAACGATTCATATCGGGCCAGCGAGGTGCCAAGGTTGCAGCCCTGCACCCTCGATCCAATGACTACGGCAATTTTCATCCAAAAATTGGCGCGAAAACTTTCCATAACAGAAACCTCTTTTAAAAGTTCAGGTAATACGTAACTCTAAAAACATTCGGTATTCTTCGCCATTTGTGAAAAAAAGTGGCCCGATGAGGTAGTCACCGATAATTCCAATCCAGATATTAAAGGAAAACTGTTGTTGAAAATTATTTTCTATCAAGGCATGCGGATTATTTTCAGCCCATACGTGATTGTCGTGAAAATTAATAATTAAATTTGACGAAAAACAAGCTGGTTTTACCAAATTTTGCTGTTTTTTGTGTCTGTGGGATAGCCGTGCAACTGACCAACATTATATGAAAAAAGATTGGCCAAGCCGTACTAATTATGAACCAGGAAAACAAAACGTCTCTTGTATACCACTTGTGAACCCACAGAACATTTTCTTGCCACCTCTCCACATAAAGCTTGGCTTTATCAAAAACTTTGTCAAAGCGCTCGACCGTAAAGGACCGGCTTTTGAGTACTTGACCAAGTTATTTCCCAAGTTGTCGTACGCCAAAATCAAAGATGGAATATTTGTCGGACCTGATATTCGAAAATTAATGGCCGACAGAAACTTTACAAAATGTTTAACGCCCAATGAAGCAGCAGCATGGGTATCATTTCAAGATGTTGTTCACAACTTTCTCGGTAACCGCAAATCCCCGGATTTCAAGCAGATAATCGACAGTTTGTTGCAAAATTATTGCAAGATTGGAGCTCGAATGTCTCTCAAAATACATTTTCTGCATTCCCATCTCGAATTTTTTCCTGAAAACTTGGGTGATACAAGCGACGAGCAAGGAGAGCGACTCCACCAAGATTTGGCGAAAATCGAAAAAGGATACCAAAGATTTTGGGACGAGGGCATGATGAGCGACTACTGTTGGACTTTAATGCGTAAAACATATCCCAAACAGTACAAGCGACTCAGTTCGACTGCTCTTCATTTCTAATTTAACACTGTTTAATGAATAAAATGGAGATTAATTGTCAAAAATTGTAAAAATTGTGTTTATTTAATATCTCGAAAACTAGAACCAAAATCAAAAAACGGAGTGCAGATTAGAATTCAGCGCCCCAAATAACCATAGAAACAGCTTTTGGTTGCTTAGATCCAAAACCGTGTATACTTGTGAATTTGACAACTGTCAAGTTGTTTACCAAATGCTGGAATTATTTTCCAATGCCAACCATGCATTTGCGAACACATGTTTATATGAACATTTTGTCTTAAAATGACTTAAAGAACCGACCCTTAAAACCTTGTATAATACAAATTAATTTCGTTTTTAAGACGATACACGCTAGTTTAGGTATTTTCAAAGTTTCCGCTGCTGTTTTCCAAGTTCGAAGCAGAATTTGATGCACGTTCTTTGCTCTTTAACATTAGAACATTGTAGTGTTCCAGAATAACTCAAAACATAACTCAAATATAAACAGAAAAACTGTCACCACCTAGCAAAATACCATTTGACAGACTAAATTAGTGTAGACGTAACTCATACCATCTAGCGATATAGAGCCTTTTGCGCACCACATTCAAATTCCGGAAATTTCTCGGTAGCGCCTCGTTTGTTTAAATACCGCGTCAATCTAATGTACAAACTGTAATATTAATTTTGAATAATTTCAAAATACATATTCTCACACCTAATTTATAAAGTGTTTTTCATATGACATAGCTATAAAATTATGTACATATATTGGTGTTTGTTCGTTCTTTGATTAATGTAAACAATATGTATATGTACGTCAATTATTTCAATATCCGCTAAAAAAAATGTTTTTCGTAGTTGTGTTGATTTTTATGAAAAAGTCAAGGTTTTTATATTAGATAGTACACATTGTGTTGAGGTTGGTAAGTGATAAATTACAAGACAAGAATTCGCTCTTTAGTTAGTTCAAACACACAGTCCAGTACAAAAAAGAAAACATAGTAAATAAATATGCCCTTGTTTGCTCGATATTATTAGACTGGTCTTCTTCTTCTTCTCCGTTTTGGGGTGGACGCCACCACGTCCAGGCACTTGAGCACACTGCTCTTTGTACTATCCCCAATACATCTCTCAATTCCACTCTGTTAGTCTTGTGTCCTCGATAAAAGCCACTATCCTCCTCAGGGGAAGTTTGAGTACACTCGAAGGATCCAATAGATCTCTCCCGAAATATTTCTGTCTGAGTTCCTTCAGTTCCTCACTCGTGCATATTACATGAAGGCTAGTTTCCTCCTGTTTTTCACATATCCTACACCAGGGCTCGCTAACCAAGCCCATGGTGTACAAATGCTTCCTTAAAGGACAATGTCCGGTTATTAACCCGGTAATTATTTTAATTTCTTTTTTGCTACTACGAATTAGGTTGGCTGAAAACTTCCCGTCCAGCCCCCTTAGTAGTGTTTTGGTATGGAGTTGACCTTCCGTTAACCTCCATTTATTTTTATGTTCTTTTTCTAGCCATAACCAAATCTCCCTTTTAGGGGAATCCTTAGTGATTCCACATACAGGATCTGGTCCTATGAAGTTCCTATTAGTACCTTCTTTGGCCGGTTTGTCGGCTCATTACCTTTAATTCCCTCATGTCCTGGCACCCATATCAGCGACACTGTATTGTCTTGTGCCAGGTTATTGAGGACCTGTTTACAATATTTCACCAGCTTAGACCTGGTAGATGGGTTCATAATGGCTTTAATAGCCGCCTGACTATCAGTCATTATGTTAATTTTTTTGCTTGCGCAGCCGGCTTCCCGAACTTCATCGGCGCAGGCTGCGCCTGCTAACAATTCGGCCTGGAAAACCGTAGCATGTTTCCCCAGACATATCAATATCTTCCTTCCAAGGCACATTCCGTATATGCCTGCACCTGCCCCCTGACTAGATTGTGATCCATCAGTGTACCAGGTGCCGGCACCACAATCGATCGAGCAACTTTTTGCCTGTTCCCTGGTCGGTATAAGCATGTTCAGCTTAGCTGTAAACATAATTTCAGGTGCCATACTGTCCACCGGAATTTGAAATATCGGCTCTTCCAGTATAGTTCCTGTGATATCTGTATGGCCCCTACAACCTTATTAGGACACCATACGTCATTGGCCTTCAGCCTCAGTATCGCAGCCATTGCCTCCGCCTTTATAAATAGTTCCAGCGGATGGAGACCCACGATGGCCTCCATGGGAGCGGTTCCCGTGCTGTTCATAGCTCCCGCGATTCCCAACAGGGCCTGTCGCTGGAGAGTCGTGAGGAGCCCCACCGACGATGTCCGCTCCGTCCTCCTCCACCAGACAACTGCCCCATAGGTAATCGTTGGTCTTATTACTGCTGTGTACAACCAGTGTACCACATTTGGTCTTAGTCCCCAGGTCTTGCCAACAGCTATTCTGCATCTCCAGAAGAGCTGCGCCGCCCTGTCTGCCACTTTGGCTAGGTGTCTGCTCCAATTCAGTTTCGCATCAAGTGTTATGCCTAGATACTTCACTTCATTGGTTAGTACTAACTCTTGTCCAAACAGCTTTATGCTGCCCAGATCATTTAGTTTTCTCATGTTGGTAAAGGCTACCAACTTGTTTTTTTGAGGATTGACGGTTAATCCCTCCTCAAGGCACCATCTTTCTACAATTCGCAGAGCATTTCGCATGATGCTCGCCACTGTCCCCGGGAATTTCCCCTAGGACACTATGACAATGTCATCGGCGAACCCCTGCGTCCATATTCCCTGGTCATTTAATGTCCTGAGCAGATTATCCACTTCTAGACTCCATAGTAGTGGTGACAATATGCCTCCTTGAGGACACCATTTTGTTGTCCTCATGGAGATCGTTTTGTTTTGCATTTGGGCATGAACTACTCTGCTACGCAGCATGTTATTAGGCTGGTCATTCATAAAATTGTTTCTATTTACACGCTTACTGACGTACAATAACAAAGATTTGGTTTAAAGGTCGATGCATGTTCGCTTTATGTAATCACATTCATCAATGATAAATAAAATACATTAGTTACCTACTTCAGATATCCAATTACAAAATATTGGATTAAATAGTTTTTCTTCGTCCAGTATCTCTTAATCGTTGAACTAATTGTGCAAAGGTAGCTCTCGTGGGAAATTGCTGTTAGGAAATTGTTCCGCATATCGTCGCCGAGCTCTTGCAGTATTCTGTTCGCATAACACCGTATTCACTAATTCATTATTATTGTAAGCCATATTGATGTAAGGAGACAACACAAAAAAATAATAATGAAATGATACAATATTTGCCAGACACAACTTCAGTGGTCGGTACAAATACGAACATCAACATTTCAGCGGTAAATGTGTTAATATGATACTGTAAGCAAAATATGTTTGACAAGTGGCTCTATTGTTAACAGGTCAGCATTTTTCCTTTAAGTAACAGTCGATAGCATAAAACTTATCTAGAAGGCAAATACACACTTACACCATGCATGCAGACCGTCTTAAAAATATTTTTCTCTACTTTCTTCTTTCTTTTTCTACCCGATTTTTCTTGGTAATATATTATACAATTTGGGAACTTTATATCCTCCAAATTATGCATACGAGTGATCGAACACCCTGTATGTAGGTAAGATGCTTTACGAATAAACTATCCGATACTCAATGTTCTTCGAACGTTATACATTCGGATATAGAAAACATAAAACAGGGGATTTAGGAAAAGTTCCGCACGGCAGAACGTAAAACCACAATATTCATAAAGGATCAAGTTCTGTCAGTTGAAGTCTCTCTCCTTATCCTATGTAAACAAGATGATAAACGTAAAATACTTTGCCGTAAATAAAACGAATACGTGGGTGGCTCTTGGAATACTCTGCTAAAGACTAATCGCGAAAACTGGCAAACTTTTATAAATTGACGGAGATGTGTAATTTAGACATAAAAACAAACCTAACAGCATCTTAAATAGGACACAATAGAATACTTCAAAATTAGTTCTCTATTAAATATTAGACAAAAATATTGATACAGCAAGTACAATATAATAATAATAATAATAGTGATAACATGCGATCAATAAAGATTTCCATAAAAAACTTTTTTCCCCGGTACTTGACATCAACACTTACCTTTAATACTTGAAGTGAAGTTTCAGTAGAATAGGCAGATTTGAAATAATTTGAATATTTCTTCTATCATTGACGTCTGTTGCAGAATAAAATGCATTTTTAATTAAGACATTAGTTTGATAAGTTATCTTCCGAAATGCCATTTTCCATTAAACAGGAAAAGTTTATCTTAGAATCATATTTCCGTAACGGAATTCCAACGAAGCCACTACGGCAATTGGCTCAACAAACCGGTATGCACGACACAGTAATAATATTTGTCATAAATAAGATGTTTTGTCTAATTATAAGTTTATCATATGGTACTGAATGGTACTAAATCTTTGAAAAAAAAATTACATTTGCGTTCTTATAAGTAGAGATCGATGAACTACACAATATCGGTCTCTAATTTAAAACTCATCTATAGAAAACATTATAACCATACGATTTATCTAGTATGATTTCTTCGAAGCTAAGCCATTGTACCGCTTATTGAAGATAGCGCATGGACGATTTGCTATGCCCGATATAGACAGAAAAAAAACTACTAAAGCAGCGTTCTCATATATATATATATATATATATATATATTGATATAATCCGACTATGGAACGATATTTGCCCCACAAGTTGGGCTAGCCAAATTGATATAATACCCCTGGAGTTGTTGTAATAATAAATGCTGAATTATAAGTTTTATAAATGAATTGTAACTGTAAAGGGAAAAATTAATAAATGTACGACAAATATCTATTTTAAATATGATAATATGTGTTACATATAGATAGGGTTCTTTACCATTAATTCTATTGCATGCGTACAAATCTAAAATGCATAAACGTTATACTCTAAGTGCACATGACCTTAAACATCTGTTTATGTATACAGCTTCTCAGTATGATTATTATTTGTGTGTGTGTTACAATTTATAATATTGGGTGTCCGGCTAATTAAAAGAACAAGAGAGCTCTTGGGTGGTACATGTCCAATGCACCTTCTTGTGAGATCGGTGACTAAATAGGATATACACCAAATTTGTTGATGGTTATACAATAAATAATAGTAATTACGTTATCAAACTACCAAAAATAAAACAAGCAAGATAAGGATAAATGTTCAAGACTTTAATGATATACAATCAAAGCGGTAAGTGATCGACATTATTCAAATTATAAAAATATCGAAAATGTAACATGTCACGTGTTAAATTAAATGTGATCTAATTTCTAGGTTAGCAAAGCAATTTAAATACATGTTACCTATGTAAATTCCAATATCTAAATAAATCTAGTATCTACTTGATCATAATAACAAGGAAAACTGGATTCTTTTAACTTAATTTATATTCGTGAACATCAAATGTATTCTAGGTTATAAATTTTAATATTAAATTGATTATGATTTTAATTAAATGAAATGAATTAATTTAGCATTTTCTATAGTTTGTTGGAGATTAAAGAATACTTATGTGAATGTGTTTAGGACTTGTTGGTTCTGGATATAGACTGGAAAATCATTTAATGCAGGATACGAATTTCACTGGGCAATTGTGCGTCGTTTGGCTGGGATTTTTCATGTAGCGGCGGGCTTCCTCGGTAAACAGCAATTTCCGATTTCTGAGGTACAGGTGATCGACTGGACACGTAAAATGCTTCAGACAGGAACTGGATATACAGGTAAGGTATTGCAAGTGTTTTTTATGTAAGTTTATAATTTAATTTGTGTATTTTTCTTTTAGTTTTCGAATTTTTTCTAGTGACGCCAACCGTGTTTTGTTTTCAAAATTGGCTTCTTATTCGTTGATTCGTATGTATTACTATAATCTCGTAACTTATTTAAAAAGAAAATGATAATTTAACCATTAAAAATATACATAAGCTTAATATAAATTCTACAGTTTATTTTAATATATAAATAATTAATGTGTAAATGTTAATAAGTTTACATAATGCTATTCTATAGTGGTGAACTTTCCCGCTGTATTTATTTTAAATAAGTACAGTTTCACCTAAATTATTATTATCTATTTTTTTTGAATCAATTAAGTTGACATATCTTGGTAAATACAAGATTTCGAAATAAAATAACTAAAGCAACTGAAAGAATAAAAGTAAATAAATATGAGAATTAATTTTATACATAAAAATAAACGCGAAATCAACTTTATTGATATACCATGAGAAGAATTCAGTTTTCGAAATTTCTTATAATTCTAATGAGTACATAGGCTTTTAAAAATTCTGTTACTTGTTCTCCTAGGAATCCTTATGTTCAGGCTTGACCTATATCAATATATAAATATATATATATATATATATATATATATATATATATATATATATATATACAGGGTGAGTCGTGAGGAATCGACCAAACTGTTGGAGTGTATTCTACAGGTGAAAGTAATGTAAAAAAACTCAAATGTTGCTATCCGATTTTTATTTGTTTTCGAGTTATAGCTTAATTAAAAATAAACAAAATTTCATACATTGAAGATTTTGTGTTTCATTGGTATCATCGTTGTTTATAATATATTTTCAAAAATACCGCCATTCATTTCAAAACATTTTTTACATCGTCTACCAAGGGCGCTGGTTGCGTTCCTGATTGCGTCAGGTTGATGTTTGATGTTGTCAGCAGCATTCATAATCCGTTGAATTAGTGCATCACGAGTGTCCAATTTTATTTGATACACTTCACTTTTTAACCAGCCCCATAAACAATAATCGAGTGGCGTGAGGTCTGGAGACCTAGGAGGCCAACCAATGTTTCAGCCAAATGTTGGCTGACTGCACGAGCGTAATGTGCAGGCGTTCCATCGTGCTGGTAGAAGATTTGGATTCTGATGTTTATGGGAACATCCTCTAGCAGTCCGTGCAGTTCATTTTCTAAAAAAATGTAAATGGGTGTCTCCCGTGAGGCGATTCTCAAAAATGTAAGGACCAATTAAAAAACCATCGAACATACCACACCACACGTTTACCGAAAATTTATGTTGAAAGTTACTTTCGACTGTTGCGTGTGGATTTTAGTCTGACCATACATGCTGGTTATGACAATTATTAATACCGTCACGGGTGAATATCGCTTCATCCGTAAACAGTATACGCGATACAAAACGAGGATTATCATTTATCCATCGACAAAATTCAATACGTCTACGATTATCATCTCGTTGTAGGTGCTGTACTCTTTGTACATGGTACGGACGTAAGCCATGCTCGTGGAGTGTTTTTGTCACCCACATGATTTTGTCAGACCGTCGAATTGGGCTAAAACGAATATCTGAGGCACTGAATATTTCATATGAATGCGTCCATCATATAGTTCACGTCGATTTGGACATGAGAAAAATTTCTACAAAATGGATCTCCAAATGTCTGAATGTTGACCAGAAGCATGCAAGGGTGGAAGTATCGCTTTCAATCTGTGCTCGGTTTGAAAGTGATGCAGACTTTTTAAGCCGTATTGTTACTATGGATAAAACTTGGGTACGTTTGTACGACCCAGGAACAAAGCAACAATCGATGGAATGGAGACACTCTGGTTCCCCAAGTCGTAAGAAATTTCGCGTTCAAAAACCTGCTGGAAAAGTTCTTGCTTCAGTTTTTTGGGATTGCCAATCATTATTGATTTTCTGGATAGGGGTAGAATAATAACTGGAAATTATTATTCGACGTTACTGACCACTCTACGAGAAAAAATTATGGCTAAAAGACGCGGAAGGTTATCCAAAGGTGTTTTGTTTTTCCAGGACAATGACCCTGCACACGCATGTTGCCATACAAACAATTCGTGATTTAAGGTTCGAATTACTCGAACATCCGCCTTATTCACCTGATCTGGCTCCGTCCGACTATTATGTCTTTCCTCAACTGAAAAAAAGTTTAAAAGGTCGTAAATTTGCTTCCAACGAAGAGGTGATAAAATCTGTGGTGGCCTGCTTTGCAGAGCAAGATAAAAATTTATTTTTGAAAGGTCTAGAGGTGTTGCAGGATCGCTATATTAACTGTATTAATTTAGCAGGAGAGTATGTTGAATAATAAAATATTTTGACTTTCAAATTTTGTTTGCTTCTATAGTAGGCTAAGAATTTTTCAATACATCCTCAAACACCTCGTAAATGACAAAATACCCAGACGAAAATAAGGCGTTCAATTTGAAAGACCCATTATATAGATGTTTTTGTTTTATTCAAATTGTGAGGCTTTACCAACCCAAGAATGGTTCCAATTTTTTTGTTTTATTCAATATACACAAAAAAACGTAATAATGCGAAAAAAAACATTTTATTTAGAAAGTTCAATTCAAAGCCGCGAGTCTGAAATAGAAGTATTCATTGTTAGTTCGTTTATAATATTGTGATTTCTTCCAATTAATTTGATTAATTTTTCGATTGCCTTGTAACTGTCACTTAACTTATTTTAATTGTTGCATTCACATCTTGCCAATTTTTATATATGATTGTTCTTGCTTAATGACCTTTGTTAAGTCAGTATATAAAAGCATGAACACTAAACGAGCAAACTAATTTAATATTAAGTGCAAGAATTGATAAAATGAAGATTTTTTTTTACATATTTTTTACAATTATACTCGGAATGATGTGTGCTGAAACTTTTGGGTAAATATTGTGGTCTTCTGCTTGGGGTTACATATGATAACATTTTATTTATTGTAGTACAATCTGTCGATGTGTATTTGCAAAAGGAATAGAATGTGATATCTATCGATATTGCGTGTCACATGAGGAAATGTGTACACTAAATCCTTCTGATATATGTCAATATAGCATTAAGATCGTTGGTTGAATTATTCAAATTCTTTATTTCTTCTCATTGTAAACATTTTGGAATTAAAAGTATTTCTCAAATTAAAAAAATGCTTTGATTTGAACTAATAGTACTAAGGAACGGATTTCACAAGACTTATCGCACGAGCCCTAATTAAGGGTAAGTGCGATAAATATCTTATAACCAGAGAGCAAACTCGAGCGATTGATGATTCATAGCCCATAATCGTCTGCCTTGTATTCACAATTGGTTTGTTTCTGTAAGCGATCCGTGAGTTTCGAACAATTTGATACGTGTGGCTACTGCATAAGTGGCACATACCTACATATGCAGTTAATATGTATCTGTCAATGCATAACAGAGGGAATGTAATAAATGGTTTGGTAACCGGCAGCAACTACTGCTGAAATAAAAGTAATGCGGACAAGCGAATTGCGTATCGAATTTTGAATAAAAATAATTTACAAAGATCAAAACTCGAAACTATGAATTTTCTATGAAATATTGAAAGTGTAAAACATTACTTTGAACAAATAAAATTTGTTCAAGTGTTCCTGTGTTAAATTAGTTCTTTTAAAGATTAAAAGTCTTTAAAAATAGAAAATGTCCGTTCCACATCACAACAGGTGATGGGTGCGTGAATAAAATATTGCAAAAGTGCACCAACCTTTGACTGTATAGATTTTTGGATCGGCTTTGTGCAGAATCGATATAATAAAGTGTCTTCCAACAGGGACTTCCGAACTTTGACAGTTGATAACGGTCATCTTGTTGAAGCTACATCTATCAAATTAGTTGTCATTTATTCAGTCTGTTTTGCCAAATCACCATGGACGGATATAGCATTCAACAACACGTGGAAATAATAAAATTGTTTTATAAAAATGGGTGTTTTGTTCGGGCAACGTACCGCGCGCTTCGCCCATTTTACGGTCGCCATAATCGTCCTACCGAGAGGACTATTCGCAATGTGGTGGATAAATTTGAGTCCACTGGTTCAGTAAATGATCAACCAACACCCGTACGTCGACGAAACGCAAGATCTGCCGAAAACATCGCCGCTGTCCGTGAGAGTGTGCAGGAGAATCCGGGGCAGTCGATTTCGCGTCGCTCACAAGAACCCGGCCTTTCGCAGACCACAACTTGGCGAATTTTGCGTCGTGACTTGGACCTGCATCCGTACAAAATTCAACTGACCCAGGAACTGAAGGTAAACGACCATAGACAACGACGTGTGTTCGCTGAATGGGCTCTGGAGCAGTTTGCAACTGACCCTAATTTTTATCGAAAAATCATCTTCAGCGATGAGGCCCATTTCTGAATGAATGGGTACGTGAACAAACAAAATTGTCGAATTTGGGACGATACCAATCCACATGAGATCCAAGAGCGTCCAATGCATCCCGAAAAAGTCACTGTTTGGTTTGGATTTTGGGCTGGCGGCGTCATCGGTCCATATTTCTTTGAGAACGACGTTGGCCAGGCCATCACTGTCAACGGCTAGCGCTATAGGTCGATGATTACCAACTTCTTTTGGCCTGAATTGGATGATCTGGACACCAACGACATGTGGTTTGAACAGGACGACGATTCGTGACACACAGCTCATGCCACATTGGATATTCTGCACGAGCGATTTGAGGGCCTGGTCATCTCACGTGGAGGTGATGTGAACTGGCCACCGAGATCGTGCGATTTGACCCCGTTAGACTTTTTCTTGTGGGGTTTTCTTAATCCACATGTTAGCAAGAAGAAATGACTTTAATCGCTTTCTGTCGGTTAAATTTCTTTGTTTCTTTTTTTAAATTAAATTTTTTGAAAATTCCCGAACACTTTCTGTATCATTCATAAATCATAACGCAAATAAAAAAAAAGTCTGAAGAGCACAAATGGTATTTTAAGTATAAATCTAAATCTAAACCTATATGTTTCCATTCCACCCTTCTAGATTTCATGTCATGAATACCTTTAATACTAGAAGTTCCCAGATTATCCATTCATTTTTGTGTAAACGGATTATTGTAACGACATCCTGCTTTGTAGCATCATAAAAGTATCTTGTTAATGGTTATTGGTAATCAGTAGGTAATTTTGTAAATGACATTATATTCAAAGTCCACATTTTTGCATGTTCGTGTCTGTTATTGAGTGGTGTCCGTTAAGCGAGTCTCTGTGCCAAGAAAAGTTATTCTTGCTACTTGCTAAAACAATAAAAATTTACCCCCAAAATTCTTCTTAATTCCCGAAATTAAAGCCATTTCTTCTTGCTAACATGTTGATTAAGATTATAAGCCGATAAACAGTGCTTACTTTCATACGCTCTTAAAAATGTAAAAAATATTCACTTTGCCCCGCTCTGAACCGCCTGGCTGCGAATCGTCTCGGCCGCGAAACGGCTCGGCTCCGAAACGGTTCGGCGCCGAAACGGCTCGGCTCCGAAACGGCTCGGCTCCGAAACGGCTCGGCTCCCAAACGTCCCGACCACGAAACGGCGGCTCCGAATCGGCGGCCCCGAAACGGCGGCGACGAAACGTCCCATCCCCCTCAAAGTCAACATAACCCATGCCATCGGTCAAATTCAGCCTGATTTATGCGCCAGAGTCATGGAAAATTGGACATTTCGGATGCGCTCCACCCAGAGAAGCCGTGGTGGACATTTGAACGATGTTATATTCCACACATAATGGCATCAATAGGCCTTTCAAACGAATAAAGAATTTCGATGATATCTCACACACGCTTTGTTTTATTTAAATTTAAAGATAGGAAGCGCTTAATGAAAGACACGTTATATACAAATCTGGATTTTTACTAAATATGGCGTCAACTTTTTGTTTTGTGAGAAATATCTTTTAAAATGATTAAACTTACTTATCAACATTTGGAAAATAATCCCTGATGTATTCACATACCCTGTGTAGTCCATGTATTGCACAGGTAACGTTTTGCATATTGGGATAATATTGCTTTAATAACTTCCCTGTTTTTAACATATAAGCTGCCGCGTCAGTCAAAAAGAGTAGCATCTTTTCTTTATAGTTGTTATCCGATGGCAAAATATTATGAATACATTGGTCAATTACTTCTGCAACTGTTTCACCATTTACAACGGGCAATATTTTAGTTGGAATTAAGTAGTAGTAGTAGTAGTAATTAGTAGAGCTGAGGATGTTTGCGGTACGGCAGGACCGTATGTAGTGCATCCCCACCAGCGTATAAACACGATGCAGCGAAACACTTTAGTTAGTCGTGAACTGGCAACGTGATCGTGTGTTGTCTTGAGCTCTATTTAATAAGTATGACGGACGTGCCCAAGCCAAAGCGCCCATTGTATAACGACGTGAAGAAATTTATCCGAGACTTCCCGATTTGTATTATAATGGAGCAAAAGTGGTTTGTAAATTATGCGATAAACAGTTACTTTGCTGGGACAAATACGACTGTAAAAGACATGTTGAAAGTGTACACCACAAAGACAAAAAAAATAATGTGCTGTCTAAAACGCAATTCATTTTCGATTTATTGACAATGCTATTCGTCTGCGATGTGCCAGTTCACCTGCTAGATAAAAAAGCCTTTCACGACTTTTGGAATAAATACAATTCCAACATAAAGCTACAGTCACGGAGAACGTTACTCACCTATTTACCAATTGTGCGTGAGGACATTGAAAACAGAATGAAAGCAGTAGTAAATGATAAACAGTTATGGGTATGTGTCGACGAAACGACAGATCGAAAAAAACATTCTATTGTGAATATTATAGTGCGTGTACTAGATCCTGTCAAATCAACATTTCCCATTTTATTAGCCAGCAAAAGATTGGAAAAGTGCACTAGCGAAGTAATTACGAAGGTAGTGCTCGATACGCTACAAAAATTTCAAGTTTCAACTAATCAACTCCTGATGTTTATGAGCGATGGTGCTGCGACAATGCGTTCTGTAGGCCGTTCTCTTAAAGCAGATTGTGAGAGACTTTTGCATGTGACATGTAAAGTTCATGCTTTACACCTTCTGGCACAAACTATTCGGCAATGTTATCCAGAGGTGGATGCAGTATTTCCAACAAATAAAATCTGTGGTTCTACAATTCAATCCTGCCGAAGCTGTAGCCATTAAGGAAAGCCAGAGACTCTTTCAAAACCCTTCCCTTGATGCAGATTTACAAACTATTTATAACAATCATATAGGATTGTTTAACGCAATCGAGAAATTTCAAAATACTGCATTATCGTTAGCGGAGTCACTGCAAATACTGGACGATGAACACGCCCAGCTATGCGCAGTAAATAACAACAAAAATGTTAATGTAATAGAAAAGTTCGAGAGTGTGATAAACAATGATTTTGATTTTACCAGATTAAAACAAATTAGTAATGGTGCAAGTGTAGATTCGGTTTCTATCTATAAAGATTATTTTAATTGTGCGTGTGTCACATCCGTAGATGTCGAGCGGTCTTTCTCAAAATATAAAAAAATTTATTCATCACGGCGTACATCGCTCACCGCCACAAATATGGAAACGTATCTAATGCTACAAACTTACTGCAAATCTTATCCACTTGGCGCTATGCTATAATAATCGTAAATAAGGTAAGTGTGTTATTTATATACAGTACACATAACTGACATACCTAAGTGATATAAATAGCGAATGCATGTAAAGCAATAAAATCACGCATGCATCACCGATCGAAACAAGGTCATTATATTCGTGCGTTTAACTGAATACTATCCTGGCACACCGCAAACATCCCCAGCTCTAGTAATTAGTATGTGTTTGTTGTTCCGTAAACGCAAATCCAAATGACATTTGATAATGTCAATCACAAATATCAGTTAGTGCATAAAATAATCGTGCGTCGATTCTGGTTTAAATAAATTGCTTCTAAGTTTTAAAATGGCTTTCACTTTAGAACATAAAATTTTTTTAGTCCAGACTTATTTTCGAAGTGGTAATAAAATTGATGGTTTATGGGTTTATTCAGTTCAAGATTGCATGGTAGAATTTCAAGTTGAGTTTCCACATTTTGTAATAGATTATATACAATTTAAGAATACTTTGGATAGAACTTTAAAACTTTTTTCTGAAAGTGGTAGTCTCTTAATAAAATCAGGCAGCGGAGCAGTTAAGAAACGTACACCTCAAGTTGTCAATCGCGTTGAAGAAATAATAGAAAATGATCCACAAACATCTGTTCGACATTTGAGTCAACAAATAAACCTTTCTGTTGGTACAACTCACAAGTTAGGTATTAAAAAAAGATATGCAACTTTATCCATACCGTGTCACAGCAGTACAAGAATTGTTAGAAATTGATTACCCACGTAGACTACAGTTTTGTAATTGGTTTGTAAATATGAACAATAATGGAGAACTTTCGCAAAGAGTCATCTTTACTGATGAAGCATGGTTTTATAAAACGGGATACCTAAATTCACAAAATACAAGAATTTGGAGTAGTGAAAATCCACATGTAATTAATGAAGAATCGCTTCATCCAGAGAAAATTGGTGTTTGGGCAGCGATAAGCCAAAGACAAATCATTGGACCAATATTTTTTCAGGGAACGTTAACTGCTCAAAGTTACCGTATGGAAATTTTACAACCATTTGTCAATCAGTTGCATGATGATGAACTACAAAATGCATATTTCCAACAAGACGGAGCACCTTGTCACTGTACTGCAGAATCTTTGGATTATTTAAGAGAATTTTTGATGAGCGTATAATTAGTCGAAATACTGAAATTGCCTGGCCTGCACGTTCATGCGATTTAACATCTTGCGACTTCTTTTTGTGGCTTTATCTAAAAAATAACATATTTCGAACACCTATATTGAATTTGAATGATATGCTACAGAGAATCGAACAGAAATGCATGGAAATTAATAACAATCCAGTAATGTTGCAGAATATCATCAGAAATTCTGAACGGAGAATTTTAAAGTGGATTGATCTCGAAGGACAACATTTTCAACATTTGTTTAAAGTTTTCAATAAATACCTATTATTTGTTATTTATTTGTATGTATGAAACTGTCAATATATACGACTTCGTAGGTTAAGTAGTTAATTTTAATTTACGACATACTTCAAAATGTTCTCAGTAAATCACATGCTACTAGATTGACTTTTCAAATGAACACTTGTTATGATAAGAATATTGCATAATAATATGGTTAGAGATTTCAGTTAATAGCTATATACATATAATTCTATGGATGTTACTTAATAACATTATGTTGTCGCATTATTTCAGTGTAGAATTTATATATCCTCTATGTTGGGGTAATATTCCTAATAATTAAAAATATGTTTTTTACATAAAATCCGAACTCTAATCATTGCTTGGTGAAACAAAAGTTTGACGAAACGATATTATAGTGCATGTCAGTGTACTATAAATTATATGAAATTTACCAAATTATTGAGTATTGCATAGTTCCACGTGCAACCAGTTATGTATCTTGTATCATTATGAAGATCAATAAATTGCATAAGGCAGTACAGTCTCGATTACAGAGTTTATAAAGTTTCCATACTGCTGACTTCCAATATCTGAGAAAATTACATCCCTGTAAATGAAACGTCAATCTAACAAATAGTGAATTTAGTTCGATAGAACATGCAATTGAGTACATTTCCAATTTGTGTATTTACTAAACGACGTAATTCAGGTAATGCTACAAAATTGAAGTCGAAATTGATTAATAAATCAATTAAAGATAAAACTATTCTGTACGGCATTTCAATACATATCAGAGTGATACCGTAATGACGGTATTGATCTTAAATAACATAAATATATAGCGTTCCTTCAATAAAATTCCTATTTAGTTGCTTGTAATTTTAACGTAAAGTTGAAAAATATTAACAATGTTTTCGAAGTAAAATTTTGACAGTTGTCGCCAGTTTTAATATGAATACGAAAACGAAGATTGCATTTTTGTAATTAATGTTTAAAGTAACAACTGGTGACAGTTTTGTACCAAGTTTTCTTATTAGAGATGCAAGGTTCGTTTTGGCTATGCCATTAGCCACCATTATCATATTATATATAAGGTCTACAAACAAGCTAGAATTAGAATGCCTTTAGTTTTAAGAAGGGAAACATTAGAGAATTGAATAATTATCGACCGTTTACGATTTTCTCAAACTTTGCAAAAATATACGCACAAGTGTTTCAGAAATAAGATCTGAGTATTTAAATCATTATGCCAGAAATAAGTAAATTGTGTGCTTAGTCTATAATAAATCGGTTGGTAATTTATCTAAAGATCTTTCCATAAATATCACAACGAGATTCTTGTACATTTAGTATAATAATTAGATGATTAAATATTAGGAAAAGAAATCAATCTACAATTTAAAATCGTAATAAGAAAAATGAAACAATGAAATTATACTATAAATGTTAACAATATATTGGTCTATATCATCCTGCAAAGTTATAATTAATACATAAGATTTATAAATCTTCCTTACGTTAACAACAATAATTCACAGAAAGGAAATCGGACATGACCCTAGTATGTTACGGTAAATTCGACTGCCGTGTATAACCAAATGAGGGTTATCTATTGCTTTCAATTTAATAAATAAAAAAAAGAATATAAATTACGATATCTATGTTGCAATTGACACCAACAAGTTCTTCGTAGAGAATTTGAATTGACTGTCTGTAATCTCCATAATAAAATATAGAACAAGCAGTTACTACCTTAGTTGGATGAATAATCTGTTACCTTACTATTCTAAATTAGTTAATGTCTTTCTTGGAAATGGTTTACGCTTCGTGCTTGAATTTAATGCCCCAGCTCGCACTTTACGCCTCGTGATGACAATTAATGCCTAGTGTTGACATTTAATGCCTCCTGCGTAAACCGTTTTAAATCCAAGAAAGAAAAAAAATAGGGAAAATCTACGAACACGTGCTTCAATTGAAATTCTATCTGCTAATACAGCGATAAACGACACATCCAGTATCTCAAATGAACATATGTCGCTTATATTAATTATAATGACTTAAAATCGCATAAACGTAGTAATTAAATACTTTTAAAAAGTCATTTCAAATGCAAAGTAAGTCTTCAGTACACGTGTTAATAGATAAATCTTCAAACAGCAAAACAGGGCGAGATTTCGCAAACTCTGTTCTGTTATACGAAAAGATGCCTAGTTCTTACAAAAACAAACGGTAGGTGAAGCCACTGTAGAGAAGAAATATAATAACAATTACATAATTAGAAAAACATTTTGCTACTTCAAAATTAAGGCAATAAAATTCGGAACCCAGTTGAGCAAGAATTTCAATTAATTACGTTCTTAATAAAGAAATTTTAATATTAGACCACTGTCCAGAAAATAGACAAAAATTATCTGTGATGCTTGAATATAACAAAAGAGATACTAAATGAAAGTATCTATGATAATTCTAACTAAATTCACTAAAGACAAAGCCGTAAGCTATTCTAATTAATTTTAAAATAAAGATTCGTAATAAAACTGTTACAATGTACTCAAATAAAATGTTTACCAAACTAACTCTACCATCTTTATTGAAAATTCCAACGCCCTCTATAAGGGTAACATATGAATGATACTAAATCCAAACTTTGATGTATACATGGTTGCATACACACCCTTGCTAATATATCGCATTTTAAATTAAATTTAAAATAATACTTATAAAATTACTACAACGAAATTTCCAATTTCATCTAACGATAGGATAAATATCCTCCAAAGAAAAATATTCTGCAAATTCTTAAGGATCGAAATTACAAAATATGTATAAGCAAAATTTTACTAATTACAAGTCCGTTCATAATTCATTGACTAACGATGAAAATTGTCAAATAGGCAAAATCGTCCCGTTACAAAACCTACTGGTTATGTATATTAGTCATGATCCTAATAGGATTCCTTCTGGAATAGGTTTAAATAAGAAGGTATATAGTCGTCATGGTACTTATAATAGCGATCCTGCATCCCCAATGACACCAACAGGTGTCAATGACTTTAATGGGGAGACTTTTTTAAATAAACTATATGGTACAAATAATTTTGATGCCGATCAATTAGGAATGAATTTAGGTATACCGAGACATGTAAATATGTACTTTGTTCTAGTAAGTAATAGTAGTCGCGATCCTTTACATCCCTTTTAAATTTGCTCTGGTACGTAATGCATGCTTTTAATTCTAAATCTTAGTATTTCTAAAGCTAAATCGTAATATATACGACAACCTATTGATATTTAATGTTGATTACAAAAATTTACATGTAAGACAGATGCATTTTTAAACACAATCTATTTGCTTACATTATTTACCTAATACAAAGATATAATTAAGAATTTTCTATACGTGAGAACATTAAATTTGTTCTATCGATAGATGTCCTACAGGGTGCATTTAAAATACAACCTGTTTCAAATATGTTTCATTACTGTTTCTGTTCTCTTACATTCATTTAATTTACCTAGTTTTGAAAAGATACATAGCAATAAATGCACTTTTCAAAGGTTTATTCCGTGAATTATACTGCCACGCCTCGTATTTATTTTCAGGGTTCACTATTCTAAATGAGTTGATGACTTAATGTTACTTAAACATATACGTAATCATATACATATTGTTCTGGCAAACGTACAAATGTTTCATCTAAATTTATGAATGAAGTTTCACTTTCTAGGAAAATCGTAAAATATGTAATGCAAATTTCTTTTTCTCACTTCGTTATTTACAAATTTTCAGTTTCACCAGTCATCATCGTTAGTATGGTTAATTGATAGTCTTTTTTTAGAACGGCAAACAAGACGGAAAAGAATGGCAATTTGAAAGTAAAATTGATGCTCATTTTACGCCTACTCGAAAATTAAATGCGACCAGAAATTAAAATTCTGCTTCGCTGGCTATTTAAAAATGACTACAGAAGATGGAAATTATTCTAGTGTACCGTGAAGCCACAATTGTTCGGTTTCACTTGTACTTGACAAATGATATTTTAATGTAAACGATTTCGGTATACGGAGATGCACACAAGGGATGTCTTTTTTAGTGTTTTGCATATAGCTATAAAATCAAATTTAACTCAAAGTACTTTACTGTTTTTGAAAATATTTTCCACAAAAATTGATACGCTTCTGCATTCGTTCAAATCAATTGCTAAAGCAGTTATTCCAGTCTTCAGCTGGGAAAGACAAAGCATTTACTGCTTCTCCCGATTTTAATCGTCGACCACGCATTCCATTCTTGATCTTTGGGAATGTACAAAAATCATTGGGACTTAGATCAGAACTATACAGAGGATGATCTAATAATTCGATATTTTGTTGCCAATCTAGTAGCATGTGATTTACTGAGAACATTTTGAAGTATGTCGTAAATTAAAATTTACTACTTAACCTACGAAGTCGTACATTTTGAAGTTTCATACATACAAATAAATAACAAATAATAGGTATTTATTGATAACTATAACAAATGTTGAAAATGTTGTCCTCAATGCACTTTAAAATCCTCCGTTCAAAATTTCTGATGGTATTCTGCAACATTACTGGATTGTTATTAATTTCCATGCATTTCTGTTCGATTCTCTGTAGCATATCATTCAAATTCAATATAGGTGTTCGAAATATGTTATTTTTTAGATAAGGCCACAAAAAGAAGTCGCAAGGTGTTAAATCGCATGAACGTGCAGGCCAGGGAATTTCAGTATTTCGACTAATTATACGCTCATCAAAACATTCTCTTAAATAATCCAAAGATTCTGCAGTACAGTGACAAGGTGCTCCGTCTTGTTGGAAATATGCATTTTGAGGTTCATCATCATGCAACTGATTGACAAATGGTTGTAAAATTTCCGTACGGCACCTTTGAGCAGTTAACGTTCCCTGAAAAAATATTGGTCCAATGATTCGCCTTTGGCTTATCGCTGCCCAAACACTAATTTTCTCTGGATGTAGCGATTCTTCATTAATTACTTGTGGATTTTCACTACTCCAAATTCTTGTATTTTGTGAATTTAGGTATCCCGTTTTATAAAACCATGCTTCATCAGTAAAGATGACTCTTTGCGAAAGTTCTCCATTATTGTTCATATTTACAAACCAATTACAAAACTGTAGTCTACGTGGGTAATCAATTTCTAACAATTCTTGTACTGCTGTGACACGGTATGGATAAAGTTGCATATCTTTTTTTAATAACTTGTGAGTTGTATCAACAGAAAGGTTTATTTGTTGACTCAAATGTCGAACAGATGTTTGTGGTTCATTTTCCATTATATCTTCAACACGATTGACAACTTGAGGTTTACGTTTCTTAACTGCTCGGCTGTCTGATTTTAAGAGACTACCAGTTTTAGAAAAAAGTTTTAAAGTTCTATCCAAAGTATTCTTAAATTGTATATAATCTATTACAAAATGTGGAAACTCAACTTCAAATTCTACCATGCAATCTTGAACCGAATAAATCCATAAACCATCAATTTTATTACCACTTCGAAAATAAGCCTGGACTAAAAAAAATTTATGTTCTAAAGTGAAAGCCATTTTAAAACTGAGAAGCAATTTATTTAAACCAGAATCGACGCACGATTATTTTATGCACTAACTGATATTTGTGATTGACATTATCAAATGTCATTAGGATTTACGTTTACGGAACAACAAACACATATTAGTATATTTGCGTCTTATTCTATCAAAATTTTAAAGTAACCTTGATTGACTTTTCAAATGAACACTTGTTATGATTAAACACGGAAGCAAAAGTTTCTACGACAAATATTCTCCTGCTAAAAACACAGAATCTCAACCTTAAGCTCTGTATGCATGGCATAAGCTCATAAAACATTACTTATGAATAGGGACCGAACACGAAAGGCCTAGGACTGCAACAAAAAGTGTATTTTTCCGTTAAACGCACTAGAAAGTTATAATAATATCATCGTAATATGTTACACAAATTCCTGAGTAGCCATGGATAAGTAAAAAGAGTTAAAGAGTTTTTTTTAATTTTATTTATATAATTGGAAAACAAACGGGTGGTGATCTGTAAAATACGTAATACATTTTTATTTGTTCATTTTTTAGTTCAACTTGAGTAAAGGACTATTAATTTTAACTAGCAATACTTTCTCAAGATTGTCTTCTGTAAAATTTGTTCTCTTTGAATGAAATGCATCCTTGCAGATAGAAAACGTCCTTTCTAAATCGTAACTGATTATAGATGTATAGTGGAAATATTCTTTTATTTCAGTGTATTTAGCAGTTAGAATTTGAGCAATAGTCCCCATACACAATTGCCACAATGTTATTCAATCTGGATTTCTATTAAAAACTGCATCTAACTATTGCCGAACGCCACATCCGAAGTCACTTGGAATATTTTTCAAATTATTAATAGCCCCATCTAATATAGCAGAATAATTGAAATATACATGAGTGGGTAAAACCTCACCAGTTTTGAATAATACAAAAGTATTTTCAATAATATAATTTATTTATCGAAATAGAAACTAATAAATATAATATAAATAAATATAAAACAAATAAAAAAATATAAAATATAAGAAATAAAATAAATTATAGACTCCTCACTCTTCTGTCTACAACCATGAAGAAAGGAATCTAAGTGTAATATTGAAGTAATTGCGTCACAATTCAACGACAAAACAGGTGTGCGGTTAACCGAATGAATAGAGTGTGTTAGTGTTATTCAATAACTGCGTGTTGTACTTAGCGATATTAAAGACTATTTATATGGGCCAACGTAATTTCGGCCTGAGGCGTCCGGCCTCTACTTATGAATATAACAGCACCTATGAAGATAACACACAAAACCGCTGGACTAGTTGCGAATTATCCAAAACCTACTTAGATAAATATTATTATAAATACTATCTAGCCAGATGTACAACTTCTAAATAAAATCGCCAAATATAATTAGTAAAAAAGGTGTAAAAGCAATAACCAATGAAGTTCGCTTTGGTTTCTGACCAAATCGGAGACTGACTCATTATGTAAAAGTTAATTAAAATAACTCCTACTTCTGGGTATATAACTTTAAATCCTGGCTATATATTGCGACAACTAAGTTATTATCATCAGCACTAGAAAAAGTATTACTATCAGAGTTCTGCCATATACTTTAGGTAAGCAAAGCATACCACTATAGGAGGGATGTCTTTTTAGCATTGCATATAGTCATAAAATCAAACAGTGCTTTATTACTTTTCAAAATATTTTCCACAAAAATTGATACACTTCTGCATTCGTTCATATTAATTGTTAAAGCAGTTATTGCAGTCTTCAACTGGGAAAGTCAAAACTGCCATTTTGAAAGCATTTACTGTTTCTTCTGACGATTAATGTCGTCGACCACGCATTCCATTCTTGATCTTTGGGAACGTACAACAATCGCTTGTACTTGGGTCAAGACTATACGGATGATGATCTAATAATTCGATATTTTGCTGCTGCAAAAACTCAATTGTGTTTCGAGCTGTGTGCGAATCCGCATTGTCATGACGCAGGCTGATTCGCCGTTGTTGGTTGGTTCCTCTAAGCACGGCAATTATTTATAGCACGCAAATGGTTGTGTACAAATCCGCATTAACTGTTCTTGAACCTTGTATAGGAATTATAACCTCATGAACTGACTTTGAGGCAAACGTTCTGACCATCTTTTTCGATACACTTCGCGAACAGATAACTTTTGTTCGATTCTCTTCATCTTGGAACACTCAAACAGCTAAGTGCTATTTATTTTTTTTCGGGTTACAAATAAATCCATGATTCATCGCTACTCACGATGCTGTAGAGGTTTTTTGAGTTTCCGTTATTGAACCGGTTCAAAGTTTTTCTGCACCAATTAATGCGCGACGACTTTTGCTCTTCGATTAAAAGATACGAATTCAACGAGAAGTTAACTTTCTCACACCCAGTTCATCACGTAGGATTGTTTGGATTGAGGTCTTTGGTATATCCATGAATCTCTCAATTTTACGATATATCGCATGCTTAACTTCCTTGAGCAGGCGGCACACAGCTGTTCTTGGCGGACCTGTCCTAGGATCGTCGCTGATACTTGTGCGTCCGCGTTGGAATTCACAGTACCAACAGGAAATTGTTAATTGATGGAGTGCTTCATCTACGAAAACAGAAACCGACTCAGCAAGACATTGTTGTTGAGTTAATCCTTTCCGGAAGTTTTCTGGGCTCGATTCCATTTTTCCGCCAACTTATAACCTGTTAAAATTCACTCTGACTAAATTACTTGCCTAAGAGTAAATCATATTGAAAGCTAGCGATGTCTTAAGAATTAATTAAAGACGCGAGCCAAAGGGTTACGATGTTGATGAAATAAATATCAATAAAATTTTCCTAGCGAAAACTACTTTAACACGATATCTTAAATCATATGATTTAGATAAAGTTTACAGTAGTTGTTTAGATGTGGCTATTGAAATTATGTCAACATTAATACGGGATCGGTATAATTTCGACATGTAGAATTGCTCAATAATAAATCATATCACTAATCAAGAAATAACTAGAAAAAGATGTCGTGTGTAATTAATTAATAAATTAAAATAAAATATAGGTATAATAGAAATTCGAAGTGAACGTTGAATATTTGAATTGACCGTTACGTCGCAGGTAGACTGTTTTCGGGGGCTTGTTTGTATGACTAGTACGATACAAAAGAAATGCTTTCTCTGACAAATACGAAGAATCAATGGCATAAAATATTTGATAGCTTTTCAATATTTTGAATTCGATATATTTGCGAATAATAATTTAAAAATAGAATTAAAAGCATTCCTAACAAGTACGAAGTATAACATTATTGATATTATTAAACCAAATGTAAATTAAATTATAGACGTATCACTTAATTATTAATATTAAAACCTAAAAATAAATGAAAGCGAAATCATAATGGCGAAAAAATTTCTTTATTAGCTATTTATAGATGTGTTCCACAGCTAAAATAAATGTAGGTATTTATTTTGAGAAATGCCGAAATTAATTTTTCTCAACGAAGCGCTGTCGTAAATAATAATTTAAAATACCGGCTTGTTGGATGTGTACACATTTTTCAAAAGTTGTATGTAATTAGTCATTCACAATGTTAAAGGTTTCTTTTTTCGAAGACGCTCTACATATGACGTAATTTTTACGTAATTACTACTTTTGAGAACAATCTTAAACACACAATAGATGAAAGAAAACTTGTATATGTCTATAGCAAGAATGTAGGCGAACATATTTTTCCTGTGATAATAGCAGCAGGTGTAACTAATGTTATATGAAGAATTATTCCGCTGTGTTAATATTTTTTGTTTGTTTTCATAATAGGAATATCTCGTAGTGTGTCTAGAAATATACCGTTGATTTTACGTAAAATTGAAATCCTATTTTTAACGCTTCATGAGGTCAAACCCAAACAGGGCTGTAGGTAGTCGACATACAGATAACCAGACACAGAACCGTATCCAAACATACATATTACCACTATTTTATAAACTTTAAGGTTACAAAAATAGGGATATTGAATTTGATCCGAAATAAGTGGAGGCTGTGGCTTGAAATTTGAAACAGACAGAAACAAGAAAAATCCCTAAGGATATTTGTTTTAATTAATAATAAAAACTTGTATATATTTTAAATTGTACATTAACGTATATAGCAGGTCGAATGTTCAATGAGGAATAGATTTTGTTTGAGAACGTCCTAAAAAAACAATAAACAACTCGATAAAAACGATAGTTGCAAAAAATGAATTTAGTGAGTGACAGATTTTAATTTTATTTATTATACGTCGCTTTTTCTTAAAAACTGCATTGCAAATTATTGTGTTTAACAATGAAACGACGACATTTTACTTTAGATGAAATTAATCGAGCAATGGGTATCTTGAAGGTGGCGTATGGCAAGTCGAAGTAGCTGAGCGGATATAAATTTCCCAAAGTGTCATTAGTCGACTGTGGAGGCGTTTTAGAGAAGCCCGTAGTCCGGCTGAACGACATCGAGTTCGTGGACGCTGTACAACGACAGCTGCTCAGGGCAGATTTTTGGTTTTAAATGCTAGAAGATAACATACAATAACAGCACGTGAGTTGGTTACGGAACTTTTAATTGTTCACCGAGATACTGTGAGAAATCGCTTCCATGAAGCTGGACTACATTCTCGACGACCAAGAAGATGTCCACCTCTCTCAAGAGGTAATCTCGGAACAAGATTATACTGGTGTCAAGAATTTATAAACTGGGATGAAAATGTTTGGGCTACAGTCTTGTTTATAGATGAATCCACATTTGGATTTCATCCTGATTCTCGTCGGACAAGAGTATGGAGACGATCTGGAAATATGGAGCGTTTGAATCTTGTCCAGGAAGTACATAGTTACAGAGGTGGTACTATTACGGTACGAGGTGGAATAATCATTGACAGTCGAACCGAGCTCATTTTTTCAAATTGTTTGTTGACAGCACAGCAATATTTGAATAAAATTCTTCAACCCATTGCGCGTACAATTGCTGGTGCCGTTGGTCAAAATTTCCATCTGATGCATGACAATGCTCGGCCATATGTCCCGCGTATTGTGATGGACTCGTTAACAAACGGAGGAATTGATGTATTGCCATGGCCAGCACAAACTCCGGACCTGAATCCCATCTGGAATGTATGCGACATGTGTCAGAGAAGAATTACTCCACACATGGGCAATATTCCCAATGCTGTTAGATTCAAGGAGCTTCTGACAGCAGAATGGACACGCATACGACAACAAGATATAGACAATGTAATTCTGTCGATGAAGAATAGGTGTATGACTGTGCTTAATCAACGTGGATGTCAAATTCTATATTAAAATGTGTTTTTTTTTCAATTTCCTTCTCGGAAATTGTCTGAAAACAAATGTAAAAATGTTGCATTGTTTTAGTTGAATAAATTTTCGAAATATTTTTTAAATTTTATTACAGAACTTTACATTAACATGTTACATATTTAAACAATAAACAACCTTAAATATCAATATTCTCTGAAATCAGTTATTGCCAATAGAATACTTAGAAATATCCTTAGATTTTTCTTGTGTTCTGTGTATTTATAAATTCTATATACGTATTTCGGCAACTAAGTCGTCATCTTCTGCAGTACAAGCTAATAATGAAAATAGTGCTAAACGTAGCGTCTTTGGTTAAGGCAAAGCCTTTGAAGATATGCACTTCATAAAATTGTCAGTGGGATCCCACTCATTTTTAGATGGTTGCATAGGCATAAACGTGACAGTTAAGCAACGACAGAATATCATTAATATAAATATTACGATATATATATATATATATATATATATATATATACACGATATAAAACTTAATATAACGATAGCGGACCGAGGTTCGAGCCTTGAGGAACACCGTAAGAAGCAGTGAAAGTGGAGGTATAAACGCCATTATAGCAGACATAAGATAAGCGATTATAAAGATAGGAAGCTATCAGCTCTATTAACGATGAAGTAAAACCAACTAAACTTAGTTTGGATAATATAGGTATGGTCAATAGTGTTGAAGGCCTTCGCGAAAATCAGTATAAATAACATCGATTTGATCTTTTGTGAGTTAAAAGAGGAGCTGATGTACTGAGTAGTATCAGTTAAATTAGTTAAAAGTTGATCCACCAGACATAAACCCATGCAGCTTAGCATCGAACAGATCTATTATTTTCTTATTTCAAGGCGCGATTTTCGTCGTAGACATAAATATATAAATTTCTTGTTTCAATTGAAATTTCTATAAATTATAATAATAATTATAGCGATAAAGTAATAAAGCTGGTGTTAGGTTACATTATTATGAAGGTGTTAATCTACTTTTATGTTTCTAAATATTTTTTTTTTTAGAGAAACAATAAATATTATTGCAAATATATTTGATAAATAATGATAGGTGGATGTAATCTTTTTTTCATTCTTCTCCCTCAGCTAGCTCTTTCTGTCACGGGCGCTTGGATTGGTATTTACTTCCGTCAGGTGTTTTTAAATTTTAAAAGTTTTAACAACATAATTTGAAACATACTTGAGTAGGTAAAACCTACTAATTTTGTATAATACAAAAGTATTTTTAATAATATATAATATTATTAAAAATGGGGTGTGAAGAACACAATACAAGTTCATATGTATATTTGAATGTATCTTCTCCAAAGACGTAGATACGTATTTCACATTTCTACATGATTATCAATACGCCCCTGTTGGAGAAGAGACACATTCAACAAAACATAACTACCTTGCTATCTCGCAGATATTATTAAGACAGAGCGTGAAAGAATTAATAATATCTGCGAGATAGCAAGGTAGTTATGTTTTGTTGAATGTGTCTCTTCTCCAACAGGGGCGTATTGATAATCATGTAGAAATGTGAAATACGTATCTACGTCTTTGGAGAAGATACATTCAAAAATACATATGAACTTGTATTGTGTTCTTCACACCCTATTTTTAATAATATTATATATTATTAAACATACTTTTGTATTAAAAGTTTTACTTTTAATCTGTTATTTTAAAATCAGGCCCGTGGATTCTCGAGAAACAAGATCAAAGTACAGCTAATGTGAAAAATTCTAATGGCTCGGTGTAATTGAATTTCTTATTTTTTAATTCAGTTTTTGAATTATATATATATATTTTTTAATATTTATAATTTGACGTTCATGAAAAGGTGTTTTTAAATTAGCATTTATCTGACCTTATGTTAGTGGATGATAGATGGCTCTTTCTTTTCGGGAAATCTTCTCTCTTTCTGATTCCCGTATTTATTTTTAGGCAGTACCTAACTTCTTTGATTGTTATCTTTATTTTGTTTGTATCACACTTAATTAACACTATTTATGCGTTCGCTTATTTTTTTAGGTTCGAACCACAATGACTTTGACAATACATACGTGTTTACTATTCAAGTTTCAAAACAATCAATCTATTTATTTTTCGGTCTCTTCGGGCTCTTATAGCATTTTCAATTTAAACAAAAGCGATACGTTTTTTTGAATGCTTGTTCTTCTTAATTCTCAAATTCCTTTTTGGAATTTGATGAAACTAACATGGAAAATTAGCCCTATTTTTTTAAAACTGTCCAGGTAATTACATTAATTAATATTTTTATATTAAACATTTTAATTCATATTTTTATATTTTTTCAAAATTTCATTTAATTGTTGAATTAATGTTGTTTCTAATGTTAAAATATTGTTATTTATGATTTATACCATTTCAGCAAATGTTATCTTAATATAATCTATTTTATTTTTCGAATTTCAAAAATCTTTGTCATTGTTTCCAAAATTTCAAATAAATTCTTATTATTTTAAGTTCTCCCTCTTGTTTTTGTAAATTGAACCGCTCTTGAGTAATTTAAACCCATTATTGTTTTATTTTATTTGTTTTTTTTTTATGTGAAAATGTTCCTTCAGCCGGTATGGAAGAACCCGATGTCTATGAATTCTGTTCGGATGTTAATTTTGTTGGCTGGTTAGTGTGTATTTTGGTTCCTTCTTTGATTTATAACTGTTTGTTCTTTCAGTGATAGATATGAACATTATTTTGTTTAATGGAGTTGAAATTTGGCTTTACGAAGTTTTTTCAATAAAATTAATTGGTGTATCCTTTTTAATATTGGTTTTTTAATTTTTAATAGTAAGTAAAGAGGACTTTGCTAATTAATCCTAAAATCCTAAAATGTCCCATCTTAAGGTAACCCATGGCCAATTTGTCTTTTATGTTGGAGAATTTTCTCGGTTTCACCGTTTCTGTGTTTAAAATTAATTTCCAAATTTATATTTCAACATAATTTAAGGATTAGTTTCATAATTGGATTCTTAATGTATGTTAAATTACGGCTTTTATAATATTTCTAAACGGTTTTTCTATAGAATTTGCAAATAATGGGTTAATGCTCTTGCATGAATAGGTGGGGTTTACCAAAATGTAGGTAATTTTTGTAGCATTTAAGATTGAAGATTTTAGTGTTAAACTAGAAGACGTTCAGAACAATCCTTCTGTGAGTGTTTTTGTGCGTTCAAGTGTTACACTGTTTTTTCTACTGAAGATGGCAACGTGGTTGTAGAAATACGTATTTAGAATCATTAAATTCTATTGTGGTAAGGGTTTTTTTTATTTTATTTTATCATATTACAAAGAGTAACAGAATTTTATTTAAGTAATAAATAAACACCTGAGAAAAAAAGATGCCCACGACAAAAGAGCTAGTCGAGGAAGAAAGAAATTAAATAACACCATGTCCACTTATAATTATCCTATTTAAAATATTAATTATAGTATTTAATATATTTTGTAAAAATAAAGACGTTTGTAAAAGATATAAAAGTTTTATTTATTTTATTCTATAAGGAAGATGTATTTAAGATGTAGCACAAATTACATACATAATAATACTATGCATAATATGTCAATATTTACGTTTAAGATTATAAAGCAAAGAAAATAGGTTAAATTTTTTATCGTAAGTGTTCAGGGAAAAATATTAATTAACTACATATGTAAGTGCATATTTTCTAACGTTCTAGCGCATATTTGCATGCATATTATGGTCATTTTTAAGTGCATACTTTCCGACCTCTAATAATAATAATAAAAGCAAAACGGAAACCACGTTACAAACGAAAACGTAGTAATTAACTATCGAGCGAGCCAATTAGCTACCAAACTGATGTAACATAATTATAACAAACTGTAATGAACGTTTCGAATGTTTAGATTTAATCCACTCAACGAGAATTTCAGAATTTGTATTTTTTAAACTATATTCATACTGGCTCTATTATTCACGGGTTAAACTAGAACGCTTGTGTATGATATTGGATAGGATAAAATGCACATTGAAATACAATATATTATATATGTACATGCTTCTACATCATGAATATAAAATTGCATCGATGGCATGTGTATAAATTCAAATTTTGCAGCGAAGTAAGAGTGGCAACTAGATTTAGACTCGTTAAAATGTATCCCAAGGGTGCACGATGAAAGCTAGATGCAACGCTAGCTGCGTACCTGTCATTTTGATTATTCGATCTTCACTCCTTCATAGATCATTGTATGCATTTTACGCGTTACTTTTACGTATCATATAAATATATAAAGAAAATAAATTGAACAAGTAATAACTGTAGGTACTACCTGTATACAAATGCTCTGATGATAAATATTTCATTTTGCTTTATAAAATCGTAAAATTGATCGTCGAATTATTGAGAAAAAAGATCATTTAAACAGTCTAGGGGACTGTTACTGGTAACTGGCAATAATAGATCTCGTAAAATTGGTTACAGATGCGTTATGGTATAATGCAGAAATACTGCAGAGGTCCAAACGCTTGTCGTAATTGGAGGGTTGAAGGCAAAGACACAATTTGACTAGCCAGTACCCGGGGTATAGTTAGTAAAGACGATGTAGGATTCTTGCCTTGTTATTGCGTATCTGACTATAATAAAAGAGAATAAGGGTGTCATCATAAATTGCGGTTAAATTTTAACTAGAGTCCTATAACGTACCCGCAAGACGTAATGTCTATAAAGGGTATCTCAATATAACATATAAATCAATAAGAGCACAAAGACAACACTATAACAGTATTTATTAAATATGTTTTCCAAAAATATCTCAACAAATATACAGATATATAAATATAAACGGACCTTTATACACTGTGTCCATAAAGTATGGACACAAGCCCGTAATAACGTTATTGTGCATTATTTGACAAAATGCAAAGATATATCGATTAATGTTTTTTATTGGCTATATTTAGATGCTACTATTTTGTTTTTTCCGTCGACCTTGAATAAGTTATGACGTCATTGATAATTTTTTTAAATGCCAACCCCATTTTTTTGTGGATTTTGAAAGCTTTTACAATTCTTTACTCGATTATGTAAAAACCAATGATTGACTGGTATAGAAAACCCAGTAATTCAGATAGAATATTAAATTAACACTCTAATCACTAATTTATTTCTCAAAATATTTTTCGTAGAAGGAACAGACAAATGATCGCAGACAAAAGCAAGTTCTAAAACTGTAGCTTCCGTATTTGGTTTTCGTGCATTCAAATTGAATAAATTTTGATCGCGCTTCGTATATATTCCCATCGATGAGTAAATCTGATAGAATGCTCTCCGTTAAAAGTATTCGTCTTTCTTAATTGAGTAGGGATCCCTACTTACAAAATAATATTTAAAGTCGACGCTTCGTAATTACCGAGAACGAGAAAACGGTTTATGACAGACCAGTTCTTCTTTAATTATTGATTCCATTTCGTTGACTCACTAAAAGATTGTATTAGAAATGAGGTACATTTATTTTAAGTTTAGTTAGTGTAAAAATGAAATGAGAATTATTTCGAGACAATAATCTAGATTTGTTTATGTTATTCATAAAGTAATATACATAATCAAATTTTATATGTATTATATGTACATATATACATATATACATATATACATATATACATATATACATATATACATATATACATATATACATATACATATATACATAAATATATATATATATATATATATGAAGCGTTGTTCTTCGGGATATTTCGCCGCGTTTGGATGATTTCGTCCTGAGAAGGACAACTTTCTTCCTGACGTTTCGGTGACATCACTTTCACCTTTTTCTAGAGGATCTTCTCGTTGCAATGGTAACTTCAAGAGAGCGTTGATTTCCTGTGCCGCTCGTATTATATGGTCCCGTCATAGTTGGGACGCGTGTCTGACTCCTCGTGATTGGTCCGTCGGTTGTTCTGTCGCTTTCGACTATTGGTCGATCGGTTTGCGTTCGGTCCGAGTTAGTATGACTGGGCTGTGGCAAGTTGTTCTCATTACGTCGCTTGTGTGTAATCTGCCTGTTGAGCAAGGCCGACTTCCATGTGTCAGGCAAACGCTGTCCGTCGTCACGTTTGTTCATACAGTTTTGCCGTTTCTCAATTTCTATTGCTTCTCTTATAATCCTGTACGTTAACCTCGTACTGCGTGCTATAGTTATTGTACCGTCAAAATCGATTGTGTGTCCTGTATGTAGCACATGCTTAGCTAGGGATGATGTTGATTCTTTTTTAGCTACCGCATTTCTGTGTTCTTCCCTCCGTACGCTGGTTTTTCGGTTAGTATGCCCTATGTATGTTTGATCGCATTCATAGCACGGTATTTCGTAGACCCCTTGGTTTTCTAGTTCTATCTTGTCCTTTGTATTAGGCAAAATGTCTTTTATTTTCCTGTCTGTCGTATAAATGGTGTCTATGTCGTGTCTATATATATATATATATATATATATATATATATATATATATATATATATATATATATAGTGAATTCAATTTGTTGGCGATTTAAGGTCTGGTTTTACTTCAAAATATATATATATTAAAAACAACCCTACATGTTTCCGCAAATGATGCCTTTTTCAAGGAATATAAAATATAAATGACAGTATATTAATGTCATACATTTGTAGTTGCTATGGATAAAATTATTCAAAGATACACTCCAATTGAATAATAATAAATAATGCCTTAGTATTCTAAAATAGATGGACAACAAAAACAGGGAAACGCGAGACATGAGTTATTATTATGTATGCGCACGTGGAGCGTCTTAAGATGTAAAGCTGTCGGCATTCGCCTTAAACGAGAAGGAAAACAACGAAAACCTACTCGGACAACCAGACAGGAATCAAAACACGGAACGGTCAGCATGATAAGCAAATGTATAGATATCTAAATAACTTAAGATATATAATTATATAACAGCAACATATACTATGATAATAAATTGCAAATCGTTACATAATTAAGTTATAGTATATACTGCTTAAATTTTTTATATCACTTCTGTTGTTAATTGAATTTTTTCCCTGTTTAATACCAATCATTTCTTTAATTTCCCTTTTCATTGTGTGTTGTTCTTTATCAATTATCTGTATGTTTTCAAAATCGAAATGGTGATCGCGTTGTAGTTTGTGTGTAGATAAAGCAGCTTTGTCTATTTTAGAGTATTTGTAGGCTTGTATTCTTTTGTATAAATATTGTTTAGTTTGGCCTATGTAGTAACTATCGCAATCGCGACATGGTATTTTATAGATGACATGTGTTTCTCGATTTTTTTCTATTTTAGGTTTAAGTTTTGAAAATAAATGTTTATTAGTATTACTAAGTTTATATGTTGTAAAAACTTAAACCTAAAATAGAAAAAAATAGAAAAACGCATGTCATCTATAAAATACCATGTCGCGATTGCGATAGTTACTACATAGGCCAAACTAAACAATATTTATACAAAAGAATACAAGCCCACAAATACTCTAAAACAGACAAAAATGCTTTATCTACACACAAACTACAACGCGATTACCATTTCGATTTTGAAAACACACAGATAATTGATAAAGAACAACACACAATGAAAAGGGAAATTAAAGAAAAAATTAGTATTAAACGGAAAAAAAATTCAATTAACAACAGAAGTGATATAAAAAATTTAAGCAGTATATACCATAACTTAATTATGTAACGGTCTGCAATTTACCATCATAATATATGTTGATGTTATATAATTATATATCTTAAGTTTTTTAAGTATCTATACATTTGCTCATTATGCTGACAGTTCCGTGTTTTGATTCCTGTCTGGCTGTCCGAGTAGGTTTTGGTGGTTTTCCTTCTCGTTTAAGGCGAATGCCAACAGCTTTACATCTTAAGACGCTCCATGGGCGCATACATAATAATAACTCATGTCTCGCGTTTCCCTGTTTATGTTGTCTATTTAAAGGCATGATTTATTATTATTCAATTGGAATGTATTTTTGAATAATTTTATCCATAGCAACTACAAATGTATGACATTAATATACTGTCATTTATATTTTATATTCCTTGAAAAAGGCATCATTTGCCGAAACATGTAGGGTTGTTTTTAATATATATATATTGAAGTAAAACCAGACCTTAAATCGCCAACAAATTGAATTTACCATAACATGCAAAGGTCACGAAATAATTATTATATATTATATATAAATAATTATATATATATATATTGAAAAGAGGTGAATGAACGGTGAAATAATAATAAGTGAATTTTCAGTAGTTAAGTCGTACTTTGGCTGTAAGATGTGTATTTAATAAACAGGTAAAGTTAGATTACCAGCCAATCGTACGTGGTATCTCTGATTACGACTAGAGGTCGGTAGAGCATGACTAAGACATTAACTAAATTTGATTCTTACTCGGAATCATCGTCGGTGGTTTATACTCCTATAAAACTGAAGGAAAGTTAATTAATAGTATCAAACAGTTATTTCTAGCTACGCATTGATAAATAAAAGGACTTCTTTGGAATAATGAGTATAAAATATTTATTAAATGCAAGGTATCTGTATACAATAAATAGGTAACTTGCCTAACGGCGAAATAAGGAATTAGAATAATATGCACGTGTGAAATTATGGTTATGTATCGAATGAAATTATAAAGTAAAGTTTGTTTTGACATAAATAAATAAACACAGTAATGGTAAGTACTACAATTCTTAATAAATATTGTTCTTTTCACAAATTTTAGCAAATTAGTATTATATTTAAAAGTAAAATCAAGATGTAATGAATTTAGTGAATTTGATTGGTTGAGAAATAATTATTAATAAGACTTTTACAAAAAAAAAGGATTGGATTAAATTAACCTGTGTCTTGCAGGGAGCGTGAAGGTATTAAGAAAGGTTTCGGCTATTCAGGATGTTCAGCGGTACGGGATCAAGAAAGGTTTTCGTGGGTTATACGGTGCAGGTATGTAAAAGCTGTTCGTGTATGTAGAAATTGGTCGACGCTCGGCGGCCAAAAGATGCTGTGATATATTTCTTGCCGGTGTCGGATATTATTCTTGCAAAAAGTGTTTCAAAAGTTGCACCAGTATTTATTACGCCTTATCTATATAATTTTATTCTTCTAACACTAGTATTTTAGTATTTAATTAATTTGAAAGCCGGAGTATCACTTTTTAGGCAACTTATGTGTAAAAATTCTGCACCCACGCTCGCTATTAATTATTTCTTTCCAAAACCTCATTAGAAAATAAAAATTGACTAGATTTGTACTTTTATAATTATTTATAAAACTAATAATATAAATAAATTGTTAAACAAAATTAAAATATGAATTAACAAATAGAAATAACTGGCTTTTTAATATTAGGTTACGTACAATTTCCAATACAAAAATAACCTGTTCGCGGGTTTTTCTTATAATTTGAAAAGTTCAATTAGTATGGATATAAAATTCAAATGTAAATAAATTATCTATCTTTTTTAATTTCGTGTAATTGACTTGAATGATGAAAATGAAAATTAAAAATATGAAAAGTAAATTTTGAAAAAGAAAGAAAATTTTGAAATAAATATAAATTAATCTGAAATATACAAAGTTATCGTAATATTAATTTATTAAGATTTTGACACTAATTTTACAAGCTATGTCCACTAAATGTAGCTATTCAATTGAGTGTATTTTTTGTATTAATTCTTACTTTTTCATTTACAGATAGCTGGAATAACTGAGCTATTTGTATCATAACTAGAGCTGAGGATCTTTGCGGTACGGCAGGACCGTATGTAGTGCATCCCCACATTTAACTATTTATCTAAATATTCTCTGAAATGATTTGCCGGATCTCATAAATTAATAGAGTGATATTTTAGTATGCACTGGATATTGTTATTATACAAAATCATAATAGCCATTTGTATTTATGGATCATAAATAATAATACGCATGTATTTGTATTTGGTTGTGAATTCAATTTAAACTTAAAACGAATCGTAATATTTTAACGACAAGCCGTCCTTACAATACATGCATTCGAGACAAAGTGTGCAACTCTACGAATAACTTCCATAATTGATCGAAAATGGACATTTTGGAGCTGAAGTAAAGCCCCTATTCTTAGAAAATTTTATTACTGTCGTTAAGAACTATTATTATAAATAAAGACGGCAGACTATGTGCCCGAACACTAAGTAAACTAACTGCCTCGGTATACGTATTTATATGATCGTCTCTTTGTTCTTTTCTGCGTTTTTTTTTATTTTGCCAACGCCAATAAAAAATTCAAAACATTTTAATAAATACAATTTTATAAATACAATATTTTGAAAATATAAAGCATTTATTAATGCATACATATATATAACAATAACATCATGCGTTTGAAATTCGTTTACGTTAGACAACCTAAATAAACACACATATATGTATGGATGTTTTTATTGATTGTTAAATATAAAAAAAAAACGCAGAAAAGAACAAAGAAACGATCATATAGATACATATACCGAGGCAGTTAGTTTACTTAGTGTTCGGGCACATAGTCTGCCGTCTTTATTTATAATAATAGTTCTTAACGACAGTAATAAAATTTTCTAAGAATAGGGGCTTTACTTCAGCTCCAAAATGTCCATTTTCGATCAATTATGGAAGTTATTCGTAGAGTTGCACACTTTGTCTCGAATGCATGTATTGTAAGGACGGCTTGTCGTTAAAATATTACGATTCGTTTTAAGTTTAAATTGAATTCACAACCAAATACAAATACATGCGTATTATTATTTATGATCCATAAATACAAATGGCTATTATGATTTTGTATAATAACAATATCCAGTGCATACTAAAATATCACTCTATTAATTTATGAGATCCGGCAAATCATTTCAGAGAATATTTAGATAAATAGTTAAATGTGGGGATGCACCACATACGGTCCTGCCGTACCGCAAAGATCCTCAGCTCTAATCATAACATTAAATATATATATATATTATATATATATATATATATATATATATATATATATATTATATATATATTATATATATATATATATATATATATGTAAAGTTCCTTTGAGTGTACAATGCTGGATCAAATTTACTCTAATATGTATATAATTTCACTGTTAATAAAGACAGACTTTCGGTCAATGTATCATCAAATAAAACGATTTATTGCTACGTAACGTTTCGAAACTATATTTGTCTGTATATATAAGTGTCCAGTGAATTTCGTTAAGTTTCAATAATTTACTCAAACAGTGTTCTAGATCTAAATAAATGAAAATTAAAAATGTATAAGTCTCTTTTTCAGATATGATATGGAAGAACGTCGAGAATGGCATCGTGAAACAATGGCGAGTTAGATTAAGGGTCAAAGTGATTGTATGTCCGTTTCCAGTGATTCCGAAATTTATTACAAAGTCTGTAACATATCGTTAAAAAACTCCAAGAAATCGCACGTAAAACGTCACTTAGCATCGCAGACACACAGAAATTAGACGCGTTGGAATCTGACAATTTTAACGACGAACCCTGTGAAATTTTAATGGCGGCAAATATTCCATTAAATAAACTTAACAATCCCACCTTCAAAATATTTCTCCAAAAAATTTACTGGTCGAAATGTTCCTGATGAATCCACCTTACACAAATATTATGCTTCTAAGTGCTACACGAAAGCAGTAAAACGCATTAGAAGCCATCTTTCAAATCAGTACCTATGGATAAGTGCCAACGAAATTGTTGATATACTAAGACGCTGTGTAGCAATTGCTGTAGCTGATACTACATCAAACTATTCCATACAACGCATATGTAATAGCAACAAAAATTATAAATACAGTTGATGCGGAAGCAGTAGCTAAAACCATTTAAGAGAATATGCATCAAATACTTCTTTCGGATGACAGGTACAAAGAAAAAACACTTTTATTTGTCAGTGACAGTGCTGCATATATGTTAAAAACAGACAGACTATTAAAGTAAATGTACCCTAACATGCTGCATATTACTTGTGTAGCACATGCTCTCCACAGAATCTGTCAATATATCAAAGACACCTTTCAGGGGGTTAATAGAGTTGTATCCATTTTTTAAAAAGTTCCCTTTACAGGGAAAAACTTTGATCTTTGTCACGGCCTCCCTCCCCAGTAATAACTAGATTGGGTTCATGGTTGGAAGCTACTAGTTTATATGCAGAGAATTTCGGTAGTTTACAAAATTTCGTTACATGTTTAAATGACGATGCTCGAAGTATTTCTGAGTGCAAGAAACTAATACAAATTGCAAATTTAAAAAATCAGTTGTACTTTCTACAGAAACACTGCAATTTTGCCAAAGCTAATCACTTATTTTGAAAATCAAAATCTCAAATTAGATAATGGATTAACCACATTAGATGTGGCGCAGTTTTTAATAGAATTTAATAGAATATAATAATAACAGATTTAATAACATTCCGGCAATTGTGTATGGGGAGAATGCCCCAAAATCAAACTCCTAAATACGCTGCAGTAACGAAACCAGGTCATGTATGTAGAAACATCTCTTACGACAACACGGCCTCGGTGAGTTATGATCTTTCACCACATCATGTTTATCTTATAAACAGATAACTAGGCTAAGGGGACATACTCTAGTATATAACGAGACACTCAGAGGTCTCGAGGCACACAGAGTCACGGTCTGAGTCAATGAGTAAGAGTCCCTGCTGGACTAGTGCCTCATAAGTATAATGTAGTGTATTTTATTGTTAAACGTTGTTATTATCTTTATTTAATTATATGTTGTTATTTAATTGTTGTCCCGCCTATTATTTATTTTACTGGTAAACCCTCGGTGCATAAGCAACGATGTGACCTACGGGACCAGGTGACATCACAACGCTAAAACAAAATAGTATTTTCAGTATGCGCCTATAACCAGTTGGGATTTAGAAAGGACGTTCTCTATCTACAAGGATGTATTTCATTAAAAGAGAACAAGTTTTACAGAAGAGAACCTTGAGAAAGTATTGCTAGTTAATATTAATACTCCTTTACTCAACTTGAACTACAAAATGAACAAATAAAAATATATTTCGTATTTTATAGATCACCACCCATTTGTTTTCCAATTATATAAATAATATTGAAAACTCTTTGAAAATACCAATTTTCAGTAGTACGCCCGTGGGCGATGAGTGATGGGCCTCTCGTATCCGGTCCCTACTAATTACAGTTAATGCCAAATAAACTTCTATACTGTCTGGATTAGAATCCGCAAACAAATTAAAAATCTTACCATAAATAAAAACTTATTCCATATCAAAAGCGATCATCATCAGTGCATTGTGCTATTCTCTGTATAATAAAATATTTGTGAAAATCACACAAGTGTTAGCATTAGTATTTAATTGAACAATGGATTTTCATAAAGTAAAGTCCGTATCAGTTAATTATTACAAGAACTTTGACATATACCAAATATAGATATAATAAAACACAGTTGTATAGTTTCAAAGTAATATATATAATGTTAACACACTACATATGTTTCACCACACTGTGGCTTCATCAGGTGGATGAATATACTTATATATTCATCCACCTGATGAAGCCACAGTGTGGTGAAACATATGTAGTGTGTTAACATTATATATATTACTTTGAAACTATACAACTGTGCTTTATTATATCTATATAATGAAGTTTCAACAAGTATCTCCTTCGTCGATTATTAATATACCAAATATTTTTGTTTCAAGGCCTTTTCATTCTAGAAGCCAAAAATACTACAAACTTATGCATCAATCTGATATAATTAAATAATGTGGTAGAAAATTCAGGTAACTTTAAACGTCTGAAATGAAAAGTTAAATAATAATAAAACCCCGAAGTCCGAATTCGTCCGCATAACTACATTCTTACATTTACTCTGATTAATGATTCACACCAACAAAATTCCTAGTCCATTTTATTTTTTAAAGCTAACAGGTTAAAGGCGAGAATTCCAGTAGGCGTCGGAATACGATTATTCTCTTTTTCCAGGATTGAAAGATGTCCCGAAAGGCTCTTTCAGGATTTCCGTCCCTTTCGCATTAAGATGTCGTTATTTTTCAATTATATAATAAGAAGTAACACTTCATTGCGTAAAGAAAACTGTTTTTTATTCAATGCCATTACAGTTGGCCATTCTTTTCATTCATTTATTCCATTGTAGACAAAACAAAACAATGATTTATCATAATATAGGGGGGAACAAAGCTTATTCATCGATGTTGTCCTTTCTTCGTTTGGCTTTTAGTAACTTCGAAATAACTCGGGACAAAGAAGGAAATGGTATTAAAAAGTTAATCTTTAACTTTTAGTGACTTTTAGTGTTGTTTTTGGATATAACTGAAAATATAAGATTGCAAAAAAAATAGGAAATGGAACAACTAAATCATTCCCAATAGATAGAACGCTCAACTTTTCACAACTAAAAAAATAACAAATATAAGAAATTAAGTTATTTAAAAATTGATTTATTGTTTCCTAGAAAAAATATTTATGATTCGCCTCAAGCAATATTATATATGAGGTGTAATCAAAATTATTTTCGTTCAGATTTATTAGTATAACATTGCAGGACTTACAAATTATGGAAGAATCATCTTCGAAATATTTGGGTTTTTTTTTTAATTTGTTTGCACTTCAGTTTGTTAAAAAAAATATTTACCTACAAGTAAAAACTATATTATATTATCTGGATATGGCTTTTCCTAATACGTTCAAATCATTTCTTTCGTCTTTTTTAACTCCCTTTATTTATAAATCTACATAAAAGTAATAATTAGAGGCCGGACACGAGAGGTTGATGACTCATCGCCCACGAGCGTACTCTTGAACATTTGTATTTTTATAGTTTTTAATTTTATTTATATAATTATACTTATAATAATAATACGGCTACAAAACGAAATACATTTTTATTTGTTCATTTTGTAGTTCAAATTAAGTAAAGAAGTATTAATATTTACTAGCAATACTTTCTCAAGGTTCTCTTCTGTAAAATTTGTTCTCCTTGAATGAAATACATCTTGTAAATAGAAAACGTCCGTTCAACATCGCAACTGGTTATAGGTGCATACTGGAAATATTCGTTTATTTCCACGTATTTTGCAGTTAGATGTTGTGGCATTGTCCCAATACACAATTGCCGCAATGTTATTAAATCTGGATTTCTATTAAACACTGCGTCTAACTTCTGCCGAAGGCCACATCTGAAGTCACTTGGAATACTTTTCAAATTATTAATAGCCACTTCTAATGTCGTTAAACCATCATTTAATTTGAGATTTCGATTTTCAAAATAAGTGTTTAGTTTTCGCAAATTTCCAAAGTGTTCCTGAAGAAGGTACAACTGATTTTTTAAATGTGGAATTTCTGTAAGTTCCTTACAGTTAGAAATACTCCGAGCATTGTCTTTTAAACATGCAACGAAATTTTGTAAACTATCGAAATTCTCTGCATAAAAACTAGTAGCTTCCAACCATGTCCCCCATCTAGTTATTACTGGGGAGGGAGGCAGTGACAAAGATGGCAATTTTTTCTTGTAAAGAGTTACTCTCAATGGTGCTTTTCTGAAAACTTTTTTAAAAGCGGATACAAGTCTATCAACTTCTGGAAAGGTGTCTCTGATATATTCACAGATTCTGTGGAGAGCATGTGCTACACAAGTAATATGCAGCATATTAGGATATGTTTCCTATAATAGTCTGTCTGTTCTTAACATATTTTTTTAACATATATGCATATTTGTACCTGCCGTCCGAATGAAGTATATTTTGAATATTCTCATTAACGGTTTTAGCAACTATTTCCCATCACCTGTATTTATAACTTTTGTTGATATTACATATGCGTTATATGGAATAATTGGATGTAGTACACCAGCTACAACATTTACCACACAGCGTCCTAATATATCGACAGTTTAGTTGGCACTTATCCAGAGGTACTAATTTGAAAGATGCTTCTAATGCGTTCTACTGCTTTCGTGTACCACTTAGAAACATAATATTTGCGTAAGGTGGATTTATCAGGAACATTTCGACCAGTCTATTTTTGAAGAAATATTTTTAAAGTGGGATTGTTAAGTTTATTTAATGGAATATTAGCCGCCATAAAAGTTTCACAGAGTTCTTCGTTAAAATTGGCAGATTCCAACGGTTCCAATTTCTGTGCATGTGTTTGCGATGTTAAGTGACGTTGTACGTGCGATTTCATGGAAGTTTTTAACGATATTTTACAGATTTTGCAATAAATTTCGAAATCAGTGACAATGGACATACAATCAGTATGACCGTCAATCCAACTCGTCATTGTTTTACGATGCCGTTCTCGACGTTCTTCCATATCATATCTGAAAAAGTAATTTAAACAATGCTCTATATCTAAATAAATGAAAGTAAAAATGTATGCGTAAGTTATTGAAACTGAACGAAGTTCAATGCACACTTACGTCGAAATAATTGGGAGAAGTAGATTCAATCAAACGATATTAAACAGGATCTATCACAAAAATTAAGATGTAATTAACAGTTAAAACTATGAAAACAAGAAATTAACTCACAGCACTTTATTTATCTTACGAAATATAATCTAAATAGACTAAATTATTAAAACTTCACTCTATCTACGCCCATGAAAATAGAGATTTAACTGTAAATATCCTACAAAAAACGGCGCAATTCTCGATGAAAACAGATGTGCGCGCTAGCCAGATCAATACTGCATTCAATAACTGCGTGATGTACTTACAGATGTTGTAGACTGTTTACATCGTCTGTGGTAATGACGACGTCATTTCAATCCGATGTGTCCGGTCTCTAGTAATAATCTATTAGTTTCGTACTATTACAAAGTGACTTGAGTAGACTGCTTCCAATGAAACAATCTACATGCTATTAAAACTAAATACTTTTTGTCCAATTGATTATATTAGTTATATATAACTATGTGTTTATGCTTGTAATACCATTATATAACGTTAGTCCCTAGATCAGAGGCTGTGATCTTGTTCAACCATCTTATTTCCCCGTTTTGTCTAAATAGCCGTCTGGCTAGCACATTTGTGTGATATGTTATTCTGTCACGGTATTTATCAGTGTGGTGAGCAATAGCTTCTTGAATGGTGGCAATCTGCAGGTCACGTTGGATGACATAAATGGGTACATATCTTGGGGCGTCAAGTATGGCACGTATCACTTTATTTTATAACCTCTTTAGGACCTCGGTTTTTGAATTACTGACGGTCACACAGGGCTGGGTATCGTATGTCCATATTGGTTTTAGAACGGATTTGTATAGTAACAGTTTATTGTCGAAAGATAGCTGTGATCTCTGACCGATTAGCCGAGACATTTAATATAAATTAATGCCTAACTGCTTGCGTTTGGTAAAGATATGTGTCTACCATGTGAAACGCCTATCGAGATGCATTCCTAGGTATTTTATGGTATCAGCTTGTGAGAGTTCGTTGATTCTAACGGGTGGGCAGGTTTGACCCCGCAATGTAGAAGTGACATGTGTAGATTTGGATTCGTGGCCCTCATACTCCATTATGCAATCCAGTTTTGGATTTTATCTAGCCTTTCCTGAAGATTTCTTGAAGCCATAACACGATCAACATGAGATGCAAGAATTGCTGTATCGTCAGCATATGTTGCTACGGTTGTCAGCTTAGTAGCTGGTATGTCAGCCGTATATAGTAAAAACAAGATTGGACCTAATACGCTTCCCTGTGGGATACCAAATAAAATAGGATATAGATCGGTGTAAGTGTTGCTTTGTTTCAGAAGGAAGTGGCTGTCAGTTAGGTAGGATCTTAGAAATTGATAGTAAGGATGAGGCAAGTATGTTTTCAGTTTGTAGAATAGTCCGTCATCCCATGCCTTATCAGCTTGGGCATGTCTACGGAGGCCGCTTCAAAAATTTGCTTCAAAATCTCTCTTAATTTTCTTTATCAGTCTATGGATCTGTTTCATGGTTCCATGATTTCTGAATCCGAACTGATGTTCTGGTATGTTGTTCCTTTCCTGTAAGATTTCTAATATTTTTTTAACACATATTTTCTCAAATACCTTCGAAAATATTGGTGGAAGTCTCATTGGTCTGTAAGATGAAGGTTTCAGGATAATGACTATCTGTGCTACTTTCCAGATATTTGGAAAGTAGTTTAGTCTAAGAATGTCACTGATAATAAATGTTAATAGTCTATAACCTTTTCCGGACAATTTTCGGAGAAATTTCCCAGCGATGAGGTCAAAAACGGGCGCTTTGTTAATATCAATTTCTTCCTTGATTGTTTTTTTATATGAGATATTTTAATTTTATGGTAAGGGAGATCCATCGGATAAAATGTATTCAGGTAATTATTTCGTGATTTTCAACTTTTGCAAAGAAAAAATATTACAAAGCTAACAAATACAATTTCCAATCTAGTTACTAGTTGGAAATCTTCACCAATATCTTACTCTTTTAATTTTTATGCAACGTTTCGGCATTTTATTTTTTTATTTCTTTACATACTTCTCCCATCTACTTCGGTCTCCTGATACTTCTTCTCTTTCTGTTTGCAGTTTCTGTTATTAATATAGAGTATTTCTACCACTTAAGAAAACAACAAACAAATACTTGTTAAACATTAATAAGGATGAAACTAAATATCCCTTGTCAAAGATATGGACAAATTTCACTTGAACAATTCAATAAAAACAGAATGTGAACTTGCCTTCGACCTGTACCTAAACCAGAATTACTTCAATTTAACAATTAATTAATCAGAATAATTGAAACATACATGAGTAGGTAAACCCCACCAGTTTTGTATAATACTAAGGTATTTTTAATAATATAAAACAGGTAGCGCCGAATTTACTTCTGCGCTCGGTCTGGATAATTACGGTGATAGGGCGAGGTGGTTCTTTTCTGTGAATGTGTCTGGAAATATCCTTTCTCCAGCAGGGGCGTACCGATGAGCTTGTAGAAAAGCGAAATACGTATCTACGTCTCTGGGGATAGGATATATTTGGACACGTTCACAGAAAATATTAATAGTGAACCTGCATTTGTGTTCTTCACACCAGATTTTTAATAATATTTTATATTATTAAAAATACCTTTGTATTAACAATTAATTGTATACTCAAAATAGCAGATTCGCTATGGGATCTTCCCTGAGCTCTGTACTAGGAGATAAAATAATGAATTTCATTCAGTTTAGCTAAAAAAACATATTAATTTTTGGTATAGATATGTAAACGATCCTCAAAGTACAACTAGATAATAACTCAACAATTCCCTAAAATATATTAGTAGCATACATTCCAACTTTACCTTTACCGTGGAATCCGAAAAAATTAAATTAATTTCTTAAATTTATATCTAAAAATAGAACTAAATAATTCTATTAATTTCAATTTCTACCGAGAACCAACGTTCACAGATACTACTATTGCACAATAATTCTTTCTTAAGCCCTATTTCTAACAAATTAGCAGAATTTAATTCGATGCTACATGGAACCTTTTCTATCTCACTTTTATATGAAAACCTTATTAAAGAATTAAACACTATCAAAGTATTGAACTTAATGCAAATGAGAATTCGGACCTAAGTTACTATCTTATCCAATATTTCTTACTCTAAACCAGGTTCTTCAAGTATTTATCCAAATTTTTTGTAGGTTTGGAAGTGTAAGTTATGTCTGTCCGGGATACTGTGTGTTGACAAGCTCCAATAGGAGCGAAATGCATCCAGGATGGATCTCACTTTCACGAATTTTCGTTATGCTAACAAGCAGAAAAGTGCCGTCGTGATGTGCAGCATTTCTGCATACTGGTACAAACTTAGTTTGTCGGCATGTAGGTATTAACGCAGCACATTAGGTGACATTTACATGTAATATGAGATTTAATAATCATTGGTTCTCATCTACAGTAAGTTCATTATACTAACTACTATTACCGCACTGTATGTTGAGATCCCGGCTAGAACTAATGCGGCAATAAATGATATGAACTGTTTTGTAAATGGTGATCGATACACGAAACGCAAGGCGTCGTTGTTACCAAAATCGTATAATACAGGATGGATAAGATTAGTATTAAATATAAAGTTTAGAATTAAGTAAATAAATGATTAATCAAAGAGCAGAGGTGTCCTTAAAGCGCTTTATTTAATATTAACACACAATATTTAACACTACACTATAATTATAAACACAAATAACAATTATGATTCGCCACGTGCACTTAACTTCCGTTTAAAGTTAATCTACACCAACACGTTAAATCTAGTGAAAAGCCACCTCTGGTTGAGTTATTTAATGAGGGATAAATAACGAAGTAAAAGGAAGAAAAAAAAAGAAAACAATTATTAAAGTAAGTAAAGGGGTACTTAGCTTGTAATTGCTGCAACTGTCTCCTTGTGTAGGGCACTTGGAAAAGTTGATAGTGTTGTCGGGGAACACTTGCCGTCGAAGCACTAAAACGATCGAAGCACTGGAAAAATCAAGATAGAATCTGTGGGCGCCGGTGTTTATATATCACCGTGCGGGGTGTGAATCTTGACTGAAACCGTGAGCCAATGGCAGGGTGTCGACAGTGTCAGAATTACTAAAAATCACGATACGCCCGCGGGATTGAGGGATCGATCAAATTAAATATATTCGCGAGATCGGTAATAAAAAGTGGGTTCGAATGATACCTTACAGCAGGTAATTCGGAGCAGGTATAACGAAGTTAGCATGGCCAGGTACAACTATTAATTATTACTAATTGCAGGTGGACGTAGTTTTACCTGAAAATGTGCCTAGATGACTTTAGAATAACCCTATGTACATTAGACTACAGGTGTCGTTTGATATCTGGCTTAATAACGACTAATTTACTACGTTATTGAAGATGGCGGGAAAAGAAAGACATCACTCTAAACAAACTATTAATTATCTCGCTCCGGCTATAAGTTAGACGTATGGGATTTTTACAGAAGAATGGGATTAAATTATCCTAACGAATCGTACCTTGCTTATAGCGGAATATTAATTAGAAGGCGAGTAATTTCTTGATAAATAAAACCCACGCTAACTCATTAGGTTTCTAACAAAGAGAACATTACGCGCGGAAACTTAGAGGGTAGATAGCTTTTCGTAGAATTATGGTCAACCAGATGTTGTCCGCAGATCGACCTTGCGGTCGATCGACAATGCGGCGAGAAGGTTGTATTATACAGAGTTTCTGAAAAAACATGCGCGTACAATTAAAAGCGATGTTTTTAATGAAACTAAATTATTTGATATACGCTAAGTGTAACACTACATATACGCGAAGTATAGAAGTGAAGAGTCATGTCTGTCCGGGATACTGTGTGTTGACAAGTTCCAATAAGAGCGAAATTCATCCATACATTCCAGAATGGATATGACTTTTCACGAATTTTTCATTATTAGACTATGATGTAGAAATTTAACCTCGAAATATGACCATATCTCTGGAATTACTATTATTATTACACAAGCAAAATTTATAACTTTAATTCGCCGTCTACATATTACGTATCTAGTACAGAAACCAGCTACAAGATAATTTCGCAAGGATTATTTTAACTTCAACTTGCGAACATTTCCACTTGAAAGCAGCCGTATATATAAATAAAGTAGAAGTAATTCTTTTACGAAATGTATCTATTCTAACTCGGTTAAACTTAAAAAGAGAAACGTATATTATTGGCTGTTAAATATGCAAGAGAAGTTTTTTTGTAATACATTAAAAGTACGAGAAGGGCGTGTAATTTAATCTCCACTCTAAATTTTCCTTGATGTGCTTAACTTTACGTACGCTATTTAATGCGCTTCTGTCAAAAGATAACACAGATAGTACCTACTAATAAAGGAATCGGTGGATTATTCAAGTACTCGTATACTCGTTAGTTTTTTATCTTGAATTAGTGGCTAATTATCAAGCTCCTGATAATCTCGTAATTTTAATTTTCGACATTATTCTATGAAAAATTTTCGGTCGTATCCAAAAAAATCTTGCAGAACACCATAATTTACCGAAATACAATTTTTCTTCTTATTTTAATGAGAAATATACTAAATAGCATGATAATTTATTCTTCTTGTTTAAGACTAAACGCAAATAAAATTAACATAGGTGTTCCAATCCGGAAAATCGGTATCGAAATAAATTTTTGACAGGGTTCTTAATCTAATTAATTTGTTTTAAGGAGTGAAATCGACCGCTGAAATTCAGATTTTTTCCCATTTTTCGTTAATTAATTCAGTGCACACAAAAACTATTATGAAATATGTGTACATACATCATATAAAGAAAGCTGCCGACATATAAGAGGACCGATTAAATTAGTTGCAAAAAAATTCAAACAATAATCTAACTTATCAAATATGATTAAATATAAACAGCTGGGGTTCCAGATTAAGTAGGAGATCAAATGCCCATGTAAAGTATATCTAGAGAATGTTGAGCACCCCATTACTTCTGATACGAAGTACTTTCGGAAAATCATTTGAACTAAACGCGGTACTTCTAGGACTGACGGGTCTCTGTACTGCATACAATGATTCGCAGAGTATTGTTAATGCATTTACTCATGATTGGGTCCCCAGAGACGTAGAGACTATGCCTTTGGGGAGGGATATGCTCGGACGCGTTCACAAAAATATTAATAGTGAACCTGTATTTGTGTTCTTCACACCAGATTTTTAATAATATATTATATTATTAAAAATACCTTTGTATTATACAAAACTGGTGGGGTTTACCTACTCATGTATGTTTCAATTATTCTGATACATTACACATGCGGTTAGTCCGTAGTATGAGTGAAGACACAAACACAAAATGCAGTTTCTGGAGAGATGGCTGTGCCACCTTTGGAAGGGCGTCGTTACTTCACATTGGTTGTGTGGACGGGGCGAGGTACTTCGGCTATCTGACAACAGGCGACGCTGAATTTACTTCTACGCTCGGTCTGGATAATTTCTGTGATGTGGCGATGTGGTTCTTTTTTTGTGAATGTGTCTGAAGATATCCTTTCTCCAGCAGGGGCGTACCGATGAGCCTGTAGAAAGGCGAAATACGCATCTACGTCTCTGGGGAGGGATATGTTCGGACACGTTCACAAAAATATTAATAGTGAACCTGTATTTGTGTTCTTCACACCAGATTTTCAATAAGTTTTTAATTATTCCTTTATCTTTTACTTACATTTATTTTATAAGAAAACAACCGGTGATGTGATATTTTTTTTGCAAATTACAAGTGAGAGAAAGTTCCAAATCGACCAACATATGAAAACTCCATCTCATGCTGACTAACATGCAAAACTAACAAAGATAAAACTGGCGAAGAAGAGTCAGCAAAGATTACCGCTATGTTTGCCACCAACTTCCAAAAAATAGGAACAAGAACAATTTAATGAAGATTTGTGTCAAATGTTTGCGTCGGTAGATATTTTACTACATACATTTAACAATTTAAATGTCAATTTATTTTTGCATTAGCAAAAGTAACATTCCCGACGAGAGCAAGTAAAGAAAAAATTGTATTCGCTGTATCTATGCAGAAACATTGGATAACATTAAGAAGGTTGTCGCAAACAATTATCTTTATATATGCGTAGATGAAACTACTGATAGTGTGGGCTGATATATAGTTCATTTAATGATTGGTATCCTTAACGTATCGGTTCCAGCAAAATCTTATTTAATTTCATCCAAACAGTTGGAAAAGGCAAATAATTTGAAAATAACAATGTTTATATAGGAAGAACTGGCAACTTTCTTCTTACCGGAATCGACTCCAAAAGAGAAAATTCTATTGTTTTTGACAGATGGTGCACCATACATGGTGAAGGCAGTTTTCAACTTGAAAATCTTTTACCCAAATTTGATTTACACGACTTGCTTGGCGCACGGACTAAATCATGTTGCAGAAGATGTCAGAAACCATTTTCCCTTAGTAAATACTTTAATTTCACACGATGGGGAACGTGGTTGGAGGCTGCTATTTTTCATGCAAATCATTATGAAGGAATAAAAACAATTATTATGGATCTTGATAGGGATGCACAATCTGCGATAGACGCCCAAAAGGTGTATTCGAGTAAAGAAATACCTCAACAGTCGGCGTCTATTAAAGGCAATTACAGTTTTATTTTCACTTCTATATTGCAGTTGGAAAAACAATTTATGTCGCTAATCGAGAGCGTTGAAATTATGAACAAATTTGAAAAGTCATGTTTTGATGTTAAAGGAGGAGTGGAACAGTCCGTGTATGAAAAATTTTGAAGTGTAATAGGAAAAAATGAGGGTTTTAAAAAGCTAAAGGACATTGCTAAAACTTGTGTGGTGATTCAGTAGAAAATATTGAGTTGACATTAGATGATATTTTTAATATGAAATATGCTCCTATAACAACCGTCGACGTAGAACGAACCTTTTCAATATATAAATACATATTTTCAGACAAACGTCACAATTTTTCTATTGAAAACTTTGAGAAATATATAATTGTAAATTGTTTTCATAGTTAATTATGTTGTAAAATGTTCTAAATAAACTTGTAGTAAACATAATACAATATTTTTTTCTACAGTATTCCATTTTCTAATATTCCTCGTATTTTTTTACCTGCATATTTTTCATAAGTGCATATTTAGGCTAAAACATCTGCATATATATATGCGCATATTTTCAGTTTTTTTTTTGCATATAATCCGGCCTTTATTATTTATTATTATCCAACAGCAACATACATTACTTATTACAGGATAATGCTATACACCGAATAAACATTTAGTACATTACTGTAAATATAAACAAACCATACATAAACTATAGTATATAAACCAAAAATTCGGAGCATAAACATAATTAGATTAACTGAAATTTCGCAAGCAGTGAGTTTTTAAGTGAAATTAATTTTATATTAAATAGATAAACATCACTACAAAAAGAGTTAATAAATTATATTTTATAGCTCTCGTTACGTCTTTTTAAGAAGCTTTATTTTATTTAATTAGAAATTAAAACATTTAGTTTGTTTAATATGGCTTTATTATTTAAAAATAATACATAACAACGTGAAGCGTATGATATTGTTAAGAACAGTACTGGATTACATGTGAAGCGTTATAATGATTACATGTGCTTACATCTAGTTTTTAATACTTCGTATCTATATCTAAATTCTAGGTATCGATCGCGTGACACTTGCTTTGCATTTCACACAGTACCTCTAATACACATATAACAAACTCTATAACAAACATTCCCACACATCGACATTACGGTTGGCTGTAAGGGTGTCGAGTACTGCACTGAAGAAGGTAAAACATTTTCTTATTGCGACTATTCAATCTGGGAACATGAAAACCCAAGAGACTCAATAAATCTGGAGCAAATGTATCACCATTAATTAATTTAAATATGAAAATAATCTCAGATATAATTCTACTGTCACGCAGAGACAAACCCATACTCTCTCAGGAGATGATTGTAACAAAAGTTATGTGGCAAAAATATTTTGTGTTCTCGATAATACAGTTTTGAGGACATTCTTTTGAATCCTCTCAACCATATTCCTATAGTGGAAGTAGCCTGGCTTCCATATAATTGAATTGTATTCCAACTTGGAAATGACAAATACATTATATGTTATAACTAGAGAACGGAAGCAATTTCCATAAAACGCAATCGGCAATTGGAATTGTGTATAACGTCGCTCAATACATCCCGGCGTAATTCAATGAAGTATTTGTTTGACTTACTCGGACACCTGGTCTAGCCGCGATAACAATGGACAAGCCAGCTATTGTATTCCGAAAATATAGTGCTTTTTAAAGTATTTTCATGAGCGTAGATAGAAGCGGGGTTTTCATAATGTATTTATTTATTAGTTTATATTTCGTAAGATAAATAAAGTGCTGTGAGTAAGTTTCTTGTTTTCATAGGTTTAACTGTTAATTACATCGTAATTTTTGTGATAGTTCCTGTTTAATATCGTTTGATTGAATCTATTTCTACCAATTATTTCGACGTAAGAGTGTGCATTGAATTTCGTTCAGTTTTAATAACTTACGCACACATTTTTAGTTTTCATTTATTTAGATCTAGAGCATTGTTTAAGTTACTTTTTCAGACATGATATGGAGGAATGTCGAGGAACGGCATTGTAAAACAATGGCGAGTTGGATTAACGGTCATACTGATTGTATGTCCATTGTCAGTGATTCCGAAATTTATTACAAAATCCGTAAAATATCGTCAAAAATTCGTCACTTAGGATCGCAAACACATCTGAACTCTGTAAAACTTTTATGGCGGCTAATATCCCATTAAATAAACTTGGCAATCCCACTTTCAAAATATTTCTGAAAAAATATACTGGTCGAAATGTTCCTGATGAATCAACTTTACGCAAATATTATGTTTCTAGGCGCTATACGAGAACAGTAGATCGCATTAGAAGCCATCTTTTAAATCAATACATATGGATAAGCGCCGACGAAACGGTGGATATGTTAGGACGCTGTGTGGTAAATGTTGTAGCTGGTGTACTACATCCAACTATTCCCTATAACTCATATGTAATAGCAACAAGTGTTATAAATAGAGTTGGGGCGGGAACAGTTGCTGAAACCATTAAGGAGAATATGCAAAAAATGCTTCATTCGGACGCCACGTACAAAGAAAAAATACTTTTATTTGTCAGTGATAGTGCTGTATATATGTTAAAAACAGGCAGACTATTGAAGAAAACATATCCTAATATGCTGCATATTACTTGTGTAGCACATGCTCTCCACAGAATCTGTGAATATATCAGAGACACTTTTCCGGAAGTTGATAGACTTGTATCAGCTTTTAAAAAAGTTTTCAGAAAAGCACCATTGAGAGTAACTCTTTTCTGGGAAAAATTTCCATCTCTGTCACTGCCCCCCACTCCAGTAATAACTAGATGGGGAACATGTCTGGAAGCTACTAGTTATTATGCTGAGAATTTCGATAGTCTAAAACATTTCGTAACACTGCTAAAGGAGGATGCTAGAAGTATTGGTGAGTGCAAGGAGCTTACACAGATCCCAAATTTAAAAAATCAGTTGTACTTTCTTCACGAACACTTTGGAAAATTGCCAAAACTAATCACTTATTTTGAAAACCGAAAGAGCCTTTTTTTATAGAAGAACCAAAACTTTTAAATAACTAGATAAAAATAGTCAACTTCCACAACACATCTGGTGTCAACATGATGGGACACCCCCTCACTATTTACTTATCGTTTGAGATCGATTAGATCGAACTTTTACCCACAGATGGATTTCAAAAAGAGGAGAAATGAATGGCCTACACGTTCAGCCGACCTCACACTACTAGATTACTTCTTGTGGATCTATCTAAAACAAAAAGTGTATCTTATTTGACCTAGAAATTTGTAAGATTTGGTCGAAAGAATTAATGAAAGAATACGAAACATTTCGCCAGACATCATGGTGAGGGTTACAACAGAATTTACAGACAGATTGGTTTACTGTCAAGAAGTAGGTGGCGGCCACTTTGAAAATCTCATAAATTAAGTTTAACTTTGTTTGTATGACTAGTTTATTTTCTTTTCCTTACCAGTTAATAAATGAAAATACTTTAGTCAAATACTTTAGACCCAAAATGTTATAGATTATTAAAAATGTATTATCGAGGAAAATCACAAAATGTAGAAAAATACAGGGCGTTAAATTTAAAAAAGTTATAACTTTAGAATGTTACATTTCTTGAACACTCTGTATACGTAGCAAATACTTCCGTGTCTAAAATTTTATTGCAACATCTTTTTTTTAATTTAACAGATATTTACATGGTTCCACATATTTGCCCATCACTGGACAGTAAATAAATAAATAAATAAATAAATAAATAACATTTCTTTATTACTGCTATTATATGCCCTTATTTTGTTTAGTTTTTCATCATTCTCATCCAATCGAAAATGAATTATGCTCTAAATGAAAATCTATATTTGTTATGTTCTTGACTAAAACTGAAAAGATATTGTGACGAAAACAGCAGTCACTGGTACAGAACGTTCCAATACGCTGTAGACCGTTAGACTTCTGAATAAGTTACGAAGCAATATTGTTCGTGATTCCAAGAAGGAACAACACAGAATTCTACGCTCATAATATTGACGAGTTTATATCCTTTGACTTCGTCTTTCTGAGCTTCACATAGAATATTACTCTTGCAATACGTGCGCTAAAATTTACATATAACGATGCAAATAATTTCGAAAGTTATATGTTCACGAACGAAGTTATGTATTGGTATTGGCAAAGTAATTTATATCACACAAAACTTTAAATTGCTGGTGATTATTAAACAGCATACTTTATAACACAAATTACCGTACGTAATAGCAAATAGTAGAGATTTAGTTCATCATTTGTATCTTGAGGCCATTAAATAAGCTTTAGAATTCAGACATATCAGTTCAATGCAATTTTGAACGCCTGGACCAAAATTTCAATTTCAAACTCCAAGTTTATATTTTTACGAAACTGTTACGAATGAAATAGATATGCATTACACACATCTGTATCTGTACACATGGACATACACCTTGTATTTTCCAACATTTCCTTCTGCTGTGTTTCTGTCACAACAATAGACTTCGTCAGTTTGGCTGGTGAAGTAAAGTTTAATGAAACGCTTCATTTTATATAGCAAATTTTATCCTATCAGAAGCACCACATAATCTGGTGACATCTGACAGACAAAAGTGACTATGCCGAGAGTAGCGATGTAAGTTCATTAACACGATGCCAGATGGCAGCAAATATACCAAAGAAATTTGAGTACATTAATACATTAAGCACTCATTACGCAATTGTTACAAATGATGACAGACAAAAGGTAAATATCCTTCATGTGTTTGAGTCTTTAAGCAAATAAGCAAGAAAGTGGCAAGCTGATAAAAGTTTTGAATTCCATACACCAAAAGTAATTACAGAAAATCTTATAAATGATACTAAAAATGTATATTTCACACCTAGGTTTCGCTAATTAATCTGTTGTAGCTATGATTTCTTCATCTTTTAGACAAACAAAATCTAATACCCCTTTGTATCTTGTATGCCTATTTATACCTTAGCTAACACTAACACTTTTTAGCGTTTCTCTTTGACTCATGGAGATGACCAAGAAGCTGAAAGTGACGATTACACGAAGTTAATAAATGGTACTGATTTTAATTACAGATATTTATTTACTAACTATTACGTTGAATTTATGCTGTTGCTCAGTTCAGCTGTGAAATATACTTCTTGGCATTATTTATAAGTCTCTTTGGAGACTTTTTTGAGGTCTAGAATCCACAACTTTTACCAGCTTGCCATGTTCTTGCTTATTTTTCAGAAAATGGAAACTTAAGACAGCAACTGGAGAAGCAGCTTCTGTGGCAGGTGGAGTGGATGTTCACTTTATCATTAGACCAACATCAATCCGACATCGCGTTCTGGCGGCCGAAAGAGAGAAAGAAATAATCTTGGGATTGGATATTATGAACACCTACGGCTTCCAGTTAGATTGAAAGAAGGGACTTTAGAAGTAAATAATGAAGAAATGTTTTTTCATGAGAAAAATTATCGGCTTGAATATTTCCCGTGGACTGCTACTTCCATATGATATCACAATGCATTAAGGACCCTATCTATAGATTTCGTCATCAGAACCAAGGGATGGTATGTTTCCGGACGAAACTTTTTCTTTAAGAAGGGGGCAATATAACGTGAGACATGAAATGATGTCACCCGCTTACGCGTTCGAGAGACGTACGGGAAGCTTCCGGAAAAAACACTGGAAGAATCTAGAATCTATACTGTTCGGAAGGGAGACCAGGCATTCAACGAGTAATCGCCGTCGTGTGGAAATGTTATATAAATGTGAAATAAATATTGAAATAAATACTGTTATTATTAGTTATTAAGTTATTATTAGTGTGTTTTATTATTAATATAGTGTGTTTGAAATTGCCATTAGTTTTATTTAAAAAAACCCAGAAAGACAAAATTTTACAATACTTCTACGTATTTTACCAAACAAATGGAAATCAAGAACATATTTAATTCTGTTGTGATAGTTTAATAAATTCATATTTTACCCTCTGAATGTTTCCTCGGCTTACGAGAACGTTCAACAACTTGTGTGTAATTAGTTTCGATAAGATTTTGTTTGAATGTAAAATGTGCAAAAGAGAAAATATAAGTTTTCTGTACATAATGAAAAATACTTCAAAAAATCAAAATTCTTTTCAAGAAACATTCAGTTTTGATTGGATAATTGAAAAAAACTACAGAAACCTTCTCGAGCGAAGAGAACTATGTTACCTAATAAAACATAATAATAGAATACTGGAAATATCCATGGTGTATGTCGTCGAAGTTGCAAAGTAAATTTAGAGGTCGGTAGATAACTTTAAATAGTTAATTAAGATATGAGTATTTTGCACTTAATCATCGCAAATATACGAGACACTCGAGAACTTGTAATTATCAAGCTTCCTCCATGAGCAATTAGATATCTAAAATGTTCCTTACTGAAATGCAATTCAGTTTTCAATTTAACACATTAAATACTCCAAAAGTATTTTAGATAGATACCTGATTTGTTGTGTAAACCGTAGTAATTTAATAAGATCACATTTCTTTACAACACATAACCTTTTAAGTATAAAACATACGTGCATTTTAAGTAGTTAATTTTATTTGTTGCTAGACATATTTATTTGTTCAACTTACAGTTTCCTATTTATTTCAATAAATTATATTATTTTTATTACCAAATTCAATATTTTATTTGTTAGTGTTAAGTTGTAGGAGTTGTTTCATATTCGATTTATCTATTTAAACACCATACAAAGGAGTAAACAGTCACATTCTATCGACGAAGATCTTGAGAAGTCAAATTCTAATTACTACAAGCTCACGACTGCTAGTTGGTATATAAAGAACATAGATAGCGTTGATCTAAATATATTTTCATATAAAAAGGCGCCCAATTACATATTCAAATTTATTTACTTTAACTTTCATTACTTTCTTCATACTTCATATTTAGATCTTCACAGCATCAATCAACTAATCAAAACTATACAAATAAACACGAAAAAAACAGAGATTACAGAAAAATAACTAAGTTGGCCGAGTAGGTAAGTACATAAGTTGTCAGACAGTCAACGTTATGAGATGTGTTTTTCGTCAAAATAATAAACAAATATTAATAACAAGCTTTATAATCAAAAAGAAAACTTTAAAGGTAGGTAAAAATTATAATTCTTCTTTATTCTAGATTGTATCTCTTTCTGTTAACAAATATCGATTAATAATGCATATTTAAAGACTGCAAGTTCGAACGTTAGGAACCTCCTGTAGAGCTATGAGGCATGGTACAACATTTTGGTTTTAGGATTTTAGACTCCGAATTTAACGACGTGTAGTAAGTACGTCAATTTATACACACCTTGTATATATCCATTTCATAACTATATACCGTATGTGTTAAATATCATTAGGCATAGAGAATCAACGTATAAGTACATACAATGTATACATACATGAGAAAACCCGTCCAATGCCAGCGAAGACCGCGACGACTGACGATTGTCTCCGATACCGATTGACTGGAAATTTTGCATTCAGTCTAGCTGCGGCCGTTACAGTTTGAAAGCGTACAATAAAATTAATGTATAATGGCTCTTTATACACCCACTGAAAAGTTTCAGTTAGTAAAATGGTTTTATGCTGGCAAGTTTGCAATGGAGTGCATGAATTTGTTTGCGCTGACTTTTGCAGACCGTTCTGTACCTTGCAGACAAACAATTTATAATATTATAAATAAATTTGAAACTTGTTTCTGTCTCAATAACTGTACGAAATGCAAACCAAGAGAGGTATCACCACAAAAAATTGAGGAAAGAGAACGGCGGGATGTATTAATTTGAAGTATTGTGGAAATTGATAACACGATATCTACTAGAAGTGCTGCCGAGGAATTGGGTACAAGTAACACAACTATTTCACGTACTTGGAAACGTAATGGTTTAAAATGTTTCAAATATTCGAAAACTCAAGAAATATTGCCTGAGGACAATTTCCGGAGAAAGGAGTTTTGTCAAGACGTTATGGAAGAGATACATCGAGATGAAAATTTCGTTCAAAATATTCTCTTCACGGATGGATCAACTTTTCCATTACACGGAATGCACAATTCCTCTGTTCTTCGATATTGGGCTTCGGAAAATCAACACCGGCATTTTGCAAATCGCACTCAGTATCCTCAAAAACTAAACGTTTGGGCAGGTATTTTAGGTGACTATTCTATAGGCCCCTATTTTATTGATGGTATATTAAATGCCGACAAGTATCTCGAATTACTGAAAAATCAAATACTTCCCGCCATTCAAAACATTGGAATAAATCAGGAAATCGTTTGGTTTCAACATGATGGCTGTCAAGCACATAATACAGTGAGGGTAAAGGAGTTTCTAAACAATACTTTTCTTGACCGTCTTATTACTGGAACAGGAAACATTAAATGGCCCCCGCGATCTCCTGATCTATCTCCAAATAATTTCTTTTTGTGGGGATATCTAAAAAATATTGTTTATACTCGTGAAGCTGGTAGAGCAGACAATCTAGTTTCCTTGAGAGAAAAAATAACTGAGTCTGCGAATTCATTAACTGCCGACATGTTAGCAAATTTAAGAGCTAATTTCTACGATCGCCTATGTCTAGGACAATGTCTTGCTGTGCAAGGAGGAATTTTTGAACCTCTTGTGTAATTTATTATAATTTTTAGAATCCCTTTTTATTTATTTTATTAGGATTATTCTTTAATTTTATTAGAATTACGCTTTTGTTTATGCGACGCACCGCAGCTTAAAAATTTCCTGCATCTACTGAAAGAAATAAGAAAAGCAAATCCCTTGCAATTCGTAAATATTATTTTAGAACGCATTACAAGTACCTATGTCGACGGTCAAATGATTACTGTTAACTTGTATTTTCGAAACAATCGGAGACAATCGTTGCCGGCCGTCGCGGTCTTCGCCGGCATTGTATCGGCTTTGCCATATACATATACATCGTATGTACTCATACGTATTCCCTATGCCTATTGATATTTGACACATGCGGTATATGTACTTGTCCGCAATATATGCTATACTATGTATAAGTAAGAATTTTGATAAAAAATCTAGTTTAATTAAAAGAGCATTTCGCATCTTTAATCAGTATTTCAGTTTATTGTTTTGGCCGATGATAATGGCGCCACATTTGCTCCTCTTTCTGAGGAAACAAAGACCATTAACAAAATATGTTTAAAGTATGGGAAATTTTAATTTTTGTTTGCCTTTTTGACGTGCTTGCAAAAAAGTGGATGAATACAGAAACAACGTTGTGTAACAAAAAAATGCAGTATACTTTTTTCTCCGCGCAAAATATATGAGAAGATCTGAATGTTTAAAAAAGGATAACACTTGAAAATTTCATCCGAGCCCTTCATTGTCAGATAAAAACGCCCTGCTTATCTTCGACCCTTCTTACAGCTGATGTAAAACAGGAGGACTTCGAACCTCTGAAGGATATCTAGCCTAAAAGCATGTAATTTGGGAACGTTCTCTACATCATACAATGAGGCTCAGTGACGATCGACTGAAATTAAATATTCCGATGGATTCGGGTGTAAGCAGATAAGGAAGGTATCGTTTTTATGTAGGATATTGGAGTAATTCAGAGCTGAAGACGACCCTTAACGCCGGCACAAAATAAAAATATAAAAATCACGTTACTGCTAAAGTCTAGAACTGTTAAATTTAATAACATTTTCGATAGAAAAGAAAGAAACAAAAGCAGTATTTTTAGTCCCACTAAAAGTATTAGATTCAATAATAAAAATAATAATAATAGCAGGAAAACAAAAAGGTAAAAAATAGAGTAAAGCATACAAAGAATGATATATCATAGACAGCGTGATTATGAAACAAGCAGAAAGGCATAAAATAAACATAGAGATGTGTTATATAGAGTTCAAAAAGGCCTTTGTCACTGTTGTCCACTCATTCTTTAAATATAGCAAATATCTATACAGTGATGGGTAAATGTGTGGAGCCATCTGTTAAATTTAAAAAAAGGTAAAAAAATATTTTGGGTGAATTGGCCACTTTCCTCCAATGCAGGAAATATCTAGTTACTTAAAAGTTCAAAATATCTTTGACCATTTAGTAGATCTATTGTATGCAGTGAGGATTAGTCTGTGCCCAATATCGACAGTTATGTCTATGAATAGTTATTTATTTAGCGTATGGCTAACATGGATTATACATCTAAAAGTTAAATTTTAAAATCGAGGCCATTGATCCAGTCTGACGCGGAGTCAGTTGCTTCAAAGAACTCACTCATCTCACCTCTATATGCTGTAAGCGGGCACTCAGCTGTAATATGGTGAATAGTCTGGCGAGGTTCTCCGCATACTCAAGTTGGTGTATCAGTCAGTCCCCATTTATAGCATGAGTCACGACAAATTCCATGGGACGTTCTTATTCTATTAAGTGTCTTCCAATCATGGCGAGGCAGCTCCATTCCTGGTAAGGGTAAGGCAGGATCCATAATATGGACCGCTTGAGCGGGTTTCAACGCTGCCCAATACTCTCTCTATCTATCATTTGGGTTGAAATCATCTGCTATAAGTCGTTCTGCTAGCAGTAGTTGAGGAGATCTTGACTTCAATCTCGACAGGCCACCATCAGGCAAATCATTGTGTACTGCAAGTTGGGGATTTCATATAATTTTATTATATTCTCTTACCAGTCTTTCTTGTCTCCGAAGAGAGAGGTGTACTTTTTAAACAACCGCTAATTATTCTCATTGTCTCGTTGAGATTGATGTCGATCTTCTTTGCGTGATAGCTGTTCAACCAGACTGGAGCGCAGTATTCAGCTGACGCTTTAAGAGCGGATACGCTTGCACCCCAAACAGTACTGCAGAGCTTGTGGATTATGTTATTTCTGGTGTTTATTTTAGCTGCGGTGTTTTCTAGATGTATTTTATATGAGAGTGTACGATCTATTGTTACTCCCAGATATCTTGGGTAAGGATTATAACGTAACAAATTGTTATTGAAATACACTTGCGGCTCTGGACGTGATTGTTTATTATTGTGGTGAAAACACGACACTTCTGTTTTATTCATATTCGGGATTAGTCTCCAGTCGGCGAAGTATTTTCCTAGCACGGATAGATCCTCTCTATGGTTTTACTCCTGCATGCAAACTTTTTTGACATTGTATATGGCATGTCAGAAATATACAGATTAAACAGCACAGGTGCAAGTACCGATTCTTGAGGCAATTCATTATTAAGATGTCTCATTTTACTCTTGCTCTCTCCTGTTATTATTTGGAAGGGCCTGTCCCAAAGTATGTTGTTTAATAAAGATGCTACCCGGCTGCATGGCACTACGTTGAGAAATTTGTATAGAAGGCCTTCTCTCCAGACTGTATCATATGCCGCAGTCAGGTCAACATATATCAGAGTTGTCTTCAGCCGTTTCTGAAACCCTGCCTCAATGTGCGTTGTTAAGCTGAGCACCTGGTCAGCACAACTGCGGATGGTCTGAAACCAGCCTGTTCAACGGGAACATGCTTCAATATCAAGTTTAATAGCAATCTTTCCAGAAGCTTATAACATGAGCTTAATAAAGCTATCGCACGAAAGCTTTCAGGAAGGTTCTTGGGTTTGTTCGGCTTCAGGACTGCAATTATTTTCTGAATTCTGTTGTCTTATACTTGCGATCTTAGACAGTGCTACAATTCGTGCAGCAATTTGGTCGGCTGATACTTCCAATCGACCACTAGTGGGTGGGTTAGAGCTACCTAGTTCTTCAGGAGGCTTCAAGCTTTCTTACTAGATCTTTTGAAGTCCATGTTACTTGTCGTTTCTTCCCATTTTTTGCGATGTTCTATATCCAGACGATTAAGGAGTTCATCCGCTATCTCAGAGTCCCCGCTGTTCTTAAATTCCTGGTAAAGCTGTTCCGTCTCTTTGCATCATCCCGGGATATATTCTCTACGGAAGCTCCGAGGTGCGTACTTTTTACTGTTGCTAATATGGCTTTGATAAATCTATTATAATTGCTGCTTTTTGGAGGGATCCATCTGACGACCTTGTCTAAGTGCGCAGCGAATTTATCCTATTGGGCCTTCACAAGATTAAACCTAGGCCTAGGTCTAGAGTGGATTATCGGGATTTTAATTCCAATTTCTAGAACTACCGGGCGATATTGGCTATCTGGAAAGTCGTCTAGAACTTTCCTTGAGATTGGAATTGGGTGTTTTCTCGCATTTTCCGACACAAAGCAGATGTCCGGGTTGGTTTCAGTGTTCCATGCTGCTGGCCTGAAAGTATTTCGTTCTTTAGCATCGACGATTAGGTGGAGATTGTGGGTGTCTACCCAATTCGCAAAGCGTTCACCATTCTCATCAGTGGTATGATATTTCCAATCAGTGTGATGGCTGTTAAAGTCACCTGCATATATTGTAGGATATGGATACGTATCTAATACATTATCAGGCCGAGACGCTTGTGGCGGCTTAGAAACTTTGATTGCAGTAATATCATGTATTTTTGTTACTACTTGGTGAACGTTTGAATTTGCTGTGGAATTTAATAATAATACGTTCCCAATGTCTTCCCGAACGTAGGTTGCATTTCCATAGAAACAGTGGTAGGGGGGGGCAAGTAAGTCAAATCAACCAATTTTACCTCTATAACGTTGTTGGTCTTCGTTTTCTTTGTGCGTTGCCTGAATAATGGCCATGTCAGTGGTTTGGTCTCGCAAGAGAGAAAAATTAATACTGGTAGCCGTAACTTTGTGGTACCTAATTCATTTTGAAAATAATAAAATAAAATAAAACAATAACTTTGTTTTACCACTTTATTCACATTGTGACATTGTATGTCGAAACCGCGGTCACGATTATATGTGAATAAAGGGGTAAAACAAAGTTATTGTTTTATTTTAATTTCATCAACATCACCAACATAAACAAAATTAATATTCTTTTTAACGACCAGAGAATTAACATCAAGAAGACAGCTAGCATCGTGAGCAAATAGATAGAATGCGTACACAACATATTTATTTGACAGAATGTCCCAGCTATAATTTGAAGCTGTTTAACAAACACCAAGTGAATCCTTTTCGAAGATTTGTGCCAGTTGATGAAACCTGACTATCCCACTATGTTCAGTGGCACTAGTAAACCAATTGAGGAAAGCAATTCCTGAAAACAACCGGTAAAAGGATGACGGTTTGAACGTTGAACTAGAGATTGTTCTTGTTTTAACAAACAAACATGGCAATTTTCTCTGGAGGTAATCTACAATCTACAGATTACTGCATTAATGGGATTTATACCTTAACCTTAATGAATATTTCTTTAAAATTAATTAAATAAAAATTGCTAAGCGTGTGTCCATTGACTAATCCTAGCATGTGTATTGTAAATTAATGTATATTGCCGCATTTATTACAGATTTAAAGCAATAATCTTTTGTAATTAATGTTCTTTAACCTACACATCTTTCTTTAAATAAATGCAGATATTAATTTGGCATTTTTTTAATTCTCGTATTTATCTATCGTTAACAGCAAAAATGTGTACAAGTACATATGAAGTATTACTGTAATCTGATAACTTATCATGAGGGTAAAGCCCTTTATTTGCTGTTTTTTGCTCTAAACATAGCCCGATTATTTTCTTTTTGCAGACCTCTGAGCCTAAGCGGGATAAATTATACATCATATGTTGTTGAAATCTGTGTAAAACATGAGGAAATATTAAATTATCCCTTTTCGTTAGTCATATGTTTAAAGATAATCTTATTGCAAATAAATTTAACTTTTTAATTTCGATTGTTACATCTGAAAATTAAAATTTTAATGTTTCTACTCGAAATTTCTCTACACTTTGGAATTTGGAATATTGTATTTTTTTAGACTCCCTTTCAGAATCTATAAGAACTATTCCAGAAATTGTCACTAACATATTGTCTTCTATAGTTTATTCAGTGACTACCCCAAATTGAAAAAAATATGTCAACCTTTTACGAGGAAAGATCCGAAAGTTTCTAGAACAAGACACACGACATCATTTTTCGGGGCAAAATCATATTTATGTTTTTACATAGTCTCCAAGTAACTCTATACATTTAGTCTAACGTTTTTCAAGACCTTTCTTTCCTTCAAAAAAATAAGTAGTATCAAAACTTTTAAAAAAATGTTTAATAACTGCACGGAATTCGATTTTATTCATGATTAAGAAAATGCACGCACTGTTTATTTTGCTTGGCTATAATGGCTTTACTTTACGCACTATCTCTCTAAAAATTTGACAACAGTTTTATAAAAGAAGAGACACTCAAAACAAATAACTGGTACGCGCGTACAACGCCATCTTCTGGTTCATTCTAGACACTTTCCGATCTTCCCTCGTATGCAATGGGGGTTCGACCGCAAAAGTCTATGTATTTTCTTATGGAGCCTTATCTTGCAATTCAAGGTCTTTTCATATCTTTAATTACGTTAGCAGTATGTGATATAGCTAGGGTGATCATCAGAGACCGGATACATCGGGTTGAAATGGCGTCGTTATTACGACGGACGATATAAATAGTCTATCACATCTGTAAGTACATCACGCAGTTATTGAATGCACTATTGATCTGGCTAGCGCGCACATCTGTTTTCATAAAGAATTGAGACGTATTTTCTTGGATATTTACAGTTACATTTCTTTTTCATGCTCCTAGATAGAAGCGTGTGGGGTTTTAATAATTTAGTCTATTTAGATTATATTTCGTAAGATAAATAAAGTGCTGTGAGTTTGTTTCTTGTTTTCATAGTTTTAACTGTTAATTACATCGTAATTTTTGTGATAGATCCTGTTTAATATCGTTTGATTGAATCTACTTCTCCCAAGTATTTCGACGTAAGTGTGCATTGAATTTCGTTCAGTTTCAATAACTTACGCTTACATTTTTAGTTTTCATTTATTTAGATCTAGAGCATTGTTTAAGTTACTTTTTCAGACATGATATGGAAGAACGTCGAAAACGGCATAGATAAACTACGGCGAGTTGGATTGACGGTCATACTGATTGTATGTCCTTTGTCAATGATTCCGAAATTTATTGCAAAATCTGTAAAAATCGTTAAAAAATTGCATGAAATCGCACGCACGTCACTTAACATCGCACACACATGCACAGAAATTGGAACCGTTCGAATCTGACAATTTTAACGAAGAACTCTGTCAAACTTTTATGGCGGGAAATATTCCATTAAATAAACTTAACAACCGCTCTTTCAAAATATTTCTCCAAAAATATGCTGGTCGAAATGTTCCTGATGAATCCACCATACGCAACTATTATGTTTCTAAGTGCTACACGAAAGCAGTAGAACGCATTAGAAGCCATCTTTCAAATCAGTACCTCTGGAGAAGTGGTCGATATATTAGGACGCTGTGTGGTAAATGTTGTAGCTGGTGTACTACATCCAACTATTCCATATAACGCATATGTAATAGCAACAAAAATAAATACAGTTGATGCGGAAACAGTTAGTAAAACCATTAACAAGAATTCAAAAAATACTTCATTCGGACGACAGGTGAAAAGAGAAGGTACATTTATTTGTAAGTGACAGTGCTGAATATATGTTAAAAGATGCAGGCAGACTATTAAAGGAAACATATCCTAATATGCTGCATATTACTTGTGTAGCACATGCTCTCCACAGAATCTGTGAATATATCAGAGACACCTTTCCAGAAGTTGATAGACTTGTATCCGCTTTTAAAAAAGTTTTCAGAAAAGAACCATTGGGAGTAGCTCTTTACAAGGAAAAACTGCCATCTTTGCTTACCTCACCAGTAATAATTAGATGGGGGACATGGTTGGAAACTACTAGTTTTTATGCAGAGAATATCGATAGTTTACAAAATTTCGTTGCATGTTTGAATGACGATGCTCGGAGTATTTCTGAGAGTAAGGAACTAACACAAATTCCACATTTAAAAAATCAGTTGTACTTTCTTCATGAACACCTTGCAAATTTGCCAAAACTAGTCACTTATTTTGAAAATCGAAATCTCAAATTAAATGATGGTTTAACGACATTAGATGTGGCTATTAATAATTTGAAAGGTATTCCAAGTGACTTCGGATATGTCCTTCAACAAAAGTTAGACTCAGTGTTTAATAGAAATCCAGATTTAATAACATTGCGGCAATTGTGTATGGGGACAATGCCTCAACATCCAACTGCAAAATACGCGGAAATAAAAAATATTTCCAGTATGCACCTATAACCAGATGCGATGTAGAATGGACGTTTTCTATTTACAAGGATGTATTTCGTTAAAAGATAACAAAGTTTACAGAAGAGAACCTTGAGAAAGTATTACTAGTGAATATTAATACTCCTTTACTCAACTTCAACTACAAAATGAACAAATGAAAATATATTTCGTATTTTGTAGGCGTATTATACCCGCTTTATTGTTATAAGTATAATTATATAAATAAAATTAAAAACTTTAAAAATACAAATGTTCAATAGTACGCTCGTGGGCGATGAGTCATCAACCTCATACATACAAACAGTATGATCGTCAATCCAACTCGCCATTGTTTTATGATGCCGTTCTCGACGTTCTTCCATAACATATTTGAAAAAGTAACGTAAACAATGCTCTAGATCTAAATAAATGAAAACTAAAAATGTATGCGTAAGCTCTTGAAAGTGAACGAAATTCAATGCACACTTACATCGAAATAATTGGGAGAACTAGATTCAATCAAATGATTTTAAACAGGATCTATCACAAAAATTACGATGTAATTATCAGTTAAAACTATGAAAACAAGAAACTAACTCACCGCACTTTATTTATCTTACGAAATATAATCTAAATAGACTAAATTTTTAAAACTCCACACGCTTCTATCTACGCCCATGAAAACAGAAATTTAAGTGTAAATATCCAACAAGAAACGTCGCAATTCTCTATAAAAACATATGTGCGCGCTAGCCAGATCAATAGTGCATTCAACAACTTCGTGATGTACTCACAGTTGTTGTTGATTATTTATATCGTCCGTCGTAATGAGGACGTCATTTCAACCCGATGTGTCCGGTTTCTGACCATAATATTCACGACTACGAAAATTCCACGAAAATAGCTTAGGTATATAAGTTATTTTTGTTTAACTAGATTTCCGAAAGGTTGTTGACTTCAATGTAATTATCGATGTCGACAAAAAAGACATCAGAATAATAGAACCAAATTTTCGACTGATTGTATTATACTAGGTGGCGCAAAATTAATCACCCTGTCGGAAGATGTTATAACTTTTGCAAATGGCGTCGTATGTCAATCATATTTGACATTTGTGAACTAGACAGCTGCAGAATACAAACAGACAAACAATGGAGCGCTATACTCCGCAAGAGCGTGGAATAATTGTGTCGATTTTTTTGTACAAATAATCGGTCGGTGGTGTTAGCGCAGCGTGAATTTCGTCGTCGATTTCCTAATCGTGTCGCGCCAACTGGACAAACATTACGCCGCTTAGCTGCTCGACTCGAACAGACTGGAACCACAAGAGATCTTCCAGGGCGTGGCCGCCACCGGACTGGTCGTTCTGTCGAGAATATCGCGGCTGTGGCTGCTGATGTTGCTGAGAACGAAGAAGCATCAACCAGACGACGTGCCACGCAATTGGGCGTCAGCAGACGGACCCTACAGCGAATTTTAGTGAAAGACTTACACATGTTCCCATACGAAGTGCAAACAGTGCATCAGTTAATGCCTGCTGACCTTCAGTCGCGTGTGAATTACTGTAGAGCCATCCTCAATCTCAACAACGAAGTGAACGATTTTCAGTCGAAAATCATCATGAGCGACGAGGCGTATTTTCATTTAAGCGGTTACGTCAATAAGCAAAATCTTCGTTTCTGGGGCACTGAAAATCCGCGTGTGATGCACGAAAAGCCTTTACATCCACTCAAGGCTACTGTGTGGTGCGGTGTTCACTCGGGAAGAGTGATTGGACCGTATTTTTTTGAGGACGCCATCGGCAATACGGTTACTGTTAATGGCGAACGCTACAGGGCCATGATAAACGACTTCTTACTGCCAGAATTGAATGAGCGGGGCTTGGTGAACATGTGGTTTCAACAAGACGGTGCAACCGCACACACAGCAGGAGCCACAATTGATATTGTGAAGGAAACATTTCCTGGTCGCGTAATCTCCCGTTTTGGCGATTTGGCATGGCCAGCAAGATCGCCCGATTTAACCATCCCAGACTTCTTTCTTTGGGGCTTCTTGAAGTCGCGGGTTTATGCCAACAAGCCTCAGATAATCGCAGCCCTGTTCGCATTCCTGTCGAATATTCATTCGACAGGAATGCGAACAGTTATCACCAGAAATCGTGCGGAAATTTATGGAAGATGCGATAAAACGGGCACAAATGTGTATCAATACTGGCGGCAGCCACTTGGCGGATATCATATTTTCCAATTAACAGAAAAAATTGTAAAAGGTCCAAATAAAGATTTTCACCACTCAAAAAAATTTTTATTAATTTACTAAAAAAGTTATTCAAAAACAAAATTGGATGATTAATTTTGCGCCACCTTGTATAAATAGTTTGCTAAACAAGTAACAATGTTCACTAATCATAATGTGTAACAAGTGTATGTTTGGAAATTCCATCGTTGTTTTTGTGGGGCCTATGAAGTTGAATTATCAGCTGTATTTACATAAATATAGGATAAACAAAGATATGGACCGACTTTAACTACATTTTTTAACTAAATTTCTTACTTGATTTTTAGTTAGACATTTAGACGTATTCTTCAGATTCACATAGCTGGGGTGCTATTCAGGGGTAACCCTGTATAGTTAATATATTAAATTTACTGCAAATGAAAAATAATAAGCATTAAGTATCACTTTACATATAAAGAGATATCTATCTCCAGGATACTGTGTGTTGACAAGCTCCAATAAGAAATGCATCCACACATTCCAGGATAGATGTGACTTTTCACGAATTTTTCATGTTAATTACTGTTATAGACGAGTAATATTTCATTAAACAAATGACTTTTTATTGAACTAGTGGAAGCCATTTTCCAGCAATCCGCAAGTTTGTAACAATTTATTTTAATATATTATTCCATTTAATTAACGTACAATATTTTAATGAATACTTCTACTCATTTCTAGAAATAGAATGAAATGTTCTTTACAAATGCAATACTAATATTAATACGCAACATTACACTTTACTAATATAAAATGGAAGACACGATTGTAATAAAAGTAAACGTCCCAGTATATAATTGGCCATACTGGTACAACATACATGACAATTTAAAGTTAAAACTTAACGGTTAGTAGTCAGTAAGTAGCCAGAAAAATGCTCCTAATAATAAGGTCTCCTTCGTTTACGATATCGCCTTTGATAACGGCAATTTGGGAAGTGAAGTCACTGAGAACGCCTTGGCGCCCTCTCTCCTTATGGCTTCAGGCACCACATACAAACGTAATTGTGTGTAAAGCAATTATATTCCACAGTGAACAGACAATAATCTTCCATTATGTAGGAATGATAAAGTGCGTATCTGATTCAAATACTCTTTGGTATTACAATAGTATTTTGAAATTTGTGTTCAATATTGAATTATATCGGATCATTTAGTTTACATTGTAATGTGAGCTATATATTTCGGCATTCAGAAGAATATTGTCATAAAATACCATGCTTCGGGAAATAAGAATTAAAGAAAATTACAAAAGTAATAAAAGAATTTGCATAAGTGCATATGCAAATACATGTTTTAGTTGTTGTTATGTATAAGTGCATGTTTTGAACCTTTTTCATTATAAATGCATATTTGATCTTTTTCAGTAAAATAATATTTTAAAACAGTTTAGGACTTCACATATTTCATATTTCATATTTCAAATATTTAATGTTCTTGTTAGTATAATTACATTTTTGCGATTTCTGTTGCTTGTATGTCTACCGGTTAGTATTTATTAAAACTTCTTAGCACCAAGACGTTTCGCGTACTTCTCAAATAACACCCATTAAATGAATACCAAACGCAAACAGACACTTTATAGCAGACAATTAAATAATCTTCTAAACCCTTGAATAGATAGGTGAAGTAAATAGCAAGTTAAAGCTGAATTTACTATAAACAGCCAACACGTAAAGCCATCCGTAAAGTTAGTGCTTTGAAACCACAATACTTGGAAGTATTAAGAGGTTTGCGAGGATTACCCAGGTAATCGAACAACGAGAAATAAATATCTCATAAAAACAATCTGCATTAGTTGTACACTAGTTAAAATAGTATTAACATCCATCAAAATGCCAAAAGAAAAAAGTGTGTAAGTGCAAGTTTAAGTAAATTTGTGAAGGATTATAATGATTTTACAACAGATGGGCGTCCGCTATTTTGTAAATACTGCAAAGTTCATGTTACAGCGAAAAAAAAAGTTTTAAATCTTCAATTCGGAAAACATGCAAGCAATAAGAATCTTACAAGGGGAAATAACGGAAAGACAAGTGTTAATTTCTAATTTACTTCAGTATGGACCTAAATGCAGAGTATTCGGTATTCTAAATTAAAGAATGAACAAATTAAGGGAAGAAGTAAAGAATCATTTTATTTGTATGGCGTTGAATAAAACAACCGACGTAGAACGAAGATGCATAGCAAATTTCGTATTTGGTATATTAGGAGTTAATGAATAAAAAGATTAATCATATCAGTGCTGAATAAAGTGAATTATTCAACAGTCGCTGCTTTTTTCAACGATTTCCTAAGTTTATTTTTAGTGCATATTTAAGTGCATATTCTGAATATTTTTGGAGCATATTTGCAAGCATTCTAATAATAACTAAAGCCCGGATTACATTTTTGTTCCTAACAGGCATATTAACAAAATTATGAGCTTTCTTGGTTTATTTAAATTTTTTTTTGAATAAAATAAGTATGTTATAAGTAAGTAATGTATAGTAAGGCGGGTAATTTCTCCATAGATAAAAAGATCACTTTTTTAAGTATTTACGACTTTTATATACTTCATTATAGTTAATTTGTTTCTATCTACTCTTAAAATGACCCTTGAAGAAGCACACAATCTGTATGCGAAATATTGGGAGATAAAATAAAGAACTGACTTAACAAATAGACTTTAATTTTGCTGGATTCCCTAAAATTCCCTTCCATATAGGTATATATATATATTGTTATGGTTCAACCAGCACACTTATTCCAGCTCTACAAAAAGAAATGCAGATTATTACATATCATAAACACATGTATAAATATCGAATTAGTGGACGTAATTTGTGAAATTAGTTTCGAGATGTGTATAAATTAATACGACGATAACTTTAAAATTGATATTTAACTTATTTTGATTTTTAAACTTACTTTTTATATTTATATTTTTGCTTTTCAAATTCAAATCATACGCGCCATATTACAGGTATTTAATTTATGCACATCAAGATTTATATCGAAGCGAGTTAACCACGCCCACTAATTTAAAAATGTCTCGAACCCCGCGAATGCGATTTTTACGATGCATATTTGAACTAATCTAACATTGAAAACCACATTATAAACATTTGTAAATTCTTTAATTAATTTTTCTATTATGTTAAAATTATAATATTATGAAAGTTCATATTATATTAGATGCAAATAAAGCATAAACTTAGAGGCTTTTGCCGACATTTTAACACAGGCTTTGAAAAACAAAAGCCGAAGAAAGCGTCTGATACTAAAAGTTACAACGAATGGCCGCATTTTTGCTATCATAAAAAGTTTAATTAAAATTACTATTTAAAAATCAAGAAAATCCTACGAAAACCATATACATTTTATACCTTGAAATCAGGCCGAACTTTTGATAGAAGAATTGGACCCGCAGCACGTCGAATATAATAAATATTGAACGAAGCATCTTTTCGGAACTAGAACTACATCGTACCGACAACGCGAACATTGAACCGCTTCCGACGCTGGGACTTCCATTGGAGCAGACGAACTCTGATCTATTCCACAATTGCGAGCCCAGAGAATACATCCAAGCCTAGACACAGGAGAAATACCAGGTTCTTTCCAATTATTTCCCATAAAACCTAGAACAGCATTTAAAAGTTAATATTAAATTTATATCACATCACAATATCAAACATTGTTTGCATCAAAATATAATACTTGAATTTCAACATTTCTAAACATCTATTTAAATATATGTAATTATTCATTCATTCTTAATCTTTTATAAAACTTGTATATGTAACTTACCTTTGTGTGTTTATCTTTAAGTAACTTTTAATATCTATTTTCACTGTTGCATTATACATAACCTTAACTATTGTTATTAAACACATGTGCAAAATTGCATAACACCATTTTTTACCGTATAGTCCAGATAATACGAGCATATGTACAGATTTCTTATTCGCACGTAATAATTGTTACAGTTATCTGTTTTTTAATTCTAATAAATTTTATTACTTTGATTTTGATTCGATCTTTTATTTGATTTGTTTGAATGGTGAGTTTGTGTTAATTAATATACCATTTACATTGCATTTACGGGATATACAAACAACCGACTTTGAAACCTGATATAGAAAATAAAGCATAAGTACTCAAGCTCTCCCGAAAGCTAGTGGGGTATATAACAGATTGCGTTGGATCAACTAAGTACGTTAAAACTTGGCGCCCACTTTTCAAATTCGAATCTTTTCAGTTACTTATATCATTCTTTTTTTAGTTTTAACGCTCACTTTATTCGTATATTTATTCACTTTACTTAGAGGATCCTCGGTACCGTTACAATATATATATATATATATATATATATATATATATATATATATATACATATATAACCAAATAATTACATACATATAATCAATTAATTAAAGATAAGTTAATAAGTGCACAACGAATAGCATTTGGATATTTTAGTTTGTGTTTGTGTTGAGGATACATTTAATATCCTTTTGTAATATTTTAATTGCAAACATTTTTTATTTTTAAATATAAGTAAATCTAAGATATAGAAGTCAATCATAACATTTCCAATTTTATAAATATTCAAAGTGCATTTTCAAATTTAAACCACTGTATAACATAAACATTCTTTAGGTTCTAAGAAAGCGATATCCTTCACATTTACAAATTTATTTATTGCTTTATATATCATACCACTATTTTATTACTTAGGGTCATAGTGAACGAAGATTTTAATCTGCATATTCATTTTGAAAATTACGTTTCCCAGATATGTATAATTAATTTTGTTATTTTAACAAGGGACGATCCGGAATTACATACTTAGATTTATAACACCAATACTTAATTAATAATGATATTTTATTATTTATTAGTTAAGATAAGAATTTTAATACTCTATCGTAAACTTTGGATATTGTTGCCAGTTGGTATAATTTCTACAAAACAGAAAAATGCCACGTTATGACATCAAGCAATACAATGTTCAACTAATGCGCACACTTTAATAATGTAATAGTTAGGGGTACTTGTAAAACAGTACAAAGTAGATGAGTATCAACTCAACAACAGTACAAGACAGTCTTTCAACCTAATAATCATACTTTAACAAGCACCACCAGTCTCAACAGCAGTTTTGTGTAATATAGGTCGTTGTAGATTCAAAAATAAATGTATATAATGTAAATAAATATATTTAGATGAAAGTACATTTATCATTTGACAAACAGTCACCGAAGATTTAAAAAGTAAAAAGGTATATACAGATTTACAACCTCTGCACGGTGAAACAACATCGGGATCGTGACTCTAATAACTGGGGTTGAAGCTTCACCGAAATTTGATTCATCGCAGACAATTTGGTCTTTGAGCTACATCATTTTGGTCTTCGAGACGCAACAATTTGGTTCCACATAAGCCAAGCCCCATCAGCAACATTAATAGAGGTGTTAAAGAACGAGGTCTCCATGTAGCTTTTCGATTGAAAAACACAATCAAATGTTTTCTAAGTAATACCAAAGATAAAGTAAATTTGAATTCGAAATCTGATATATATGAAGCTAATTGCGGCGAATGTAATTTGAAATATTCAGTGTTTTTATTTTGGTTTTCCTATTTGTGTCAAATGTATTTAAATTCAACCATTATTAACAAACAATTATTTAATGACATTTTTAAATTCCATAAATTACTAGACCTTATGATTAAATTTAAAGATTGTAATATACACGTTAACTTTTTTTTACGACAAAAAAAACAATTTTTTTAGTCGCCACAACAAAAGAAGAAATAAAATAAATTGTAGTACCTACTTACATTTCAAATTGTAAAGGTTTTTATTTAAGCGATCTCACCTCAGTATGATCAAATATCAAGGAATTACTTATAACTGAAATATTGAGAGATTAATATTCTAAAAATTCTGATTTTGTTTGCAGGTAACTCTGAAGTTAAATACTTCAGACCCCCCTATAGTTTGTTATAATCGTGTTGTCGAGGATAATCTTAAAATGCAAAAATATACGGCACGTTGAATTTAAAAAAAGTATAACTTTAGTAGGTACGTTACATTTTTTTTTAATACTCTGTATATTTAAAACATATTTTAAATGACGGCATTTCATCCTGATTTCCGTATACAAAATTGTATTATATTTTTTTTTTTAATTTCACGGATATTTACATGGTTCCACACATTTTCCCATCACTGTATAAACACAACGTTTATCATTCCGCAGGGATAGATTGACGAATCCTTCGGAGTTATTAAAGAAAATATCTCGATGGTTGTATCGTGATCATTGTCTGAAATATATCGAGCAATACTTGCTTTTCCGGTCGGTTAAATGCAATATTATTCTTTGTAGCGAGTTATGATTGCGTGTTTTATTTGACTAACATATTTCATCCTACAACCTTTCGCGTTTCCTAACAATGTTCTAAGTGAATTACCGAATGTAAATGCATCTTCAAGCTCATGTTCTTTCAAAATTTTGTTTAGATCGTTCTTACTCGTGTGAAAACATAATTGCCACAGCACGAAGTGTTGACACATCATCGTGTTGTGGCAACAAACAAGTAGAATCACAAATATTAATTTAGATTTTCTAATTAACTTATTTATTATACCCAACTCAAAATCCTTGTATCTTGTGGTGTGTTTTATCAAATGAAGGTTTCTCATAATTTTATATCTATCTATCTTCCGTTAACGGAAAACTGAATAACCAATGGATCAGAAAGTTAAATGATACCATTTATTTGCGGAAAGCTATGTATGAATCGGCGGTTACGAAAACGAAGCTATATAAAGTCAAATATAGCATTCAAACAAGAAAAAGCGATAAAGGATCCGAGGAAAATACCCAGTCGTTATTATTCGTTAAACAAGTTATAATATGTATAGGCAAAATTAGGTTCCTATAGAATAAAAATGTATACTTATGCTTCTCTGGTTTCTAGGACGACATTGTAATCATTGTTTGCATTTCTCTAGACCCCCGTCGCAGGGTGCCTAATTACAGTATTTACACATCAGCTTGCTGTCGCACTATGCCATGAAATAGACTATATACAAAAATATAATTTAGAATTTGGAATTAATATTTCAGTAATTTTTCGGGCGCTTATTATACTTCTGTTTTAATAATTGTAACTGGAAATGGAGAACAAGTTACAGCTAATAGGACTAAGGTGAGACAAAGAAAAAAGACAAAGGAACAAAAGATTTAGTAAATGAATATAAGCTATATTACGTGAGAGTAAAACGAGAAAAACGAGCAAAAGGGGAGTTGGAATAATAGTAAATAAAGAAATGAACAAATAGGTAGTAAGGCTGTAAATACAAGAATAGTAGCACTATCAATAAAATTAACAGAGTTAGTTAACATAATTCAAACATATGGACCAATAGGAGGAGCGCTGGAAGAGGAGGTAATAGAATTCTACTTGGATCTGGAGAAAACACTTGACTAATGCATGGAGGAAAGTGAAAGGACAATAATAACGAGAGACTGGAATGCCAGGATAGGATGTGACCAAAATAGATGAATGGGATGCATGGGGAAACATGGAGAGCAAACAATGAATCGAAATGGAATAAAAATGATAGATGCAGGAGAAATGACCTGATAGTAGGTAACACAAAATGAGAACAACGACTAGAGGATAAATATACATTCGTGGCAGAAGAAAGAAATGCAAAAAGTATAATAGACTATACAGACTGTCCCGTAAAAAACGCCAACATTCATAATTCCGTTATTTATTGTCCGGTTTTATTTAAACAAAAAGTAAATTTAATAGCATCAAAAACACTATAAGATAGCAGTGTTTTATTTGTTTTCAATTGTTTTCATTAATGTCAAACGACAGTCAAGTTTTTTATTTTAAATGGCAACATATATATTTTTGGCTATATTCGGATTGGTTTTTTTTTTCTGAATTCAACGATGTATAACATGTTTATTTTTGATAAACGTTTATTGCAAAAAAAAAACTTTATAAATTTCATCTTTGTCTTCCATTATTTATAAATATTCGAATGTGTCATGAAACATTTGAAATGTAAGTATTATAAATATTATTATAAGAAACAAAGCACTTTACAATAAATGTTGAAATTGCCCGCCACCTTGTTTAACACATATCGCACATCTCCTAATAATAAAAAATAAAAAAAAACTTTATAAATTTCATCTTTCATTATAGTAGACTTGGCCCATTCCACTAGCATTATGTCAATGTGCCTTAAGTGTCAGTTTGACTTTATTAAGTTTTCTGTATTATCCTGTTTGAACGTTTTGCCGCAACAAAAAGCGTATTTTCGTTAAAAATGAATAACAATGAATTAACGGACATGTTACAAGTGTTCTTTGAATGTAATAAAAATCGCCTTCAAGCAGTTCGTCGGTACAGTGCTCGTTTTCCGGACAGAGAAGTTCCAGGTTCGAAAATATTTCAGAGAATTGAAAAGAATTTAAGAAATTATGGATCATTTACCAAACCAAAAACACAAAAAACGGAAATTCTCCGAAGATAAGGAATTAGATGTTCTTCTTGCAGTACAGCAAAATTCACGAACTTCGATTCGCGAAATTGCACATAATATTGGGGTATCAAAAACTACAGTTCATGGTATTTTAAGAAAACACAAACTTAAACCGTACATAGCTCGAAAAGTTCATGCATTAGAACAAAATGATCCTGGCCGAAGAATCCAGTTTTGTCGTTTTTATTTAAATGCATTAGAACAAGACCCGAATTTTTACAGAAGGATAATTTGGTCTGATGAATGCACTTTTAGCAACAACGGTATTTTTAATAGAAACATACATCGACAGTGGAGTGCAGACAATCCGAGATTTGTAATTGAAAATAATTTTCAAAGACGTTTCAACGTAAATGTTTGGTGGGCATTTTATGTGATCAATTAATTGGGCCATTTTTCATAGATGGTTTCTTAAATCAAGAAAAATACTACACTTTATTACACGAAAATCTCCAAAACTTTTTAGATGAATTACGTTTGGCAAATTTAAATAGAATATTTTTTTAACAAGATGGGGCTCCCGCGCACAACGCCGGAGTAAATACTGATTTGTTGAACACCCAATTTGGAAATAGGTGGATAGGAACATCCGGTCCTATCGAGTGGCCTGCGCGTTCACCGGATCTTACGCCCCTCGATTTTTGGTTGTGGGCTTATCTACAAGATCGAGTTTATTTAACAATTCCAGAAAATGTTGACATTTTAAGACAAAGAATTATTCACACTTGTCAAGAAGTACCTGCCGCTTGTCTTTTGAATGCGACCTTTGGAGTAATTAGGAGATGTGCGATATGTGTTGAACAAGGTGGCGGGCAATTTCAACATTTATTGTAAAGTGTTTTGTTTCTTATAATAATATTTATAATACTTACATATCCAATGTTTCATGACACATTCGAATATTTATAAATAATGGAAGACAAAGATGAAATTTATAAAGTTTTTTTTTTGCAATAAACGTTAATCAAAAATAAACATGTTATACATCGTTGAATTCAGAAAAAAAAAACCAATCCGAATATAGCCAAAAATATATATGTTGCCATTTAAAATAAAAAACTTTACTGTCGTTTGACATTAACGAAAACAATTGAAAACAAATAAAACACGGCTATCTTATAGTGTTTTTGATGCTATTAAATTTACTTTTTGTTTAAATAAAACCGGACAATAAATAACGGAATTATGAATGTTGGCGTTTTTTACGGGACAGCCTGTATAGTATACACCCATAATATAGAGGATATGTTCCAAAAAATATAAACGAAAAAGAATACACAGATAGGATCAAGGCATAGGCTGGTAGTTGCATATTGCAGCGCAAAAACGAAAACGAAAGGAGCTGAAAAGCAATATAATAAGGTAGCAACGCACAAATTAAGGAAAAAGGAAAAGAGAGAGGAATATGAGGAAAAAACAAATAAAGTATTTAAAAAATGGAAAGAAAAGAAAGAGGAAAGGACACTAGAAGAAAAATGGAATACATTTAAAGAAGTAATAAGTATAAAGGCGGAAGAAGTATGTGGAAGAAAGAAATATGATAAGCAACAAAAACTAACAGATTGGTGGAACGATGAGGTAAAAATCCAGTTAAAAGAAAAGGAGTTAGCATGGAAAATATATTTACAATCAAAAACACAAGAGGATAAGAAGGAATATTACAGAAAAAGAAATAGAGCAAAAAAGTGAAAATTGCAAAAGCAGAAATTTGGAAGAAAATTGGAGAAGAAATAAATAAAGAACAGATAACAGAAAATTTTGGACAAAAATTTAATGATTAAAAGGAACGAAAATCAAGGAAATAAAAGCGATAAAAGGCAGCCAAAATAAACTGAAAACAGAAATAGAAGATATACTGGAGGTGTGGAATCAAATACTATATGAAGAAGTATATGAGTGATAAGCCAAGGCACAACACAGAAAGGCAGAACAAACAAGAAAAAAATTCAAGAAATAACAAGAGAGGAGGTTCCATGAGCAATAAACAAAGTAAGAACGGGAAAACCATGCGGAGAAGGTGAAATAACTTCGGAAATGATAAAATGGATGGACAGAGAAGGAAAGGAATGGCTGTGGGAAATATGTACGGAGGCATGGGAAAAACAATGCATTTCTAGGGAGTGGGAAAACAACCTTGTAATACCTTTACACAAAAAAGAAGAGCAGACGGAGTATGAAAACTATAGACCAATATATTTATCCCAAACATCCTTTAAGGTATATAGTAGAATAATATAAAAGAGATTAAGAATGTATGCGGAGCCATTATTGCAAGAAGAACAAGCTGCTTTTGAGGCCAGGTAGACAAACGAGCGATAGCATATACAAGTGTCCCGTATCGTTATGTTCAAATTTTAGGAGTGTAAAGTGGACTTTATTTCAAGTAACAAAAACGCAAAACTTGTATATCCATTTTCATTCAAAGATACAGATCTATGAATGTGATTGTCAGATCATGAAGAAAAATGTAATCCTAAATCAATACAAACCGATTTTATTTAAAAAAACTTATAAGATTCAATAACACGCCTGTGATTATTAACGTCGCATAATAAAATTTTATCCTAAAATAAATAAACACGTGCCGTAGTGCATACAGTCATTTTTTGGAGTTGTACAGAAAAGAGTACTGGAAATTAATTTATGATAAAGAAAGTTCTTACTTATTTCGTAAGTGCTGAATCATGAATATCATACAATAAACAAATGTTCAGGTGACTGTTAACGTTGCATTGTTTAATAAAGGATTACATTACGTTTAAATTCATACAATAGCTTATTAGTGAGTGGACACGTTTTCTTTATTCCAAATGCCTTACCTATTTTCTTCTCAAGAGTATGCGGACATGCATTTTGTGTATGGCTACTGTAACGGCAGTGCACGTCAAGCAGTTATTGAATACGGACATCTGCTTCCCGATGGGCGTTCCTCATTACAGAACGTTTCTGGGAGTACACAGACAATTTCAGAAATGCGGACTCCGTGATTATCTTTTCGACCGAGGAGTAAATTTGGCAGCAGACTAAGAGGAAGAAGCAGTAGCTATTGTTACAAGGGATCCAACTCTCAGTGTACGTCGAATCGCTAGACAACTAGGAGTGCCACGAGTGACAGTTTGACGAATTTTAAAACGTGAAGGCTTATATTCATATCACTATCGTAGGGGACAAGGTTTAATTGAGGCAGACCACTAAGCTCGTCTAGTTTATTCAAAATACGGGACACCTTGTATATACTGAGAAGACTGATCGAAAGGAAGATTGAGGAAGTAGAAGAATTATATTTGACTTTCATAGATTTGAAGGCGATATTCGATACGGTAGATAGAGAGGAAATATGGAAATGCCTAAAGGAAAGAGAAATTCCCACAGAACTAATAAAAATAATAAAAGTGTATAGGAAACAATAAGATGTAAGATACAGATTGGAGGAAAATGATCCAAAGAATAATGAGTAAGAGCATAAAACAAGGGGATAGTCTAAGTCCATTTCTATACATACTGGCTATGGATAAAATAATTAAAAGAATAATGGAAAAGGGAAAGCAATTAGAAACAATAATAGGGTATAGGAATTTGCAACCGGTCAGAATGAGTAGCCTGTTGTATGCAAATGACAGTGCTGTTGGCAAACTCCAAAAATAAAATGGAGAAATTGGTAAATATACGGAAGAGCAAAATTGGAAGAAGTAGAATGGAGGTTAACGTGAGTGATGATAATTAACGAAAGTGAGTGATGATAATAAACGAAAATAAAAATTATTAAAACAAGGAAATTAAATGTGAGGAAAAACTATTAGAAAAGGTATCAACATACGAATATCTAGGCACAATAATATCAGAGGACGGGAAAATAGACGCAGAAATAACACATAGAGGCAACAAAACAACAAGACTCTATTACTCAATAAACAAAACAATATTGGGCCATAAAAATATAGATACGAAAATTAGAAGAACAGTACACAATAAAATAACAGTACCAATAATAACTTATGCAACGGAGAGTTGAGTAATACAAAGAAAACACGAGTAGAAAATAGAGGCAATAGAGATGAAACACTTAAGCAAATATGAGGGAAAACGATATGGGTCAAGTGTAAAAATGAGAAGATAACAGAAGTGACAAAACAAACATCAATATTGGGATGAATAAGCAAGAAACAGCTGAAGTGGTATGGAGATATAGTAAGAATGAAACAAGAAAGAATTACAAAAAGTATAATGGAAGTGGGAAAAATAAGTAAAGGGCAACAAGAGAGGCCAAAAATAAAATGGATAAACCAAATAGAGGAAATAGGAAGGAAGAAAGGGTCTTCCCTTTCTTCCTTCCTGAAGGAAATGAGAAATGATGGCAAAAGATAGAAAGGATTGGAAGAAATGGGTAGAGGAGGACTGGAACTCCCAATCCGATGGCTGAGAAGGCATAAGGAGTAGCACTAAGAAGAAGTAGTTTTAATAATTGTAACTCGATAAATTAACTCCTATATGAAAATGTCCATTTGCGGGTGACATTTTTGTCACTTTGAGAGCGATAAAAACCTACATAGCTTTCTATCACCGATAAAAATACTTCTTCCTCCGATAAAAATGCTTCTTCCTGTTACATATCTAGTAGCCCTGCATCACTTAATTTATTTTGGCAGCTGACAGGTAATAATTATTAAGTATCGTTGAACGTAAAATGTACGAGTCGGTTTGGGGAAATTTCAACAAATATCAAAAGATTAATACCGCAATACACAAGAAATACAAAATCGTCAATATGGAGACAATTTAAAAAGTTTTATTCATGTCGTTAATTTATCTTGCCAAAAAACAATCGAGCTTTTCTTTCAATCGTATAAATTTCTTTTTAACTCAATATTTTTCCAATCAGTAATTTCGCTCGAAAAACTTACATTAGAAAAAATCGCTCGACCTTTCGGTCTCGTGATTTTTTCATGTAAGTTTTCTCGTTAAATTACTGATTGGCAAAATAATTTCGTTACAAAGAGAAATTTATCCGATAAAAAAAAAGCTGTTGTGTTTTTACTTATGATAGTAATTTCTATAATTTGTTCGGTGAGGCAGTAATGACATCATTTCAGACTTTGATCGATACCAAAAAAGCCAAACAAATTCTGACCACCAAAAGTGCTATGACTACAGTATTTGGGAATGGAATGCGCCGTACTCATCAACTACATGCGTATAAGGGAGACCATAAATGCAGCGGCCTAGTGCCAGATCCTTCACCGACTACGGCATTCAAAATAATTTGCGTCGATTGGTGTCAAACGGCATTGTGCTTCTTCACGATAATACTTTAAGTGGGAAGTTCGCTTGGCCCCGATTAATTACCAACTTTTCCTCAAATTGTAAGATTTTTTGGCGGAAACAAACTGAAAGAGGACGTTATTGACTAATTCAACAACTTGGCGACAACTGAGTACGCAGAGAGCATAGAAAAACTGGTAAAACGCTAGATATCAAGAAAGAAAACTAGCTAAGATGTCAAATGTGTTGTTGTAAAATAAGTTTTGTTTTATGATCTCAAAATAAAAATGCCTAGAGGAACAAACGTTCCTTACTTTTAGAATCAACCTCGTATAACAGATAAGACTTCTACAAACTTGGTAACGAAACCCAACAGAAGATTGTATTATTAACATCTGTTACCTACGTCCACTTAATTATTTTAATCCTAAAAGCTTACTTTATTTCTTTATCAATTAACTAATTATTTTCTCTTTAAAGTTTAAACATTCTTTCGCTTTAGTTATTTAGTTTATTTACACTTTAACTTTACTTTTAAACCACCAACAAGTTAAGTCCAATTTCTTCATCCTTTTATCTTATTGTTATTTCTTATTTGTCGTAAGGTATTTTTCGAAGTTAGGAATCTTTTCCTCATACTACTAAGTGAAAACTTTCCTTTCCTCTCAATAGTGTAGTTTTTGTATTCGATTTAATAAGATACATGTAACTTTCCGAAGCCTTTACTAAACGTTTGCTCTTTCATTATCGATAATTAAACAAACATTGCAAATACATATATTTATGTATGATGTTCCGTTTAAGATTTGTGATTTTTGAAAGAGATTCATGCTTTTCTAGAATATAAAATACAATACTAAATAATACTCGTATATGGTTTAAAAAAAAAAGAAAAAATTGCAATAGATTGTTGCACAAACGGTCAAAATTTTACTTCAAGTTATTGCATGTGAGAATTGCTAATTATAGTTCCTTTTACGATAACAGACGAGGCACGTCATCAACATACGTCATGTTTGCGTCACGCACTCTTGCCAAATCTTTTGTTTACATCTATCACAGAGGTTATGTATTAAAAATAAGTTGACATGTAATCCGCGTTGACAGTTACGTAGGTCTTGTTCATACTTAGGAAATAAGGATAATTTACATACTTTTAAAACAATTAGATAAACCTAACGCCTCTCATTCTAACTATAGTTTTATGTACGTGGTAAATTATAACTGACAATTAGCATAATTGAGACATGTTATTAACAGCAATTAAGCTATCGAAATAAAATAGAAATACGTTTATTTCAATAAATATTATTATCAGTATACACAATAAATTGACATTATAATAAAGAAAAGCAAATTTAATATAACATGATATAAATGACAAACATAATTTTTATTCAAAATCGCTGTCATCGGTTGAGCTTTCTTCTGCGCCTATATTAATAACTAAAGGCCTTACATCTTCTCGTTCAAAGCCAATTTCTCTATCCCACCATTTTTTTATTTCTGTTTCGGTGTGTTTGATGCTGTTTGCCCAACATGTTGGGGTTACTTCACTGAGCGCTTCCTTCCATAATTTTATGCAGCCTTCTTCTGTTCTGCCGTATTTGCCAATATGGTTATTATAATAGCGTTTGCTAATACCCCATATCAGTTCAATAGGATTAAAAATGCAATGATATGGAGGTAGACGGAGCACAACGTGACCATATTTATTAGCCAACTCATCAGCCTCATAAATGGGTGGTGGTTTAAAACTATAAATAATAATAGCCAGTAATTATTAAAAAAAAGAATAATTATACTAACCGCTCAACTAAATCTAGCAACTGTAGCTTTAACGCTGATGCATCATAATCAATAGAGTTTGCATTTAACCAGTTCGTAATTTCTAATTTTGTTGTGGAAGATGTTGGAGGCTTATTCTTAATTGTACTGTGATAACTTGCATTATCCATTACAATCACAGAAGGATTTTCTAAATTACGTAGTAGTTGATTTTCTAACCAAAACAGAAAATTGTCACGGTTCATATCACCATGATAATCAGAGTTTTTGTTATTGGATGTAAATATTAATTCAGCACCAGGAATAAAGCCATCTTCGTTTCCAGCATGTAATATTATATACCTATTAGAACAGAACATAATAAAATTTATGCAACAAAGAAAAAGAAAAACGATTACCTTTTGCCACCTATTTGTTTCGCTTTCACAGTTTTGACATGTTCATCTTGCCAGGTTCTTGAAGTGCTTCCATCTTGAAAGATCCAGGTTTCATCAAGAAATATAAACTGATATATATGTTCTTGTTTTATGCGTATATACTGCTGTAGAAAAGAGATCCGCTTTAAAGCAATATGAGGCAGTTCCATCAACGCTCATTTAGGATCATCTTTCGTGAAGTGAAAACCAATGTTTCGTAGCACTTTCCATATGGAAGTAGTACAACCATTAAAAATATCGCTTCTTTTAAGTACGTTGTTTAAAGTACATAAGGTGATATGTTCTTCTAAAATGTGTTTAAGGGAAACTTAATGTTACAGTTCGAAATAAGATAATAAATACTTACTGCCTCTATACATGTTATAAACTTTGTTTCTAATGGCATACTGATTAAAATCATCAATGTTCACTACTGGTTTCTTTTTTGCCCTTTTCTTCTTTGGACTAGATGGAATAATCCCTTGTTTAGTCATTGAAGAAATCTTATTAACCGTAGAAATGTGGATATTTAAAGCATCGGCTACTCTCTATAAAATACGCAAGGTTTAATACTCTAAAAATATATTAATTATTAGAATTACCTCTCTTACTGCTTTCAACGGCAATAGCGTGGCATTGTTATCGCGTTCTTTCTCGAAATACGAGATTAAACACGCAATGAGCGCTTTTGATTGCCTGCTTAGTGGCTTAGGCATGTTTTATTGATTATTAAAGGAACCGTTGTTTTAATACAATACGAATAATACGACGAAACTGGATAAAAGGGACACGAAAACTAAAGAACAAACTGCGAACTAATGAAATGCAAATAATACCACAAAACTGAATAAAAGGGACACGAAAAATACAGAACAACAAATGGCGCACAAGTGACAGATACGAATGACAGTAGCGAAAATAGAAGTTGGCAACGTTACGCAGGATAGGAACGTTTGCAAAGAAGAAATCTCTAGATATACGATAGTGAAAGACAGTTCTTTTTGGGTTTAGTATTGTATAGGTAGGTAATTCTGAAGTTTCCGGTTATGACGTGCCTCGTCTGTTATCGTAAAAGGACTATATTAAAATCTCATCTCGCATGCAATTGCCGCTTAATTTGTTGCGTTGGTTCTACAATCTGGCTAGATTACTCCTGCCATAGAATGTAGACACAATATCTAAATGACAGACGGCTTTAGAAAATTGCAAGGTTAATTGCTAAGTTATAATCTTCTTGTCATGAATAATAGTTATTTATGCATCAAGGGCGTAACAGACGTTTATGGACGGCGACGCGTAAATAATTAATTAATTAACACGTCAAGGTCCATAAACGCTATTTACGCAAGAGATACATACAAAATTTTATACACTACCTTTACACTCCTTTCATAAATAATAATTCTGATAAACTTTACCTAATGTCAAATAAGAAATTGACACGTCGTCTATCATTGTCTATCATCTTTTCCATATAAAATTTTGTATCGTCTGCATCATACGATCTTTAAAAATTAACAAAATGGGATGTTTCTATGACAATTTTGTTAAAAAAGCGAGAATAAGTAATCGCCATTATTATTGTCGTCAATTTCTTATAATTGTAAGTAAAGCAGTTTTTACTTATAATGGAATGTAGTAACGAAGAAACAGTTTACAGTACACCACTAGAAATATCTAAAGCAGCAGTTAAAGCTAAATTAAGCTTATTACCTATAAAATCAAAAAGATGTACGACAAGATCTTCGATGAATTTGTTACCTGGTGCAATATACAGAATGGTAAAAGCAGTAACTAGTCATACTATTCAATGCTGAAGGCAACTCTAAATTTGCATAACAACATATATATATATATATATATATATATATATATATATATATACATATAGATAATTATTATTATATATAAGTGACATTAATATACCTACTGTCATTTATATTTTATATTCCTTGAAAAAGACATCACTTGCCGAAACATGTAGGATTGTTTTAAATATACATATATATTTTGAAGTAAAACCAGACCTTAAATCGCCAACAAATTGAATTAACAATTGAATTTACTATATATATATGTATATATACATATATATATATATATATATATATATAATAAACTTAATAAGTCGGCGATTAAAGGTCTGGTTTATTACTTCAAAGTATATATATTTAAAACAACCCTACATGTTTCGGCAATGATGCCTTGGTCAAGGATATAAAAAATATAAAATCTATATATATATTATATTTTTTATATCCTTGACAAAGGCATCATTGCCGAAACATGTAGGGTTGTTTTAAATATATATATACTTTGAAGTAATAAACCAGACCTTTAATCGCCGACTTATTAAGTTTACCATATCATACAAAGGTCACGAAAATATTATATATATATATATATATATATATATATATATATATATATATATACAGTAAAAATCTCTTCCCTATAGTCACTTATAGAAACGTGTATTACGTATGTGTGCGTTCGAGATGCGAGGAGTGGGGGACGCACGTGGCATACATATGGATGTAAGCACAAGACAAGCACATACATACATAGTATAAACGTCGATGGATGTGGAACTAGCGGCAATAATAGGGACTTTATGTAATAATTAACACAAATAAGTGTGGACTTTTTGGAAGATTTTAATATTTTTAACGTTTAAAACAATGTCAGATATACCTATAACAATAACAATAAGTAAAGCGGTAAATCATAATAATTTCTATTTTCTATAGGTACATAATAAATAAAACCTTCGTATGTTTTAACGGATTTAAACAGCCATATTTTTCAAAATTTTTAATTATGTGTCTTATCGTTTCAAACGCAATGGTACGTTGAAAGTTAATTTGAAATACCCGTGCAATTTCTCTTATGCTGCGACCAAGATGATTCTGTTTTACAATTTTTTTTTTGTTCAAGGGTAAAAATATCCATCGTGAATACCGACACAAGTTAACTTATACGTAATCAATAGCCATAAATGTAATAAAACCAAGAAAGCAAATACTGGAACTTTGATAGAATAAATAAACATAAGAAAGGCGTGCATCGCTGCTCGTCTCCGCGCCCCCCATCCCTACTTCTCATCCCTACTTCTCACTTCAGGAACACACACATACGTAATACACGTATGTATGCATATTCTACTGACTATAGGGAAGAGATTTGTACTGTATATATATATATATATATATATATATATATATATATATATATATATATGGTAGATTTAATTAGTTGGCGATTTAAATATCTTTATACTTTGCACAAGGCGTGTAGTGCTAATAAAATGGAACAATTACATCATGAAGTATACAATTACATAAACGAAGATCATAAAATCATCAAAGAATACATCAAACTCAGAAAGAAACTGGCAAACCAGATCAACAGAAGAAACCTTTTTATAATATGCAAATCGTTACAAATAACACCTACATTTATAAAAATGAGAAAACTTGACCGATTTCATTTCACAATTTCAAAACTAAAAACTAAATTTCAAAAAATTATGAATTCCTGTTACCTACAAATTTTAAACATCACAATATCCCAAACCATTTGCGACATTAATACATACAATCAAATTATTTCAAACTTGAAAAATATTATTATACAGAAATTGTCTCCTCTAATTTTAAACAGCTTCGAAAAAATACAATCTAAATTTTACAATAATCATTTCCTGACAAACAAAAATAAATTAAAAAACAAAGTAGAGAAACTAATAAAGAAACAACACTTAGAGATAAATCACAAAATTAACAATAACTGGATTATCAATTTGACCAATATAAATATCCCGGATAATGTTAAATACATACTTAGCCTAGGACCCAAATTTAATATACCACCAAACAAAATACTCATTAATGACTATATAGCTAGCATTGAAATTGGAATACAAAATTTACCACAAGACAAACAACGAAATACGTAACAAAATCTGTAATATAATCACTAACCATAAACATAAGAAAATAAATAACAAAAAACATTTATCAAATCTATATATGAATAAGTTTATTAATGAAACAAAAAGCTTTGTCCAAGACAACCCTCACATTATAATAACAACAGCAGATAAATCAAATAAAACAGTAATCATTCTTAAAGAGGAATATGAGTAAAAAATAGAAAAACTATTAGACGATAAATTTACCTACAAAAAAGAAAGAAATAATCCAACAGAAAAAGCTCAAAAAGAAAATAATTAGTTAATAAATAAATGGCATAGACAAAACCTAATAGATTTCAACACTAAAAACAAACTTCGCATTTATAATTCCAAACCTCCATCAATATATGGTTTACCAAAAATCAACAAAAATAATATCCCTTTAAAACCAATAGTATCAAACATACAAGCCCCTACTTATAATATAGCAAAATTCCTAGGTGATAGCATATCTAAGATGTTAGGAAAAACGGAATATCATACCAAAGAATCATGGCAATTTCAAAATTTCAACAAAAAACAAATAGTACCAACTAATCATAAAATTATATCACATGATGTCGAATCTTTATACACTAACATTCCTACAGATCCAGCTATAAACATAATAGAATTCAAATGAGATGAAATTAGTCCACACATCACTAAATAAAAACGAATGTATTAGAGGTATACATTTATGTCTCGACAACACATATTTTCAATACTAAAATTCTTTTTATAGTCAAACATTTGGTATTGCCATGGGCTCTCCTTTTGCTGCTCCTATTGCAAATCAGGTAATGGAATATTTGGAACAAAACGTTACCAATGACTTCCACCCCAATTTCTTCAAAAGATATGTAGTGACATCGTAACATGTATTCCGACAAATAAAATAAGCTACCTTTTAAATAAATTCAACAATTTTCACAACAAATTAAAATTCAATATTGAAGAAGAAATTAATAACAGTATTAACTTTCTTGGTATTTCTTTAATCTATGATAGACAGGGTACTATTTATACAAATTGGTATAATAAACCCACAGCTTCTTTTCGATATATGAATTACAACTCAAATGCACCTACAGTATTCAATAAAATGATTATAAATAATCTGATTGATAAAGCAGTAAAACTATCACATACTCAATACAGAAAAGACAACATCAAGCAAATCGAAACGATAACAACTAACCACCACAACTTATAGACCAAACAATTGAAAAAAGAATCCACCAAATATACACTGCAGACACCAATAACAATTTAAACAATGAAGCAACATATATCACGATTCCATATGTTCCACAATTATCAGAAAAAATTCAATACACTTTAAAAAAAATATGATATAGCTACAACATATAAACTTAGTAATACTAATAAAATCTATTTTCAAAACTAAAACCTAAAATAGAAAAAAATCGAGAAACAAATATCATCTATAAAATACCACGTCGCGATTGCGATAGTTACTACATAGGCCAAACTAAACAATATTTATACAAAAGAATACAAGCCCACAAATACTCTAAGACAGACAAAACTGCCTTATTTACACACAAACTACAACCCGATCACAATTTCGATTTTGAAAACACAGAGATATTTGATAAAGAACAACACACAATGAAAAGGGTAATTAAAGAAATGATTAGTATTAAACAGGAAAAAAATTCAATTAACAACAGAAGTGATATAAAAAATTTAAGCAGTATATACTACAACCTAATTATGTATCGATCTGCAATTTACCATCATAATATATGTTGCTGTTATATAAATATATATCTTATGTTTTTTTTTAAATATCTGTACATTTGCTTATCATGCTGACAGTTCCGTGTATCGATCCCTGGCTGGCTGTCCGAGTAGGTTTTCGTGGTTTTCCTTCTGGTTTAAGGCGAATGCCGACAGCTTAACATCTTAAGCCGGTCCACGGGCACATACATAATAGTAACTCATGTCTTGCCTTTTTCCGTTTTTGTTGTTTAACTATTTTTTGAATACTAAGGCATAATTTATTATTATTCAACTGGAATGTATCTTTGAATAATTTTATCCATGACAACTACAAATGTATAATGACATTAATATACTGTCATTTATATTTTAAATTCTTTGAAAAAAGCATCATTTGCCGAAACATGTAAGATTGTTTCAAATATATACTATTTTAAGTAAAACCACACCTTAAATCGCCAACTAATTGAATCTACCATAACATACAAAGGTCACGAAATAATTATCTTTATATATATATATATATATATATATATATATATATATATAGTAAAAAATATAGTAAAATTAATTAACGGGTGAGCGGTCTGTCAAGTCGTTGTCAAACAACGACACTAAACATGTTAAAATTAATCAAATTTGATTAATTTTAACATGTTTAGTGTCGTTGTTTGCTGAATTTTAACTCTCAATTACACTCCTGAGGAAGTAACAAATTCGTTATGAAATATATAGAGTGAAATAAAGGAGTTTTTTTTTACTTGACAGACTCACCTGTTAAACCTGTTAAATCATTTTTACTTATATATATATATATTAGTAAATATTCAAGATTAATAGCCTTCTTAAAACGAAAATCTAAAATTCTAAACAGAGAAGAAATAGAACTATTTTAAACGATGCTCCAGTTAACTTATATCTTATGGAAAAAAGTAAGTTACACTATTTGTCCTTTTTTAAGTCGACGAATATGTTAATCGGAGTATGTTGTATATTGCATTAATTTTTGGTATTTGTGGAGCGTGTCGTCGAGCGGAATTAGCAAATATTAAAACGGACGACATTCAAGATATATGAACAACCCTATTAGTAACCATACGAGCATCGAAAATTAAAATTGATCGTATTTTCAGTGTGATTGACAAAAAGCAGACATCATCAAGTTAACTCGACATTTATAGAAGATACGCTTCACTAAGCCCTAAAAGTACTAATCACAGGCTTTTTTGTATATTATAATAATGGAAAATGTTCCAGTCAAGTAGTCGGAAAGAATAAATTTGGTCAAACACCTATTTAAAGCTGTCCACTCAAAAAAACTAGACTGACCACTGTTTTAGACGCTTCTCAGCAACTCCATTAGCTGATACAGGCGAGAATATCCTTAACATAAAACGACTATGCTGGTTGGAAATTTTGAACTGTGGCGGAAGGATACATTGAGGTTCCCCATCTAGTTATTAGTGGAGAGGGAGGCAGTGACAAAGATGCAAGTTTTTCCGATTCGTATAAGTCGGTTTGCTGTAAGCCGTGTGGCCCAGTTTGCCATTGATATTTTGGGTCACTAAGACCGGTATCTGAACGGGTTTTCCCATCATCACCCGGCACACAAGCAAGCGGTCATCAATTTTCTTATACATCGTGCGTTTTCTATCTCAGAACCTACCCTCTAAACTACCCTCTAAACTTAAGCATATTTCGAACACCCTACTCCAGAATAATTATAACGCCCACGACATACACCATACTTTAGTTAGACATCGTAACCCCACACCTCGCAGTGAACCCGATTCGAACATCAGCACCACCTTCTTACCGTATATTCAAGGTATCACCGATCATATAGGAAAGGTTCTACATATAAGTAAAATCAAAACCGTCTTCAGACCCCATTCTAAAGTTTCGGACCTCTTACCTTCGGTTAAAGACAAAATATCTCCGCTCCAAGCACAAGGAGTGTATCGCATTCCGTGTTCGTGTGGCAGTGTGTATATTGGCGAAACTAAGCGGCCAGGTGTGCGTGTGTCCGAACATAAAAGTTGTACCAGAGTGTTAAATATAGCCGGTTTAATGCTGTCAGAACACAAACTCAACTCCGGTCATCAAATTCTATTCAAAGATGTCAAGCTTCTGCTTCTTCAAGCTTCTCCGTGAATCTATTGAAATTTACAAACGTCATCGCAATCTTAATAGAGACAATGACTATACGTTACATCCAACTTGGCAAATTCTACTGAACTCTACTACGAAATACCACGAGCATACGACGCTTGCGATTAGCTCATTGTCTCTAGCCAATAACAGGCCACCATCTGACACGATCCCACCTATATAAGTTGTGCCGGTCTCTGTCTTAGCATTCTTCAAGCTACTGCAAAACAACAAACATCTACGTACAGCCCTGAAGATGTCCCTTGAAACAGTGGACGAAACGTTGGCAATTACGCCTAACTCGACGTAGTTCCAACCCGGAAACCGAGATCTACATCTAGAGAAAGACCATGGAAACCTACATTCAATAGAATTAATTATTTGGAAAAATTTTATGACTACAGTACAGTTAACTTCCTCCGTTTGTAATGGCCAGCTCGAAGCCCGGACTTGAATCGTATCGAAAATATCTGAGAAGTCGCCAACTGCATTCAAAGTTTACCACGCCGTATGACAAAAGTCATTAGAGTTCGCGGACGTAGTACGGAACAATTAATCGCTTAAATTGTGTGAAAACGTAGATGTAAAATCTAGCCGATAAGACCAAGGAATTTGTTAATTTTGCACAATTTACTGTTTCGTGACTTTTTCTTATTGAATAAATTATTAAGAAACTTTTTTTATTTCTCATTCTTACTTCGTACACGTTTCATGTCTTGTTAAAAAAAAAGAAAAAAAGAAACTTTTCTTGTACCTACTAACCGGTGTCCAGAATTTTTTATTTACATTTTATTGTACAGATATATAAGAACAGTAAAATTTAGGGTTACTTTGTGCGAAATAATAGTTTCTCTTCCTTAACACGTACATTTAAAATTTACAGGGTTATTTTATTTATCAAGATTTGCGGTTATAAAATAAACGCTGCTTTGTTCTCGCAAACCTAACACCTGAGCCGACAAAAAAAAACAAGAAAAACGCTTGCATTACACGTGGTTTTTATTATTGTACATCGACGCAATAATAACGAAATAGAAAATTATATTATAATTTAAATGTATCTTCGAAAATTAATTTATAGAAACACATTTATTTCATTTCGTTTCGTGTAAATAAATTAGATTGTAAAAGCTTACCTTTTTGTTTTTCTTCCAATGCACATAGTATTCACACACACACTAGCATATATTGATAAATAAAAACCACACTCACAAAACAATTTAAACACAAAACTAACCACATTAAATAATATGTTAAAAGCATATTGTCCAATATATGCTCGATTATCCGAATAAAAATTAAAATCTGATTGACACGACCGACGTTTTAAAAATATTTTCGCCTTTTCTTATTATCTGCGTCGCCAACGGTTGATAATTACATTTCCCTAGATTGAATTTTAATAACCGCTAGAAACCGTTAAATTTAAAAAACATTTAAAAAAAAATTTTAGATATTACAATTTTAAACAGTACAATAAAATAAAAAAATACATTTAAAATAAGTACAACAAATTGTTCATTTACTACAATTATTATTTCTTTTTAATCCAGCCCTTATATGCCAACAGTTGGTAGCTGCTTTCCGCCAGATTACACTTTTAACCTGCTAGATTTTGTATCCATAAAAAAATATTCGAGATGTTCAACATATTTAGTATAGTTTTTAAACAATATGCAAATTAAAAAAAATACTACGTGTTTCAAAAAGAACTTCATCTCAGAGCGTTTCACGCCCACGATGAAGTATGGGCTCTTATTGAGCATTCCCCTCTTTTATTTTCTTTAAGAAATTGCATCGTGCTATCCTTTTCCATCGCTCGCTATGTTGAAAATTTATATTAATTTTTATTGGGGATTTTTAATTCGTACAGATAACCAGACCGCTACAATACAGTAGTTTCAAGGATTGTATAAGAACATAGGATAGCCAGATCCCCATACCGGCAGTGTTGTTCCCATCGAGCCGTGACTCCGCCTCCTGTGACGTCACAAACGGACCAGTCGCACCGATAAATAGTTGAGGTGTTGGATTGCTTGAGTTAAAGTAAAGTGTTTTAATTTAGTTTTCGCCATTACCCTTCGTAAATTAGCGACTGAAATGCCGGGACGTCGTTGTGCGGTAGTTGGCTGTAATAACAGTCGTATTTCTACGAAAATTACCAATAGAGAAATCGTTTATCACAACTTTCCAAAGGCGACAAACCTCGTATCCGATACTGTCCGTAAAGAATGGATAAGGCGCTGCAAACGAGCAGATACGTGGAATCCAAATACTAGCCAAATTTGCTCAATCCACTTTAATGCAAACGATTATGAACGTGATATGCGGAACGAATTATTAGGTAATAAATGTAGGTATTTATACGTTATGAGATAAATTATTCTAATACATAGTAATTATTGCTAGGGTTACCTGTACGAAAACAGCTTAAATACACTGCTGTACCTAGTGTAAATCTTCCACAAATGTCCAAAGATATAAAGAAAGTTGCGACAAGAGGGGAAGCATATTTAAAAAGAAAAAAGGAAAATGAAAGGAAAGAAGAAGTAAATAGATTGATTACCGAACAATCGATAGCTTCATGTTTAGCGGCAAGTGAGCTGTCAACAGCGTCTTCAACAGCAGAATTTAAAACCGATAAGCCTTTAACTGTCCCAGCAGAAAATATATTATCTAAACAATATGCGGAGCTTCGTGAAAGTCACACTAAATTATCTACAGAGATGGAAATTATGAAACGCAAATTGAATTTGCAGAGAAAACAACTTTTATACTATAGAAGAAAGAACAAGCAAGATAAACCTGCACAAAAACAGGAAACGGTAAAAATACTGAGAAAACTCTTAACAGAAAATCAAATTTCTATTCTTCTAAACAAAAAGAAACGCGTTAATTGGACTACTGAAGAGATTGCAGTTGCTTTTACTATTCGTTACCTCAGCAAGAAGCTAGCTTCAAAAATTAAAAAGCGAGAAAATTTGTGCTTTGTTATTATAAAATTATTTTGTAAATTAAGAACTGTTATCCGTATGAATTATTTAAATACAAAAAGAACCCTTGACAATGCTAAAAAATCGAGTAAACGTAAGCTTTCTACTAGTACACCGTCAGACACTCAACGAACACTAGCTAAAAAAATGCGAAAAACCACTACTTGATTCGTTTTTATTTAATTACTGCGTAATAAAACATATACTGCTATATACTGACTCTTTTAATTGAAAAATATATATTTTTTGCTTTGTATAGAGAATATAAGCTCATCGGCTTTCTTTATTTATGTTTATGTACCTAATAAATGTGTTTATTTGAAGTTGGAAAAGTTTTTTTTTAAATTATAAACCAAAGTATAACCTTATGGCAATAAAAACGTGTATTATATTTATAACAGTACACTGACGGATATGTATATATAATAATGTAAATATAATAATAGCACTAATATAACTCGATAATTAATTGTTGTAGTAGCTAAACACATTTTATAAGGTGCTTTACAGTACTGAACGCGTTCAACCTGGTCCGTTTGTGACGTCATGGCTCCCCACTACGCGGCGAAAATATTGCGGGATCGAGCAATCCTATGTTCTTATACAATCCTTGCAGTAGTTTGTTCACTTTGTTATCTTGTCAAGTGTCAGATTGTTCCTTTCCGTATTTTTATTAAATATTATTTGTTGTTCTTCGTTCTTGTTATATTGTTATAGTGTTATTATATTATATACCTTATATTCTTATTATTATATATTATATTCTCTCTCTCTTTATTATATTCTCCCGTTGTTGTTTACAAAAGTTTGTGGTAAGTTGGAATGTGAAGGAAATGTGCTCGTAAATAAAAACATTACCGTTACAGATTCTAAACTTCAGTAATGGAACCTGGAGAGGATAAATCACGAATGGGTTAATGTTTTAGTCGAAGAGAAAAGCAGATGATACTAAATGTTTTTAATAATTTTCTTAAAAAACCTGACTGTTACTGCTGCTGAAGCAAGTGAAGCACTACATTGTTTAGTACACAGCATATACAACATGAGAAAGGAACAAGAAAAAGGGCCGTTGCTGCGTCCAAAAAAAAACAAGCAGAAGAGAAAAGGGGTACAACTAAATGCTCGTCTACATCGTTATGATGAAAATATACACGCACTTGTACGACAACAAGTTCATAGATTTTTCATGCAAAACATACCACCCACTGTGAATACAGTTCTTGCTACCATCAACAATGACAATGATCTCCATACTTTTCCACGATCAACATTATATAGACTTTTGAAAGATATTGGTTTTGAATTTCAAACTGTAAAACGGAAAAGCATACTCATCGAACGAGATGATATTATAAGATGGAGACACAAGTATCTGCGAGATATCAAGACATTTCGAAATGAAGGTAAAGTTTCTTTGTTCTTTATATAAAAGCATATACCTATAATAATATTTGTTCCAGGTAGGTGTATAGTTTACACAGATGAGTCGTGGGTTAATGTAGGACACACAGTAAGTAAAGTCTGGCAAGATACTACAATAGAAAGTACTCGAGAAGCATTTGTTCGAGGATTGAGTACAGTAAAAAAAATTTAAGAAGAAATGTGGATTGTCGATGGATTGCAAGATGATGTTGAGGAGTTTATCATCCATGTGGGAGACTCAGGTTCAACTGATGATATGGAAGACGATTTATTAACTGACCCTGTTGGCTATTCGAATGCTGCTTCAACATCCAGTGGATTGTAGGTCTGTTCCAACAACGAATCTCTGACAGTTTGCATCTCTTTTAGCAAATTGCTAGACAGTATTATAGTACACGATGATGACTGTAAAACAGATTTAAATTCCGATTCACTAAAAATAATAGGGATTCTTCTCGGAACAAACCTAAAATTAATGTTACTACAGCAGTCAAGTTTTAATTGAAATAAAAAATTAGGTTTTTAAGATGTTAATATTTTTAGGTTATTGGTTAACCTTAATCTATATTGCAGTATTTTTTGTATGTTTATGGTCTACACAAAAAAACTTTTTATGATTATTGCTTGTATTGTAATAGACAAATCAAACTATTTTTTATAATAAAGGAAACCAATATATATAAAATAATTGTTTTAATTCAAAACAAACCTTGAGTATACAAATGGTGTGTTGGTTAAACCAAATTATAACTTAAACATACAATTTTAAGTAGTTTGTTAATATAATGATTTACTTTTCATATGCATTAACTAGAATGATATTTCACTCTTATTTACTTTTTCTTGGCATCGAATATATTATAAACAGATGCAAACTAAGAATAATAATTTTAAAATTTTGTTCATTATAAATACAATTAAGGTTATGTCAATACAATACTATTGACAGCAGGCCTGATTAACAGCAATATAGGTATGTCGGAAGGAATGAGTTCGCGACTTGGCAACTATGTACGCTATCTCCATATGGCCTGTACTTCATCATGGGCGTGAAACGCTCTTTAGTATTTGCAAATTATTATAAGTCACTTGCTTTTTATTTATAACTAACGCCATTTTGACATTTGTCATTTTGTGACTAGCAAAATAATTTTTCCTAACAAATATTGTTTTTACTTAATAAACAATACTACTAAATAATGTACACATTACAAGACAATATTTTTATTGTTGAAGCATATTTCTGAAGTGCACAATTTTTTAACGGAGACTAGCAATATTCCTACGCGGAATATAAGCGACAGTTTCACTTGCAGTTTCCTAATAGACTTGTGGATAATACCGCTGTACATCATCTTATAGAAAAGTTTAGGGCTACAGGATCTGTGTTAAAAAGCAAAAATTCTGGCAGAACACGTACACAGCCAAATATTGTTGAACATGTAGAAAACCTTGTTGAAGAAAACACACATTATCCCACGTTATCTAAGTTTTGCGTTTTCTTTTGCTTGAAATGAAGACTACTTTAAACTAAAAAACGAAATTTGAACATAACGATACGGAACACTTATATAGCGTAGATTTTTTGTAATCAAAATAATTTATTATACAGGGTTAGTTAAAAGTATTGAGACGGCGATTTATTGTCGTTAATATTCATTTTAGGGATTTATGTTCAATATAAAAGTTTGTTAGGATATTTTGATCTACATTTGAGAATATTTGAATTTTTTTTCTTCAATTGTTTTTTAGTTACGCATGTCCGCGCATTTTTTTTAAATGGGAACTAGTAAATTTTACTCTACCATTCGATAGAGAATTTTTTTCTGTTTACAAAAATATTTTTGTTTTTTTAAAATTCATTTTAATAACTTTTTTTATAAGAAAAAGCCGGTTCATGTGTTTAACAGATGTTCGGTACATCGCAGAAAGACAGAAGCGAAGCGATAAACAAACTTGAGCGACATAATTTTATCAGTGGTTATTGTGTACGTCAAATCTTTGACAGAAATAATTCATTTGTGCAATTTGTTGCTGTTAATATTAACAATGGCGAGTTTAAGTGAACATGAACGAATTGAAATACTTATGATGTTGGGTTATGGAGATAGACGCAGAAGTTTACAAGACGTTAGTAATTTATTTAATGATACGCATCCAAATAGAAATCCAATTTCTAAATCCGTTGTTGGTAAAACTTTAAGACGCTTTGAACAAACGGGTAGCGTTAAAGATTTGCCAAGGAGTGGTAGACCTAGAACAGCAAAAAGCGGTGATAACAAACTGGATATTTTATTGGCTGTATCTGAATATCCCCATTTATCAACCAATCAATTAGCGGCCAATTTCAATATTTCACAGTCATCGATCGTGTCATTATTAAAATGTGAAAAGTATAAACCTTATAAGGTACACCTTGTACACGAGTTAACGGAAGATGATTTTGATAGGAGATTACAATTTTCTGAAGAAATGTTAAATATTTGCAATAATAATGAAAATTTTGTCAACAATATTCTTTTCTCAGACGAAGCTACTTTTTGCCTTACCGGTGAAGTAAACGGACATAACTGCAGATACTCGTCATCGGAAAATCCCTCTTGGTTTTTGGAGCACCATACGCAGTACCCCCAAAAGGTTAATGTTTGGGTTGGCATTCTAGGCGGTCATATTATCGGTCTGCTAGTGCTACGCTCTATCCTCATGAAAACAATGAACACCTGCCCAATGATAGTATCTGGTTCCAGCAAGATGGCGCCCCACCACATTATGGTGTAAATGTTCGTCAATATCTGGATAACGTTTTTCCCCACAGATGGATTGGAAGACGAGGAACCATCGAATGGCCAGCCCGTACGCCAAATTTAAGTCCTTTAGATTTTTTTCTTTGGGAATACGTAAAAAACAAAGTCTACAAAGATAAGCCCGATAACGTCGAAGATTTACAAATCCGAATTACCAGAACGATACTAGAAATTCCCCGAGATTTTTTACAGAACTCTGTTCGGGGTTTTGTAAATCGATTGGGTCAATGTCAAATTACTAATGGACGACAATTTGAACACTTACTTTAATTTACTTTGTTATTAATTTGTTTAATTTTTTTTGTGAAAAAGTTATTAAAATGAATTTAAAAAAAACAAAAATATTATTGTAAAGAGAAAAAAACCTCTATCGAATGGAAGAGCAAAATTTACCAGTTCCCATTTAAAAAAAATGCTCGAACAGGCGTATCTAAAAAAACAATTGATGAAAAAAAAAACAAATAATCACAAATGTAGATCAAAATATCTTAACAAACTTTTATATTGAACATAATTCCCTAAAATGAATATTAACGACAATAAATCGCCGTCTCCATACTTTCAACTAACACTGTATATTGTAGGGTATATATTTATGTCGGGTAAATTATACGAGAAAATAATGTTTATTAATTGCTAAGCAAAATATTTTATTTTGTGTCAGCAATAAGAACAAGGTTTTGCGGCATCTCCTTTAACTGCAGTAAAGCATTGGTTATGCTTATCATTGTGTGAAACCTTGTGTAGAAAATTACTCAAACATACGAGGTCAGGGCTAAGGTTTTAATGTTGTCATATTTAACGAACAGGACATACGAGGCAGCGTGTTCAAGTTTGCGGAATGGGGTAAAACAAGAAAAAATCGAAATTATTTTTCTTTTTCAATATGTTCACCTGCAACCCTAACACATTTTTTAGATATTTCAATTAGCTTGTGTACGTATTCAAAGAGAAATATTTTATTTACGAGGGTGGATCGGAAACTACGCGGTCTAACACAGAAAACGCAAGTTTTTTGGACAAAGAACAATGCTAAACGTTTTATGTTGTTGAAGCAACCTCAAAAAAAATTTATTTTTATAATTCTTAAAACTTGGATTGTAAAAAATAAAGTAACCTCTAGTTAAAACAAAAAAAAACAGTTATTTGTGTTATAAACTTCTTTAATTCATAAACATTTACAGTGAAAAGAAAGAAAGTTTTAATTATTAGATCAAAAGTAATTATTCGTTTAGTTTAGTGGCTTCGGCCTACCACAAGGATACTCATCATTAAACCAACAACTACGAGGATTTTGCTTGCAAAACTGATACTGTCTACATCCTGGCTCAACAGTCGACGTGCATTTGCACTGCGGACTATAATAAAAAAAAACTGTTACTTCAAAATAACGCTAATTGTACGAATAATATATTTACGCTTCCAGTGCAACTCCAGCAAACATCATTCCACCAAATATAAATGTTAAAAATATGTAAACAATTTTTATCCCCATTTCATCAACTCTTGCAGTAAATATTGAACAAGTTTGCTCATTTAATATCAATGTTTATATAAGCCGAATTGACATACCTCGTTAAGTTGGAACAATCATATAAATTGTGAAATGTGATCGAAACAATTATAATAACCGGCCGCTTTAAATCTGCCAAGAAATTAAAAAAATAAGAAACGATAATACCATACGCGAACCAAATAATGAAAATTTCCATTCTGAACTTCAAAATTGACTTCAATGGTTTTAATTTTCTGTAACGGACCATCTTGAAAGTCGCTCTTTGCTATTGCTACGCTTCCTGCACATTGGCGAATCATTTATTCATGCTAAAATTAAGAAATAATAACAGCACGACATAACAGCACGACATTGCGGCAACAAACTGGATTTCTATTAAAAACTGCCGAAGACCTCATCCGAAATCGATTGGAATATTTTTCAAATTATTAATAGCCACATCTAATGTGGTTAATCCATCATTTAATTTCAGATTTTGGTTTTCAAAATAAGTGATTAGTTTTCGCAAATTTCCAAAGTGTTCCTGAAGAAAGTACAACTGAGATTTTAAATTTGGAATTTGTATTAGTTCATTGTCAGAAATACGAGTATCGTCATTTAAACATATTGCTATGGTTTTTTCCCCTATAAATATTTAAATTTTATTATACATCTATGTACCATTATTTTGAACTTGTATGTATATTTCATGTGCCTGGTGCAAAAACTAGTTTTACATTGAAGCCACCGCGCTTGATGTGGACTGAGAGACAACTTTAAATCTTTAGACACAGTTTACCAGTAAGACGAGAACGTTCATTTTATTTAGAAAATAGATAATTATCTATATAAAGTAATATTCGGTTTAAATTTGTGTTAATAGTTGATGGTATTTGTTATATCAATTTCCCGTATATTCTGCGAGTTTGTAGTCGCGTAATATTGATTTATATATTTAAAACAACGTTTTCTTGTCTACGTGTCTCACACAAATTTTTTATGTAAGTAAAAATATATATATTTTTGAAAGATATCTTATTAATTCAAAAGAGTTGAATATCGTATTTCAATTGTATTAACATTGTTCTTTAAGAGATTTAGCCTTAGTTAGTTGAGATTAATGACAAAGAATATTTTTAAAATTCTACCTAAAAAAATATAATTTTAAAATTTTATTTCGTTTGGTTTTCAAGGGAATTTTTTGTTACATGTGAGCGCGCATGTAGTAGATTTTGATCGTGTTGTCAAGTTTATACTGTGTGTTTCTCTGGGAGAAATTAAAAATAATCTTTATTATTATTTTTATATAAGTTTGTTCGGATGTCATAGAGGGTTTTTTATTTCATTTAGCTGTCATTATCAATGAAACTTTTACCTCTGGGTGTAATAAATTACATTACACAATCTTTATACTTTATAAAGATAATTTTTTTTTCTTTTTTTGATTTCTGTATTACATTTTCACTTAAATTTTATTGTGATCTTTATTTAATTAACCTGTCATCACGAATTTAATAAGTAACTTAAAGGAATATAAAGATACATTGTAGTGAATTCTTTTACTGTCGCATTAAAAATTTTGTAGAAGAGACAACCACGTTTCCGATTGGAACCCTGAGAAGAAAGTCCCATTTGTTGGAAATAGTTGGGTAGATTTGTCGTGAACGGTGGTACAGTAAATATAAACACCACAGTTCATAGCAAAATGTTTCCTTTAATAGTCTGCCTGTTTTTAATGTACAGTGTGTCCACAGATTCATTCTCAACATGGGGATCTCGTTTATTATGAGAGATAGAGATTTGGTTAAATGGGATAAATAGCTTTGAATATTTAAGGTACTTCGAGCGCTATAGCAAAAAAAGTGAATGTTTGTTTTTTCAATTTTCTTTATCTTTAACATTAGCCATTTTGTTTTTTTCTCTTTTTGATTGAACCTCGTATATCAAAAACATAAATGGCACTGTAGGTTTAAATAAAACGATTATTTATATTTCACAGTCATGCGTCATCATTAAAAATAATGATGATACATGTCTTTTTATTTTCCAACACCTGATGTAATTCTAGATTGTTTTTTTAGTAGATTGTAACACGATATAATGAATAAGCAATAATTTATATTGAAATACAAAATGCTTACTGTAGTGTAATATGAAACCGGATGTAATTCAATATGTCTAGTAAGTAAACGTATTCATCTTTTTTGCTTTGTAATCATAATTTTATATTAAAAGCGAAATAAGCAAAAAAAATTATTTATTTTACATCGTCATCATAATTATATACTTATAGAACACCGGATGTGATTTCATTTAGTATTAATCAGACTTTCGTCCAGTACACATGTGTTTTATTAAATTGTGATGTTATTTTTCGGGGGCTCCCACTAGGGGCGTGTGTAGTTATGTTTCGGAGGGTGCTTCCGAGAGCCCCAAAAGGGGGGTAAAGGGGTGTGTGTGGTTTTTTGCTTCTGACGGCCCCACAAGGGGGCCCTCCATCTTGTAAGTATTTTTTCTTTTTTGCTTTTCAAACTTACTGTGTGGTTATGTTTTTTGTTGAGTACACGCATGTTTTATTAGATTGTGAGGTTATGTTTCGATGTTTCGGTGGTCCCACTAGGGGGGATCCCTTTCGGAATCCCTTTCGGGATTATATTTAGCATCAATACTTTACGTTAACATAATTTATTCAAACGCTTTTTCATTTTACATATTTATTTACGTTAACATGTGAATTTATATCTTCCTACTTATCAGTTGAAGAGACAGGTCATTTCAGGAGTTTACCCAAATACGTTAGGCAGTCTATTGGTTGTGGTGCTCGGTCCAAAGAGACATTCGACACCCTAATGTTTCGGCAGAAACCTACTGACGTTGGGGAAGCTTTATTGCTTTTAAGAGCTAACTCCATATGAAATCTTCCTAGCTGGGAGAGCCGTCCACCTTGAGCCTCTGTGTAGTGCCTTTGAATTTCAAGGGGTCTTTATGACTATAAATCATTTGACGGTAGACTTGTCCATGTTCCGAGCTGCCTACATCGAGCCTCGCGAGTAGTGCCTTAGAATTTCGATGGGCTTAACAGCTATAAATAATTGGAGGTAGCATATAATGGAACTTCAACTATTCCTTCTTCTCTTTTTGAATCTATATCATGTTTTAAAAAAATATGATGTAATAATATACTTATAGCACGTCGGATGTAACTTCCTTCAGTATTCATTTAACTTTTGTCTAGTGCACTTGTGTTTTATTGAATTGTGAGGTTATGTTTCGGTGGGTCCCATTAGGAGGGCCGTTCGTGGTGATGCTTCAGAGGGTCTCACTAGGGGCCGTATGTGATGATGTTTCGAAGGGTGCTTCAGAGGGCCCCACAAGGGGGCTTTAGGGGTGATGCTTCAGAGGGCCCCACAAGGGGTCCTCCATCTTGTAAGTATTTTTCTTTTTTGTTTTTCAAACTTACCCTCTTCCGCCATTTTGTTTTCTAATGTCCTTTTGGCTTGATGCATTTTTGCTTAACTCCTTCCGCCATTTTGTTTTTTTTCTTTTTGATTGAATCTTGTATATCAGTGTGCAGGAGGTTGTTATGTATCCCTGTGATGTTATCAGAGTATGACGTCATTGGGTTGGGTTGTGACGTCATTGTAACGTCTGTATGACGTCATTGGGTTGATCAGGGTCAAGGTCACTGGCGGTCAATGACCTTGAAGGTCAAGGTCATTGAAGGTCAATGTCATTGGAGGCCAATGTCATTGGAGTTCAAAGACATTGAAGGTCAAGGTCAATGACCTTGAAGGTCAAGATCGTTGACGGTCAATGACCTTGAAGGTCAAGGTCATGGTGGTGGTGGTGGCTCCAGAATCGGCAAATCCCCTCTACTGTTGAGTCAAAAAAAAACAAGCAGAAGAGAAAAGGGGTACAACTAAATGCTCGTCTATATCGTTATGATGAAAATATACACGCACTTGTACGACAACGACAGTTCATAGATTTTTCATGTAAAACATATCACCCACTGTGAATACAGTTCTTGCTACCATCAACAATGACAATGATCTCCATACCTTTACACGATCAACATTATATAGACCTTTGAAAGATATTGGTTTTGAATTTCAAACTGTAAAACGGAAAAGCATACTCATTGAACGAGATGATATTATAAGATGGAGACACAAGTATCTGCGAGATATCAAGACATTTCGAAATGAAGGTAAAGTTTCTTTGTTCTTTATATAAAAGCATATACCTATAATAATATTTGTTCCAGGTAGGTGTATAGTTTACACAGATGAGTCGTGGGTTAATGTAGGACATACAGTAAGTAAAGTCTGGCAAGATACTACAATAAAAAGTACTCGAGAAGCATTTGTTCGGGGATTGAGTACAGTAAAAAAATTGAAGAAATGTGGATTGTCGATGGATTGCAAGATGATGTTGAGGAGTTTATCATCCATGTGGGAGACTCAGGTTCAACTGATGATATGGAAGACGATTTATTAACTGACCCTGTCGGCTATTCGAATGCTGCTTCAACATCCAGTGGATTGTAGGTCTGTTCCAAGAACGAATCTCTGACAGTTTGCATCTCTTTTAGCCAATTGGTAGACAGTATTATAGTACACGATGATGACTGTAAAACAGATTTAAATTCCGATTCACTAAAAATAATGGGGATTCTTCTCCGAACAAACCTATAATTAATGTTACTACAGCAGTCAAGTTTTAATTGAAATAAAAAATTAGTTTTTTAAGATGTTGGTATTTTTATGTTATTGGTTAAATCAATCTATATTGCTGTATTTTTGTATGTTTATGGTCTACACAAAAAAACTTTTTATGATTATTGCTTGTATTGTAATAGACAAATCAAACTATTTTTTATAATAAAGGAAACCAATATATATAAAATAATTGTTTTAATTCAAAACAAACCTTGAGTATACAAATGGTGTGTTGGTTAAACCAAATTATAACTTAAACATACAATTTTAAGTAGTTTGTTAATATAATGATTACTTTTCATATGCATTAACTAGAATGATATTTCACTCTTATTTACTTTTTCTTGGCATCGAATATATTATAAACAGATGCAAACTAAGAATAATAATTTTAAAATTTTGTTCATTATAAATACAATTAAGGTTATGTCAATACAATACTATTGACAGCAGGCCTGATTAACAGCAATTTAGGTACATATGTCGGAAGGAATGAGTTCGCGACTTGGCAACTATGTACGCTATCTCCATATGGCCTGTACTTCATCATGGGCGTGAAACGCTCTTTAGTATTTGCAAATTATTATAAGTCACTTGCTTTTTATTTATATTTATAACTAACGCCATTTTGACATTTGTCATTTTGTGACTAGCAAAATAATTTTTCCTAACAAATATTGTTTTTACTTAATAAACAATACTACTAAATAATGTACACATTACAAGACAATATTTTTATTGTTGAAGCATATTTCTGAAGTGCACAGTTTTTTAACGGAGACTAGCAATATTCCAACGCGGAATATAAGCGACAGTTTTACTTGCAGTTTCCTAATAGACTTGTGGATAATACCGCTGTACATCATCTTATGGAAAAGTTTAGGGCTACAGGATCTGTGTTAAAAAGCAAAAATTCTGGCAGAACACGTACACAGCGAAATATTGTTGAACATGTAGAAAACCTTGTTGAAGAAAACACACATTATCCCACGTTATATAAGTTTTGCGTTTTTTTTTGCTTGAAATGAAGACTACTTTAAACTAAAAAACAAAATTTGAACATAACGATACGGAACACTTATATAGCGTAGATTTTTTGTAATCAAAATAATTTATTATACAGGGTTAGTTACAAGTATTGAGACGGCGATTTATTGTCGTTAATATTCATTTTAGGGATTTATGTTCAATATAAAAGTTTGTTAGGATATTTTGATCTACATTTGAGAATATTTGAATTTTTTTTTCTTCAATTGTTTTTTAGTTACGCATGTCCGCGCATTTTTTTTAAATGGGAACTAGCAAATTTTACTCTACCATTCGATAGAGAATTTTTTTCTGTTTATAAAAATATTTTTGTTTTTTTAAAATTCATTTTAATAACTTTTTTTATAAGAAAAAGCCGGTTTATGTGTTTAACAGATGTTCGGTACATCGCAGATAGACAGAGGCGAAGCGATAAACAAACTTGAGCGACATAATTTTATCAGTGGTTATTGTGTACGTCAAATCTTTGACAGAAATAATTCATTTGTGCAATTTGTTGCTGTTAATATTAACAATGGCGAGTTTAAGTGAACATGCACGAATTGAAATACTTATGATGTTGGGTTATGGAGATAGACGCAGAAGTTTACAAGACGTTAGTAATTTATTTAATGATACGCATCCAAATAGAAATCCAATTTCTAAATCCGTTGTTGGTAAAACTTTAAGACGCTTTGAACAAACGGGTAGCGTTAAAGATTTGCCAAGGAGTGGTAGACCTAGAACAGCAAAAAGCGGTGATAACAAACTGGATATTTTATTGGCTGTATCTGAATATCCCCATTTATCAAACAATCATTTAGCGGCCAATTTCAATATTTCACAGTCATCGATCTTGTCATTATTAGAAAGTGAAAAGTATAAACCTTATAAGGTACACTTGTACACGAGTTAACGGAAGATGATTTTGATAGGAGATTACAATATTCTGAAGAAATGTTAAATATTTGCAATAATAATGAAAATTTTGTCAACAATATTCTTTTCTCAAACGAAGCTACTTTTTGCCTTACCGGTGAAGTAAACGGACATAACTGCAGATACTGGTCATCGGAAAATCCCTCTTGGTTTTTGGAGCACCATACGCAGTACTCCCAAAAGGTTAATGTTTGGGTTGGCATTCTAGGCGGTCATATTATCGGTCCCTTTTTCATCAATGGTAATTTAACTTCGGCTCTGTATTTGCAGTTATTGCAAAATGAAATAATACCTGCTAGTGCTACGTTCTATCCTCATGAAAACAGTGAACACCTGCCCAATGACAGTATCTGGTTCCAGCAAGATGGCGCCCCACCACATTATGGTGTAAATGTTCGTCAATATCTGGATAACGTTTTCCCCACAGATGGATTGGAAGACGAGGAACCATTGAATGGCCAGCCCGTTCGCCAGATTTAAGTCCTTTAGATTTTTTTCTTTGGGGATACGTGAAAAACAAAATCTACAAAGATAAGCCCGATAACGTCGAAAATTTACAAATCCGAATTACCAGAACGATACAAGAAATTCCCCGAGATTTTTTACAGAACTCTGTTCGGGGTTTTGTAAATCGATTGGGTCAATGTCAAATTACTAATGGACGACAATTTGAACACTTACTTTAATTTACTTTGTTATTAATTTGTTTAATTTTTCTTGTGAAAAAGTTATTAAAATGAATTTAAAAAAAACAAAAATATTATTGTAAATAGAAAAAAAACCTCTATCGAATGGAAGAGCTAAATTTACCAGTTCCCATTTAAAAAAAAATGCTCGAACAGGCGTATCTGAAAAAACAATTGATGAAAAAAAAAACAAATAATCACAAATGTAGATCAAAATATCTTAACAAACTTTTATATTGAACATAATTCCCTAAAATGAATATTAACGACAATAAATCGCCGTCTCCATACTTTCAACTAACACTGTATATTGTAGGGTATATATTTATGTCGGGTAAATTATACGAGAAAATAATGTTTATTAATTGCTAAGCAAAATATTTTATTTTATGTCAGCAATAAGAACAAGGTTTTGCGGCATCCCCTCTAACTCCAGTAAAGCATTGGTTTTGCTTATCATTGTGTGAAAACCTTGTGTAGAAAATTACTCAAACATACGAGGTCAGGGCTAAGTTTTTAATCTTGTTGTCATATTTAACGAACAGGACATACGAGGCAGCGTTTTTAAGTTTGCGGAATGGGGTAAAACAAGAAAAAATCGAAATTATTTTTCTTTTTCAATATGTTCACCTGCAACCCTAACACATTTTTTAGATATGTCAATTAGCTTGTGTACGTATTCAAAGAGAAATTTTTTATTTATGAGGGTGGATCGGACACTACGCGGCCTAACAAAGAAAACGCAAGTTTTTTTGACAAAGAACAATGCTAACATTGCTATGTTGTTGAAGCAACCTCAGAAAAAATTTATTTTTATAATTATTAAAACTTGGATTGTAAAAAATAAAGTAACCTCTAGTTAAAACAAAAAAAACAGTTATTTGTTTTATAAACTTCTTTAATTCATAAACATTTACAGTGAAAAGAAGGAAAGTTTTAATTATTAGAACAAAAGTAATTATTCGTTTAGTTTAGTGGCTTCAGCCTACCACAAGGATACTCATCATTAAAGAAACAAATACGAGGATTTTGCTTGCAAATCTGATACTGTCTACATCCTGGCTCAACAGTCGACGTGCATTTGCACTGCGGACTATAATAAAAAAAAACTGTTACTTCAAAATAACGCTAATTGTACGAATAATATATTTACGTTTCCAGTGCAACTCCAGCAAACATCATTCCACCAAATATAAATGTTAAAAATATGTAAACAATTTTTATCCCCATTTCATCAACTCTTGCAGTAAATATTGAACAAGTTTGCTCATTTAATATCAATGTTTATATAAGCCGAATTGACATACATCGTTAAGTTGGAACAATCATATAAATTGTGAAATGTGATCGAAACAATTATAATAACCGGCCGCTTTAAATCTACCAAGAAATTAAAAAAATAAGAATCGATAATACCGTAAATGAACCAAATAATGAAAATTTCCATTCTGAACTTCAAAATTGACTTCAATGGTTTTAATTTTCTGTAACGGACCATCTTGAAAGTCGCTCTTTGCTATTGCTACGCTTCCTGCACATTGGCGAATCATTTATTCATGCTAAAATTAAGAAATAATAACAGCACGACATAACAGCACGACATTGCGGCAACAAACTGGATTTCTATTAAAAACTGCCGAAGACCTCATCCGAAATCGATTGGAATATTTTTCAAATTATTAATAGCCACATCTAATGTGGTTAATCCATCATTTAATTTCAGATTTTGGTTTTCAAAATAAGTGATTAGTTTTCGCAAATTTCCAAAGTGTTCCTGAAGAAAGTACAACTGCGATTTTAAATTTGGAATTTGTATTAGTTCATTGTCAGAAATACGAGTATCGTCATTTAAACATATTGCTATGGTTTTTTCCCCTATAAATATTTAAATTTTATTATACATCTATGTACCATTATTTTGAACTTGTATGTATATTTCATGTGCCTGGTGCAAAAACTAGTTTTACATTGAAGCCACCGCGCTTGATGTGGACTGAGAGACAACTTTAAATCTTTAGACACAGTTTACCAGTAAGACGAGAACGTTCATTTTATTTAGAAAATAGATAATTATCTATATAAAGTAATATTCGGTTTAAATTTGTGTTAATAGTTGATGGTGTTTGTTATATCAATTTCCCGTATATTCTGCGAGTTTGTAGTCGCGTAATATTGATTTATATATTTAAAACAACGTTTTCTTGTCTACGTGTCTCACACAAATTTTTTATGTAAGTAAAAATATATATATTTTTGAAAGATATCTTATTAATTCAAAAGAGTTGAATATCGTATTTCAATTGTATTAACATTGTTCTTTAAGAGATTTAGCCTTAGTTAGTTGAGATTAATGACAAAGAATATTTTTAAAATTCTACCTAAAAAAATATAATTTTAAAATTTTATTTCGTTTGGTTTTCAAGGGAATTTTTTGTTACATGTGAGCGCGCATGTAGTAGATTTTGATCGTGTTGTCAAGTTTATACTGTGTGTTTCTCTGGGAGAAATTAAAAATAATCTTTATTATTATTTTTATATAAGTTTGTTCGGATGTCATAGAGGGTTTTTTATTTCATTTAGCTGTCATTATCAATGAAATTTTTACCTCTGGGTGTAATAAATTACATTACACAATCTTTATACTTTATAAAGATAATTTTTTTTTCTTTTTTTGATTTCTGTATTACATTTTCACTTAAATTTTATTGTGATCTTTATTTAATTAACCTGTCATCACGAATTTAATAAGTAACTTAAGGAAATATAAAGATACATTGTAGTGAATTCTTTTACTGTCGCATTAAAAATTTTGTAGAAGAGACAACCACGTTTCCGATTGGAACCCTGAGAAGAAAGTCCCATTTGTTGGAAATAGTTGGGTAGATTTGTCGTGAACGGTGGTACAGTAAATATAAACACCACAGTTCATAGCAAAATGTTTCCTTTAATAGTCTGCCTGTTTTTAATGTACAGTGTGTCCACAGATTCATTCTCAACATGGGGATCTCGTTTATTATGAGAGATAGAGATTTGGTTAAATGGGATAAATAGCTTTGAATATTGAAGGTACTTCGAGCGCTATAGCAAAAAAAGTGAATGTTTGTTTTTTCGATTTTCTTTATCTTTAACATTAGCCATTTTGTTTTTTTCTCTTTTTGATTGAACCTCTTATATCAAAAACATAAATGGCACTGTAGGTTTAAATAAAACGATTATTTATATTTCACAGTCATGCGTCATCATTAAAAATAATGATGATACATGTCTTTTTATTTTCCAACACCTGATGTAATTCTAGATTGTTTTTTTAGTAGATTGTAACACGATATAATGAATAAGCAATAATTTATATTGAAATACAAAATGCTTACTGTAGTATAATATGAAACCGGATGTAATTCAATATGTCTAGTAAGTAAACGTATTCATCTTTTTTGCTTTGTAATCATAATTTTATATTAAAAGCGAAATAAGCAAAAAAAATTATTTATTTTACATCGTCATCATAATTATATACTTATAGAACACCGGATGTGATTTCATTTAGTATTAATCAGACTTTCGTCCAGTACACATGTGTTTTATTAAATTGTGATGTTATTTTTCGGTGGCTCCCACTAGGGGCGTGTGTAGTTATGTTTCGGAGGGTGCTTCCGAGAGCCCCAAAAGGGGGGTAAAAGGGTGTGTGTGGTTTTTTGCTTCTGACGGCCCCACAAGGGGGCCCTCCATCTTGTAAGTATTTTTTCTTTTTTGCTTTTCAAACTTACTGTGTGGTTATGTTTTTTGTTGAGTACACGCATGTTTTATTAGATTGTGAGGTTATGTTTCGATGTTTCGGTGGTCCCACTAGGGGGGATCCCTTTCGGAATCCCTTTCGGGATTATATTTAGCATCAATACTTTACGTTAACATAATTTATTCAAACGCTTTTTCATTTTACATATTTATTTACGTTAACATGTGAATTTATATCTTCCTACTTATCAGTTGAAGAGACAGGTCATTTCAGGAGTTTACCCAAATACGTTAGGCAGTCTATTGGTTGTGGTGCTCGGTCCAAAGAGACATTCGACACCCTAATGTTTCGGCAGAAACCTACTGACGTTGGGGAAGCTTTATTGCTTTTAAGAGCTAACTCCATATGAAATCTTCCTAGCTGGGAGAGCCGTCCACCTTGAGCCTCTGTGTAGTGCCTTTGAATTTCAAGGGGTCTTTATGACTATAAATCATTTGACGGTAGACTTGTCCATGTTCCGAGCTGCCTACATCGAGCCTCGTGAGTAGTGCCTTAGAATTTCGATGGGCTTAACAGCTATAAATAATTGGAGGTAGCATATAATGGAACTTCAACTATTCCTTCTTCTCCTTTTGAATCTATATCATGTTTAAAAAAAATATGACGTAATAATATACTTATAGCACGTCGGATGTAACTTCCTTCAGTATTCATTTAACTTTTGTCTAGTGCACTTGTGTTTTATTGAATTGTGAGGTTATGTTTCGGTGGGTCCCATTAGGAGGGCCGTTCGTGGTGATGCTTCAGAGGGTCTCACTAGGGGCCGTGTGTGATGATGTTTCGAAGGGTGCTTCAGAAGGCCCCACAAGGGGGCTTTAGGGGTGATGCTTCAGAGGGCCCTACAAGGGGTCCTCCATCTTGTAAGTATTTTTCTTTTTTGTTTTTCAAACTTACCCTCTTCCGCCATTTTGTTTTCTAATGTCCTTTTGGCTTGATGCATTTTTGCTTAACTCCTTCCGCCATTTTGTTTTTTTTTTCTTTTTGATTGAACCTTGTATATCAGTGTGCAGGAGGAGGTTGTTATGTATCCCTGTGACGTTATCAGAGTATGACGTCATTGGGTTGGGTTGTGACGTCATTGTAACGTCTGTATGACGTCATTGGGTTGATCAAGGTCAAGGTCACTGGCGGTCAATGACCTTGAAGGTCAAGGTCATTGAAGGTCAATGTCATTGGAGGTCAATGACATTGAAGGTCAAGGTCAATGTCATTGAAGGTCAATGACCTTGAATGTCGAGATCGTTGACGGTCAATGACCTTGAAGGTCAAGGTCATGGTGGTGGTGGTGGCTCCAGAATCGGCAAATCCCTTCTACTGTTGAGTCAAAAAAAAACAAGCAGAAGAGAAAAGGGGTACAACTAAATGCTCGTCTATATCGTTATGACGAAAATATACACGCACTTGTACGACAACGACAGTTCATAGATTTTTCATGTAAAACATATCACCCACTGTGAATACAGTTCTTGCTACCATCAACAATGACAATGATCTCCATACCTTTACACGATCAACATTATATAGACCTTTGAAAGATATTGGTTTTGAATTTCAAACTGTAAAACGGAAAAGCATACTCATTGAACGAGATGATATTATAAGATGGAGACACAAGTATCTGCGAGATATCAAGACATTTCGAAATGAAGGTAAAGTTTCTTTGTTCTTTATATAAAAGCATATACCTATAATAATATTTGTTCCAGGTAGGTGTATAGTTTACACAGATGAGTCGTGGGTTAATGTAGGACATACAGTAAGTAAAGTCTGGCAAGATACTACAATAAAAAGTACTCGAGAAGCATTTGTTCGGGGATTGAGTACAGTAAAAAAATTGAAGAAATGTGGATTGTCGATGGATTGCAAGATGATGTTGAGGAGTTTATCATCCATGTGGGAGACTCAGGTTCAACTGATGATATGGAAGACGATTTATTAACTGACCCTGTCGGCTATTCGAATGCTGCTTCAACATCCAGTGGATTGTAGGTCTGTTCCAAGAACGAATCTCTGACAGTTTGCATCTCTTTTAGCCAATTGGTAGACAGTATTATAGTACACGATGATGACTGTAAAACAGATTTAAATTCCGATTCACTAAAAATAATGGGGATTCTTCTCCGAACAAACCTATAATTAATGTTACTACAGCAGTCAAGTTTTAATTGAAATAAAAAATTAGTTTTTTAAGATGTTGGTATTTTTATGTTATTGGTTAAATCAATCTATATTGCTGTATTTTTGTATGTTTATGGTCTACACAAAAAAACTTTTTATGATTATTGCTTGTATTGTAATAGACAAATCAAACTATTTTTTATAATAAAGGAAACCAATATATATAAAATAATTGTTTTAATTCAAAACAAACCTTGAGTATACAAATGGTGTGTTGGTTAAACCAAATTATAACTTAAACATACAATTTTAAGTAGTTTGTTAATATAATGATTACTTTTCATATGCATTAACTAGAATGATATTTCACTCTTATTTACTTTTTCTTGGCATCGAATATATTATAAACAGATGCAAACTAAGAATAATAATTTTAAAATTTTGTTCATTATAAATACAATTAAGGTTATGTCAATACAATACTATTGACAGCAGGCCTGATTAACAGCAATATAGGTACATATGTCGGAAGGAATGAGTTCGCGACTTGGCAACTATGTACGCTATCTCCATATGGCCTGTACTTCATCATGGGCGTGAAACGCTCTTTAGTATTTGCAAATTATTATAAGTCACTTGCTTTTTATTTATAACTAACGCCATTTTGACATTTGTCATTTTGTGACTAGCAAAATAATTTTTCCTAACAAATATTGTTTTTACTTAATAAACAATACTACTAAATAATGTACAAATTACAAGACAATATTTTTATTGTTGAAGCATATTTCTGAAGTGCACAGTTTTTTAACGGAGACTAGCAATATTCCTACGCGGAATATAAGCGACAGTTTTACTTGCAGTTTCCTAATAGACTTGTGGATAATACCGCTGTACATCATCTTATGGAAAAGTTTAGGGCTACAGGATCTGTGTTAAAAAGCAAAAATTCTGGCAGAACACGTACACAGCGAAATATTGTTGAACATGTAGAAAACCTTGTTGAAGAAAACACACATTATCCCACGTTATCTAAGTTTTGCGTTTTTTTTGGCTTGAAATGAAGACTACTTTAAACTAAAAAAACTAAATTTGAACATAACGATACGGAACACTTATATAGCGTACATTTTTTGTAATAAAAATAATTTATTATACAGGGTTAGTTAAAAGTATTGAGACGGCGATTTATTGTCGTTAATATTTATTTTAGGGATTTATGTTCAATATAAAAGTTTGTTAGGATATTTTGATCTACATTTGAGAATATTTGAATTTTTTTTCTTCAATTGTTTTTTAGTTACGCATGTCCGCGCATTTTTTTTAAATGGGAACTAGTAAATTTTACTCTACCATTCGATAGAGAATTTTTTTCTGTTTACAAAAATATTTTTGTTTTTTTAAAATTCATTTTAATAACTTTTTTTATAGGAAAAAGCCGGTTCATGTGTTTAACAGATGTTCGGTACATCGCAGAAAGACAGAAGCGAAGCGATAAACAAACTTGAGCGACATAATTTTATCAGTGGTTATTGTGTACGTCAAATCTTTGACAGAAATAATTCATTTGTGCAATTTGTTGCTGTTAATATTAACAATGGCGAGTTTAAGTGAACATGAACGAATTGAAATACTTATGATGTTGGGTTATGGAGATAGACGCAGAAGTTTACAAGAAGTTAGTAATTTATTTAATGATACGCATCCAAATAGAAATCCAATTTCTAAATCCGTTGTTGGTAAAACTTTAAGACGCTTTGAACAAACGGGTAGCGTTAAAGATTTGCCAAGGAGTGGTAGACCTAGAACAGCAAAAAGCGATGATAACAAACTGGATATTTTATTGGCTGTATCTGAATATCCCCATTTATCAACCAATCATTTAGCGGCCAATTTCAATATTTCACAGTCATCGATCGTGTCATTATTAAAAAGTGAAAAGTATAAACCTCATAAGGTACACCTTGTACACGAGTTAACGGAAGATGATTTTGATAGGAGATTACAATTTTCTGAAGAAATGTTAAATATTTGTAATAATAATGAAAATTTTGTCAACAATATTCTTTTCTCAAACGAAGCTACTTTTTGCCTTACCGGTGAAGTAAACGGACATAACTGCAGATACTGGTCATCGGAAAATCCCTCTTGGTTTTTGGAGCACCATACGCAGTACTCCCAAAAGGTTAATGTTTGGGTTGGCATTCTAGGCGGTCATATTATCGGTCCCTTTTTCATCAATGGTAATTTAACTTCGGCTCTGTATTTGCAGTTATTGCAAAATGAAATAATACCTGCTAGTGCTACGTTCTATCCTCATGAAAACAGTGAACACCTGCCCAATGACAGTATCTGGTTCCAGCAAGATGGCGCCCCACCACATTATGGTGTAAATGTTCGTCAATATCTGGATAACGTTTTCCCCACAGATGGATTGGAAGACGAGGAACCATTGAATGGCCAGCCCGTTCGCCAGATTTAAGTCCTTTAGATTTTTTTCTTTGGGTAACGTAAAAAACAAAGTCTACAAAGATAAGCCCGATAACGTCGAAAATTTACAAATCCGAATTACCAGAACGATACAAGAAATTCCCCGAGATTTTTTACAGAACTCTGTTCGGGGTTTTGTAAATCGATTGGGTCAATGTCAAATTACTAATGACGACAATTTGAACACTTACTTTAATTTACTTTGTTATTAATTTGTTTAATTTTTCTTGTGAAAAAGTTATTAAAATGAATTTAAAAAAAACAAAAATATAATTGTAAATAGAAAAAAAACCTCTATCGAATGGAAGAGCTAAATTTACCAGTTCCCATTTAAAAAAAAATGCTCGAACAGGCGTATCTGAAAAAACAATTGATGAAAAAAAAAACAAATAATCACAAATGTAGATCAAAATATCTTAACAAACTTTTATATTGAACATAATTCCCTAAAATGAATATTAACGACAATAAATCGCCGTCTCCATACTTTCAACTAACACTGTATATTGTAGGGTATATATTTATGTCGGGTAAATTATACGAGAAAATAATGTTTATTAATTGCTAAGCAAAATATTTTATTTTATGTCAGCAATAAGAACAAGGTTTTGCGGCATCCCCTCTAACTCCAGTAAAGCATTGGTTTTGCTTATCATTGTGTGAAAACCTTGTGTAGAAAATTACTCAAACATACGAGGTCAGGGCTAAGTTTTTAATTTTGTTGTCATATTTAACGAACAGGACATACGAGGCAGCGTTTTCAAGTTTGCGGAATGGGGTAAAACAAGAAAAAATCGAAATTATTTTTCTTTTTCAATATGTTCACCTGCAACCCTAACACATTTTTTAGATATGTCAATTAGCTTGTGTACGTATTCAAAGAGAAATTTTTTATTTATGAGGGTGGATCGGACACTACGCGGCCTAACAAAGAAAACGCAAGTTTTTTTGACAAAGAACAATGCTAACATTGCTATGTTGTTGAAGCAACCTCAGAAAAAATTTATTTTTATAATTATTAAAACTTGGATTGTAAAAAATAAAGTAACCTCTAGTTAAAACAAAAAAAACAGTTATTTGTTTTATAAACTTCTTTAATTCATAAACATTTACAGTGAAAAGAAAGAAAGTTTTAATTATTAGAACAAAAGTAATTATTCGTTTAGTTTAGTGGCTTCAGCCTACCACAAGGATACTCATCATTAAAGAAACAAATACGAGGATTTTGCTTGCAAATCTGATACTGTCTACATCCTGGCTCAACAGTCGACGTGCATTTGCACTGCGGACTATAATAAAAAAAAACTGTTACTTCAAAATAACGCTAATTGTACGAATAATATATTTACGTTTCCAGTGCAACTCCAGCAAACATCATTCCACCAAATATAAATGTTAAAAGTATGTAAACAATTTTTATCCCCATTTCATCAACTCTTGCAGTAAATATTGAACAAGTTTGCTCATTTAATATCAATGTTTATATAAGCCGAATTGACATACATCGTTAAGTTGGAACAATCATATAAATTGTGAAATGTGATCGAAACAATTATAATAACCGGCCGCTTTAAATCTACCAAGAAATTAAAAAAATAAGAATCGATAATACCGTAAATGAACCAAATAATGAAAATTTCCATTCTGAACTTCAAAATTGACTTCAATGGTTTTGATTTTCTGTAACGGACCATCTTGAAAGTCGTTCTTTACTATTGCTACGCTTCCTGCACATTGGCGAATTATTTATTCATGCTAAAATTAAGAAATAATAACAGCACGACATAACAGCGACATTGCGGCAACAAACTTGATTTCTATTAAAAACTGCCGAAGACCTCATCGGAAATCGATTGGAATATTTTTCAAATTATTAATAGCCACATCTAATGTGGTTAACCCATCATTTAATTTGAGATTTTGGTTTTCAAAATAAGTGATTAGTTTTCGCAAATTTCCAAAGTGTTCCTGAAGAAAGTACAACTGAGATTTTAAATTTGGAATTTGTATTAGTTCATTGTCAGAAATACGAGTATCGTCATTTAAACATATTGCTATGGTTTTTTCCCCTATAAATATTTAAATTTTATTATAAATCTATGTACCATTATTTTGAACTTGTATGTATATTTCATATGCCTGGTGCAAAAACTAGTTTTACATTGAAGCCACCGCGCTTGATGTGGACTGAGAGACAACTTTAAATCTATAGACACAGTTTACCAGTAAGACGAGAACGTTCATTTTATTTAGAAAATAGATAATTATCTATATAAAGTAATATTCGGTTTGAATTTGTGTTAATAGTTGATGGTGTTTGTTATATCAATTTCCCGTATATTCTGCGAGTTTGTAGTCTCGTAATATTGATTTATATATTTAAAACAACGTTTTCTTGTCTACGTATCTCACACAAATTTTTTATGTAAGTAAAAATATATATATTTTTGAAAGATATCTTATTAATTCAAAAGAGTTGAATATCGTATTTCAATTGTATTAACATTGTTCTTTAAGAGATTTAGTCTTAGTTAGTTGAGATTAATGACAAAGAATATTTCTAAATTCTACGTAAAAAAATATAATTTTAAAATTTTATTTCGTTTGCTTTTCAAGGGAATTTTTTGTTACATGTGAGCGCGCATGTGGTAGATTTTGATCGTGTTGTCAAGTTTATACTGTGTGTTTCTCTGGGAGAAATTAAAAATAATCTTTATTATTATTTTTATATAAGTTTGTTCGGATGTCATAGAGGGTTTTTTATTTCATTTAGCTGTCATTATCAATGAAATTTTTACCTCTGGGTGTAATAAATTACATTACACAATCTTTATACTTTATAAAGATAATTTTTTTTCTTTTTTTGATTTCTGTATTAAATTTTCATTTAAATTTTATTGTGATCTTTATTTAATTAACCTGTCATCACGAATTTAATAAGTAACTTAAAGAAATATAAAGATACATTGTAGTGAATTCTTTTACTGTCGCATTAAACATTTTGTAGAACAGACAACCACGTTTCCGATTGGAACCCTGAGAAGAAAGTCCCATTTGTTGGAAATAGTTGGGTAGATTTGTCGTGAACGGTGGTACAGTAAATATAAACACCACAGTTCATAGCAATATGTTTCCTATACAGTGTGTCCACAGATTCATTCTCAACATGGGGATCTCGTTTATTATGAGAGATAGAGATTTGGTTAAATGGGATAAATAGCTTTGAATATTTAACGTACTTCGAGCGATATAGCAAAAAAAGTGAATGTTTATTTTTTCAATTTTCTGTATTTTTAAAGCAAGATAAATTTAATTTGCACGTCCATAAGGCACTTTTTTAATAGGAATCTGGTGGTGTATTTAGATTTGTGAATACTGATAGTAGTTGCGCTACAGTGGTCAAGTTTCATTTTTCTTATGGGGGTCATAGTTGGCTATGACACCATCGAAAAGAATTTTTCTTTCCCTTTTCAAAAATGTATAATTTGTTATACCTAATACCAAACCTAATTTCAAAATTAAAAAAAAAGTAACATATTGTTACATTAACAGGTTAGAGTGGTTGTGGCATTTAACAATAAGAAACTTTGGAAACATAAAACAATCTAAGACACAACTGTCATTGTTAGTGTTTGTTTATAGTTGGCATTTAGTTTATGTTCTATGAAATTTACAAATCGAATAGCAAAATAAATACCTAACATAATAAAATATAAAGTACCATTTAAATACTAAATTTAGTAATTATTATTAAATAATTTTTCTGTCATGGAGCCGTTTAGTAATAGTAACAAATTTGATATGTTTTCCTGTTATATTCTGTGCCACAAAAATTCGAAGAGAGCTGCCGAAATGTACATAAACCAGTATCCAGAACGCATACTGGGGCTGTCTGCTGTCTTTGTACTTACAGAAATTTAAAGGTAAATTTAATACATCACGGATCATTTACTAAGCCATATACAAGCGCATAAGTAAACTAAAACTAATGTTTTACAAGCAGTTGTTCAAATTCCAGACACATCAGTTTGGGAAATTCAACGTAACACCGGCATTCCCAAATCTACTGCTCATAAGATTTTGGCCTCCCACAAATATCATCCATATAAATACAATATATGTCAATATTTAAGACCAGAGGATAATAAAAGACGAAGAGAATTTTATGAATGGTACACTAGGCAATGCCATGATAATGATAATTTTTCTTCTCAAATGTTATGGTCCGATGAAGCTAGATTCACAAACAATGGTTTATTCAATGGATAAAATTTACGATTTTGGTCTACAGAAAACCCTCATGTAATCAGACCTGCTCGACATCAAGTGCGCTTTGGATTTAATGTCTGGTGTAGTATACTAGGGTCAGGATTAATTGGTCCAATAATTTCTAATTAAACACTAACGTCCGACGCTTATTTGCATTTACTGCAAAATAATAATGAAGATTTGCTGAGCGAATCTCGTACCTTTACAAGAGGCTCATAATTGTTGGTTTAATCAGGACGGTGCTTCAGCACATAATTCCAGAATTGTAACCAATTTTCTCAGTCACCAAGATCTCCTGGTCTGACGCCGCTTGGCTTCTATTTGTGGGGTTACATTAAAGACAAAATATATGCCCGCAGCTACAATAACGTAAATGAACTTCGTGAAAGCGTGGTTCACGAATGTCGAGCTATTCCAAGCCGTATTTTACATAAAGTTGTTAAATCTACTATTTGTAGATCCTATTTATGTTTGGAAAATGATGGTTTGAACATCTTTTATAATTTCTTATTATAGTTTTGTTTTAAATAATATAAGTATTTTTTGAGCTGCCTATGTTTTTAATTTAATAAATAATTGTTGCCAAATAAGGTTTTCTTCCTTTCTTTGATTGTAAAACTTTCTATTGTCAAATGTCACAACCGCTCTGACCTGTTAATGTAACAATTTGTTATTTTTTTTAATTTTTGAAATTAGTTTTGATATCAGGTATAACAAATTAAACATTTTTGAAAACGGAAAGAAAAATTTCATAATAAGCGAGATTCCCATGCTGAGAATGAATTTGTGGACACCCTGTATATATGCAGCACTGTCGATGACAAATAAAAGTATTTTTTTGTTTGTAGGTACAGGGTTATTCATTATAAATGGCCCAGCCCTTACCATAGTTATTATTGCTTAAAAAAAAATTTTTGAAATAAAAGTTGTATGGTTATAGACTAATTTTATTATAACGTTAACAAAAGTACAGTGGCGTGCGTAGTTTAGGGGACACAAAAAATAATTGTTTTTTTTAAATGAGACAACCTGTATATTATTAAATTTTTGAAAAGATCTTTTTCTTCTGATTTCAAAAATATACCATATCATGCCCCTGTCTTACACCGTTATTAAAGGATAAATATAGTAAATTAAACTAGTTACTATAAATATTGAAAAGTTAATATCATCAAAGAAAGCTATGAAAATAACAACTGTCATGTTTATTAAATGTCATTTCTTTATTGAAACATTCAAAATGGTTTACAGTGTAGCAGAAAAAATTCAAATATTTACTTGCTATATGGAAAATAACAAAGATAAACGTGCAGCGCAAAGAGCATACAGGGAGTTTTATCCAAATCGTCCAACACCCGCAGACAATACGTTCAGACGTATTTACCAATAGGTAAATAATACTGGTAGTTTTAATAGAAAAAGGCGAGTCGTTCATGCAAACAACGAAGGTCAATTAGATGTACTGCTTTATTTCGACGGTAAGCCCTCTTATAGGTATTCTTGAAAAGTTTTTTTAAACACTATATTATTTTTTAGAAAATTCTGAATGTTGAATGTTGAATGTTAAATATAAGTTACTCTAAAATACAACGTACCTTGAAAACTAACAACTACAAACCATATAAAATTTTACCCGTACAACTTTTGACAGAGGCTCATAAAAAGAAAAGGTTAGAGTTTTGCCGCCAAACGATCCAAACGTTATATGAAGATCCTGATTATTTGACTAAAATATTATGGATCGATGAATCATGCTTTTCTACGGCTGGAGTTTTTAATAGGAAAAATCGTAGGTCATGGGAAAACAAGGAGAATAGGAAAAGATTGATAAAACCAATAAAAAAATCAGGAAGAAAAACTCTTAGTGTATGGTGTGGAATTTTCAGAAACAAAATTGTTGGACCCATATTTTATGATTTCAATTTAACTGGAGTTACATATCTGGAAATGATTCTTCCTGAAGTTGAAATTATTCTTGTAGAGAATTTTCCGGACGTTCAACTTCAGGATATGATTTGGATGCAGGATGGGGCAACTCCGCATAATGTCCTACCTGTTAAGGAGCATTTGAACAATGCATTTCAAGTGTGGATAGGGAATAATGGAACCATATTATGGCCTCCTAACAGTCCGGATCTATCCCCTACGGACTCATATTTTTGGGGGTTTATAAAAGACATAATATATAATAATAATGACTGTATTCAAGTCATGAAAGACCGAATTCAATTAGAAATAAATAATCTAAATGTAAACAATCAAGCCATTTCTGATGCAATTCAAAATATAATTAGACGTTTAGAATTATGTATTGAAAATAATGGTGGACACTTCGAACAACTTTTGTAAGTTATTATTTATTTATAGTTGTAAAGTTATCTTTTTTATATTCGTTTTATAGGTATTATTTGTAATTTTAATTAAATGTTGACCAAAACTCATTTGTAGATACAAAACTTTTATTTAATAACTTAAGAACCGTGTAAGACAGGGGTATGATATGGTATATTTTTGAAATCAGAAGAAAAAGATCTTTACAAAAATTTAATAATATACAGGGTCTCATTTAAAAAAACCTATTATTTTTTGTGTCCCCTAAACTACGCACGCCACTGTACTTTTGTTAACGTTATAATAAAATTAGTTTATAACCACACAACTTTTATTTCAAAAAATTTTTTGTTTATGCAATAATAACTATGCTAAGGGCTGGGACATTTATAATGAATAACCCTGTACCTGTCGTCCGAATGAAGCATCTATCCACCAAATGCTATGCAAATTCTCGTAAATGGTTTAAGCTACTGTTTCCGCATAAACTGTATTTATAACTTTTGTTCCTATTACATATGGAATAGTTGAATGTAGTACATCAGCTGCAACATTTACCACACATATCGACAGTTCGTCAGCACTTATCCATAGGTACTAGTTTAAAAGATGTTTTCTAATACATTTTACTGCTTTCGTGTAGCACTTAGGAACATAGTATTTGCGTAAGGTGGAGATATCAGGAATATTTAGACCAGTATGTTTTTCGAGAAATGTTTTGAAAGTGCTATTGTTAAGTTTATTTAATGGAATATTTGCCGCCATTAAAGTTTCACAGAGGTCTTCGTTAAAATTGTCAGATTCCAACGGGTTTAATTTCTGTGTATTTATTTGCGATGCTAAGTGACGTTTTACGTGCAATTTATTGGAATTTCTTAAAGATATTTTACAGACTTTGCAATACATTTCGAAATCACTGACAATGGACATGCAATCAGTATGACTCTTAATCCATCGCTCTTAATCGCTATTGTTTCTCGATGCCATTCTCGACGTTGTTCCTTAACATATTTGAAAAAGTAACTTGAACAAAGTTCTAGATCTAAATAAATGAAAATTAAAAATGTATTCGTAAGTTATTTGAAGCTTAACGAAACTCACCGGACACTTACGTGGAAATAATTGGGAGAAGTAGATTCAATGAAACGATATTAAACAGAATCTATTACAAAAATTACGAAGTATCTATGTGATTAACAGTTAAAACAATGAAGAAAAGGAACTGACTCAGCGTACTTTATTTATCTTACAAAATATAAACTAATAAATAAATAAATTTTTAAAAACTCCTCACGCTATCTACGCCCATGAAGAAAGGAATTTAATTGTAAAATTGAAGTAATTGCGTCACAATTCAACGACGAAAAACAAATGTGCGGTTAACCGAATGATTAGTGTTATTCAATAACTGCGCGTTGTACTTAGCGATATTATAGCCTATTTTCTCTCGTCCAGCTATAGGTAAAAAATACATATATAGGTGTAAGTCCATTAATACGATACCAGATGGCAGCACATACTCCAAAGGAATCACGTATTGAGCCACGTGTTTCTGTCTCACTAGACCTCGTCAGTGTGGCTAGTGAAGTAAAGTTTTATGCCTCATAGGTATACCAAATTTTATTATATCAAGTGGTGCCAGATAATGTAGTGACATCTGACGGACAAAGAAGACTACGCCAAAAGAAGCGATTTTCTCTCGTCCAGCTATGAGACAGAAACACGTGTTTTTGGCTGAAGTAAGAGTTGGAAAATACAAGGTGTATGTCCATGTGTACAGATACAGACGTGTGTAATGCATATATGTTTCATTTGTAACAAATGTGTAATACGTGCTTAACGTATTGATGTACTCAAATTTCTTTGGTATATGTGCTGCCATCTGGCATCTTGTTAATGTACTCACAACCTATATACGTACATATTTTATCCCTTCTCTACCGTCATAGCTGGACGAGGGAAAATCGTTATTTTCGGCATAGTCTCTTTTGTCCATCAGATGTCACTATATCAACTCTGCCTGCTGGGAGGGGGGTGGATTGAGTAGCTCCAAAACCCCAGCAGCCGGTTCCAAGCCCGGATAAAAGAGGAGGGTTCTGCGATAGGCCAGTAACCTATCCAGGTAAAATGTAGAACCACTTACACACCTTTAAGCGACGCCTCGAATTGGACTGATAACAAAGATGACAACCGCAAACGTAGAAAGGAACAAGGATTGGGTATACGAGAACACTTAAAAATTGCTACCTGGAACGTGCGAGGATTAGCACATAAACTGGATGAATTACAGGAAGTACTGAATGAACATAAGATAGAGATAGCAATGATAACAGAAACAAATAAAAAGCTAAATGGTTCGTTAGACTTAAAGAACTATACTATGATATATGCTGGGGTGGAACAACAACAGAGAGCATCGGCAGGAGTAGCGGTCTTAATGAACAATAAATGGAAAGATAGAATACAATATTATAAGTGGGTGAATGAGAGAATTTTAGTTATAAGATACAGAGTAGATAGAGGACATCTGAGCCTAATCTGAAGAAGGGAGAAAAGAAGAAACAGAAGTATACTACCAAATACTTCAGTCAGAACTAGACACAATAAACAAAAATGATTACATAATAGTGGGTGGAGACTTGAATGCAAGAATCGGAAACAGACCGGTGGAGAATGTAATGGGGACCAACGGAGAAATAACGCTAGAGAAATAACGCCAGCTACAATAATATGAGGATTATGAACACATACTATAAACACAAAAATATCCATAAGATTACCTGGTCAGCCAGAGGGCAAAGCTCTATAATAGATTACTTCCTTTCGAACCAAAAAACAGCATCTCTCTTTGAAGATACAAGAATATTCAGAGGAGCAGACATTAACAGTGACCACTACATGCTAGTAGCAAAAATAAAACTACTAACTAGATGGTACAAACAAAAAATAAATGTAGATAACCAAAAACTGAAGGTCTACCTTTTGAAGGAAGATTCGATAAAAACACTCTACCAACAGAGGTCACAAAAATACAATAAAGAAATAAAACCAAACAAGAAAATCAATGACGAATGGAAAAATATCCAAGAGATAATAATGACAACGGCTACTGAAACCCTTGGATATCGAAATCAAAAAATTAAAAGCAAGAAACTGAAATACTGGAACCAAGAAATCAAAGAAATGATCACCAAAAAGAAACAAACATATTTGACATGGACACAGAACAAAACAGAAGAAAATAGAATAGCATATAAGAACATAACAGCCGAAGTGAAGAGAATATGTAGAAAAAATAATCAAGATAGTTGGGACCGATTTATTTCAAATGTAGATGACGATATACACGGAAGACAGGAGTTCGCTTATAAAATGATGAAACACCTAAATAAAACAGAAAAAGATGATGCGAAGATCAACATCATAAATAAAGACGAATGGTTGGCATATTATACCAAGCTCTGGACAAAGGAAGAGAAAATGGAAAATCCAGGAAATAGAAACGAAAAAGATGATGAAGATGATAGAAGTGTAGTCCAGATAGAAATGGGAGAACTAGAAGAAGCACTACAAAAAACAAAAAACCGAAAAGCGCCAGGACAAGATAATATAAACCCGGAACTTCTCAAATTTGCCCACATAGAGGTGAAATCAAGATTCTTACAACTACTAAATAAATGCTGGAGAACAAAAAAAATACCTGACAGTTGGAAGATCGCCAAGATAACACCAATATTTAAAAAAGGAAACAGATCCAAATGCGAAAACTAAAGAGGCATATCCCTGCTAAACACCGCATATAAAATATATTCCAAAATAGTGACAGCCAGATTAAATAAAATAGCAGAAAATATACTTATGGAGGAACAGACGGGTTTCAGAAGAGGAAGATCTTGCACCGACAATACTTTTACAATTAAGCAAATAATAGAGAAACATCGAGAACATAACAAACAAACACATATGTTGTTTATAGACTACAAAAAAGCTTTTGACAGAGTAGTAAGAGAAAAACTATGGGACATACTGGAAAGCCGAGGAATACCTTTACATTTGATTAAAGTTATTAAGAGTATGTACAAAAACTCAAAGATTACCATAACCGATAGCGAAACGGAAGTGGCAACCGTCAACTTAGGACTACGGCAGGGTTGCAGCCTGTTACCTATACTTTTTAAAAATTGAATCGATTCTGCCTTTACTTGATGTAAATCCATATCAAATGATAAAAACACACAATGTTGTATTAGATTTACACTTTATTTAATAATATTTAATAATGACTATATAACAGCTGTTTCACCGTACAACGTACAACAACATATCTGAAGAAACCGTTGTACGGTGAAACAGCTGTTGTATAGTCATTATTAAATATTATTAAATAAAGTGTAAATCTAATACAACATTGTGTGTTTTTATCATATACTTTTTAATATATATATATATATATATATATATATATATATATATATATATATTGATGACGTGCTACGGGAATGGCTGACAAATACTAAGCACTACACACATGACCTAAACAGACAAAAATACCTAATGACCATACTCTTCGCCGACGATCAAGCTCTAATAGCCAGGGACGAGGACACACTTCAAAGAGCTGTCTACGACTTAAATAGAATAAGCGAGAAATACAATCTAATGATATCAACAGAAAAAACTAAAGTAATGGCCTTCAGCGTAAACGAAACAGTGCGATCAAAAATAATAATTAATAATAAGCCAATAGAACAAGTAAAAACATTTAACTTCCTTGTATCCACTATATCGTATTTATACGATGACACGGATATACACACGAAACTAACAAAATTCAACAGAATAAATGGCACCATAGCCAGAACACTAAAAAATAAAGTGAGGAAGGACACGCTGTTAAAATTCTATAAAACAATGGCAATCCCATGTGGTATATATGGGAGTGAAAGCTGGACCATTACCAAAGCGAATGAAAGAACAATCCAAACATCGGAGATGAGGTTCCTAAGAAGAGCAGCAGGCTACACAAGAATGGATAGGAAGAGGAACACAGAAATAAGACAAGAACTTGGAGTTGAAGATTTGAACGAGATGATAAGAGAATACAGACGTAAATGGAGAGAACACGTAGAAAGGATGGAAGATGATAGGATACCCAAAAGAATATGGAAATATAAGGCGAAAGGAAGAAGAGCGACAGGACGCCCACGGAAAAGATGGGCAGACCAAAAATAAAGGTCGTAACAGGCTCAAAGCCTAATACGTGAAGTAAGAAGTAGAAGATGTCACTATATCATCTGGTGCCACCTGATAGAACAAAATTTGCTATGCTTATGAAGCGATCCATCAAACTTTACTTCTCTAGCCAAACTGATGAAGTCTATTGAGACAGAAACAAGTGTTTTTGGCTGAAGTAAACGTTGGAAAATACGAGGTGTCTGTCCATGTGTACAGATACAGATGTGTGTAATGCGGCGAATATTTTGAAAAACAATAAAATAGTTTGTTCCCAAAAATTCTGTTTTCTTCGCAGATTTTTGTAAAAATATAGAAGGTGGCCCTCGTATTTATAATGAAACGCTCTATTGGAAGGGTTCAGATAATCGTTTCGAAAGATTTGGGAGAAAAGAAAATTTATAAGTTTCTATAACTTTTTTTGTATCTTTCATTTAGCCAAGTATCGATAGCATAGAATAACAAATTTTAACATCAGAGCAATATCAAGAAATGTACATTTAAATATTATTCTTTCTTCCTTTTCGTCATTTTATTTTAAAAAAATGTTGCATAAGTGAGGATGACTTGTACATTTCAAGAGCTAAAATATAATAGAAACAGTAAAAGTCTAGATGGCAGACTGTAGATAAGGATCGTACATGCCTACATTAAGTAGAGCGCACATGTCAAAACTGCCACACACTGAGAATTTAATAAAGGTCCCTTCAAAGTACATTAACCCTCCGTATCGCGCTGTGTCAATTTCAAGAGAAATAAACAAAAACTGGCAAGATAACAGACACAAAAAACTTTTTCAGTATTATTGCTATGAAACTTACGAGATTACGATATATGTGATACACCCTGAGTGCGATGAAAACAATAAGATAAATATAACATATATAACATATATATACAAATCTAATCTCGTAAGCTAAACATATATCTTAACGACGAATTGGCGTAAACTGTAATATTATACGAGGGAAATCCAGAAAGTAGTACCCGTTTACACATACAGATGGCGCTACTGATCCAATTAAAAGCAAAGCGACGCAGATGTCAACAGTGTCATCCTAGCTTTGCGGAGAAAAAGAGTTCCTCCGGTGCGTGGTATAAGTTTTGTGACTGTTTACAATGGCGCATGTCTTAAAAAATCCCGCCAAATGCGAAGTGCTATCTGTGATCCATTTTTTGAATGCATAAAACTTCCTTCCAAGCGAAATTCATCACAGAATTACTGAAATGTATGGTACGGGGACAATGGATGAGTCATCTCTCAGGCGCTGGGATAATGTGCACGATAAAGAGCGCTCAGGTCGCCCTTCCCTTATCACCGACGATCTGAAGAAACGTGTCGATGATTTCATCAGGCAAGATGGGCGCGTAAAACTTAATGAAATGAGTAAACAGTTTCCTAAAATTTCACAATCATTGCTCCATGAAATCGTGATGGATCTACTACCTACGCGTGATGCAGGCGTTGCAATGGCATCTGAGGATGGTCAAAATCTAAACGAAACTCATAGTTGTATCGCACAATGTCTGGGAGCTTCTATTTATTGTGTATGCCCTTAGTCAGTGGTGACGGGTGTGGGTGAATAAAATAAAAAATAGAAGTTAGCGCCACTCAGTTTTCTTACGGAAGCTCTGTCTGAAAACTGAGAACAGGAATCGCGCGGTCTTAGGCGCATGCCCATACAGACTACAAAATAAAATGAAAAGAACTTTCGAGAAAGGATAACTAAAGGCAAAAAAAATAAGCAAAGCTTGGAAACAATTAACTAATTTATTAAACAAATAATCAATTATCCAAAACAAAATTTGTATTCATAGGCATCAGAAAATAAAAATAGTAACATACACCATGTACATGTGAAAGATATATATAATACGGAATTACTACAAAAGAATATGAATATATATATACATATATACATATATATATATATATATATATATATACAAGGTGTGTATAAATTGTCGCAAAAGCCACACGTAGCGACATTCTTCGTTCGGTTCTGAATAAAAAATCTTAATGTTAAAATGTCGTATCATGCTTCCTAAATTCGTAAATGTCCAAATTTGACAGTAATGATTTTGATTTAACTCACTTTGAAATACAAACTTATTGTTCTACAACGTTGCCAAATGTGTTTTTCGTGGAAGTACGTTAATGAATAAATGTTTAAAACAAGCTTTTAAATCAAAAAGAGAACGTTTACGAAATAACACTAGTAAAAATTTTTTCTTTAAACTAAATTGCATCTATCTCTATTAACAGATATCGAAGAGCAAAGGTTAGTTACGCACTAAAAGTCTGAACTTCAAGAACCCCGTGAAAACAAACGAAGCATGATACGACATTTTAACATTAAGATTTTTTATTCAGAACCAAACGAAGAACGTCGCTGCGTGTAGCTTTTGCGACAATTTATACACACGTTATATATATATAATTATTTCGTGACCTTGGTATGATATGGTAAATTCAATCATTTGGCGATTTAAGGTCTGATTTATCTTTTATATCCTTGATAAAGGCATCATTGCCGAAACATGTAGGGTTGTTTTAAATATATATATACTTTAAAGTAAGCCTGACCTTAAATCGCCAACTGATTGAATTTACCATATATACATATATATATATATATATATATATATATATATATATATATATATATATATATATATATAGTTGATTAATTAGTCGGCGATTTAAGGTCTATTTTACTTTGATATGTATATATGTATTTAAAATAGCCTTACATGTTTCAGCACATAGTGACTTTTTCAAAGAAATTCAAAATATAAATGACAGTAATTTATATATATATATATATATATATATATATATATATATATGTAGTTGTCATGGATAAAATTAAAATATTCAAAGATACATTCAAGTTTAATAACAATAATTCATGCCTCGGAACACTCGACAGCAAGATATCATTTACGAGGGATTGGCAAGCCATGAGATATTACTATGTCTGCACCCGTATTCGCCTTGAACGAGAAGGAAAACCTACAAAACCTACTCGCACAGCCTATTTAACACCCTGTTTATATTTTTACATTATACCATCTTGAAGCATATAAAGTGTTAGACCCCAAGTTGATATCCAAAGAATAATTCGATGCGCGATACCCATCTTCAGCCTACGTCTTAAAACGTCAGACGCTGCAACTGTAAAATTTTTGACAAAAATTGCAAAATACGAGGGTCACCTTTTATATTTTTACTAAATCTGGAAAGAAAACAAAATTTTTGGGAACAAACTATTTTATTGTTTTTCAAAATATTCGCCTTTATGGTCTATACACTTTTGCATGCATACGAACCAGTTTTTAAAACATTTCTTCCACTCTGAATGTAATATCTCAGAAACATTGTTTTCAGAGGCTTTGACTGCTTTCTGAGGTGTTGAAAATCGCTGTTCACCCATTTTTTGTTCCACAGTTGATACCAAAAAGAAATCATTCGGCGACGAGTCAGGTGAATATAGACAATGACACATTATTTCAACGCTTTTCTCTTTTCTTTTCTCAAATAAATTACTGTATACCATTCAGCGTTAACAGTTTTTCGATACTCTAAAGGAAATGTTGCGATGTGTCTACAGCCAAAGAAACAAGCGATCATTTTCTTGGAAGCGCTCCTTGCGCGAACAACTTTTGTGGGGTTCGGTTCGTCTTGAAACACCCATACAGTAGATTGTTGCTTGGTTTCCGGTTCATACGCATATAACCATGTTTCGTCACTTGTGACGTTGTTGTATATGGATTTTGCAGTTCCTACGTTGATTTTTTGCGCATCTCTTTACACCAATTGACACGAGCTGCTTTCTGTGCTTCAGTCAAGTTATGTGGAATCCATTTGCAACATATTTTTTTACAAATAAATGTTCATGTAAAAGCGAATGAATTGAAGTCTGCGATATGCAAAGAGATGCCTCTACCTCACTATAAGTCACATGTCGATCGTTTTCTATCATTTTCCGCACAACATCGGTGTTTTTTTGGAATCACAACAGCTTTTGGTCGACCTTTAAGTGATTCTTCACTCACTGAGGCACAACCATGACGAAATTCTGCAAACCAATTGTAAACTGCCTTCTCTGATGGTGCTTCATTACTAAAAGTTGGCCGAAGCGATATAATGCATTCTTGTAGGCCTTTTTATAATCGTAAAAAACTATCCAACGAAAACCTTCGTGAGTAATCTCCATTATTTTACAAACTCGCTGTCTTAAAACTGTCACTGTTAACAAACTACTTACTCAATTTCTATGCTATCGCAGATTTCACATTGACAAATATCAAACTTTAAGAATATAGAGATTACATATTGCAGTGAACTGTGCTTTTGCTTATAAATGCAGCTCACCACAAATGTCCGGATTAGCTCAATCGTCGATTCTTCTAGCTGGGATCTTCGTACCTCAGATCTTGCTCTCGCACAAGCAAGAACGTGGAAAATCAAATTTAAAGTACCATTAATAACAATCACAATTTTGCTTAACAAAATTTGTTTAAAAAAAAAACCCCTTTACGGAATGAAAGAGAGAGAAAGCTTGAATAACTAAAGCTAGAAGGAAACAGTCTGTGTGATAAATTACACGCACATAGAGAAAAACCTCCTATGACTCGCGAGCAATAATAAAACTAATAAATAATTAAGAAAATTGTCAAATTCATATATTTACTTTAACCCCCAAACTTAAAACGTCAACAGAGACCAACTGTTAACCACGCGTGTCAATGATCAGATCATGCGCAACATAAACATGATAAAATATTCCCTCCAAAATCCTGAATAAAATTGTTCTAGAAAATCTTGACATAAAAAAACTCCCTCACAAAAACATGATAATTTTCTTAAATATCCATATAATACTCTACTATCAACAATAATGAAAGTTTAACATATAAGCACAAATATCAAAGAATTATCTCGAAATAGGAATTTATATAAATCAAATGTGTGAAGTACTTACATCGACATAAACACTTTTACACAAAGAAACTAAGGCGAAAGATACCAAATATAATTAAATTTAAAACAAACGAGATCACCAACCCTCGTAAAATTCGTAAATGAAATTAAATGCACATCAAAAACACTAAAATAAAATAAACCGACTTTAAATCAAATACAACAGGAAAAAAAATGATGTTTTTTTATCCCGACCATATGCTTCAACAACTCTGGTATCTCTGACGATGAAAAGCCGAAAAAGATCAGACATAGCACAACAAAGCTACAAAATAGGACCGCCAGACGGACTACTTCCTAAACAAAATTATTATACAGTTCTGACCATTAAAATAAATTCAAAAATATAAACATTTAAATATACACTATAAATTAAAAATACATTTTAAATAAATGTCATTAATACAATATAAGTTCAATATAATTCTTCTTTTTCTTCTGGGAAAAAATCATTGCAATATGTCAAAGGCAGCATCTAGTAGTCGATTGTAAAAATATAAAAGGTGTCCCTCGTAACTAAAACTACTTGTCGGAAGTGCACATAACCATATATCACTGCAAATGCAAGCTGACTTTCGAAATAATTTCTAAAAACATTTCTATATAATCAAAGGAATCAAACATGCTATGAAACAAATGTTTATTATTTTCTATTTTTACAGTTCGAATTTAGTTTTGATAACTGCAACAGTTATTTTGCAAGCTAATTTCAAACCGAGTGGACTGCATTGAAAACGAATTTAATGAGAGAAAATTTTAGAGCCATGATTTAGTACGATTTTAAGAGTTCATTAACTCCAAAACAAAGTGTTTCAAGACTTCGTGCTGGATTTGGTGATCAAGCTCCTTATCAGAGGAGTGTTTACAACTGGTATAATGAATTTGAATTACCAAAGGGTTTCACTTAGTGACGATTTTCGCGAAGGAAGGCCAATCTCAGCCGTTACTGAAACAAATGTAGACGCCGTACGAAGAATGATTCAAGACGACAATCAAGTCACGTATAGGGTTATTAGAAGCACCTTGGGCATTGTCATGACTACAAGAAACAAGATTTTACATAATAGTTTCGGTGCGAGAAAAGTCTGTTGTTTTTGGATACCTCATAATTTAACACAGGAACAAAAACAATACTGAGTGGAAAGGTGTAAAAAAACGCTTAAGAAATATGATGTAGGTAGATCTAAACCAGTTTACAACAACTGGTGATATAAGCTGGATATATGCATTTGAACCGGAATCAAAACAGCAGTCGGCTTAGTGGATGCTTCCAACAGAACTTAATCCAGTCAAAGTAAAAAGTCAAAGCGTTGGAAAGAAAATGGTAGCCAGTTTCTTCTCAAAATCAGGACCTATTACAACAGTTATGCTTGAAAATAAACGTACGGTTACTGCAGAATGGTACACGACAGTATGTCTGCCAAATGCTGTTCAAAAGGCTCGTTTACGACTAGATCTGAGTTTGTCCTTCACCACGACAATGCTTCAAGTCACACTGCGCGTCAAACAAGCGAATTTTTAAAAGTCTCCGGACTAAAGTTACTAAATCATCCGCCATATAATCCGGACCTGGCACCTTCAGATTCCTTTCTATGTCCAAGACTAAAGAATAAAATGCGTGGTGTGCGATTTGCATGCCCAGAAGATCAAAAACCTTATATCTGAAGTGACTCAAGGAAAGTGGAATTAATGCTATGATAACTGGATTTATCGAATGTCTAAATGTATTGAGTTTATGGGCGAATATTTTGAAAAATAATAATAAAAATTATTTTTAACTACAACATTTTGTTTGATTAGTTTGCAGAAATAATCAGTGCCACCCTCGTATATACGTACAGAAAATCTCACCTTCCTATCTATGTTAGTTTTCACGCCAAACTCTACAGACACACTATTGGCGCACCCAGTATAATACATATTTACATGTTATAGCCGCATTGGAACAGTTTAATTTTTCATGTGGCATATCCTGTCGGTCATTTAAATGTTTGCGTGTTGAATATTTTAAAAAAGCTCAGTCAGCTATAACTAAAACACATAAAACGTTGTTCGGAAAAATATAGTAATGCTTCGTGCATCTAATAAGTATTCGAATATTTTGGTGAATAACAAAATAACATAAATTTACCGATTTATTTTTAAAAGCGTGCGGCAGTATGACATTTAAATTTAACCGAAGCTTATTTTTACAACTGAATGCATCGCGAGTCTTTTTATTTTATTTCGTTCAAAATTGGAGCAATTAGTACAACTTGCGTCAGTTCTAGTTTCCGAAATACAATCCAGTTTCTGTGTGTATATCCAAATAACGGCTAATGCTTTCAAAAAATGTCGTTTTATTCGTACGAACTTCGTAATAAATTGCTCGAGTTACGATAAATTCTATTTTTGCAGCTTTTAAAAGTATTTCCTGTATCTATATATCCTTTGTGTGTATATATATATATATATATATATATATATATATATATATGTAGTTGTCATGGATAAAATTAAAATATTCAAAGATACATTCAAGTTTAATAACAATAATTCATGCCTCGGAACACTCGACAGCAAGATATCATTTACGAGGGATTGGCAAGCCATGAGATATTACTATGTCTGCACCCGTATTCGCCTTGAACGAGAAGGAAAAACTACAAAACCTACTCGCACAGCCTATTTAACACCCTGTTTATATTTTTACATTATACCATCTTGAAGCATATAAAGTGTTAGACCCCAAGTTGATATCCAAAGAATAATTCGATGCGCGATACCCATCTTCAGCCTACGTCTTAAAACGTCAGACGCTGCAACTGTAAAATTTTTGACAAAAATTGCAAAATACGAGGGTCACCTTTTATATTTTTACTAAATCTGGAAAGAAAACAAAATTTTTGGGAACAAACTATTTTATTGTTTTTCAAAATATTCGCCTTTATGGTCTATACACTTTTGCATGCATACGAACCAGTTTTTAAAACATTTCTTCCACTCTGAATGTAATATCTCAGAAACATTGTTTTCAGAGGCTTTGACTGCTTTCTGAGGTGTTGAAAATCGCTGTTCACCCATTTTTTGTTCCACAGTTGATACCAAAAAGAAATCATTCGGCGACGAGTCAGGTGAATATAGACAATGACACATTATTTCAACGCTTTTCTCTTTTCTTTTCTCAAATAAATTACTGTATACCATTCAGCGTTAACAGTTTTTCGATACTCTAAAGGAAATGTTGCGATGTGTCTACAGCCAAAGAAACAAGCGATCATTTTCTTGGAAGCGCTCCTTGCGCGAACAACTTTTGTGGGGTTCGGTTCGTCTTGAAACACCCATACAGTAGATTGTTGCTTGGTTCCCGGTTCATACGCATATATCCATGTTTCGTCACTTGTGACGTTGTTGTATATGGATTTTGCAGTTCCTACGTTGATTTTTTGCGCATCTCTTTACACCAATTGACACGAGCTGCTTTCTGTGCTTCAGTCAAGTTATGTGGAATCCATTTGCAACATATTTTTTTACAAATAAATGTTCATGTAAAAGCGAATGAATTGAAGTCTGCGATATGCAAAGAGATGCCTCTACCTCACTATAAGTCACATGTCGATCGTTTTCTATCATTTTCCGCACAACATCGGTGTTTTTTTGGAATCACAACAGCTTTTGGTCGACCTTTAAGTGATTCTTCACTCACTGAGGCACAACCATGACGAAATTCTGCAAACCAATTGTAAACTGCCTTCTCTGATGGTGCTTCATTACTAAAAGTTGGCCGAAGCGATATAATGCATTCTTGTAGGCCTTTTTATAATCGTAAAAAACTATCCAACGAAAACCTTCGTGAGTAATCTCCATTATTTTACAAACTCGCTGTCTTAAAACTGTCACTGTTAACAAACTACTTACTCAATTTCTATGCTATCGCAGATTTCACATTGACAAATATCAAACTTTAAGAATATAGAGATTACATATTGCAGTGAACTGTGCTTTTGCTTATAAATGCAGCTCACCACAAATGTCCGGATTAGCTCAATCGTCGATTCTTCTAGCTGGGATCTTCGTACCTCAGATCTTGCTCTCGCACAAGCAAGAACGTGGAAAATCAAATTTAAAGTACCATTAATAACAATCACAATTTTGCTTAACAAAATTTGTTTAAAAAAAAACCCCTTTACGGAATGAAAGAGAGAGAAAGCTTGAATAACTAAAGCTAGAAGGAAACAGTCTGTGTGATAAATTACACGCACATAGAGAAAAACCTCCTATGACTCGCGAGCAATAATAAAACTAATAAATAATTAAGAAAATTGTCAAATTCATATATTTACTTTAACCCCCAAACTTAAAACGTCAACAGAGACCAACTGTTAACCACGCGTGTCAATGATCAGATCATGCGCAACATAAACATGATAAAATATTCCCTCCAAAATCCTGAATAAAATTGTTCTAGAAAATCTTGACATAAAAAAACTCCCTCACAAAAACATGATAATTTTCTTAAATATCCATATAATACTCTACTATCAACAATAATGAAAGTTTAACATATAAGCACAAATATCAAAGAATTATCTCGAAATAGGAATTTATATAAATCAAATGTGTGAAGTACTTACATCGACATAAACACTTTTACACAAAGAAGCTAAGGCGAAAGATACCAAATATAATTAAATTTAAAACAAACTAGATCACCAACCCTCGTAAAATTCGTAAATGAAATTAAATGCACATCAAAAACACTAAAATAAAATAAACCGACTTTAAATCAAATACAACAGGAAAAAAAATGCTGTTTTTTTATCCCGACCATATGCTTCAACAACTCTGGTATCTCTGACGATGAAAAGCCGAAAAAGATCAGACATAGCACAACAAAGCTACAAAATAGGACCGCCAGACGGACTACATCCTAAACAAAATTATTATACAGTTCTGACCATTAAAATAAATTCAAAAATATAAACATTTAAATATACACTACAAAATCAAAAAGCATTTTAAATAAATGTCATTAATACAATATAAGTTCAATATAATTCTTCTTTTTCTTCTGGGAAAAAATCATTGCAATATGTCAAAGGCAGCATCTAGTAGTCGATTGTAAAAATATAAATGGTGTCCCTCGTAACTAAAACTACTTGTCGGAAGTGCACATAACCATATATCACTGCAAATGCAAGCTGACTTTCGAAATAATTTCTAAAAACATTTCTATATAATCAAAGGAATCAAACATGCTATGAAACAAATGTTTATTATTTTCTATTTTTACAGTTCGAATTTAGTTTTGATAACTGCAACAGTTATTTTGCAAGCTAATTTCAAACCGAGTGGACTGCATTGAAAACGAATTTAATGAGAGAAAATTTTAGAGCCATGATTTAGTACGATTTTAAGAGTTCATTAACTCCAAAACAAAGTGTTTCAAGACTTCGTGCTGGATTTGGTGATCAAGCTCCTTCTCAGAGGAGTGTTTACAACTGGTATAATGAATTTAAATTACCAAAGGGTTTCACTTAGTGACGATTCTCGCGAAGGAAGGCCAATCTCAGCCGTTACTGTAACAAATGTAGACGCCGTACGAAGAATGATTCAAGACGACAATCAAGTCACGTATAGGGTTATTAGAAGCACCTTGGGCATTGTCATGACTACAAGAAACAAGATTTTACATAATAGTTTCGGTGCGAGAAAAGTCTGTTGTTTTTGGATACCTCATAATTTAACACAGGAACAAAAACAATACTGAGTGGAAAGGTGTAAAAAAACGCTTAAGAAATATGATGTAGGTAGATCTAAACCAGTTTACAACAACTGGTGATATAAGCTGGATATATGCATTTGAACCGGAATCAAAACAGCAGTCGGCTTAGTGGATGCTTCCAACAGAACTTAATCCAGTCAAAGTAAAAAGTCAAAGCGTTGTAAAGAAAATGGTAGGAAGTTTCTTCTCAAAATCAGGACCTATTACAACAGTTATGCTTGAAAATAAACGTACGGTTACTGCAGAATGGTACACAACAGTATGTCTGCCAAATGCTGTTCAAAAGGCTCGTTTACGACTAGATCCGAGTTTGTGCTTCACCACGACAATGCTTTAAGTCACACTGCGCGTCAAATAAGTGAATTTTTCAAAATCTCCGGACTAAAGTTACTAAATCATCCACCATATAATCCGGACCTTGCACCTTCAGATTTCTTTCTATTTCCAAGACTAAGGAATAAAATGCGTGGTGTGCGATTTGCATGCCCAGAAGGTGAAAAACCTTATATCTGAAGTGACTCAAGAAAAGTGGAATTAATGCTTTGATAACTGGTTTTATTGAATGTCTAAATGCATTGAGTTTATGGGCGAATATTTTGAAAAACAATAATAAAAATAATTTTTGACTACAACATTTTGTTTAATTAGTTTGCAGAAATAATCAGTGCCACCTATCTATGTTAGTTCTCACGCCAAACTCTACAGACACACTATTGGCGCACCCAGTATAATACATATTTACATGTTATAGCCGCATTGGAACAGTTTAATTTTTCATGTGGCATATCCTGTCGGTCATTTAAATGTTTGCGTGTTGAATATTTTAAAAAAGCTCAGTCAGCTATAACTAAAACACATAAAACGTTGTTCGGAAAAATATAGTAGTGCTTCGTGCATCCAATAAGTATTCGAATATTTTGGTGAATAACAAAATAACATAAATTTACCGATTTATTTTTAAAAGCGTGCGGCAGTATGACATTTAAATTTAACCGAAGCTTATTTTTACAACTGAATGCATCGCGAGTCTTTTTATTTTATTTCGTTCAAAATTGGAGCAATTAGTACAACTTGCGTCAGTTCTAGTTTCCGAAATACAATCCAGTTTCTGTGTGTATATCCAAATAACGGCTAATGCTTTCAAAAAATGTCGTTTTATTCGTACGAACTTCGTAATAAATTGCTCGAGTTACGATAAATTCTATTTTTGCAGCTTTTAAAAGTATTTCCTGTATCTATATATCCTTTGTGTGTATGCAGCTAGAATATTGCTTTTGGTATGCTTTTTAAAAAATGGGAATACTAATGAGCTTATATTTTTATACCAAAGCAAGATAACTATTATCAGGATGAAATAAAACAAATTTTAATGAATTTCACTTTTTAATTAACACTGTAACGGTCGTTTCGCTCCAACCTGAGCTTCATCAGATATATAACTAACTTATTTACAAATTTTTTTAACACAAGTATACGGTAACAAACACATGTTTTATTTTAAATAGTTGAAGGAATGGAAGGAATTTATTACTAAAATGTCTATGCACAAAACTTTCACTACGGTTTATACAATACTGTACTTAAGTAATAAAACTAGGGATTTACATTATATTACAGGTAGGTAAAGAAGTTCTATGGAAAAATACATTATGTGACTGTCAGAATATCAAATAAATAAATTGAGTAAGGGTGAATTATTTGTTTCTAATTGATCATTTAGGATCTTGTCGGTTTTCTTTAATTTATTAATTTCAAGTGACTCTAATGAATTAAGTTTTTTGCCCTTATTTTCTACGTGTAATATTTTAAATTCTTTGTTAAAATTGTGGTTCGTTGAATTAATAGAAGAGTCACTTTTATTATTTCTAAATGAAGAAAAATGTTCTTTGATGCGTATTTCAAACGATCTGCCTGTCTGTCCGATATACGACATAGGGAAACTACCGCAGGTTAACTCATAGACTCCTGACTTTTTATTGTTGTTTGTTAAATCTTTATTGTTTTTTATTAATTTGGATAAATTGTTGTTAGTTTTATACTCTGTATTAATGTCATACTTTATTAAATATTTACAAATTTTTGTGCTTGAAGAGCCTATAAACGTGATCATTTTAAATTTTTGGGTGTTATTATTTAATATTGGGTAAACTTGTGATATGGCTTTTGTAAGGAGTTTTTTTATTTAAAATGTTATCTATTATATTCCTTTTATATCCATTGTTGATAGCTATTTGTTTAATTAAATTTAACTCTTTCTCGAAATTTGTTTGGTTCAACGGAGTATTGATTAATCTATGTATAAGACTATGATAAGCCGCTAATTTGCGTTGTAAAAAACCTTGTCAACAAATTTTCAAACGTCTTAATATGCTCTTCGTTGAGGATACTCCATAGCATATGTTGTTGATGCTAAAAGTGGATTTCTTTTGCTAGCGCCAAGAACAAATACCAATGTTTATTAGCTCCTCTTACGAAAAATTCATTCTAAAGAAACACAACTATAAACTATTACGGCATGCAAATAAAAAATAATGACAACAAAACTATATAACTGACAACAAGATAACAACTAATAACGAACAAACGGAAATTGATAATTAACTAGCCGAACTTAAGTTATTACGATTAAATGCGATTACAGCAAAAAGGAATTACAGAAAAATACTTTATATGGAAATTTTAAATACATATTTGACGTTTGGTTACACAGCAATTTTTGCTTAATATCATTTCATGGCCAACCAACCAACTATTAGATGCAGCACCGCATATTGAATATTATAAACATAGGTACATCCCATTAAAGGGTTATAACTTCGAAAATACTATAAATAAGTACTATATTATTGGTACCATTTTAACGGAAATTTTACAAGGAATTTGCTGACTAATAAAAAAATTATAGGTTCAATTTAAGAAAAAAGAAAATAGCTTTTAAGCTTCGATAACATTGGCACGATATATTTAACACCCTGTATATGTTGTCACGTTGTTCACCCTCAAAACATATAACGTGTTAGTCCATAAATTGGTAACAAAAGAGTTACGTGATTTACGTCAAGATTTTAACAAAATTTTCAATAAAACCAAAACTAACAGTTGTAAGTGCACATTGTCATATATCATTGCAAAGATAATTTGGGTGGCTATCATCATTATAACAAGAAAGTATAGCAATCTATTTAAAAAAAAAAATTGAAAATGGTTGCGGAACTTTGGAACACCTGTAAATATATAAATAAAAATAGAAAATGCACTGTAGCATACTACATGTGTATACAGTGACGCGCCGTCCATATGGGCAAGGTCGTGCAGCGCACAACGGCGCCAAGGCCTTAAAGGCGCCTACGGCCACTTGTGATACTGATAAGTTAAATTTTAAAAATATTAAAAACATTTTTTGAAAGTTTACAACAAATCAACAAATTTACATAAAACAATTATTACAATTATTTTAGCATTGACAGCAATAATTTTATTGTTACTTCAAAGAGTGTACTTGATATTTGCATCTACACTGTTTTTTGAATAAAGTTAACTTAATTAATATTATTTAATAATTAAAAAAGGTGAAAGGGGTATCTTAAGCATTTTAATAGAAGCTAATAATCATACTGTAATAATGGGAGAGTGGCTGGTAATTTTGGCTCAATACATATAGGGTAAAGGCGCCTATCAGTATTTCGCACGACGGCGCCGAAGATACTTGGCGCGTTACTGTGTGTATACGTAAAATTTCATTGCTACAATTTTATTAGTTTTCATGCTAAGCTCCGCCGACACACTATTGCCGCACCCGGTATAATAAAATCTAGATAACTATTCAATGTATATTATAGTATCGCTTTCATATTTATAACGGGTACTGTGCATATTTTATTTGCTTGTTTGCATTAAAAATATTAGTAGTCAATTAAAAATTTAAAAGCACTTCTTTTTTTTTGTTGAAAAAATATACATAATATATTTGCAATTTTATTACATGAATTCACTTTCGCGATGTATTTTGAACATTAAATAAAAATACAACGACTGACGCATATATCCCACGAAAATAGTCTCAAAATTTGAAAAAACAATTTTTTTATAAACACATTATTTCCAGGCATTAGCCATAAGTTCAAACGATCTAGCACACTTGCATATTTTTCATACCGAAATCTAAAAAAACTTAAGCTGGTCAAGGAAAATCAAAATAACAGAGATTAAATTATTTGTTATTTATATCACGTCCCAATATTTAAGTTAAAGGGTTTCTAAAATGTAAAATCTACTGAGCTAATGTAAAACAATATATGTTATAAATACTTATTAAATTAACAAATCCGTGTCGCTGTCTAGAACAGTTGAATTACAATATCTATGTGAAAGCATAGCAAAGCGGCCGTCTCTTCCTAAAAATATAGAAATCTGTCAAATATTTACGACGAAATATAAATATTTAATGAACGGAAAACGAAAACAAACGTATTCTATATATATACTGGTGGCTAGCGTCCATATGAATGAAAGTGAATTTGAACACATTTCGTCATATTACGGCAACTATTGAAATTAATTTTTAAACACATTTGCGAGAAATTAAAATAGAAGGCATATTGGACAGGTTATTGTTTACAAAAAGGTCGTACGTATAACAATAATTATTATTGTAAGTTGGGAGTTTATTTTGACACTTGTTCTGTAGGATATATTACACATTTCACGAAACCGTTTGATCTTTGGTTCAGGAAAGTAAACAGCTTTATGTTCATTTAATCAAATTTGGCTAATGTTATCTAACTTGTTTCTGTATATTAAGGTAATTACCGTTTTTTTTTTCATGGAACAGGAAACATGGCAAACGAGCCCAATGAAATGCTTTGTACTGAATATGGCAACTTATTATTTAAGTTACATGAATTTGTTTACAAAACAACTTTAGAAATACTGTCGCAGGTCCAAAGGATTATGCCTTTTTAGTGCCTTTTTATGGCTTGGATGACGAGTAAGTTTATTTATTATTTATTAAAGCTAATTATCAAATATGTGTGCAGATAATTCTGTAGAGTGAGTCGCAAAGAGCATAAAATTTATTCAATCAATATTTACACTTAGCAACCATTATATTTTAAATGAAGCCAGTCTATGCTTTTATGTTATATTAGAATATCGTCAAAGTATAGTGGTCCCAAAACTGTGTCCAACCGGTATATCATACTCCATAATAAATTCGTCGGGCATCTATTTTTTTTTATTTTAAATAAGTGAAGTTCAAATAATTAACAAAATTTTTCACGAGAGTGAATAATATCCGTTGTAAGCCATGAAAACATTGAACTTATGGTAAAAGTAAATTAATTTTGAACGAGTTTTAACACAACAAAAATTATTTCAATAATTTTGCCTGATTGCAAATGAATTCCATTAAATTCACTCACTGAAAATGTTAGCATTTTCGTTATCTGGAAGAAAACGTAATTACTAAGTTGACTACTTAAAAATAAACTTGATTTATAATAACTGCAGAGAAATATAAATTAAACTTAATTTTGCTCTTAAATTATGACTGACTTCATAATAAACTTTTCGTTTACTCTTAAAAGCGATTATCTCAGAATTATATAACATTTAATTGCAGGAATCATCAACTTGCGTATAAAACTAAAAGCGTATTTATGTTAAAGGGGTCAGAAGAAGATTTAAAGCCTCTTGAATTAAGCGAACACTTAAATACGAGCGGGCATCGTTTATTCCTTATATACATATATACGGTCAGTTCTAACGGGTGTTCAGAAACATTCGAAGTCAAAGTAGTCCTTGAAAATTTGAAATCATGTCTGAGATAGATTCATACATTTACTTAATACCATTGACAGTTAATAATTTTACAAACCAGAGACTTAAGTAAAGATATACGATTTTTTGTTCAAAGCCCGCTTGACTTCGAATGTTTCTGAACACCCGTTATAACTTTTATGCAGATTATTATCAAATAGGCATAGAGCATTACACTAATGGAAATTAAATCCAATTAGAAAGTCATATTTATGTAATGTGCTCATCGCGATTTGGAATTAATAATGTACAACATAGAAAGCGTTAACTCAGTGGTAAAAGTGCTACGGCTCATTCCAAATAAGATTGGACCGTTGGGAAAGATACAACTTAAAATAAAACCTTGTGATTGGTTAAAATAGTATTTACGTAGGTAAAATCAAGCTTGTTTTGTTCTGTCAAATTTTCTTTTGCCACCAGTCCACTATTAGTACTGCTCAGTACTATCGACTTGCATATCCTATTAGTTGCTTATTGTGCTGTTCATTATTGCTATTCATTAAAAATAGTTCACCTTAGAGCTCATAAAATGAAAAACTCATTTTCTGAAGATATTGTGTTTGACATTATCAAAGAAAAGGAAATGTCTGATGTTTCACATTCTCCTTTAAGAACGCGATGCTTACAATAAATTGGAAGAAACATCAAAAAGTACAATTAAAAGGCACGCCCATTCATTTTTCTTCAAAATTGAATTATAAATATGTGTAGTAATTTCTATATTTTTCCGCTACCATCTTTAAAATGTCATTTGTCGTATATGTTTCCATGACGCTAAGTGATCTTTTAAACACAGCCATGGCTCCATGCGTTTTAGTCACGAGGTGAACTTAGCAACGGACGCTGAAGTTAGTTTTTGATATTTTAATTGCAAAATATTAAATTAGTTATCCGTGTACCTTGTCATTAATCTGTCAAAATAAATTCAATGTTGCATATGACAATTAATCGACGTCCTCCATTATTCGATCTTTAAGAAAACGAAAAATAAAAAGCACTACATGCAACTGGGTTCATAACATGCTGCGTAGAAGAGTAGTTCAAGCCCAAATACACAACAAAACGATCTCCATGAGGACAACAAAAGGGTGCTCTCAAGGAGGCGTATTGTCACCGCTACCATTGAGTCTAGAAGTGAATAATCTCCTCAGTAGATTAAATGACCGGGGAATATGGAAGCAGGGGTTCGCCGATGATATTGTCATCGTGTCCCAGCGGAAATTCCCGGGGTCAGTGGCGAGCATCATGCGAAATGCTCTGCGAATTGTGGAAAGATGGTGCCTTGAGGAGGGATTAACAATCAATCCTCAAAAAACCAAGTTGGTAGCCTTTATCAACTTACAACTAATCAATGAAGTGAAGTATCTAGGCATAATACTTGATGCAAAACTGAATTGGAGCAGACACCTAGTCAAAGTGGCAGGCAGGGCGACGCAGCTCTTCTAGAGATACAGAAGAGCTGTTGGCAAGACCTGGGGACTAAAACCAAATGTGGTACACTGGTTGTACACAGCAGTAGTAAGACCAATGATTACCTATGGGGCAGTTGTCCGGTGGAGGAGGACGGAGCTTACATCCTCGGTGGGTCCTCTCACGACTCTCCAGCGACAGACTCTGTTAGGAATCACGCGAGCTATGAACAGCACGGGAACTGCGTCCATGGAGACCATCGTAGGTCTCCCTCCGCTGGAACTATTTGTAAAAGCGGAGACTATGGCTGCGATCCTGAGGCTGAAGACCAATGACGTATGGGGGCATACAGATATCACAGGAACTATACTGGAAGAGCCGATATTTCAAATGCCGGCGGGCAGTATGGCACCCGAGATTATGTTTACACCTAAGCTGAACATATTTATACCGACCATGGAACAGGCAAAAAGTCGTTCGAGCGATTGTGCCGTCACCTGGTAGACGGATGGAACACAATACAATCAGGGAACAGGTGCAGGCATATGCGAAATGTGTCCTGGAAGGAAGACATCGATATGTCTGGGGAAACATACGACGGTTTTCCAGGCTAAATTGTTTGCAGTCGCAGCCTGCGCCGAGGAAATTCGGGAAGCCGGCTGCACAAGCAAAAAAATTAACATAATGACTGATAGTCAGGCGGCTATTAAAGCCATTATGAATCCATCTACCAGGTCTAAACTGGTGAAGTATTGCAAGCAGGCCCTCAATAGACTGGCACAAGACAACACTGTGTCGCTGATATGAGTGCCAGGACATGAGGGAATTTAAGGTAATGAGATGGCCGAAAAGGGTACTAATAGGAACTTCATAGGACCAGAACCTGTATGTGGAATCTTGCATTTTCGAGAAGTAATGTAATTGTAAATCTGCTTTCTACACTTTACGAAGCTATTTTATTCGAATTTTTCATAGAAAAAAATTCGCCCTTAAGTAGGAATCGAACCCACGACCTCTGGCTTGCCGGACCATTGCTCTACCACTAAGCTGTTAAAGGCGTGAATTAGAAACTTTTATGGGGATGCCTTGAGTTACATCAAAGGAAACAGATGAATATATCTTGCCCGTAGTACGGCAGTTATACAAATTTAATGCATTTTCGCGAAGTAATGTAATTGTAAATATGCTTTATACACTTTACGATGCTAATAGTGAGTGAATAGTGAGGTGTTATTTTATCCGTAAAAGTCCGAGCAGACTCACTTGGAGCCAGAACCTAATATTCCAATACGTAAAGTGCCATCGCCTGGCAGCTGTTCATTCTGTCCCAGAAAAAAGGATCACAAATCGCGAATTTCATGTAAAAAGTGTAATAAGTTCATATATTTAGAGCATCAAATCAAACTATGCCCTGAGTGCTTAAAGTGACTCAAAATTGGTAACATTAATTTACTTAATGCTCCTTACTTCTTACCTTACTGATAGAAAGAATTTTGTATACTATAATGGCTTCAAATCTAGAACGAAGTTCATATATTCAGTGCATCAAGCCAAAGTTTGTCCTGAGTGCTTAAAGTGACTCAAAATTGGTAACATTCGTTTACTTAATGCTCCTTACGTATTACCTTACTGATATAAAGAATTTTGTATACTGTAATGGCTACAAGTCTAGGACATATCTTTCTAATTCCGGAGTGCCCGGGGTTGCAATCTTGAGCCCTTATTATTTAGCATCTTCGTTAATGATTTAGTAAGCTCTCTTAATTGTCATGTTTTGACTAATGCGGATGATTTAGAAATTTTTCATCGAATTGGTGGTGCTCAAGATGCTGCCCTTCTTCAAGAAAACCTGGATCGTGTCACAAATTGGTGCTGTTCAAACAAATTAAATTTAAACATCTTTCGCTAGAAAACCCAATAAATATCTTTCCAATTATTCTGTTGACAACATCGCAATCAACCTTAAACGCATCTCAACGACCTTGGTTACTTTTGATGAAAAGCTGAGCTTTGCTGATCATGTTTCCCAAGTCAATACGTCAGCATGTCAATCATTGGATTTCATTATCCGTACGTGTAAGGACTTCGACAACATAGCTTCACACAAGTTACTTTTTTATGCGGTAGTTGTTAGCAAGTTGGAATATGCCCTTGTCGTGTGGTATCCGATATATGATTGCTATATTAGTGCAGTTGAACCATACAGCGCAAGTCCTAGAAAGTATTTAAGTTATAAAGTTGATGGAGCGTACCTTCCTCGTGGTTTGGATAAAAGTTGCTCTTGGACCGTCATGGAGTTGATTCGCTGGAAACAAGACGACACCTAATTAGTTCAAACTTTATAAAAAAATGTAATTCTTTATAAGATATCCTCAGCTGATTTACTTGCGGAAGTGAATTTTCGAGTACCTCGTCCAGATTCATGAAGGAATGAAGCGCTTCTACTTCCAACGGCTAGAACAAATATTTTTCTGAGAGCTCCCATGGTGCATCCGGACAAGAATTTTAATAGTTGAAATAATTTTTCTGCAGACATTTTTCGTTAATTTGTTTCTTCGTTAATTATATTTTACAACCCTCACTATGTCTTTTTAAAAAGCTTTCTTTTTATTATATTTAAAATTAAAACATTTAAGTTAGTTTTAATATCGTTTATTAAAATAATAATTAAATTACATAAAATGTGAAGCATGCATTAGTATAAAATAAACAGTATTGGATTCTACGTGAAGCGTTATAATGTATCCGGTATAATTAATGTGTAGTAATGTATATGTTATAATGAATAAAAAATGTATCTTGCATTTGGTTTTTAATACCTCGTCTCTTTATCGTAATACTTAGAATCACAGCGTAATGCTGCGTTGCGTTTCTCACATTAACGTTAGTACATAGGGACGGTTCCATAACATGTTTAGTGTATTTTCTTTTCTTTCGCTATTCTTTTATATTTCTGTAGTTTGATTATTTTATTGAACTATACTTTGTTGTTAATTTTATTTCGCATATGTATTATATTTATTATTTGTTTATATTGTCTGTATTGGGGACTGTTAAACAATTTATTAAATACACAAGTTTACAAATTCCGGTCAACTTTTGGATCAGAGCAGATGAGAACAAATCTTGACGTTATATGAGGTGCTGAATTCAAATCCGGGTTTCGTTTTTCAAAGTTGGTTCTACTTTGTGAGTTCGCGCATGTTGGCAGCACTGCGCTATCATAATGACAGTCAGCTGTTGGCGTCGCTAGAAACATTATTTAATTTGTATTTTTAAAGTTTTTTTTTGAATCCAAAACGTGTGAAAATGCAAAGACAGAATTGTAAAGTTGATTCAAAGTGTTTTTGTTATGTTTGCGGATGTTATATGATCAGAAAAAGTGGCAAAGTTATTACTAATGTGATCAGAAATGCATATTTTTATTATTTTGGTTTCTCTGTATCAAACACTCACAAGTCGTGGGTACCGAAATTGTTTTGTAACGCGTGTAGCACAATATTATACAAGTGGTCACGCGGTAAAAAAGTATGTTTTTCATTTTCATTGCCAATGTTATGGAGAGAGCCGAAAAATCATGTAGATGATTGTTACTTTTGCTTGATGAATGTCGTCGGTGTAAATGCAAAAAAAATATCAAAATATAAATTTCCTGAAGTATCATCAGTGTCTAAGCCAGTTCCCCGTGCGAGCAATGATCCTTTGCCAATTTGTGCAGGTACGAGTGCAAATTACATGGAAACTTGTAGTTCATCACCGACGAACAGTGGAAGCGATTTTAACATGGAGGAAAAACATTTAGTTTCGCAAAGTGAACTCAATGATTTGGTTCGTGATTTGAATTTATCGAAACAAAAATCAGAATTGCTCGCATCACGGATGCAGGAGCGGAAATATCTTGACACTCAAACAAAAGTCACTGTATATAGAACCAGAAATGAGGGGATTTTACCGTTTTTCAAAAAAGAGGAGAATATATGCTTCTGCTATGACATCAACGGTTTGTTTGATGCGATGAATACACCATACGATGTAAATGAATGGCGCTTGTTCATAGATGGTTCAAAATACAGCCTGAAAGCTGCTCCGATACACAATGGAAATATAAAACCATCAATTCCGATTGCTCATGCAGTACAAACGAAGGAATGCTACGATACAATATGTAAAATTTTTACCAAGATAAAATATAAAGAGCATCAATGGAAAATTTGTGGCGATTTGAAGGTTTCAAAATAAATTTCAATTCAATTTTAAAGAATAATTGATTTATATACTATTCCTACAGGTTATTGGTCTCTTGATGGGGATGCAATCTGGTTTTACCAAATTTTGCTGTTTTTTGTGTCTGTGGGATAGCCGTGCAACTGACCAACATTATGTGAAAAAAGATTGGCCAAGCCGTACTAATTATGAACCAGGAAAACAAAACGTCTCTTCTATACCACTTGTGAACCCACAGAACATTTTCTTGCCACCTCTCCACATAAAGCTTGGCCTTATCAAAAACTTTGTCAAAGGGCTCGACCGTGAAGGACCGGCTTTTGAGTACTTGACCAAGTTATTTCCCAAGTTGTCGTACGCCAAAATCAAAGAGGGAATATTTGTCGGACCTGATATTCGAAAATTAATGGCCGACAGAAACTTTACAAAATGTTTAACGCCCAATGAAGCAGCAGCATGGATATCATTTCAAGATGTTGTTCACAACTTTCTCGGTAACCGCAAATCCCCGGATTTCAAGCAGATAATCGACAGTTTGTTGCAAAATTATTGCAAGATTGGAGCTCGAATGTCTCTCAAAATACATTTTCTGCATTCCCATCTCGAATTTTTTCCTGAAAACTTGGGTGATACAAGCGACCAGCAAGGAGAGCGACTACACCAAGATTTGGCGAAAATCGAAAAACGATACCAAGGATTTTGGGACGAGGGCATGATGAGCGACTACTGTTGGACTTTAATGCGTGAAACAGTTCCCAAACAGTACAAGCGACTCAGTTCGACTGCTCTTCATTTCTAATTTAACACGTTTTAATGAATAAAATGGAGATTAATTGTCAAAAATTGTAAAAATTGTGTTTATTTAATATCTCGAAAACTAGAACCAAAATCAAAAAACGGAGTGCAGATTCGGATTCTGCGCCCCAAATAACCATAGAAACAGCTTTTGGTTGCTTATATCCAAAACCGTGTATACTTGTGATATTATTATTAGAGGCTAAGTTTGTCACAAGATATGTTCTTAGTCCATAATAAAAGTTAAAAGTTTATTTTCTATGACTTTTTCATTGGGGGTACACCTGTACCACAGGGCAATAAAATAAAATATTTTTTGATGGGTAATATTCCAGGGTTAATTAATCTTAGCAGCTTCAAGCAGCTCTCGCGTAGGCATTGGTATCAATTAATTATTTTCCGCAGGGCCACAGAAGGCGCAACTCAATGCTGCACATAATACTAGCCTCTGCGACCTCTGGAACTTCTGCTCCAGAAGAAGTTTCCCTGGTGGCATTCACAAACTAAAGAAGGTAACTCGTGCAGCACTTCTTAACTGGTTAAAAAATTCGGATATTATTGTATAAATTTTTGTGGTCTTGCTTATTTTAATAACTTTTAACATGTATGATTGTCTACATACATTATTTTTTATCTAATTTGTTGTGTCTTATGCTTTGAACTTTCCTTGGGCACATTTGTTAGTTTTCTCTTGTATTTATAACACTTCTCATACGAAATAAATAAACAAATTGGGACATTTTATTGCGACAAATTTATCAGGAAATCAGACAAATTCCTGTATTCATCAATTTATATTTTATAACTATCTTTAATGAACAAATATAAGAATACAACGTCGTTAATGTTAATGATTTATAATTCTCATTAAACAGTCGTCGGTCATAATCGTAGAAACTATTTTTAAAGGAAGCATGCAACTTGAATAAACTAACAGCTTGGAATGCGTCCAATCTGTAGATATTTAAACATACATATATTATGCATATCAAACATTGTCAGAGCGTTCTATTCATTTGAAACTTAACTATAACTCAAATGCAACGGAATGCCTCTTCTAAATCTTAAATATCTATTTTAAAATAAAAATACGTGGTGATAGCAAAATATTTTTGAATTTCTTTGCATACAACCCTGACGTTGCTATAAGACAAAATTTAGATTCATTAATAACACAGGTCTACAAAATTAAACTTTTTGACAGATGTTTTTATTTTGAAAACTGATTTTATATAATTTTGGTAGGCTGATTTCAAAAATTCTATGCATTTATTTGTATCACGTAAGGTCTTCTTGCAAATATTAAATGAAAAAAAACGATATTTTAAAAAAAATTTATTTGTTTATTGAGTAAAAAGGTGGAATACAAGTTAAAAAAGTGGAAAAAAATACTTTACTCAGTTTTTTTAAGTGAAAACTTTGTCTTTTTGCCAGAAAGCTGCGTTGTCCGGACATTCGGTTATATGTTTTTAAGGGCATATCCCGTTTTAACATCCAGCAGTAGTCCGCCATCATCGTTATGCTCCATCTGCCTTGGTATCGCCGTTCCATTTCCTTAATGTCTTGGTGAAACCTCTCTCCCTGTTCTTCGCTAACTTCTCCAAGATTTTCAGGAAAATAGTTCAAGTGTGAAAACAGGAAATGCACTTTCAAACTCATATTACAACCTAGACGATGAAAGTATTGTAACATATTTTGAACAATATTTTCGTATTTTTCGTCCTTAGAGTTCCCAAGAAACTTATCAATTACTTCTTTAAATGAAACCCAGGCGTTTTTCTCGACATTGGTCATTGTGTTTTGAAAATCCTTGTCTTTGCATAATGTTCTTATCTGCGGCCCAACAAAAATACCTTCTTTTAACTTGGCATCGGATAAGGCTGGAAATGTCTCGCACAAATATTTAAAACACTGTCCATTTTTGTCTAGGGCTTTAACAAACTGCTTCATCAAGCCAAGTTTGATATGGAGAGGAGGCAGTAAAACTTTTTTGGGGTCAACCAAGCTATCTCTTAATACATTTTTGCTACCAGGTGTAAGGCTTGTTCTATAGGGCCATTCTATTTGAGTCCAATGTCTATCCCTTGTTCGACTATCCCACTCACAAATAAAGCACGGAAATTTTGTATAACCTCCTTGTTGTCCTAGTAGCATGCACAGCACTTTAAGGTCACCACAAAGCATCCACTGATGTTCTTGGTAGTTTATTTTCTTTAAAAGAAGTTCAAAATTTTCATACGTTTCCATTAAATGTACCGAATGGGCAACGGGAAGCGAGGCCAGCTCGTTACCATTGTGCAATAAAACGCCTTTTAAACTACGCTTACTTGAGTCAATAAACAGGCGCCATTCTTCTTTTACATACGGCACATTTCCTAATTTTGAAATTAAGTCAGGAATATTGTTGGAATACACTAGCTTGAGTCTTGAGTAAAATATTGACATAACTCTTTCTCGTGATCCTGGTAAAAGTTTTATGTGACGCCAGGTGCCAGTAAATGTTTCTCACGAAGTCGGGAGGCTAACAATTCGGATGCATCCTTTGGAAGGTGCAAATATCTAATTAAATCATTTAGTTCGCTCTGGTTAAACACTTCGGGCTCTCTGAAATCTGGTGTGAAATCTGAGTCATCTGGGTCGCAATTAGATTCCTCTGATTCTGACGATATGACGTTTTCTAGTGCTTTAGGGGCGGTAGGCATCGGTACATCTGGTCCATGAGGAACTGGTCGAATAGCAGAGTCAAGATTGGGATACACAATTTGTTTCTTATTTTTTCCGTTGAATCCTTGAACATTACACGAACAAAAATAACAATCATCACTGTGATTTCTAGGCTCTCGCCATACCATAGGAACACCAAAGCTTAAACATTTCTTCCTACCTGTTTGCCAGTTTCTTAATGCTTCAACGCAAACGGAAGAAACAGTATGAGGAGCCCAGGACTTGTTTTTGTCGCCAATTTCTACAGCAAAATAAGTGTGGTATACATTTTTCACAAACGAAGTTATAGTTTGCCTCTGCTTTGCAACGACATAACTACCACAGATATAACAAAAGTTATTCGGATTGTTCACACAATGTCTTCTTTCTATATTTATACGTTCTAGAACACTTAAAATACGCAACAACGAAGACAACAAGCGCGCGGACGCAATAGCACGACGACTAACACAACCAAACTGCACATAAGCAGGTTTCAACGTTGTATTGACGCTTCTGCGCCGACTCTGTTGCTTTGCTGAGAAATCTAATATTAACCAGTGTTTCCAAATCACATTTAATTTCATAAAAATCAATTCATTTAAAAATCATGCCTAACATGGAACAAACATATTCTTGTCATAGGTATGTATATTAATAAATTAACATCTTTAAGATATAGAGCGCTATAAAAAAATTTACGTGATAGAGCAAAAATATGGCTTTTTTGGAATAAGGGCCCCCAAACATATACAAATTAGTAAACAGCTTTCAAACATCAAAATCACTGTAGACCTGTGTAATAGGAATTTAAAACCAATATTCAAAAGTAATGCGCTGAAATCAATTCCGTTGCAAATTACCTTAGGACCAAAAATTGCATGTTTTGAGAAACCTTACATTAGCGTACGGTAAATAGCTAAGTAAACCTGTTAGATTGAACAGGTATACCGCAAACGACAAATTTTAGTTTCTGGTACGAAAGTAGAAGAAGAAAAGAGCGCGACAGAGAAAAGTAAGGAAGGTTCACTCAGATTATAGCTAGTCAGTAAGTCTATTGGTTCAGAGGGTTGTAGAACGCATCTCAGAAATACGTATAAAATTCGCCAGTAATATTTATAGAAAAATATTTATTTCATGATGTATTACTTTCATGAGGATGTACAACAAAGCTTATATTTTCCGCGTATAAATAAAATGAAATGAAATATTAATTCTAAATTATGTAATAAAAATAAATGTAACTCTTATGAAAAGAAAATAAATTAACTCTTGTCCGATAATAATAAAAAATAAATATGCTAAATTAAAGGTTCAAAAAATCCACAACATTGTTCTTGGCAGTATGCCAACCTACAATAAAATTCTTGGCGAACATTACTGATATGTCCCTACAGAAAGAACCGACAATTGTATTATTTAAAATACCAGCCCATACATTTTATTTTTATGGATATCGGATATGTACAGCTACATTGAGGTGTCTACCGGCATAATACCATTTTATGATTTGTGTCTTTTTTTGAGTTGTAAAAACATGTATGTTGAAATCGACTATTAATATACGTACGTAGAGAAATAAGTGTTGTACAACCGCTAAGTGTTTGTTAGGGAATAGAGCATGTTAAATGTATATGCGTGTACACCACTCTGATTCTCCCTCCACTGTTTGATAGCTGGCATCGTTAGATATAATAAGTATACACTATATACGCAAACAGAAAATAAAATTTGTCGATTACTGTACCTATATGCAAATTTAAAAATATCTCTATTGGAACGTAAGTAGGTGACTTTAATTCTATGCTAATTTTGTACAGAATAATAAAACTAAATCACTTAACAGCACTCAGATTTCTATTTATTATCGTTCAAAGATTAGAAAGTCAGAAAATTGTATCTCTTTGATTTTAGTGTTATATATATATATATATATATATATATATATATATATATATTGATAAGATGCTAGCTGTGGTGTGATTGTGTTTTAATAGTTAACTTATATTGAGCGCCAGTGATTAAATTAATCACAATTATTAAACTGCGTCCTCTGTACACATAAAAAGGCACTAACTGCAGTCGAAGAGCAAGATAATTAAGTAAATAAAATAATTACTCCCTTCAGGGTTCTAAGTCGGTCTTGAACTATCTCCTTTTTGGTAATTTGGTATAAATAAAATGCTAAACTCATCAATTAAACGTTAACAAATAATACGACAGTATGAAATGATTAAAAAAAAATATATTGAGCTAAAAAAAAGAAATATGTAACAAACATATGATATGAACTAGTGTTTATAGTAAAATAATGAACTTAACCTACGTGAATCTAATATGTTGTATTGAATAATATATTTGTGGACAAAACTACGTTACCTAACAAATAAATGTATTGCTTATATGAATCTGGTGAGTACCACTGACTTATTTTACATGGTAAACTATACTTATAGCAATAAATCTTAGTAAAAACGATGTTTAAATATTAAAAATCGAAGTTAAAGCAAGTTAGATTCTCTTATTCTGAATTGGCTTATTATAATGTGATTTTAATACGTATTGATAGAATAAGTTGGACGTCAAGAACCTGTGTTTCACTGGATATACGGCGTTGGATCTGGCTGGGCTCGTAGCTATGTATTTCCAAGTCCGGTGTACTAAAACTTGGTCTCGGGTTGCCTCTGATAGTTCTCCCAATTGACCCACGCTTCACCGCTGGAACACTGGTGATGATGCTATGGACGATTGTCGGTGTATCTTCGATGATAGCAGACTCGCTTATATGTCAGCAGGTTGGCCGTTTAATTATGCTTCTATTTTGTGCACTTTGGATGTTGTATTTAAAGATTTGTTAAAATAATTGAAATTAAAACTAGGACATTACGTAAAAAAAATACAGCCATTGGTTGTAAAATTCAATATCTCTCCCCGCGTCCCTCGTTATTCTTTTATTCTCACTGCCTATTTTAATGTATACAAATAGCCTCGAAATTTAATTATCCCAACATCGCTTTGTGTTTATATTTTAATTGATATTACATTCTTAACTTAATCATAACATTTTATTAATAATTTTCAAATACGGTTTGTCTTCGGGTGAATGCAGGTTATGTTGTTGTTATGAATTTCTCGATGTATTCATTTGTGTTCAATCTAAATTTTAAAAGAGGGCGTGTCTAATCGGTATCAATACAATACTTCAATGTAGATAAATTAGATACCGTTATTTACGCGCGAATAATTTGAATTATGAAATTTGAATTAGAAATATAATAATAAGTTATAAAAGTAAAAATAAATTGATTTGTATTACTGTTTTCGTTGTATTAATTTATTTACATGTTGATACTAATTTTACAAGCAAAATTCGTCAATTTCACCCTTTTTGTAATTAGTTATAAGTATTGTTCCATCTGTTCCTCTAATTCAGAAGCTGATTTATGGGTGCTACATGAACCATAACAATATATATGTATTAAAATAATAAACTTTCTTTGGTTTAGCGACCTTTATTGAATTCAATTTATTTAAATAAACGACGTTTCGACTTTTGTATATAATTCAGTCTTTTTCAAGTGATTTAGAACTAAAAAAATTACAAAACGAAAGGTAAGAATTATATTTACAATTATATGAAAGAGTTAAAATTAAAATAATGTTTAGAGTAAAGAAAAAATTAAATTTAAAGGATACAAAAACTCACCAAATTTATTTAGATGTTAAAACACATGCCACAGTTCAATATGCATGGTCGGAAACAATGTCGACCCATCACTACAGGGTCCGACCGTGTATCTAGGAATCTTAAGTGTAACTAAAATGTCTTGTTATAGAAATGAAATTTTTTTAAATATTATTTCGTTTTAAATTTGTGTGGTCAGGCACATGTGTTTGGGAAAATACAGTATGTTTACAATGGGAAAAATTTTTTTTTAGTTTTTTTTTGTGTGGGTGGGGTTGTCTTCTATTAAGAATTAAGAAATACTGAAAAAACAAGTCAATCAACGGGAGGAAACGTACAGACGGCGTTGCGTTCTGGTTGGAACTTTTCAATGCACGGTATTCCTCGAAGACGGACATTGCTTTTTCATTTCTATACTTTCTGTATATATAGTTAACATTTGGAATTTACTGCAAGTGAGAATTAATGAATATTAAATCACATTCTTACATGTAAATGTCGACTTATATGATGCGTTCGTAACTACAATCCGACAAACTAAGTTTGTACCAGTATGCAGAACACACCCTTTCGCGACAACGAACTTCCTGGTAATTAGGTTAATTAAGAATTAAGAAGTACTGAAAAAACAAGTCAATCAACGGGAGGAAACGTACAGACGGCGTTTCGTTCTGGTTGGAACTTTTCAATGTACGGTATTCCTCGAAGACGGACATTGCTTTTTCATTTCTATACTTTCTGTATATAAAGTTAACATTTGGAACTTACTGCAAGTGAGAATTAATGAATATTAAATCACATTCTTACATGTAAATGTCGACTTATATGATGCGTTCGTAACTACAATCCGACAAACTAAGTTTGTACCAGTATGCAGAAGACACCCTTTCGCGACAACGAACTTCCTGGTAATTAGGACTGGTAATTTGGACTTGTTTTTTCAGTATTTCTTAATTCTTAATTAACCTAATTACCAGAAAGTTCGTTGTCGCGAAAGGGTGTGTTCTGCATACTGGTACAAACTTAGTTTGTCGGATTGTAGTTATGAACGCATCATATAAGCCGACATTTACATGTAAGAATGTGATTTAATATTCATTAATTCTCACTTGCAGTAAATTCCAAATGTTAACTATATATACAGAAAGTATAGAAATGAAAAAGCAATGTCCGTCTTCGAGGAATATCGTACATTGAAAAGTTCCAACCAGAACGAAACGCCGTCTGTACGTTTCCTCCCGTTGATTGACTTGTTTTTTCAGTACTTCTTAATTCTTAATTAACCTAATTACCAGGAAGTTCGTTGTCGCGAAAGGGTGTGTTCTGCATACTGGTACAAACTTAGTTTGTCGGATTGTAGTTACGAACGCATCATATAAGTCGACATTTACATGTAAGAATGTGATTTAATATTCATTAATTCTCACTTGCAGTAAATTCCAAATTGTCTTCTATTGTTTAATGAGCGGATAACACAGTTTTGAAAGTCCATCAATCTCATTACGGTCGTTGATTGTTTTGTTATTTTTGAAAATATGAATCATTTCTAATACCTCCCTAGCCTTTGTATTTTTTTGCTTGGTTATTATTTTTGTATTTTCAAAATCAAAATTGTGTTTTAATGTTTTCTGGTGTTTTTTTAAAGCTCTCTGATTTTTTTGCGTATTTATGTCCTTTTAATCTTTCCTGTAGTAACTCTTTTGTTTGGCCTATGCATACTTTATCACAGTCTTTGCAGGGTATGCTATATATTGTATGTGTTTAAGTGTTGGTGTTGAGTGTTTTAGTTTTGTGTGTAGGAATTTTAGATTTTTTTCGCTTTGATGTGCTATTTTAAAATTAAATGGTTTAACTATATTGTTTAATTTTTCGGATAATCCAGTTATATAGGGTGTAGGGATATATGTTAATTCATAGGTTGTTTTATTTATATTTTGGCACTTAGTTTTGTTTTATTAGGTCTCCGTTTTATAATGTTTTGTATAAATTGTGGTGGATAATTGTTTTCTGTTAAAATAGTTTTTACTTTACTTTAACAGAAAACAATTATCCACCACAATTTATACAAAACATTATAAAACAGAGACTTAATAAAATATATAACAAAACTAAGTGCCAAAATATAAATAAAACAACCAATGAATTAACATATATCCCTACACCCTATATAACTGGATTATTCGAAAAATTAAACAATATAGTTAAACCATTTAATTTTAAAATAGCACATCAAGGCGGAAAAAATCTAAAATTCCTACACACAAAACTAAAAGACTCAACACCAACACTTAAGCAATCACATACAATATATAACTTACCCTGCAAAGACTGTGACAAAGTATACATAGGCCAAACAAAACAGTTACTACATGAAAGATTAAAAGGACATAAATACGCAAAAAATCAGACAGCTTTAAAAAAACACCAGATAACCATTAAAACACAATTTTGATTTTGAAAATACAAAAATAATAACCAAGCAAAAAATACAAATGCTAGGGAGGTATTAGAAATGATTCACATTTTCAAAAATAACAAAACAATCAACGACCGTAACGAGATTGATGGACTTTCAAAACTGTATTATCCGCTCATTAAACAATAGAAGACAACCCCACCCACACAAAAAAACAAAAATTTTTTTTTTCCCATTGTAAACATACTGTATTTTCCCAAACACATGTGCCTGACCAAACAAATTTAAAACGAAATAATATATAAAAAAATTTCATTTCTATAACAAGACATTTTAGTTACACTTAAGATTCCTAGATACACGGTCGGACCCTGTAGTGATGGGTCGACATTGTTTCCGACCACGCATATTGCACTGTGGCATGTGTTTTAACATCGAAATAAATTTGGTGAGTTTTTGTATCCTTTAAATTTTAAATTTTAAATTTAATTTTTTCTTTACTCTAAACATTATTTTAATTTTAACTCTTTCATATAATGTAAATATAATTCTTACCTTTCGTTTTGTAATTTTTTTAGTTCTAAATCACTTGAAAAAGACTGAATTATATACAAAAGTCGAAACGTCATTTATTTAAATAAATTGAATTCAATAAAGGTCGCTAAACCAAAAAAAGTTTATTATTTTAATATTATGCACACGGCCAATAAAATAAATAAGAAAAAAAAAATTAATTTCTTATAAACACTAAATATATATACATATATATAACACTAAAATAGTTGACGTCTAATTCATTTTAATGATTTCGTTGGCATATATTGTCTATCGCGCGTTCCGTCATTTAAAAATTTCTCAGATAATTTAAGAATTAACGTGAATTAACTTATTTGAGGGGAAATTAAGTAAGTGTTAGTGATTTTTTTTTGTTGCTTCCTATTAAAAACAAGCTCTGTGTCACCAGTTAGCTACTGCAGTGAAGCTGAAGCAGCACAAATTGTAACTATGTATGACGAAGGATATAGACAAAAGATATCACACGACGTCCCAGGAGACAATTTACAGTATCGAATATTTTAAAATGGTATCAAGAGACTGGAAACTTCGTACGAAGACCTGGCCCAAAAGCTGCACAATGGCAATTGGTGATCGTTTTTTGACACAAAATTCTATGCGAAATCGTACATTGATGTTAAAAATGAGTTACATGTTAATGTTAGTTCGTGAACGGTTAGACGACGACTAAAAGAAGTAGATTTAAAGTAAAGCCAATACGGCCTGCCAAAGTTCCACGTCTTCTACAAAATCACAAAACTCGTCGATTACAATTTGCCAGAACACATGCTCAGTGGAATATCGAGAACTGGAAAAATATTATGTTCACTGATGAGACTAGAATCCAATTGTGGAAGCCAGATGGGCGAAATCATGTCTATAGAAGAGTTGGGGAATGGTACAGTAACTGCAATCTCATTCAAACTCTTAGTTTTGGAGGTGGTGGCATAACACTTTGGCGAAGCATAAGTTTGAATAAACGTACAGAACTTGTGGAAGCCAATGTAAGTATAACTAGTGACTGGTATATCGAAAACATCCTCCAAGATAATGTTTTGTCATATGTGGACCACATTGAATACGACAGATTCGTACTTATGCACGATAACGCTCGACCACACGCTGCTGGCATAGTTACTAATTACCTTAATACAGCTCAGATTCAAATATTAGATTGGCCACCGTATAGGCTAAACCTTGAATCCCGTTGAACAAATGTCGGAACAGCTAAAACTCCGCTTACGACAAAGAAATCTTGTTCCAAATACAATAGAAGAACTTCTGTTTACAACACAATATGAATGGAACGCAATTCCTCAAGAATATATTCAAACTCCAATTGGTAGCCTGTTGAGAAAGATGCAAGCAGTAATTAGAGGCGGGAATACTTGTCAGCTATGCTCTTATTTCAATCAAAAGACTACTAGTCTTTTGATTGAAATTGAAGTAATTTGCTTAACCGAGTTGCATTTAAGTTTAAAATAATTATCCTAAATTTTCATCAAATTTATTTTCTGCTAATTAAAAATTAATATTTGTTAAGTAAACAGTAAAAAATAAACTATTTTTTCTTGTATAATGCTTTTCTTTCATTGAAATTTATATATACAAACAAAAATTTCAATTTAAAATATTCGATCATTTTGTCCATGAGTGTATTATAACTAGAGAACGGACATTCTTACCACATGACTATATTCTCCGAATACAATAGCTGGGTTGTTCATTTTTATCGGGTGGCCGAGTAAGTCAAACAAATATTTCATTGAATTACGCCGGGATGTACTGAACGACGTTAAACACAATTCCAATTGCCGATTGCGTTTTATGGAATATATTCTCCGAATACAATAGCTGGGTTGTCCATTGTTAACGCTGCGACCAGGTGGCCAAGTAAGTCAAACTAATACTTCATTGAATTACGCCGGGATGTACTGAGCGACGTTATACACAATTCCAATTGCCGATTGCGTTTTATGGAAATTGCATCCGTTCTCTAATTATCGCGGCAAGACCAGGAGTCCGAGTAAGTCAAACAAATACTTCATTGAATTACGCCGGGATGTACTGAGCGACGTTATACACAATTCCAATTGCCGATTGCGTTTTATGGAAATTGCGTCCGTTGTCTAATTATAACTTAACAGATATTTACGTGGTTCCACACATTTGCATTTAGGAATAAAACTTTAAATGATAATATATTTTTTCTATTTTTCGTTCGAAATGAACTCATTATGAAACCCAAAACAGTATCGAAATGAGCTTCATTTCGATACGCTTTTTTTCATTTTTCAATGTTGGCGTTGTTCGAATACAGAATTAAATATCATTGCTGTCATTTGATTTTAAGAATTTATGTACATTTGACAGATATGATATATATTCGTATTTTACACAAACAACGTATGTTGTATACAATTGACAACAACATATATATGTTTCTATGTCACTCATGTTTATATTTTTAAATGAAATATCAAGTAATGTTAACGAAAATTAATAAATAATATGAAATATAATTTACTTCGCGGATAGCAAGATTTAAATTTGAAAATGTCAAGTATCAATGTGACCAACTGCATGCTTTATATAAAAATTAAACTCTGAACTTTCAAATTAAATAATTCCAATTTAAGCAATTTATTAATGTAAAAAACGCAAAATAGAAAAAATAGTATAAAAAACTCGTTTCATAAGGCCTTTTGCCGCACTCGCTCTTTAGAAAACTCGCCGCAAGCGGCTCGTTTTCTAAACTGATCTCGTGCGGCAAAATGGTGCCTTATGAAACTCGTTTTTTAATATACTATTTTGGTTGCAACGAGTTTACTTTTTTGAATCTTTCAAATTAACTGAATTGTGAATTTTAAATCAATAACCAAGATCAAAATATTCCACAAGTACGAAAACTGTTTTTGAGACTAATTATAGAATTGTTAATGAACTAGGTTTATGGAGCGTAAATTATTGTTTTTTTAGTAACGATGTTCCTAACATAAATGTGTAAAACAATATTCGACACACCTGCGTGAGTTATTTCAAAGCTCTAGTTAAAAATAAATGGTTCGCGTATTCTTTACACGCATAATTATCTGATGACAACATTCAGTTGGGTTATCGTCGTAACACTTTGTATTTAGATCTTTCCGCGTAAATATTTCCGACAGAACTATCGAGTTTTAGAAGGAACGAAGACATTTCTGAATATTAAATTAACTTTATCGAGAGTATCACTTGAATGGAAATAGACTGGATGTATTTTTTTAATCTCCATAAAGAAAATCATTCCCAGAAATATAACCGTGCTAATAAAGGAGAACGTTTCTTCGTCTTTTCTCGGCAGTTTATTTTATTATACTTTTTCTTCGTTCGATGTGACTGGATGAATTCTAAAAAGAGATTGTTGCCAAATTACCGGCATTTTCGCAACGCCATCGGACACAATTACCATTCAATTACGACCATTCCCAAATAAGGAAAACGCATATTATAAGCGCGTTCCGAAAACTCCGTTTAAATATTTTCACTGGCGCGTGCTTGGAATAACTGATATGCGAAATTAAGTCCTTTCTGCTGTTTGCTTTGTCCGTTTAATAAAGTAATTTCATCTAATGAGTTTTATCACACTGGTGCTTAACACGGACGACTAAAAGGGGATTAACATTCATCTTAATATATAGCATTCTTGCACGAATACTATCAAGGCTATTATATTAAAATACAGGAAATTATAAACATATAATCCATCTTTACATAAGTTTTATCTAATATAATTACAGACTCATCTCAATTTTTTAACATCACGTAGATTATGTCATAAATTCCCGGCGTAAATAGGTAAAAAAAAAATATTTACTAATTTCAAGATACTTAAATCCAATTGTTACAACGTGTAAGAAGCGCCTCAATAAAGAGTTAGCGGTGGTGTATTTTCCGTTACCTTATACGGCCATTTTGTACTTATAACTTAATATATATTTATTTGTTGAAAACATGTTTGCGTTTAGTGTTGATACTAATCATAACTTATAATAGACGGATGGCAGGTTGTAAACAACAACAGAGAAATGTATACAGATTTACAGAATCTAATGTTATTTGATATGGGGAACGTTGAAGACTTTCTTGTATTTACTTCTTTAGAAAAAGCGGTTAAAGAAAGGAAGATACTGTATTCGGTAGCGAAATTTAGTTTGCCTTTGATACCATCAGAGAACTGCCGATTTATGTTTCGCTTTGAAAAGCATATATTATTCAACTTTATCAAGCATTACAGCTTCCAGATAGGATAGAAACAAGTGATCAACATATTATAGATGGTACATAATTAGTATTTTCTTACTTTTTAAGAATGACTAAATTCCACATTTTAGGAGTTGGAGGATTATGCTTATTAATTCGCAGACTAGTTTATCCAAACCGACTGAAAGAATTACAGAAAGAATTTGGACTACATTATACCTCTTTAAGCAAATTATTATATGAGATGATAAATCTTATATACAAAAAATGGGGCACACTTCTACTTAACATATCTGAAAATAAATGGTTTACGTTAAATTATCAGAAGGAATTCGCCACAATGGTTCATGAAAAAGGTAGTCCTTTAACAAATTGCATTGGATTTATTGATGGAACTGCCCGAGCAATATGTAGGCCCACAGTAAATCAAAAAGAGATGTATAGTGGACATAAACGTCAACATTGTATGAAATTTCAATCTCTTACACTGCCAAATGGGATTATTGTCCACATGAGCATGCCATATTCAGGGCGAAGACATGATGCTTTCATTTTGAAGGATACACTTATATTAGATCAATTACATCTATACTGTAATTCCTATTGCATTTATGGTGATGAAGGGTACCCTTTAAAAAGACAATTAATACGACCATATTCTAGCACTACATTATCAGAACTACAAACCAATTTTAATCGCGAAATGTCCTAAGTTCGGCAATGTGTAGAATGGAGCTTCGGGAAACTTGAGCAACAATTTGCCTTTCTAGATTTTAAAAAGAATCAGAAATTAAATTTGCAACCTGTGGGAAAGTATTATCTCGTTGCAACACTGTTAACAAATGCCCACACATGCTTGTATGGCAGTGCAACTTCGACTTACTTTGATGTAGAATATCCGTCATTGTATGAAAAAAACCACATCCGTCCAGAAACGTGCAGATATCGATATTTCACTGTCGTTACAGATCATCAGTACACGATATTCGGACATAGACATGATTTTTATTTGTATACTTTCGTGTATATATACGAATGATATTGAATTTAATTGGTGCGAGGTATACATTTTACCAAAAAGTAACCTTATAAACATAACAGCAATTTTTATAAGGGAAAATACACTACAGCAAACTCTCTAATATCTTCAACGCAACAAATTAAGCGACAATTGCATGTGAGATGAGATTTGAATAATTGTCATCTCTCACACCAATTAAATTCAATATCCGTCATTATTGGAATACTTCCAACAGTAAATAATTATGTAGATCACAGGTATTATTTGAATAAATAAAGTTTACAACACATATGGCAACTTATTTAATTAATATTCTACATAAAAACATTTTTTTAAATAAACGTTACGGAATCTTGTTTATTACACTTTGTAGCAAGCTTATGATTAAATCATTTCTCTCCCTGTCAGCAGCTTTTTCCTGTGCTTTTCTATGCCACCTCTCCTTTTCATATTCCAGTTTAGCCTTTTTAAATTGAAGGGTTTGTTCTTGTATACGTACTTGATCAGAATGTTGTTGTTGTTTTAACTTTAGCTCATCCTTTTTCAGTTCATTCTCAAGCCTTGCTTTCTCAGCTAGATATACAAATACATTAGGTATACCTTCTTTAGCTTTACTGTATCTTTTCTTACTAGCACTATTAGTTGTATATCGAGAAGTTGTAGGAGTACTGCTTCCTGAACGTTCTGCGGTGATTGAGCTGTTGTCACCTATCTCTACGTCATTAGTTTCCTTTTCGATTAAGGAAGACCTCTCAATTGTTCCCATTGCTACGTCTCGGATTTTCTTGGCCAACTCTACATCTTCTTTCTGTTGTGAAACAGTTGCTGTTCTTGGACTACCAACTTTATTAGTAGGTTCTGCTACTTTTTTATAGTTGTCCCACACAGTCATTAGTTGCCTCATACAGTCACCCCATGGTGTTTGCAAGCGTTCTTTTCCAGATTCCATTGCTTCCTCGGAATCATACAAAATTTTGCAACTTGTTCAAGCAGGTGGTCTTTCAGTAATCTGATACTGTATGTGTTAAATCTGTCTGGATTGTTGTACATTACTGTATCATGGAGTCGAGACCATACATCTTTTTCTGTCTGAAAATCCTCTTCAGCCAAAATCCCATGTAATTCTCTGATACATTGAATTCTATCAGTTTCAGAGAACCTAAAACATTTTCTTTTTTGAGTCTCATCATGATCGCTGCTATTTTGCATTGCAATATTTCCACTTGCTTCTTCAGTGTCTTTTGGTTTAGGGGTGCATTTCGCATGAAACAGCAATGACTGTGCAAATGATGGATCTGCAAAATGTTGATTAAAAATTAACTTGACATCAAAAAAATCAACTTGACATCTACATTCAATAACTGACATCTAATTCATTAACACTGTTACTTTATAATGCATTTCTAAATAGCTTGAAGCTGGGTCTATTGTGGCTTAGTGGTAAAAGCGACAGCTCGGCAAGCTGTAGACTTGGGTTCGAGTCCCAACGTAGACCATATTTTTCAAATAAAAAAATTTCGTATGATTTACTTTGTAATTTGTAGACAGCAATGTTTACATCCCCACTTACTCTGCAATTACGTACATTTTAATTTGATATTTGTAAATATTTCATATAAAAGCCGAAAAACTCCAATAATTTATCAATTGTTTTATTTATATATATATATATATATATATATATATAAATAATATGTATATACATATATATAAAGACTTTCGTGTTTTATTCTTCGGAAATGGAGAAATATAGTTGCAGTTTCGCCGAATGAGGGCACTGTAACCATATGTTTCCTTTTGCGAAAAGTGAGTACGACAGCCTTGAAATGTTATAAACACAATTATAAAATTTCAGAGATAAAACAGGCCAGCCTAAACACTCACTGATTAAAGTTTGGAACACAAACAAGAAACATGTACTATTACATATAGTTAATCAGTTTACATAATAAATAATAAATCCATATTTTAATTGAAAATGTAAATTTAGTGTAACATTAATTTGGCAAAATAATATTTAATGTAAGTTGATAAATCAACAAAAATGTACTTTCACTAAATTAAGTTAATAAAAATTCCAATTTTAAAAAGGTGGATTAAATATTGTTTTAATTGCCAGGCCGCTACTCCTAAAGAAACACTTACTTAAAGAACCCTTACAATTTCAAAACTGAAAATTACATAACTCATAAACGTATAGTAAAACACTTGTTACAATTCGACTATTACAATATAGACTTGTAAATTGCTGAAACCATTTTTTATCACACACACTCTAGACAGGTAACAAATGGTACTTTATAAATATGTACTGCTAAATATCAAGCTCATCCAGTTAAATTGTATGTTTAATATATTGCATATAATAAACGCCACGCGAGTTCTATTTCTACACAACAGAGAAACAAGTTTTAGGTTGGACATACATTTGTACTATAAAAACGTTTCGCTGCACAACATTTTTGCAATACTTTACAAAGTAGTCTGTTGTCGTATTAATCAAAAATATAATACTCTTACTGACATAAAAAATAAATAAAATTAAGCGTATTAACCAGCTGATTTTTTTTTTGATCTTATTGTTTATATCTTATCATATTTTCACTAAAACGTTGTCGAAAATAATTAGAAATTTCAGGAATATTGTTTCGATGTCATTCATATTCAGTTTTAACTTATGATATATATCAGGCGGTCTCAAAACTAATTCTCACCTTACTTTTGATTTGTTGCATTAAAGCAAATACATCAAAAAATATTACACAAAATTTATAATTTACAAATCACCTTTTTTCCATAATTAGTTAGAAATGTTCGTGATTTATGTTTTATACTTATACACTGTGTCCATAAAGTCGACCTTGAATATGTTATGACGTGATTGATAATTTTTTTAAATGTCAACCCCATTTTTTTTATGGATTTTGAAAGCTTTTGCAATTCTTTATTCGATGATTTAAACATTTTGGTGTTAGTGTTACATTAGAAAAGTCTATGCGACACAACCGGAAAATTTGGACGTTTTACGACAACGCATCATCTACGAAACCAGACTAATCACTCCCGAAATATTACAGAATGTGCGAAATGGAATTTATCATCGCTTAGGATTTTGTCAACAAAATGAAGGAAAACATTTTGAGCATTTATTATAAATTTGATACTGAAAATGTCAAAAATAAAACTTAGAATTACAACACAGTTTACTCAAAAATTTTCTAATGTAACATACCAAAATTTTTACAACATCGATTAAGAATTGTAAAAGCTTTCAAAATCGAGAAAGAAAAAGTGGGGTTGACATTTAAAAAAAATATCAATGACGTCATAACTTATTCAAGGTCGACGGAAAAAATAAAATGGTAGTATCTAAATATAGCTAATAAAAAACATTAATCGATATATCTTTGCCTTTTGTCAAATAATGCACAATAACGTTACTACGGGCTTGTGTCCATACTTTATGGACACAAATGATTACTCAAAAATTTTCTAATGTAACACACCGAAGTTTTTACATCACCGAATAAAGAATTGTAAAGGCTTTCAAAATCCACAAAAAAAATGGGGTTGACATTTAAAAAAATTATCAATGACGTCATAACTTATTCAAGGTCGACGGAAAAAACAAAATGGTTGTATCTAAATATAGCTAACAAAAAACATTAATCGATATATCTTTGCATTTTGTCAAATAATACACAATAACGTTATTACGGGCTTGTGTCCATACTTTATGGACACAGTGTATAAATCGCACTTCGACTTTTGCCAACCAAGGGAATAATAATTATTGTAAAAATAATACAAGCATACCTGTAGATCTCGGTTTCCGGGTTGGAACCGCATCGAGTTAGGCGTAATTGCCAACGTTTCGTCCATTGTTGCAAGGAACATCTTCATAACAACATTTTGTAACTCGTTGACAGAATTTTTCCTTAGACACTTGTGATTTACTAGTTAGTTTTGACGTAGAATTTGTTTTCACGAAGGTCCCGATCCCGGACACAGTGTCAATCATCTCCGACATTATAACCGTCCACGGCGAACTCGTAAATGTGTGCCTTACTTCCACGTACTTCCATTTCCGCAACAAGTTCTATGAACAAGTGTCGGAAGCCGCTATGGGTTCTCCCTTATCTCCAGTTGTCGCTAACATATTTATGGAAGCGTCCGAACAACAAGTCTTAAGTTCCTTTCACTTAAAACCTAAATGCTGGTTTAGATATGTAGACGATACGTTCGTCAGCTGGCCGCATGGGCGGCAGTCCTTAGATGAGTTCCTACTTTTCTTAAACTCCCAGCACCGTGACATTCGTTTTACCATGGAGGTGCAATCAGACGGAATTCTACCATTTTTAGACGTCTTACGCCCAGTATTATCAACTTTTATTAAATGCACATTTAGTTAAAAGACATTTAAATTAAATGCTCTTTTAACTTGACTTTGGTATTATAAATGAAGTTGAACCAATATTTAGTTAAGTGTCGAATATTCGAAGGTTGGTACAACTTCATAGGTTAAAATTCACTTGTAATTGAACATTTGACATAAGACAACGTCATAATATAGTCAATATAATTTAGTAATATGTCTTCAAAAAGATCTCGTGGGAAAAATTTCAGTGAAGAAGATACTCTGTATCTTCTAAACCTTGCAGCAAAATATAAACATATTATTGACATTAAATTGACAAATGCTGTAGCAAGTCAAGAGAAGGTAAGGTTACTTTTCTATTACATATTTATTATATCTAATCTCTACATATCCTTTAAAGAGTGCAATATGGAAGTGTATTGCCAATCTTTATAATGCCAGTCATCCATTGTGCATAAGGTCTGCAGATAAGTTAAGTGCGAAGTATGAAAATTTAAATCATCAGGCACGGAAGTATGCTGCAGACAACAAGCAAGAAATATATAAAACAGGTGGTGGACCATCAGAAGCAACGAATAATATTATATTAGAAACAGTTTTAAATATAATAAATAAAATAACTGTTGAAGGGGAAGAAAACTCGTATGATTGTGATAGTACTCCTGAACTATTGTTCAATAATGGTACTTGTGTTCTCACCGGAATATGTGGTAATGAAGAAATATTCATTGAGAACACTGAAGTGAATTTTTTAAGGCTTTTCAGTTCACAAAATTGTCCACAAATTTTAAAAAGTACTTTAATCAAATTTTTTACCTGAAAAATCCCAACAACCATTTTAAGCCCACATCTCTTGCCCACTTAATAAAACCGTTTTAATATTAAAATTTACTGCCTCCTAAGGAATTTGACCATAAACTAAATCCCGACATAACCCAAACCATAGAATAACCCTACAATCCGGCACGAATAAAAATCTCTGATTTCCTTACCATAGAATTTTAACACAAAACGTTTAAATTAAAATAAACCTAGAAATTACCCACATCTCTAGCTCACTTAATAAAACCGTTTTAATACGGAATTTAGTTTATGGTCAAATTCCTTAAGAGGTAACAAAATTTTAATATTAAAACGGTTTTATTAAGTGAGCTAGAGATGTGGGCAATTTCTAGGTTTATTTTAATTTAAACGTTTTGTGTTAAAATTTTATGGTAAGGAAATCAGAGATTTTCACACTCCCATGTCTTGAACACAATTGACAACACATGTCCCATCACCCCCGACAGATACCTCAATAGCACCTACACATACTGCAACATCATCGATGCATATTACACCAGTTCGTCCTATCCCAAGTCCCCATAGAAAACAAACTACACATACATTTCAAAAGCGGAAACGGAATGAAAGAAACCAGGTGGATATCGTTTTAGATGCCAAAGAGAAATTTTATAATGCCAAAACAAGACTGCTAGAACTGGAATGTGAACAAAAGGCAGAAGATTTAATAAATAAGAAGTTGCAAAATCGATTGCTACAACAGGAAATTGAAGAAAAGATAGAAACTAAACAAATACGTTTAGCATTACTATCAGAAGAGTTAGAGAAAAAAAGGTTACTGAATGAAGAAAAAAGAGCTGCTTTAAGTAATAAATAGCATATTACTGAAAATTGCTTTCTTAAAAGTATTATACATATTAACATTTTATGTAATCTTTTGTTACCAGAATTTTTTTATTTTAATATATATTTATATTCAATTCTATTTGTTTGTTTTTTGTACTAGAAATAAAACAATACATTGGTAAAATATATAAAAATTGTTTATTATGTTAATATAACAGAATATTTACAATAAATTTTGAAAATAATTATCAATTAGCATTCGACGAACATTGTTATCATCGACACATTCATTAATATAATTTTCTGCTGCTGCATCAATAATGTCTTTGTCAATCGGTGTGGGCTCTTTCATATCTATTGCGATATTATGTAGCACAGCTGTAGCTACCACAATAATCTTGGCCAAGTTACTATTAATTCGCATGCCTAAAGATAATACTGGAAATCTTCTTTTCCAAATACCATACTGCCGTTCAACAGTATTACGGGTTTTTATGTGGCATTTATTATACAGCTCCTCAGCTAGATTATTTGTTTCCAGCAGCGGAGTTAATAAATAATTCGAATTTTTATATCCATTGTCTCCAAGAAGAAAACAATCTCTATATTTGCCACTTTCAAGTACCTTTTTTAATCGACTATTATTGAAAATTGTCTGGTCGTGTGTTGATCCAGGCCATCTTGCTACAAGGTTAATGATTTTTAAATTGTGATCACACACCGTTTGGACATTGTAGGAAAAGTAGCCTTTTCTGTTGCGGTATACTTCTGCATCATTTTGCCCTACAAACAAAGTTCTTGCATAAACATTAACAACATATGATTAACAAACTTCTTACCTTCTGACGGAATTTTTATATGTGTACAATCAATCGTTCCAATTACTTTTGGAAATTTGTAAATTTTATAAAAACCAGCATGAACTTCAGTTATTCCATCAGTACCTTCAGGCATTTTGATATATTCTGGGCTCAGTTGTGCAATTGCAGTAGTCACTTTCTTTATTATTCGTCCTACTGTTGCTTTTGTAACACCAGCAAAATCACCTGCAGATATCAGCATGCAGCCCGATGCAAAAAACCTTAATGTCAATAATAATTGCTGCATTGGCGATAAACAACGGTTTCTTAATGAAACGAATTTTATTTGATTCTCAATATGAGATAAAATAATTTCAACAGTTCTTTTGGTGAACCTGAATCTATGAAAGATTCTTCATCTGACAATTCATCAAAATATGTTTCTCTTATTTTAAATATTTTTGGCTGTCTTCGTCTTCGCACAATTTCAAATAATTCTTCATCAGATGACGATGTAAAATCAGTAGAACTAGAATCCATTTCAACGAAATAATACTGAATAGTAACACAACAAACAACACAAATTACCACAACAAGCAACGCTAAACGCTTATGAATATCGAATATCACTTATAAGATATTGGTTATATTTTTTTCTTTTGACATTTTATCAATACGCATGCGTCAACATAAACGGCGTTTTAAGTTTTGCTAAATGGTCATTTTCTCGCATTTAAATTTAAAAGGAGATTTGACGTTAAATCTCATTTAAACGTGTTTATAATACAGTTGAGGGTTGTTAAAAGGACTTTTTAAATAAAACTAGTTTTAAATGTATTGATAATACCGGGCGTTAGTGACCTACAATATCAATGACAAACTGGACTACATGGTTTACAAGAAACCGACTCTTACAGACCGGTTCTGAACGGATTTTCCCATCACCACCCGGCACACAAACAAGCGGTCATCAATACTCTTGTATATTGTGCGTTTTCTATCTCAGAACCTAAGGCACAACCCTCTGAACTTAAACAAATTTCTAACACCCTACTCCAGAATAATTATAACGCCAACGACATACACCGTACTATAGGTAGACATCGTAACCCCAAACCGCGGAGCGAACCCGATCCTAACATCAGCACTGCCTTCTTACCGCATATTTAAGGTATCACCGATCATATAGGAAAGGTTCTGCATAAAAATAAAATCAAAATCGTCTTCAAATTCCAGTCTAAAATTTCGAACCTCCTACCCTTAGTTAAAGACAAAATATCTCCGCTCCATGCACAATGAGTGTATCGCCTTACGTGTTCGTGTGGCTCTGTGTACATTGGCGAAACAAAGCGGAAACATGAATGTTGTACTAGACTGTTGAATATAGCAGGGTCAGCGCTAGCAGAACACAAACTCAACTCCGGTCAACAAATTCTATTCAAAGATGTCAAGCTTCTGTCCCGTGAATCGCGTTACATCCCTGGGAAATTATGTGAATCTATTGAAATTTACAAACATCCCCGCAATCTCAATAGAGACAATGGCTATACGTGACATCCAGTGTCGTAAATTCTATTGAATTCTACTACGAAATACCACGCCCATACGACGCAAGCGATTGGCTCATTGTCTCCAGCCAATAGCAGGCCACCATCTGACCCAGTTCCCCCTGTATAAGTTGTACCGGTCTCTCTACTAGCATTCTTCAAGCTACTGCGAAACGATGAACATCTACATACAGCCCTGAAGATGTCCATTGCAACAATGGACGAAACGTTAGGAATTACACCTAACTCGACGCGGTTCAAACGCGGATACCGAGATCTACATCTAAAGAACAACCACGGAAACCTACACCTACGCTTATAAATATGCCTCATACAAAAGCAATATAAACGGGTATCGCAATGAGTATTTACTATGAATATAAGGCATTTTTACATCACTACTGCGGTGATGTTAAAATGTGGCTTAAGACTGTTTGCCCGTAAACGCAAAACACACGTATTTAAAGAGGCGATACGCAAATAAAACCAACGGTAAAAAGAGAGACAAGACAATGTACACACAAGAGTAATCAATGTTGTTCCTTACGAAAGAGTAAAAGCGGCATTTTTAAAATTAAGTCGACAGATTTATGATAAGATGTCGTTTCAAAAAAATCTCTAAGATCTTAGTAGAAATAATATCCGAACTGGATGCATCGAAAATAAAAAATCTGAATTTTGATTTTTAAATTTAAATCACTTTTACACAAAAAAACAAAAATATAAACAAATTTGGAAAAAGGGCACTTTGACTGAGTTAATTTTTCCATTTTAGAGCTGTACATAAAATTTCAACTTTTATCGTTTCTTTTATCTATGTGAAACAATTTCAGATAGCGAGCAAACTGCCTAAAAGCATTCGTCATTCTATGCAGTTTCAGTTGCCATGAAATCATGGCCGATGCAACAACGCACCTTTTGTTAAGGTACTTCACCGCTCGAAGTCTGTAATAGCAGCGCAGAGACAATTTCGGCTTGAATATAATATTCCCAGGTGGAATAGAATTCTGTTGCATAACATAATTTTAAAATGGATTACTCAGTTTAATGAGACAAACTATTCATACTCCAGAGAATGTTGAAAGAGTACGGCAAGCTGTAATTACAAGTCCCAATCGTTCAGCAAAGCGTCAAGCAGAAGTACTTAACATATTGACAAGAAGTTTTTGCCTAAATTTACACGACAACTTAAGATTTCATCCGTACAAAATTCAAATTGTGCACCAAATTCTACCAAAAAATTTAGCTGCTAGAAGGAGATTTTGTACACAATTTATTAGTTTACTGAACAACGACCCAAACATTTTGAATAGTCTCTTAATGTCTGATGAAGCACATTTTCGCCTATCAGGATATATTAACAAACAAAATAACCGATACTGGTTTAACGAACAGCCTGAACAAAGTCGCAAGCAACCTCTTCACTCCCTTAAAGTAACCATGTGGTGTAGTGTGACTGCAATTGGAATACTAGATCCTTATTTTTTTGAAGAAAATCAACGTACGGTTACTGTAACTTCTTGACAATATTATAATGTCGGCCTAACTAGGCGCTGGCATGATCGTCATGTGATGTCCCCTGGCTCTCTAAGGCTTCATCTCGAAGGCAGACTCATTAAAGGCCGGTTTTATTGGTAAAATAAATAACATACTCCAAAACAATACAAAACAACATTTATTAAATACTTAACAATAACATTTCATGTTACAATGTTCACATATACAATATCGCATATAATATATCACATATACAATATTAGATCAGATTTACAAGACTGACTCGTTCTCCTCTATCTTCGGTGTATATGTCATGTCTACTTACTTAATAACCTACTTACTTAATGTTATGCTAGCCTAGTTATTCAACAAAACTAGAATGTCGAAAGTGCAGTAATTAATGAGGACGTTACATTGAATATTTAGAAATAGGTATCCTGCTTTAGTTATTACAATATTTCGATCTGATCCAAAATTGTTTACCTGCTGAGCTGCGTGAACTTAGAATAGAAAATAACGATTTATGGTTCCAAAAAGATGGAGCTATGAGACATATTGCACGAAATTGCATGACAACGCTAAGAACCATGTTTCCAGGACAACTCATTTCACGATTTGGTGATATTAATTGGGCGTTGAGATCACCAGACTTAACAATCCTTGATTTCTTTCCTATGGGGATATTTAAAGTCTAAGTTGTATGTAAACAAACTCCGCACACTACATGATTTAAAGGACAACATTACCCAAGAAATTAATTCGAAAGACCAGGCTATGTTACAGAGAATCTTGAAGAATTTTCAAACGCGTCTTCAAGAATGTCTGCAAAACAATGGTGCCCATTTTAAAAATGTTATTTTCAAAAAATATAACTGCATTGCTTGTATAATAAAAAAATGTTTTTCTGGATTTTAAATTTAATTTTTTGTAAGTATTTTATTTATCATTGATGAGTGTGTTTACATAAAGCGAACATGCATCGACCTTTAAACCAAATCTTTATTATTGCACATCTGTTAGCGTGTAGATAGAAACAATTTTATGAATGACCAGTCTGATAATAAAAAGCAAACGAAGGCAAATTTATTTATTAGGCTTCCTTTTTTTGTTACTAGGTTACTAGTCTGTATGTTTGAACTAACTAAATCGCAACTTCTTCTACTTTATCACTAGCCTACCTCAACACAATGTGTACTGTCTAACATAAAAACGTTGACTTTTTCTTAAAAATTAACACAATTAAAAAAAAATTTTTTTGCGGATAATGAATTGCCTGACGTACATATACATACTGTGTATATTATATCAACGAATGAACAAAACACCCTGTATACCTTAGTACTAGTTGCAATGTTCTTATTTAAATAGGGTCGTCAACTTAAGTAATTAGGCTAATGACTTTGTAGCTAGTACTAAGGTATATATAGTTGCCTATGTTATTCATTCATTTATTCAGTCATCTTGTCTCTTTGACGATGGTAAGTTGTCTTACTGAAACATATGTTAGAGAAATCTAATAAAGTAGTGAAACAGTTAATATCAAGTGATTTCATTGATTCGAATATTTTTATGTAAACATCTACAAAATCAATCCATTTATAATACAAAACTTACAATCGTTACTGAATAGACGGGAGATCCATCTCATAATGAACGACATAAATTCTAAACAAACAAAGTTGGCACAATTAAGATCAAGCGAGGTATTTTCCAAGAGGACCTATTAAGCTCTTTATGGTTCTGTCTAGCACTCAACTCTCCCCCCCCCCCTTACAACTATCTTTAGCAAATTAAATAAAGGCTACAGTCGAATTAATAAAAAACATAACTGGTGTATGTTCATGATGTTGGAACTCATATCAAATTTAAAGGAAAATGTACAAAGACTTTTAAAACAAGTTGAAACTTTTAGCAAGGACATGCGAATAAAATTTGGACTGGATAAATACCATGTTCACACTATGGGAGGAAGTAAATGGGCGAAGATCACAGATTATTTAATAAAAACACTTTCCGCTCCAAGGAGGAGAAAAAAACATATAAATATTTTGGATTTGAACAGGCAAGATGTATAAATTAAAACTAAAAAAAAAAAAAAACACACTAACGAAAAAAGTAATGAAAATACTAGGCGATCATAACACGAAACTAATTAGGAAAAATCAAAGTTACATTGCGATTAACACTTACACCATACTGGTGGTCACCTATAACTTTGGAATATTGCAATGGAGTTCAACCGAACTGCGCTTCGATTGAGGCCCATTGCAAATCGAAGCATTAAAATGTTAATTACAAGATATCAATCGAGGCCACCGCCTAAAAATAATGGTTAATAAGGGTTATAATGCTAACCCAAGATCCGCTTGTACTTATTATTATAACCCTGAAAACAAGAGCAGTCAATGGAAGATCCCTACGCTGATTCTCCACGTGTACGAAACTTGAAAAGAGTTCCGTCAGAAAGACATGCCCACCATTTTCTTGGATGCTACTTATACCAATATCTGTCGAAGGGATCAACAATTAATTCAATGAGATACTGCAGAACTTTAAGATCACTAAGGTATCATATCCGCAGAATAAGGCCGGAAAGAACGAGTTTTTACTTGCATCACAACACCAGACCGTATTGCAGCTACGAAACGATGAAGACAGTGACGAACCTGAATTTCACGGTTGTTTCACAACCTCCATAAAGTCCTGATTTAGCACCTTCAGATTTCTGGTTGTTCATAAACTTAAAGGAGGTACTAAAAATTCAATATTTTTCATCAGAAACTGATGTTCGGGATGCTGTTCACAATTGACGCAAGAGTAAACACGAAAGTTTTTTCATGGACTCAATGAAGAAATATATTCAGCGTTTGGAGAAATGTGTTGCACTATGTGGTGACTGCGTAGAAAAATAATTATGTCCATTGGTAGTAGAATAATTTCTTCATTTTGAGACTGGTTTCATTATTTTGTCTTTTCTGATTATAATTTTATAAAGTCGGAGACCTTATATGGCAATCCCCTCTCGTAAGTAGTGTATTAAAGTAAAAACATGAGTTAAGGTATTAGATTTTATAAATTATATTATTTCGAACACATAAATTTGATAATCATTAAAGCTTTACATGTAATAAATAAATAATTTCTACTAAAATATATTAATCATTGAATAAACGACAATTTCAAATATCTGCTACCGCACACTTTCCCAAACTATAAATTCTATTTATGTGTTTTGGGGCACAATAAAAACAAATCGATTCGGTATCGTCTATTGTTTTTACGACTATTAATACGAATTTTATTGTATTGTAACAATGGCTGTAATACATACATACCTCTTTGTTTCAATAGTATAAACACATAAATCTGTTACACAAACACATTTAAATAGAAAAATATAAAACAAATATTCTTAACTCAAGGAATAAATTGTCGTTAGAAAATTTACAGTGTTGCATAGTCACGCATCTTTTGCATTGATGCATAAGATCAAAGCGTTTTTATTTAACTTAAAATTTGTTAATTTTTCAATAAACAAAATACATGAACTAATCAAGAATATATGCTCCATTATTAGAATTGTCTGCCAGCGATCTTGGAATTTTTTTTCCGCGCCTAACGAAATCCGCTGGTGAGTGAAGAAGCATCAAGACAATTTTGAAGCGCGACATCGTTGGCAAAGGAGGTTCCAAATGAAACAGACATGCAATATACACATCTGTAACTGTACACATGGACAATACATAAAGAGGTTCATCGAAAGTTGTTCGATAGACGGCGGAAGAGATGCAAATCTAATGAAATGAGATTAGGAGAATAAGACGGATGTGTAATAACCCGGATGTGTAATAACCTCCTAACCAAGTTCTCGAATAGCCAATTTTGTTATGTTAGCAGTATGAAAGCGAGAAGTTCTTGACGATAGATGATTAATTGAATAGTTGTTTGAGCTATTTCCTTCGTTCGTAGGATTTGAATAATTCGACGTACCGGTAGTCAATCTACTGCCGTCTTTAGGGTCGCTCTGAGAAGGGCTAGTTCTTGCCAAACTCATGTCTGACATTGTTACACTTCGTGTGTATATAAGAACGTTTTAATTTAATTTTAAAGTTATATTTCTTCAAATACAAGCTGTCCCGTATTGTGATGTTCAAATTTTAGGAGTGTAAAGTAGACTTTATTTCAAGTAACAAAAACGCAAAACTTGTATATCCATTTTTATTTGTTTCAAAGTTACAGATCTATGAATGTGATTGTCAGATCATGAAAAAAAATGTAATCCTAAAGTCAATACAAACTGATTTTATTTAAAAAAAGTTATACGATTCAATAACTGGCCTGTGATTGTTAACGTCGCATAATAAAATGTTATCATAAAGTAAATAAACACGCGTCGTAGTGCATACAGTAATTTCTTGGAGATCTACAAAAAAGATTACTGGAAATTGACTTATGATACAGAAGGATCTTACTTATTTCGTAAGTGCTGAACCATGAATATCATACAATAAACAAATGTTCAGATGACTGTTAACGTTGCATTTTTTAATAAAGAATTACATTACGTTTCAGTTCATACAACAGCTTATTAGTGAGTGGACACGTTTTCTTTATTCAAAATGCCTTACCGATTTTCTTTTCAAGAGTATGCGGAGGTGCATTTTGTGTATGGCTACTGTAACGGAAGTGCACGTCAAGCAGTTATCGAATACCGACATAGGCTTCTCGATAGGCGCATTCCTCATTACAGAACGTTTCTGGAAGTACACAGGCAATTTCGGGAATGCGGACTGCGTTGCGTGATTATCTTTTCGACCGAGGAGTAAATTTGCCAGCAGACTTAAAGGAAGAAGCAGTAGCTATTGTTACAAGGGATCCAACTCTCAGTGTATGTCGAATCGATAGACAACATGGAATGCCATGAACGACAATTTGGCGAATTTTAAAACGTGAGGGCTCATATCCATATCACTATCGCAGTGGACACGGTTTGCTTGAGGCAGACCACTATACTCGTCTAGTTTATTCTCCCTGGATATTAAGACACTCACGGCTTCATTTTAATTTCTGCAGAAGAGACCTCTGGACAGATGAATCTACGTTCACGAGAAGTGGTGTTACAAATCTGAGAAATCTGCACAGGCGGTCATCAGAAAGTCCCAAAGATGTACGCTCATCTAAATTTCAATATGAATTTTCTATTAACGTTTGGGCGGGCCTAATCGATGACTTTTTTATTGGTCCTGTCGTTCTTCCTGGGAGGTTAAATGCGGACAATCACCTTCAATTTCTTATTGACGAACTGCCAGGTCTTTAAGAGGATGTCCCGCTGAATGTTCGACGAGACATGTGGTTTCACATGGATGGGGCACCACCAGATTTCGGAATAGCTGTCCGAAATTGGGTTTACGTCAATTATCAAAGATGGATTGGTCGAGGTGGTCCTGTTGCATGGCCACCCATATCACCCGATCTTAATCCCCTTGACTTTTATTTATGGGGGTACATGAAAAATTTAGTCTTCGCGCAAGTTTCGAACACAAGAGAAGAGTTGTTGGATCATATTCACCTGGCTGCCGAGCAAATCCGACAAAACAAGTACGAAATTCGAATAAGTACTTCTTCTGTTGGCTTACGGGCACAAGCCTGCATTCAACAAGGAGGTGTACATTTCGAAAATATTATTAATTAAATTTTTTTAAATAGTAGCAGTTTTAAATAGTTAATTGACGAAGGAGATACTAGTTGAAACTTCATTATAACGCTAAGAAATAAGTAACTAAACTTCTAGTTTCAAAAATTCTTTTATTGTAAATACACTACAATAAAAGAATTTTTGAAACTAGAAGTTTAATTACTTATTTCTTAGCAGTATCAGTTTTTATTGACTTTAGGATTATATATATATAAACAAATAAAAATGGATATACAAGTTTTGCGTTTTTGTTACTTGGAATGAAGTCTACTTTACACTCCTAAAATTTGAACATAATAATACGGGACACTTGTATATCTCGAATTTAAAATATTAATTCAAGCATAGACATTTTCTGTGTATATTCGTATTTGCAAAGAGAAAGTCTTTCTTTTGTTATCATTCTGGTCAGTTGACCCTTCCAAGAATCTACCTGATTGAACATTCAACTCAAGTATCTAACCTTCGATTACAATTCCTACAAATATATTTCATTTTTAAAAAGTTATTTAATTAATTTAATTAGCAAGCGCCAATTAAGTTAGCCCGAGGAGGGGGTGCGCAGAAGCCGTTTTTAAAAACGTCCACCCCCACTACTCAAGTAATTGGCAGAATACATTTGTCATTGACGTTTGACGGAACATAATGTCTTTGCTAGGGGATAATAAACCGATACACGCTCAGAGGTTAGAATTATATGACATTTGATGTAAAATCAAATACAAATCTCCCCACTACATCCTGCGTGAACTTACCCCTCCTCTCTATTCTCTTCTTTCCAATTATATCATGTGGCATATCATTTTAAAGCTTTCTTCATAAGGGATATTTTAATGATACTTATGTCGTCGATATCGCAACTCTTAGCTCGCGCCTTTAACTAGTTCATTATTCAAGACATCGACAACTTCGAATGACCCTCTCTCAAAAACTGGGCCATAAACGACATTTTTCTAGACGAGTGTTTTCTTACACCCAACTCATCCTGCTTCTTAATCCAGCTGGCATGCTATAACCATCGTTACTTCGTAACAGCTAACTCTGCGTACTGTTCAAGTACTTACTCGAGATGAAGCACGTGCCCACATGTCTACGTTTCTAAGGTAACTCTGTATTGTTCGATGCAGAGATTATTTTATTTTAGTTGCATTCACATTAATTTAACTAATTAATTTCTTTGGCTCTTCTAGCGGCTTGCAATGAATAAACTCCTGTTCGATTTTTTCCAGTTGAGTTTTAATTTTCTTTTGTCAATAATTAATACAATTTTCGCACCAATTCACAAACTCAGCACCTAGTCAATACGACAATAATACGAAATAACTTTGAAATGTGAAACATTTTTGTTTTCAAGGCACTCTCATTCTAGTAAGCAGGAGTACTACAAACTTATGCAATGAATACCGAAAATATCAACCTGCTATTTCCGGTATTCGCTTCTGTAATAAAAATTCACTTACCACTAATATGTCTGGATATGAATTGAACCATACCTGCAAAATAAAACTAAGTTAAATTTCGATATTGGCCTTACATAATATATATATATATATATATATATATATATATATCAATATATATATATATATATATATATATTGATATAATACCCCCAGAGAGGGCGGATATTAATGATAATAATTATAAACTTTAATGTTTAAATAAATATAAGTTAAGATTTTAAATGTGAATTATAAATCTCTATATTGAGTGGGCTATTACAAGTTACATATAGATGGGGTTGTATTGCATCAAAAACTGTTATTTGCGCATGATGCAAAGATACATATTTGTTAATATCGAAGTATACATAACCAAAACAGCTGTTCAGAAATATAACTACTTATAAGTATATTCAGGTGGGCGAAAATTTATGTGAGATGTCCGGCTAGACAGAAGAACAGTTTAGACTCTTGTTGTTGGACAATAAAACATGCCTACTTAAATGGTCGGTTCGGTGACTACAATAGGACACTTACAAAATCAGCTGATGCTAATGCAATTAATAATAGTGTTACTATATTCAAAACTACAAAATAAAACGAATGAGATTAGGATTATAATTATGGACTTTAATGAAGTAATAGCAAAGAAAGAACAGGTAAGTGGAACAATTAATTAACTTATGAATATAGATAAAATGTAACATGTCACGTGATGAAATAAATATGGCATAAAATATAGGTTAAATGATACAACAAAATAAATATGACATGAATAAAGCTAAACGCATAAAAGAATTCTAAGATTGAATTTACTAAATAAACAGGAAACTATATTCTTCGTAACTTATATTAGAATATCTAAATCTTAATATGAAACATAGGTTATATTTATTTAAAAAGAAAAATTCGATAGTGGTTTTAATTAATGATATTAAATTAATTTATCATTTTCAAAATTCGTAGGATTTTTAAAGAATACTTAAGTGGACTTGGATAGGAATTGATTGTACTGCATCAGGCTGGTGGATCTGTGGATGCGGTATACAGGTATCGACGGCGATCGGTTGGCGTCCCCCACTTGTTGTTCGATCTTGCGGCTGGCTTCCTGGCGAACTGCAATTTATGTTTTCTCGGACACCGGTAACCGTCTGGACTCGCAAAATGCGTTAAACAGGAGCTGGATATACTGGTAAGGTTTTGACTAGATTTGACGTATTGTCTTTTAGATTTATTAATACTTTTTCTTTTAATTTGCAGAGAGACACTTATAATACGTCTAGGTGTTTTTAATGGAGAATTTTCTAGTGACGCTAACTTTCTTTTTTTTTTCAATCCTCATTTCTGATTCGTCCAACAGTATGTATTTATATAGTCTCGACATTTTATTATAATTAAAATGACAATTTAATCATTTTAAATATACTTATGCTTAGTATAAATTATCTAGTTTATATTTGTGAATACATGTTTGACGTGTGAATGTTGATAGTTGTCTATAATGCTAATTTTATAGTGGGGAAAATTCCCGCGGTGATCTTTTTGAATTTATACAGTTTTGCCTAAATAAATGGCGTCATTTATTATTAATCAATTAAGTTGAAATATCTTCTGAAATACGAGATATCGAAATGAAATGACAGATACAAATTAAAAAAGTAAAATAAATAAATGTGAGAATGAATTTAAAATAATTAAATACGCGAAATCAACTTTATTGATATTGCATATGAAGAATTAAGTTTCAATATTTTTTTATAAATCTAAAGCTTACATCTATACATGAAAATTCCGTCTTTTGCTCACTGAGGCATTCTTAGGTGTAAGCTTGATCTACATCAGCTTCCCCAGTAATTTGGTAAGACGTTATTGTCTTGGCAAAGAGGCTTATCCAAATTATTCATCAAAACTATTAAATTGAAAGCTCTGCCATATAAAATTATGTGTATGTATTTTGGGTAATTGTTATATATTATACCTTCTATGTATTAAGTGTCATTATTATTTTTGTTGTCTATCTGTGTTTGTATATAAATTTTATTTCCGTATATATTCGTCTAATAGTATCCTTATACGTTATATTGTCATTATCATAGTATTTATGTTTGTAAGATTTTTTTTGCTGTATGTCTTTTATTGTTTTGGTTTTCGAACTATAAACTACCCCTTTGTTCTTTAATTTACCCATGACTTTCTGTTTTAAATTTGACACTCTCAAACTTTTTACTAATTAATTGATCTCCTATTTCATACGTTTTATATTTCTTGCTATAGTCATTTTGTTTCTTCTCCCATTTTCTCTTTCGTTTAATCAATATTTGTCTGACCTCCTCTGTACGTTCTGATAAATTTCTTAATTCTTGCTCAACCCATGGTCTATGTGGTGCTTCTCCCCTTTATATATTCGGTGTTAGGCTCGGTGTTAGGCTCGATAAGTTCATATGTATTGTATCCAAGTTTCTGGTTAATAACAAACGGACCTTGATAAGCTTTCAGTAATTTACCCATGACTTTCTGTTTTAAATTTGACACTCTTAAACTTTTTACTATGACTTGATCTCCTATTTCATACGTTTTATATTTCTTGCTATAGTCATTTTGTTTCTTCTCCCATTTTCTCTTTCGTTTAATCAATATTTGTCTGACCTCCTCTGTACGTTCTGATAAATTTCTTAATTCTTGGTCAACCCATGGTCTATGTGGTGCTTCTCCTGTAAATATTGTTATCGGGCAGTAATTATGTACTGTGCTTGAGGTATTATTCATTATAAATTCTATTTGAGATAGATGTCTGGCCCAACGATTGTGATTTTCATTAGTAAAATTCTTAGATACTTTAAAGTTTCACGAATGTATCTTTCCGTGGGATTACCTTGTGGATAGCGGATCGATGTATAATAGGTTTTGATGTTCCTAGTGTGTAAAAATTCTTTGTACCGGTCGTTCGTAAAATAAGTTGCATGGTCTGAGAGTATGGCTAGCGGAGTACCGTATTGTGCGAAATAATCTGTTAGTGTTTGTAATACCGTATCTGTGTTGCACTTCTGTGTTGGTATTAATTTGACGTATTTCGAGAAAATGTCACAAATGACTAAAATATTTTTGTATCCCTTAGTGCTGGGAATAAGATTTGATAAGAAATCGATTGTTACAAGCTCTAATTTGTCATATGCAATAATGTTACTACTCCAATTTGAGTTCGTGCGATTCTTATCTTTCGCGAGCAAGCATGTTTGACATCGTTTTATGACGCTTTTGATGATTCTTTCATCGTTCGTACAAAAATATGCTTCTCTATAGACAAGCCAACATTTCCTCGCTCCAATGTGAGTATAGTTATTATGTAGGTAACTAGCTATTCCTCTAGTGTGATCCTCGTTTATCATATACACCTCATTATCACCTAAGTTCTTAATTATAACTCCATCTTTAATTGACATTCCTTTGTATTGGTTTCCCTCGCTTAGTATCGTTCGTAATTGGTCAAATTCCTGAGTTGATTGGGTCAGTTTCACCATATCTAAAGAGAATAATCCTTCTTTTTGTAAAGTTACAAGATTAATGCATATGTTTTGTTTCTTAACCTCCCCATCTTCTCTTGTTAGCACGTCTGCTGTTATCATCTCTTGTTCGCAACATGTTCGGTGTTCCCCAATTTTGATATTTATACTGTCAGATAGGTTATGTTTCAAATTTAACGACGTAATTTCGTTACTCAAATTGTAGTCGTTTAATTGGCTCTTTAACTGGGCGCGTGTATCGTTAATGGACTTGGTTAGCTCTGTTTTTATCTCATTATTCGAGGTAATAATCTTGTTATTAGTTATTTCGTATATTTCATTTGATGTAGTTTCTAGCTGTTTGGCCCATTGTAACGTTTGAATGTTTAGGGCTTCGTCCATTTTTAATAAACCCTTTATCTCATTTTCCTCTAAGGTTTGTTGAATTCTTTCTTCCAGTTTCGTCTGGCTCTCCTTTAATTCATTTATATCCCCTTTGATTTCTTCCTTATCCTGTCTAAGTTGGTCTAATTTACTGTTAATATTTGTTTCTATTTGACTTATATTTGTCTCTAATTTTTGTGTTAAATTAGTTTCTATGTGGCTTATATTAGTTTCTAATTTTTGTGTTAAATTAGTTTCTAATTTTTCGTTGTTTTTCTCGATATTTTTGTCATTGTCTGCTATAAATTGTTTGAAATTTGTTTCTTGTTTTTCATTATTTGCTTTGTTACTAGTTTCCATTGATTCTAATTTCTTGTTGTTTTCCGACATGGTTTGTTTAAAGTTTTCATTATTTGTTTTGTTACTAGTTTCTATTGATTCTAATTTTTTGTTATTTTCTGCTATGGTTTGTTGTAAATTCATTATTAATGCTGTTAAAGTATTAAGGCTCAGAGGCACCTCCTCTTTTGGTGTTTCTGGTTGAGCGGTAACTGTAACAGAATCAGCCTGATCTGTTTCTCCTTCTCTCTCTGCAAGGTTTTCCCTGGACTTGCTCCTGGTGCGTTTGTCCATTTTCTTATTATGATTGTAAATATTGATATTCTTGTATTATAGTTATGTATTAAATTAGTTTTATGTATATTAATTGCTTCTTGTTAAATTATATTTGTCTTGTCCCCTTTTTAGTTAATTGTTCCAATGTTATATTTTAATATTTGTATTTTAGGTGTAAATTAATTGTGGGTAAATAAATTGTTATCCTGAAAAATTGTCTTTGCTTTAAACTTTTTGACTTTGTATGTAAGTGTTAATTATAAGAACAATTATCCCTTTTAGAAATAAACTTACAAATCCTGTTCCTGAGTATCAATAAGCGTCCTAACACATAAGAAACCACAGAGAAGCAAAATACAGACTTACAAAAAAAATGTTATATATCTTAAATAAATCTAAATAGAATACAGTTTTCCTTGTTTTTAATTTTTTTCCTCTCGCGTTTTATTTTATAATTTGTGTTCTATTGATCACGTTTTCTAATGGCCCTACACGTTGTGGCGACAATTGAAGAGATACCGATGAGATTGTTATGTGAATGTACATGCAAAATTATAAATATTAAATAAACTGGTAGGTTTAAAATTTTTTAAATTGTGAATTATCAATCTCTATATTGAGTGGGCTATTACAAGTTACATATAGATGGGGTTGTATTGCATCAAAAACTGTTATTTGCGCATGATGCAAAGATACATATTCGTTAATATCCAAGTATACATAACCAAAACAACTGTTCAGAAATATAACTACTTATAAGTATATTCAGGTGGGCGAAAATTTATGTGATCTGTCCGGCTAGACAGAAGAACAGTTTAGACTCTTGTTGTTGGACAATAAAACATGCCTACTTAAATGGTCGGTTCGGTGACTACAATAGGACACTTACAAAATCAGCTGATGCTAATGCAATTAATAATAGTGTTACTATATTCAAAACTACAAAATAAAACGAATGAGATAAGGATTATAATTATGGTCTTTAATGAAGTAATAGCAAAGAAAGAACAGGTAAGTGGAACAATTAATTAACTTATGAATATATATAAAATGTAACATGTCACGTGATGAAATAAATATGGCATAAAATATAGGTTAAATGATACAACAAAATAAATATGACATGAATAAAGCTAAACGCATAAAAGAATTCTAAGATTGAATTTACTAAATAAACAGGAAACTATATTCTTCGTAACTTATATTAGAATATCTAAATCTTAATATGAAACATAGGTTATATTTATTTAAAAAGAAAAATTCGATAGTGGTTTTAATTAATGATATTAAATTAATTTATCATTTTCAAAATTCGTAGGATTTTTAAAGAATACTTAAGTGGACTTGGATAGGAATTGATTGTACTGCATCAGGCTGGTGGATCTGTGGATGCGGTATACAGGTATCGACGGCGATCGGTTGGCGTCCCCCGCTTGTTGTTCGATCTTGCGGCTGGCTTCCTGGCGAACTGCAATTTATGTTTTCTCGGACACCGGTAACCGTCTGGACTCGCAAAATGCGTTAAACAGGAGCTGGATATACTGGTAAGGTTTTGACTAGATTTGACGTATGGTTTTTTAGATTTATTAATACTTTTTCTTTTAATTTGCAGAGAGACACTTATAATACGTCTAGGTGTTTTTAATGGAGAATTTTCTAGTGACGCTAACTTTCTTTTTTTTTTCAATCCTCATTTCTGATTCGTCCAACAGTATGTATTTATATAGTCTCGACATTTTATTATAATTAAAATGACAATTTAATCATTTTAAATATACTTATGCTTAGTATAAATTATCTAGTTTATATTTGTGAATACATGTTTGACGTGTGAATGTTGATAGTTGTCTATAATGCTAATTTTATAGTGGGGAAAATTCCCGCGGTGATCTTTTTGAATTTATACAGTTTTGCCTAAATAAATGGCGTCATTTATTATTAGTCAATTAAGTTGAAATATCTTTTGAAATACAAGATATCGAAATGAAATGACAGATACAAATTAAAAAAGTAAAATAAATAAATGTGAGAATGAATTTAAAATAATTAAATACGCGAAATCAACTTTATTGATATTACATATGAAGAATTAAGTTTCAATATTTTTTTATAAATCTAAAGCTTACATCTATACATGAAAATTTCGTCTTTTGCTCACTGAGGCATTCTTAGGTGTTGTAGGTAGCTTAATATATATTAATGTATATATATATATATATATATATATATATATATATATGTGTGTGTTAGTGAGAGTATCAATGAAAATTCAAGAACATCAACACATCATCGTTCTCATCAACCAGATTACAACGAATTTGTTACACTTGAAAAGCGTTTATTTTCTACTGCATCATTTTTATAAGTTTGCGTAATTTCGTTTTATTCAAAATAGAGTATTTCTCCATAGTATTGCGTTTCTGTACTTGTTACGTCACCTTTCAGATACGTTTATCGTTAATTTATTGCTGTGTATTCCCCAAGAAACGTCATTCGGGGAAAACCTCGTTGCGCGATCTGGAACGTAAGGAACGGAAGCATCCAGAACAATAATTAGCGCACCGTCACCAATCAAAAGCAGCACACCGCTTATGTCATTCGACTCGTGTGTTACACATACGCTGTACTAACAAGATTTCACATAACCACGGCAAAGAAACAAAAGTTTTAGTTTATTGTGATTATGAAATTTTGGAAGTTAGTTGCATCCAGCCTCTTTTGTTACAATCTCTAACTTGAGGAATTTAAAAAGTCGAGTCGCCATCATTACATCCCTGACAGACGCAGCTAACACCCGACCTTGTCCATTAGGTACATCAATTTCAACTACTTCGATCCGCTTTGAGTTGCAGTTTGTAAATAAACTTTATTAATTTGCCTTTAACTGTTTTTTATGCTCTTTTTTCTTAATTACTTAACACGCACTTAATAATCGTTAAGTTATTTTAATTAATGCCTCGTTTAAATTTATATAGATTATCTGTAAGCGAAATTCATTAATTTTGTACCATTTTGACTGTGTCTAATACAAGAACATCAGTACATTTCAAACTTACAATTTTATATATGCTACTATTTTCTTTTAGACTTGACATTTATAATAAATTATTATTTTTTTACATTTTTTCAAATCATTAAACGCACTTATTCAAATTCAGTAATTCTTTTACTTAACACTTTTGAGGCAACGCATTCTTACCTCTTTCGTATGAGTAAAATTGAATAAACTAAAATCAGGAGTTCTGCCTTTGTACTGGTTTAATAACGTACCATGTATACATAACACAAAAAACGCAGTGGTGATTTTAAAAGGAATTACCTTCGAGGAAACAGCAATCTACGCTAACAGCAAACGTCTTGAGATAAACTGGCCGGACAAATCAGTGTTTTAGTATAAGCATCAAATAGGTGGGATATTGTATTAATAAATTTTATTCTTATAATCTATTTGTTATAATTAAAGCAGGGATTATATGAAAATGCATATTTTTATTTAAGATATACGAGGGTGGTTTGACAATTAACTTGGTTCACACACTAATAGAGGGCGCAAATGTAATCTGTATATGTAGTCATAAAGTGTCATTCCTATGAGTTAATATTCTCTGGTCTTAAGTCATTCTAACAGTAACTCGTTGTTTGACAGTTACTTAAACAGAAGTGTTTCGAGCAATAGCGAAAAATGGATAAAGTTGGAATTCGTGGTATGATTAAATTCTTTTATCTGGAAGGGAAAACAGCGAAAGAGATTCATGAGAGAATTTCACCTACATTGGGTGACTCATGTCCTTCTTATGAGTGTGTTCGACTTTGGGTAAATGAGTTTAAGCGTGGCAGAACAAGCATTAAAGATGCACCACGTCCTGGAGCCCCGAAATCAGCGGTGACACCAGAAATCATCGATAAAGTCCATGATTTTATTTTAACCGATAGACGAGTGAAAGTGCGCGAGTTAGCAAAAGCCACGGGCATCTCAACTGAGCGAGTTCACTTCGTTTTGCATAAAGAATTGCACATGCAACAACTGTGCGCAAAATGAGTGCCGCGTTCACTCACTCAACAGCAAAAGCGAATTCGCATGCGAATATCTGCCGACAATTTGCAAGTATTTCAGAAGAATGTAGTTGATTTTTTTCGCCGTTTTGTGACAATGGACGAAACTTGGATACACCACTATATCCCAGAAACTAAACAGCAGTCGAAACAATGGATTGCCCGTGTCGAATCGGCTCCGAAAAAAGCGAAATGCGTTCCATCCGCTGGAAAGTTCATGGCGTCAGTTTTTTTGGGACGCAAAGGGAATTCTCCTAATTGACTACCTTGAAAAGGGAAGAACCATTATCGGAGAATACTATGCATCACTTTTGGACCGATTAAAAGCGGCAATAACAGAGAAACGCCCGGGAATGGCCAAGTAAAAGGTGTTGTTTCACCATGACAATGCCCCCGTGCATTCAAGTCGTGTCGTTCAGCTTCCGCATCCTGCGTATTCGCCAGATCTAGCTCCTTCGGACTACCATCTATTCCCGAAACTAAAAACTTTTCTAGCAGGACGAAAGTTTTAGTCTAATGAAGATGTCATACAGAAAGTAAACCAGTATTTTGAAAGCATCGAAGCACTTCATTTCCGTGAAGGAATCGCGAAGCTGGAGAAACGTTGGGGCAAGTGCGTTGAACTACGAGGGGACTATGTCGAAAAATAAAGTACGTTGCAAAACTCAAATTATTTTCTTTCATAGCAAACCAAGTTAATTGTCAAACCATTCTAGTATTTACCAAAATTCTTGCTATAAGAATCACGTAACAAGAAAGCATTTGTGACTACTTTTAGGAACTGTTTTGCATACCTTGCATAAACATACTGCTTTGAGCATATTTCACATAAAATTGCGTATTCGTTGATATTTTATAATTTATTTCTAAAGTGCACCGTAAGTGCACCGTAAAAAATATATAAAATTACACTAACAGCCCGCATAAGCATTTCCGTACAGCGGGAATTCCCAGATTTGTGTTTATCAAGTCGGAGAAATTCTAGTGAATCTACGAGCAATGAGGTTGACCTATAGGTCAGTCATATCGGCAGTTGTGTTTAGTTAGTTCTCGAAAGTATATGTACACGTATTATATGTCGAAATCATATTCACATATGTCGATCTGGATAAAAGATTATCCTGAATTTTGTGTAAATAATGGCAGAGTGTTTTGTAAGTATTTCAGTAAAATTGTAAGTTATATTTGTTTACGTTTAATTTCATATTCTAATAACTTCAATTACTTATTGTAGTTTCGATGCGACAAAATATTTAAATTAACGCAGTATGTAGGAATTGATTTGCATAAAATAAATATCACAAGATTTAAAAATGCACCAGGAAGCCACTCTGAATCAATCGTTTACTTCAACAAGTTAAAATATAGAACAGATTAGTTTCCATTATGACTTTTGTAACACCTTCTTAAGTGCAAACAAGCCACTTTTAAAGTTCGATAATCCAACGTTTAAAAATTTACGAATTTACGAGAAGTATACGAAACTGTCAGTTCCTACTTCTATTGTTTGAGGAAACTATGATGAAAATTAAGAAAACAATGGATAAAAATTATATTTATTTCACAGTCGAAGAGACAACAGACAGTTGTGGATGACAAAGAAAGTATTTATTAAAGCACCGCTGAGTGTTCAAGTATACAGAGATAAGTTACCTGGTCTAACACTGCCACCATAGCCCATAAAAACAAGATAGGACACGTTGCTTGATGCCACTGTATTTTATGCAGATACCCTTGAACAGGTAAAAGAATTCATTCTCTCTTTTTTCAAATGTCTCGATAGCAATTGCAGATTGCAAAAATATACTGAATAAATCGCAAATACGCCAAGAGTTTGCTTTTATCAAAGCAAACTATGGTTTTAATAGTGAAACACTACGAAAATTTGAAACTCAAGGTATTGAAATCAATGAATCGATAGAATTAATTCCAAGTTTCAAGAATAAAATTTATAACGTGATAGGGACCATAGTGGAGTGATTCAAAATTAAATTAGCATAAGTTCTAGAGAAAATCGATGGTTTTAATCAGCTTAGTAGAATATCCAGTGTGTTGCAAAGAAACTACGATGAAACTATTGAGATGAGTCTATCAATTATCTGCAAATTTAAGTAAGCGCCAATTACATCAGTTGACGTTGAGCGAAACATTTCAGCAGACAACCTGTTAATGACGGATCGCAGACCATTTTTAGTTGAGAATTTAGAAAAGCATTTAATTGTAAATGTTTACAATACTACAAAAGGCAAATATAATTACAAAAGTTACATTATTTAGCTTACCTATTCTTATTATTATTATACACGTATTTTGTAAAATTTCGAATAAAATATTGCTATAGTGCATCGCTAAATTTATGTCGACATTATTTAATATTTTGACAATAATTTAGTTATGTAACTATCACTTAAACTTTACATATTTTTACAAATTTTAATAAAAATACTATATATTTTCATCGAATTTTGAACACACATTTGGGCATATAATAAGGTTTCCGTGTGCATATAATTCCCAGCTTTACTGATGAGAATATTGCCGCTCTTCGAGCAATGCTTGAGGAATATCGTCGAGTATCATGTTCGGGGCGATATTGGGTGTGATATATAGGTATGAGCGTATGAGTCAAATTCAAAACATTTTAGATTAACAATTACACGTGAGAAAACTTTGTTGTCGATCGTTTCCACATCAATTGATTCCCGATCAATAAGTACAACGCATTGGATGGTGCAGAAAACATTTAGAAAAATTCCAAGGCAGCACAAATTCGGTTTGGAATATCATTACTGGTGATGAATCATGATTTATTGTTATGATCCTAAACAGAAATAAGAAACCTAACCACAATATATATCAATAAATAAATCAATAAAATGTTATGATCCTGAAAAAAATAGTCGATTAGCTCAATGGGTCTTTCGAACAGAACCTAAGCCTGCAAAAGTTTGACTAGTTGCTAGTTTTATTCTCTTAAATACTTCATATTGCTACTATTTCGTCTTATAAACGAAATTAATTTGTATTATATATTAAATATAAGTATTATTCATTTTGTATATATTAAATATAAGGAATAGAATATAATATTTGAACCTAAGGGTCAGGTACAAAATTGAAACCTTTGCATAAATATATTTTATTATCGTATTAAATGCAAACGTTTCCCTGAATTTAAGCATCGTTCATATTTATCAACCTTTATTCAATTCGGTACTTATTTTATTGCTGGACTCTTTAGGCACTTTTCAATTTACCTTATTTTATGTGTGAACTTGCCATGTACACAGTTTGAAACTTTCAAATGCTTTATCAAACGCACATTCACTAAATTTTGTACCATAAAATATCAGAGCGAAGAATGCAAGCATCATAAACTGGGAATTTTTGTTATAGAATTAAAAACCATCTGCAATGTTTGCTATTTTAGTAGGTACAGTTTGCAAACAAGGCGGTCTTGGGAATTTTGCCGACCTTTGTTCGTCATCTGGCCGTATTCTGATTTTTTAATTGTTCCAAAATTTACTGAAATTAAGGGTAAATTTTGCCTACAATTCTTAAACAGTCTCAATAGATCAGTGTTCGCGACAACAGTCGCAAGTCTCAGCACAACAGTGTTCAAGACAAGACTCTCAGCATAACAGCGTTCTAGACAACAGTCATAAGAACAATGCTCAAGACAACAGTCTACATTTAATATTAAGAAACACCAGTATCATTTTTATCAATAAGTGTTGCTTTATCATCCAATCAACAATTCTTATGTATCAAATAGTGTAAATTTTGTAAATAAAGGTGATATATTAGAGTGCCGCTTTTCATTAAAAACTGTCACCGACGAGTAAATAATTAGTACGTATACGGCCTTACAACCCGTGCGCGGTGAAACAATACACAGGAGCATCAAGTCTACGTAACAGTTACAGTTGCCTCAACAGCTATTATAGTATTAAAAGACGTACCGTTACTCCCGATTGGTACACAAATGTCTATTTGCCGCAAATTTTTGAAAAAGTTCGGAAAAATAATTTTACACCATGAAAATAAAGCAAAAATAACGACTGAATGTCTGGATGCTCTAAATGTCAGTACCATACAGTTCTGGCCTACCCCCTCATAATTTCTTTTGGTTTCCAAAAATTAAAGATAAAATGCGCGGAATTACTTTTATATCATCAGATGAATGAAAAACTGATTTCTGAAATGTCTCAGGAAGAATTTCATCATTGCTTTAAGGATTGGTTTTATCGAATGCGAAAGTGTATTTATATTAAAGGAGAATATATTTTTTTAAAACTAATCCTTGTTTGGTTTTCTAAAAATTGTCAGTGTTCTCCGCATGTTTCCTTTGCTAAATATCGATAAATATTTAAACAAATATTAGTTTACTGTCTGCGAGGAAGACGCGCTTGGCAAATTTCTAAGAATATAGGAGAAACAAGTAATACGAGTATATGATCAAAAAGTCTTTGGATCGCGATAGCCATCATTACATCAGTAGAATCTATAGAATTATTTACTTCTGTACTTTGAAGTACACATAAGTCACAAATAATAGTATATTATACTATAAGGGAGAGAAATGCGTTATTTTGGCAGAGGTGCAATTTGCCAGAGGTACAATGCACCGAAGACAAAATAGCATCTCTCCCGAATGGTATATACTATTTTTTCCACGGTCTCATTAACTTAAAAACACATATTTTGTCATTATGAAGTAAGTAGCACCAGAATTATTGTATTCGGATTTGAGCATTTATTTAGTAGTCGTTGAGTTATTGTCATAACTACAAAATAAACAAACAAAAAGAATTGTCAAATTAATGTGCTAGTTTGGTTTAGTTTAAAGTTTGTTTAGTGCACAATGAATAATTGTGAGTCGGAAGAGATTGTGGAGGCTGCATATATTGCAATAAGCAATTTGCTGCCTACGAAGTCAAGATCTTTATACGATATAGCCTACAATCGGTTCAAAAAGTGGTGCGCCGAGAAAAATGTTCAAGTATACAGCGAGAATGTTTTGTTGGCATACTTCAGTGAAAATGCAAAGAATTACAAGTCTTCCACATTATGGGCGCAATATTCTATGGTTAAAGTCATGCTTGATAATTTACGACAACATAGATATAAGCAAATTCCCCAAGCTGATCGCATTTTTGAAAAGAACCGGTGACGGATATCAAGCGAAAATATTGAGAAAGGGTGAAATCGACCGTTTTCTATCAAGTGCAGATGACAAAGAATTCTTAATGATTAAGGTAAGATTACTTTTGTTGTTAGGTATTTCAATTATTAAGTATTTTGATTTTTTATAGGTTGGATTAATTCTGGGGATTGCCGGAGCTTGTCGAACTGATGAACTAGTCAATTTAACTGTAGATGATATTGAGGATGTAGGCTCTTCCTTGATTGTAAAAATTCCAAACACTAAGACAAAGATTCCACGAACCTTTGTGGTTACCGATGTGGAAAATATGCTTGAGTTGTTTCGAAAATACCTGTCCCTTCGTCCTCCCCACGTCAAGCATAAGCGCCTTTTTTTGTACTACAAAGCAGGAAAATGTAGTTCGCAGCCAGCTGGCAAGAATACCATGGGAAAAATTCCGAGTGTAGTAGCTTCATATTTAAAATTACCTGATGCTGCATGTTATACTGGTCACTGCTTACGAAGATCTTCAGCGACATTATTGGCAGATGCTGGTGTGAATATCACGACAATAAAGCGTCATGCTGGTTGGAAATCAACGACAGTCGCTGAGGGTTATGTCGAGAACTCCATTGAAAATAAGACCAAAATTGCTAATCAGGTTTTAGTAGGTACCACTACTAGGGCAATCACAAAAACTGTAAATGTAAGCGAAAGTAATATTCCTTCTAATATTAATTTTGAAAATTGTACAAATGTAACATTTAATTTAAATGTCAATAAATAATTTCAATGTTATCTTTTTTTGCATGAATCACAAACGTTCTCCATAATGTAAACTCCCTTGGGAGCATTATACTCCCTTGGGAATAATCGACTACTTCTGTTTTAATTTTGATGTCATAGAAACTGATTTCTATGACATACATTTTAGGTTATAGTAATTATTTGCATTTTAATGTATATTTTATAACCAGCTGATTTGAAAGTTGTCAAGTAAATGTCTACTCGTAATTGTAATAAATAATTTCATAGATATCTCATAAATTCCACGGCAATAGCGATTCAAAGACTTTTTGATCATGCGATATTTTAAATATCATTTGCGTTACTATGAAAATTTAAAGCCTTTTCTTAGATCTAATATTTCGTTGACGTAAAAATTGGATTTGACCAATTCATATTTAAGCGTATATGGACTTTAGTTATACTAACGGAACTATAAATTATATTATTCTGTTTAGTACATTTTTATTCAAAACTTTATAATATTCGTTTGTGTTTACGAAACCACAAATTGATCTCTAGGATAATAGTTCTAATTCTACAAACTAGTAACGATTATCCCCTGTTTCTTTTACTCTTTACGGGCATCGTAAATTGGTTCACTCCATTTTTAGTTCTGTTACAACGATTTATATAATATTTCGCTTTGATTTGGTCGAGATTCCAGCGAAAGTTTCCGAAAATAACAAAAAGTCTGCTCAAATAAAAAAAATTTACTCGTATTTGCTTTTATTAGAAATTTGCAACAGAATTGTTCAATCTCGTTCATTCAAATTTTCTACTTCGTTCGTAAACATCCTCGGGCTACTTCGATGTACTTTTTGAAAACGAGGCTACGAAATATTCGTCTTTTATTAATGGATATTTTTCATAAGCATAGCCGTGCGCTCCAAATTAAGGAATAATTAATTAATTTGGAAAGCTATTTATTTCATTTTAATTTCAATTAGGTTTGCGCATCCACCAGTTACAGCGGGATGATTAATTTTAATCGCAATAAAGGCGTACATATAAATATTTTGATTAAAAGTTTTAATAGACATTATTCTCATTGAAATAATAAAATGGGATTTTACGCGAATCTCTTGAGCAAACACAAAATACATAGCATAACATCTGAAGAACAAATAAAGGAATTTCATTTTAGGTATAATTGACTTTATACGCCTCCTTTGTAATTTATTTAGTGTAATGCGAACAAGATTTACTAATTTGTTAAGGAATTAACTTAGATAAATTGTATTCATAAAACAAATACCGAAAGATTTATTACTTCAAAAAAAGACGAGTTCTATATTAAAATACTCTTTCATAAAATGATATAGCTGTGCATTGATGCGGCAAAATGTATATATTTTTACTTGTTATAGATTTTTAGTTTAATCTGGGTTCTTTTCTTTATAGTTCAGGAAAAATCATTGAGACAATTAATCTTTTTTTAAAAAATACTTGTATTATTAAAATAAATTACAATTTAAACAATAATAATAAACAAATTACCATGCCATTTTCACTTTTATTAAGTAATTTATATTATTTTAAAATTTAAAAAGAATTTACTCTACTTGATACCAGATGTCGCTAATAAAAGTTAGAATATATATTTTTAAATGAACGTAACTACTTACAAACTATTTAAACTTACTGCTGAGAATTAATTACTATTAAGTCTCATTTCTATTAAATCTCATTTATACATGCAAATGTTGCTTAATGTGTGCGTTAATTACTACTAAGTTTGTATCAGTATTCAGAAACGTCACACGTCGCGACGTCACCTTCCTGATAGTTAGGATAATTAAAAATTCATGAAAAGCCACATCACTGCCACAAAAGTCCGAAACGTGGGGTGCATTTCGCTTTTATTGGTGCTCGTCAGTACACGGTAACCTGAAGACAGACCTGACTTTTCACTTCTATTCTTCGTGTATATATAGTTAACATTTTGAACTTGAACATAAATAAATTATCATTTTTGATATTTTTACTTATTAAATTATTGAAATTTTAGCACTTCTGTTTAAAGAAGGCTTGGCCTACTGAAAAAAATAATTGGCAATTGACACATTGACCATTTTGTCCTACTCCTTTGTTAGAACTAAGTTAGGGTATTCGTAGTTTGGTGCCCTCGATATATATATATATATATATATATATATATATATATATATATATATATTAATATGGAATGCTGAAGCTGAATGATTAATATACATACAAAATTTTAAATATTTAAATAAACTGGTAAGTTAAATTTTAAAATGTGATTTATAAATTTCTATATATAATATGCTATTACAAGTTACATATAGATGGGGTTGTATAACGTTAAAACTATTATTTGCGTATGATGCAAAGATACACAATCGTTAATAACGAAGTATACTTAACCTAAACAGCTGTTCATGAATATAACTTCTTATAAGTATATTTGGGTGGGCGAAAGTTTGTGTTATGTGTCCAGCTAGATAGAACAATTTAGACTCTTGTGTGGGCATAGAAAAATACCCTTTAAATGGTCGGTTCGGTGACTGCAATAGAACACTTACAAAATCAGCTGATGCCAATGCAATAAATAATGGTATTTCTATATTCAAAACTACGAAATAAAACGAATGAGATAAGGACTAATATTCAAGACTTTAATGAAGTGATTGCAAAGAAAGAACAGGTAAGTGGATAAATAAATTAAATTCTGAATATATAAAATGTATCATGTCACGTGATAAAATAAATATGGAATAAAATCTAGGTTAAACAACAGAACAAAATAAATATGACATGAGTAAAGCTAAACGTAAAAAATAATTCTATGATTAAATTTAATAGATTAACAGGAAACTGTATTCTTCGTAACTTAGCTTAGAATATTAATCTTAAAATGCAACATAGGTTATATTTATTTAAAAAAAATAATTTGATGATTTTATTTGTTGAAGTAAAATTAATTTATCATTTTCAAAATTTGTAGGATGTTTAAAAAAATACTTATGTGGACCTGGACAGGAATTAGTAATTCTGGACCTGGCTGGTAGATTCGTGAATGCAGGATACAGGTATCAACGGCGATCGGCTGGCGTCCCCCACTTGTTCGTTCTAACGGTCGGCTTCCCGGTGAAATGTAATTTACGTTTTCTTGGATACCGGTTACCGTCTGGACTCGCAAAATGCGTTAAACAGGAGCTGGATATACTGGTAAGGTTTGACTAGATTTGTCGTATAGGTTTTTTAGATCTATTAATGCTTTTTCTTTTAATTTTCAGAGAGGCACTTCAAATACGTCGAGGTGTTTTTAATGGAGATTTTTCTAGTGACGCTAACTTTCATTTGTTCTCAATCCTAATTTCTGATTTGTCCAACTGTATGTATTTTTATAGTCTCGACATTTTATTATAATGAAAATGACAATTTAATCATTTTAAATATACATATGCTTAATATAAATTATCTAGTTTATATTAGTGAGTACATGTTTGACGTGTGAATGTTGATAATTGTATATAATGCTAATTTTATAGTAGGGATACTTCCCGCGGTAATTATTTTAAATTAGTACAGTGTCGCCTAAATAAATGGCGTCATTTATTATTAATCAATTAAGTTGAAATATCTTTGGAAATACAAGATATCGGAGTAAAATGACTTATGCAAATGAAAAGATAAAAATTAATAAATGTGAGAATGAATTAAAAACAATTAAATACGCGAAATCAACTTTATTGATATTTCATATGAAGAATTCAGTTTCAATATTTTTTAATTATTACAATTCTGTCTTTGGCTAACTGAGGCATTCTTAGGTGTAGGCCTGACCTACATCAATATATATATATAACAATTGATAAATTATTGGAGCTTTTTTTGGCTTTTATATGAAATATTTACAAATATCAAATTAGTATGTATGTAATTGAAAAGTAAGTGGGGATGTAGACAGCAATGTTTACAAAGAAAAGAAAGAACACTGCATATTAGCAGACGATCAAAGTACTCGCTCTGTCTGCATAACCAATGCAGAACTAACAAAGTGTTTCCAAAGATGGCAGTGCCGTATCTCTAGAAACTGTATTGTTTCGTGTTTTTATGAGGGTATCCTTCTCCGGGGGGCGTACTGGAGAATCTGTAGAAAGATGAAAACGTATCTGCGTCTCTAGAGAAGGATACGTTCACAAAAATATAATTATTGAACTTGTATTTGTGTTCTTCACACCAAATTTTTAATAATATTTTATATTATTAAAAATACATTTGTATTATACAAAACTGGTGAGGTTTGACTCATTCATGTATATTTCAATTTATTCTGTTACTTTGTGTTATCCCAAAGCGTCCTGCTACAGTAAGCTGCATGTCAAGACTTTGCAGCATTCCTATATCTCTGTTTCGTTCAGCAGCGACTAATTTTCGTCTATTCATACTTGAAAACCAGCCTTAATAAACATAAAAATTAAACTAAATTTGGAGTGGTAAAATGTGAGCAACTTGATACTTAACAAAATTGTCAAGTAATAAATAACTTGAAAGCCGACGTTACACAAACAGAAAAATTAAAGTAAATTAGGGATGCTCAAGTGTAATCAACTTGATACTTCATCTTGATATGAAACTGTCAAGAAATAAACAAATAAACAAACCGTAATTAGGAAAGGTCGTATTTGTGCTATTTTACACTATATCGCTAATATCATGTTGCGCAGTCTATTTCGCTTGGCTTATTATATGAATAGAATCAATAATTGATTTTTGTTATTATTATTTTTAAATTTTCTATGTTTAAGAATAATTTTATAATTTACAAAATTCAAGTAATTTTAATAATCTAGGAAAAGTTTAATTAAATAAGTTATTACCCGAGAGTTTACTAAAAACAAACATAAAATAAATTCAGAATGTTCCATGTAGGGTACTTAGGCTTTATAATCTTTGAAATACATTTGCGGGAGTATTTTCGCGATATCCAGTGAGGATTATAAGATTCACTATATTTAAAATCTCTACGCATATGTACGTAGTAAATACATATTTCTTGACATATACTTTAATATCAAAATTGTAGTTAATGTGCGTACATAAATATCTAGCAAATCCCACAAATACAGCTTGTAATTTATAATTCACTTTGCGCTAATACAAACAGGAATATAATGCAGAAATACGAATAAAGAGGGAAAAACTAATAATAATAATAATTATATTACACTTCCCATATATTAAGAATTTATTTAATCCCCTTTTACATTGTATTACATATTTACAAATAAATCAAATAGAATAATGTTAAAAATTTCGCAAGAGACTTTGCATATGCATAAGTGCATATGCATGTGTATATTTTAGTTGTTGTTATGTATGTTATGTAACTGCATATTTTGAACCTTTTTCATTATAAATGCATATTTCACCTTTTTTCAGCAAAGTATTATTTTAAAATACTCTATGACTTCGCATAAATATTTAATGTTCTTAGTATAATTACACTTTTGCGATTTCTGTTGTTTGTATGTCCACTGGTTAGTATTCCTTCAAACTTTTTAACACTTTCTGTTATTTGTATGTCTACCGGTTAATATTTTCTAGACATTTCACATACTTGTAAAATAACAACCAATAAATGAATACCAAACGCAAATAGCACACTTTATAGCAGATAATTAAATAATCTTCTAAACCATTGAATAGATAGGTGAAGTGAATAGCAAGTTAAAGCTGGATTTACCATAAACAGCCAACACAATAGTTAGTGTCTTGAAACTACAATACTTGTAAATATTAAGAGGATTACCGGGGATTATCCGTGCAATCGAATAACGAGAAATAAGTATGGCGGGGATTTCTTTAATTTTACCCTTTTACATTCCAACAATCTGTATTAGTTGTATACTAGTTACAATAGTATTAACATGCATCAAGATACTAAAAAAAAGTGTAAGTGAATTTTAAATCTGTTTGTGAAGGATTATAACGATTTTACAACAGATGGGCGTCTGTTATTTTTGAAATACTGCGAAGATCATATTACGGTGGCAAAACTGTTTCAAGTCACTTTGCAAGTATTAATTCGTAATTTACTTCGACGAGGATCCTAAACGCAGGGTATTTGGTGAAGAACTTTATACGGCTTTTATTTAAGCTGAGATTCCGCTAGCTAAATTAAAGAATGAAGATTTTAGAAACTTTATAGAGAAGTATACCTACAAAAGAAAATATGCCAGATGAATCTACATTAAGAAAAAATTACGTTTCCGAGTTATATAGAACAACACTGAACAAATTAATACAAAAAGTACAGGATCATTCTATTTGAAACAACTGACGGAGAACAAAGATGCATAACAAATTTCGTATTTGATATATTGGGAGTATTGAACAAAGTAAATCATTCAACAGTAGCTACTTTTTCTGTGTTTATTGTTTATTGTGACCGTCTGGGATTTTATACGAAAAACTCCTAATAGTTTGTAGCGATGCTGCACCATATATGTGCAAAGCAACCCGGGGATTACAGATTTCGTACCCAAACATGGTACACGTGACCTGTGTAGCGCATGCTTTACACCAAGTAGCTGATTTAGTTCGTACTCTTTATCCAGATGTTAATATGCTGATATCGTCTGTGAAAAAGATTTTTCTTAAAGCACCAACTCGTGTCCAGAGGTTTCAGAAAATTACAGGAGACGTTTTACTTCCACCCATGCCAATCATTACAAGATAGGGAACTTGGAACGACGCTGCTGTATATTACGCTGAACATTTTGAAATTCTGAAGAAAATTGTTGATGCATTCAATTCTGAAAAAGCGCAGTGTATTGAAGAAGCACATACTGTTCTGAGAAAAACAAATGTTAGAGAAGATTTAATTTTTATTCGAACTAATCTGGTGTGTATTTCGACTGCAACCTCTACGCTAGAAACTAAAGGATTATCTTTACAGGACATCATTGAAATAGTAGAAACTATAGAAGTTCAATTGTTTCATCAATAAATTAAACGCAGTGCTTTCAAAAAATAGGGGCTATTAACAGCTGAAGAATATCAGTGACGTGTTCTGAAATAAAACAACCCATAATGACAAAAATGATCATTTAAATGCCACTGACATTGTAAAATGTGCATTTGTACCAATAGTGTCATGTGATGTCGAGAGAGTTTTTTCACAGTACAAAAATATTCTAGCCGACAGTAGGCGCAAATTTATTTTTGAAAATTTGTTATATCACGTTGTAGTTAAATGTAATTATAATTTGTTTCAATAATTTTTGAATCTAAAGAAATTTTTCGTGTGTTTTAACGGAAAGATAAAGGTGTCTTAATATAAAATAATAAGTACTTATTTTTTGAAAATTGATTTTTAGTACATATTCTGAATGTTTTTGGTGCATATTTGCATGCATATTTTGAAGTTTTTTAGTGCATAATTATTGTAAGCTTAATAATTACAATGATCATAAACAACAGTTTGCCAAGAATCTATGGACCGAATGGTGAGCAGGTACTTAATATTAATATACCATTTAGTTTAGTTAGTAATTAATTACATACAACTTTTGTTCTAATTATTTCTTAATTAGAGTAATTCTAAAGCTACTTTTTCTACATGTCAAAATTATACCGACTTCGTATTAAAATTGACATAATTTTAATAGCCGCGTTATTGCAAAAGCTATATAAAACACATGCACATCAGCTTACGCGGTTTAATATCAGCTTTTGCTGGAAAGTTGCCATTTTGTTAGAGCTAACCCAATCTTTTCTGTTCCTAATATTAACATGAAGACGAAAAATTTGTCACCAGAGAGAAAAAAATGGTGGATGCTTTTGACGAGTTAGCGATGGGCAAAAATTTTGATGCGCTGAGTCTTATAGGTTTCGCTCAAAATATGCGACAACTAAACACTCCATTTTTGACTTCACTCATAGAATGCAAATGTCGCACATGTCATAGATTAGTTGAAGCCAACCGACCGTAGTACAACATTAAGATCGATTGGCTACAATCTATTATAATAGCTAATTATAGAGTTGATTATTGCGGATTGTCATGAATTGAAACGTTCAAACCATCTTGATCGAAGTCCGAGAGTCTTCCAGAGCGTTGAGAATCGTTTATGTCAAAATAAGTAAATTTAATTAAAGAAAAACACGTTGGTGTTGTACTCCCACCATTTACATTTTATCCATAAACGACACCAATTGTGATAGTGTCGTCTGATGTATTACACAGGTCTACAGTGATTTAGATGTTTTAAAGCTGTTTGCTAATTTGTATATGTTTGGGGGCCTTTATTCCAAAAAACACCATATTTTTGCTCTATCAGGTAAATTTTTTTTATAGCGCTCTATATCTTAAAAATGTTAATTTATTAATATACATACCTATGGGAAGAATATGTTTGTTCCATGTTAGGCATGATTTTTAAATGAATTGATTTTTATGAAATTAAATGTGATTTGGCAACACTGGTTAATATTAGATTTCTCAGCAAAGCAACAGAGTCGGCGCAGAAGCGTCAATACAACCTTGAAACCAGCTTATGTGCAGTTTGGTTGTGTTAGTCGTCGTGCTACTGTGTCCGCGCGCTTGTTGTCTTAGTTGTTGCGTATTTTAAGTGTTCTAGAACGTATAAATATGGAAAGAAGACATTGTGTGAACAATCCGAATAACTTTTGTTATATCTGTGGTAATTATGTCGTAGTAAAGCAGAGGCAAACTATAACTTCGTTTGTGAAAAATGTATACCACACTTATTTTGGTGTAAAAATTGGCGACCAAGACAAGTCCTGGGCTCCTCATACTGTTTGTTCCGTTTGCGTTGAAGCGTTAAGAAACTGGCAAAAAGGTAGGAAGGAATGTTTAAGCTTTGGTGTTCCTATGGTATGGCGAGAGCCTAGAAATCACAGTGATGATTGTTATTTTTGTTCGTGTAATGTTCAAGGATTCAACGGAAAAAATAAGAATCAAATTGTGTATCCCAATCTTGACTCTGCTATTCGACCAGTTCCTCATGGACCAGGTGTATCGATACCTACCGCCCCAAAAGTACTAGAAAACGTCATATCGTCAGAATCAGAGGAATCTAATTGCGACCCAGATGACTCAAATTTCACACCAGATTTCAGGGAGCCCGAAGTGTTTAACCAGAGTGAACTAAATGATTTAATTAGAGATTTGCACCTTCCAAACGATGCATCCGAATTGTTAGCCTCCCGACTTCGTGAGAAACATTTACTGGCACCTGGCATCACATCAAGCTTTTACCGGGATCGCGAAAAAGAGTTATGTCAATATTTTACGCTAGTGTATTGCAACAATATTCCTTACTTAATTTCAAATTAGGAAATGTGCCGTATGTAAAAGAAGAATGGCGTCTGTTTATTGACTCAAGTAAGCGTAGTTTAAAAGGCGTATTATTGCACAATGGTAACGAGCTGGCCTCGGTTCCCGTTGCCCATTCGGTACATTTAATGGAAACGTATGAAAATTTTGAACTTCTTTTAAAGAAAATAAACTACCAAGAACATCAGTGGATGCTTTGTGGTGACCTTAAAGTGCTGTGCATGCTACTAGGACAACAAGGAGGTTATACAAAATTTCCATGCTTTATTTGTGAGTGGGATAGTCGAGCAAGGGATAGACATTGGACTCAAATAGAATGGCCCTCTAGAACAAGCCTTACACCTGGTAGCAAAAATGTATTAAGAGATAGCTTGGTTGACCCCAAAAATGTTTTACTGCCTCCTCTCCATATCAAACTTGGCTTGATGAAGCAGTTTGTTAAAGCCCTAGACAAAAATGGACAGTGTTTTTTATATATATATTTGTGCGAGACATTTCCAGCCTTATCCGATGCCAAGTTAAAAGAAGGTATTTTCGTTGGGCCGCAGATAAGAACATTATGCAAAAACAAGGATTTTCAAAACACAATGACCAATGTCGAGAAAAGCGCCTGGGTTTCATTTAAAGAAGTAATTTATAAGTTTCTTGGGAACTCTAAGGACGAAAACTACGAAAATATTGTTCAAAATATGTTACAACACTTTCATCGTCTAGGTTGTAATATGAGTTTGAAAGTGCATTTCCTGTTTTCACACTTGAACTATTTTCCTGAAAATCTTGGAGCAGTTAGCGAAGAACAGGGAGAGAGGTTTCACCAAGACATTAAGGAAATGGAACGGCGATACCAAGGCAGATGGAGCATAACGATGATGGAGGACTACTGCTGGATATTAAAACGCTCATCCATTAGCCAAAACTGTTGGATGTTGACAGCCGAACCCAACTTCATGCAAAAGGTGATAAAAGGTAACGAATCGTGGGTATTTTAATACGATTCTGAAGCAAAAGGACAAAGTGCAAAGTGGCACATACCATCATCAACACCGCCTAAGAAAGCTCGCACTAGCAAATTCCGAACCAAATCCATGCTTACCATCTTCTTTTATTGTCGTGGAATTGTCCACAATGAATTCGTACCGTAAGGCCAGACAGTTAGCCAAACCTTTTATCACGAGTCCTTGAACGTTTGCAGGAAAGGGTTTTGCCTGTCCGACCTGACATTGCCAACTCTTGGATCTTGCATCACGATAATACCACCAATTACACGTCGTTGTCTGTTTTGGCAGAAAAAAACGCTCCAGTACTTCCTCGCCTACCCTACAGTTCAGACATGGCTTCGTGTGATTATCTCCTTTTTCCAACGCTTAAGATGAAGTTGAAAGGTTCCCATTATGGCCCAATAGAAAAAAATTTCCAAAGAATCACGACACAGTTTTTAAACAACCTAAAGGAGCAAGACTTCCAGGATTATTACCAGAAATGTCAAATTCGCTGAAGACTCTATGTGTATTTCCAAAGAACATATTTTGAGGGTTACAATGTTAAATTACAGATACATTCAATAAAAACTTTTAAAATAAACCGTTTCGATCATTACTTCTGAAACAAGCCTCGTATGCCTACCAATTCTTTTTTCAAGGCAAAAAATCAAAAACGCTATGAACTTATGCATCAACATTGTTAGTTTAATGGAGAAGTTATTTGATGCACTTTTGATATATATTTGATATAATTTATTGTGCAAAAAGGACTAAATTATTAAATAATTATTCTGTTCAGGTTGGCGGAATATTTATCGCATTATTAATGTTACAAAAACATATTAAATTCTATAATAATATTTCATTACTGGTTTTAAATTATAACAAGATCTTAAATAGTATTTTTTGAAATAACTACTTCCACATACACATGCTACTCCACTTAACTCTTTGACGAAATTTGAAATATGTTCACGGTCAGCTTACATCAGTGAATTTATTTGAATTAACGATCTGGAAGTTATAGCCTCCGCAGATTTGGACGTTCGCCTGCTCGTAAAGTGTAATAATTATCTTAATTAACCACTGAATTTGATAGCACTTCGATCTAATCCAATTTGTAATTGAACTTTGTGTATCATGTATGCATTTGATGCATTTCCGCCCATCAATTTAAAGCAAGAGGGTGCAGCAATTACTAATGATTACTATTTTCAATGAAAAAAATTAAATATCAGCCTAATATGTCCAAAAAACATACCGACACACTTGAAGAGGTGGTAGTGGACATTAAATTTTTTTTTGTTTAATAAACATGTTTGGTTTTGAATATTTTAATTTAATGTAAATGATTGTGTGGGCAGGTAGACAAGCATATTTTTGTCGAGACTCTGTATATAATATTTGGGTATCTCAAGGCTATCCTTTCGGGTTCTACACAACTAGGCCTAGCGTCCAAAGTAAAAGCAAAGAAATAGTACACCAGGAAGTACTCGTTTAACAATATTTTATTGTTTGTGTGTATTTTCACATGACATTTTTGTTGTAATATCTCATTCTTAACCTATATCTTATCCTATAAATTCAATTTTAATATATATAATTTAATTTTAATATTCTTTTGTGAATCATGCACGGACAATATTGGAGTTTTTATTCTGATTCGAAATGAATCCCGCAAATAAAGACTCCTCGCAAAAGGCGGTATTTGCCTTCCAAATGCTGAGATTAGTACTCAAAGCCTATCTCTGTCTGAAATGTGCATCTCTGGTCTCTACTGATAATTTTCTAAAAAGCGAGTGTGCTATTCAGTGTCTATTTAAGTGGAAACAGGACCCTACAGAATAGGACGCTTATCATCACACTGTATAAGTATTTTCTTATTTTTCACGTCAATTTCTGAACGTTTTGAATTTAAGATTTAAAATGGCACAGATATTTGGAGATTATTCAGGGAACACTACTTCCTCTTTATCAATCTCTGATATCTGGCCTGAGATACACTTTAATTTTGTATTTATAACTAATTAATTATTTAAAATAACGATCCACATGCACCTTTCTTTTTTAATTGACTCTACAAGTGTCCCGTATCGTTATGTTTAAATTTTAGGAGTGTAAAGTGGACTTCATTTCAAGTAACAAAAACGCAAAACTTGTATATCCATTTTTATTTGTTTCAAAGTTACAGATCTATGAATGTGATTGTCAGATCATGAAAAAAATGTAATCCTAAAGCCTACAAACTGATTTTATTTAAAAAGTTATACGATTCAATAACAGGCCTGTGATTGTTAACGTCGCATAATAAATTGCTATCCTAAAATAAATAAACACATCTACAAGAAAGAGTACTGGAAATTCGTTTATGATAAAGAAGGTTCTTACTTATTTCGTAAGTGCTGAACCACGAATATCATACAATAAACAAATGTTCAGATGACTGTTAACGTTGCATTTTTTAATAAAGGACTACATTACGTTTCAGTTCATACAACAGCTTATTAATGAGTGGACACGTTTTCTTTATTCAAAATGCCTTACCGATTTTCTTCTCAAGATTATGCGGACATGCATTTTGTGTATGGCTAATGTAACGGCAGTGCACGTCAAGCAGTTATTAAATACCGACATCGGTCTCCCGATACGCGCATTCTCAATACAGAACGTTTCTGGAAGTACACCGACAAATTCGGGAATGCGGACTGCGTGATTATCTTTTCGACCGAGGAATAAATTTTCCAGCAGGCTTAGAGAAAGCAGCAGTAGCTATTGTTACAAGGGATCCAACTCTCAGTGTGCGTCGAATCGCTAGACAACTAGGAGTGCCACGAACGACAGTTTGGCAAATTTTAAAATATGAGGGCTTATATCCATATCACTATCGCAGGGGACACGGTTTGCTTGAGGCAGACCACTATGCTCGTCTAGTTTATTCTACCTGGATATTAAGACAGTCACGGCTTCATTTTAATTTCTGCAGAACAGTCCTCTGGACAGATGAATCTACGTTCACGAGAAGTGGTGTTACAAATCTGAGAAACCTGCACAGGTGGTCATCAGAAAATCCCAAAGCTATTCGCCCATCTAAATTTCAACATGAATTTTCTATTAACGTTTGGGCAGCCCTAATCGATGACTTGTTGATTGGTCCTGTCGTTCTTCCTGGGAGATTAAATGCGGACAATTACCTTCAATGTACCAACAACATTCTAATACAAAAACAAAAATCCCAAACTCTATCCTCAATCTATCCAAAAGTAGCAAACAATAGTAAAAATCAATATAATTCGATATCACATACAGGACCTTCATCTGTAAAGATCGGAAAATTAATTAAAAAGGCTAAGAATTAATTCGTAGCATTTAAAACAAACAATTCTCTTGTAATAACGCAATGCAGTTGTGTGTATGCAGACATTCTCAATGAGGTCACAGCCTCGTCCCCATAATGCAAATGTAACGTGTGTTACAAATACGTCCTCGCTAACGCGAGTTGTTTGCAAACACAAACTACATGTCAGGGTTTGTATTACATTCCCTAAGTAGTACGAGGATCATCTGATGTATATATAACGAGAGTAATGCAAGGGACAATCATTCATATTCACATTCACATTCGTTAACATTCACACATTCAGTCTACATACTAGTTAGTAAGAATGTATATAATTGTTAACCAGTTTTAAGTGTTGTTTAAATTATATTATGTTACCCGTTCGTTGTGAGTATCATTTACGACCATAAGTCGCTCAACTTGCTTTCCAATGGGGCCGCCCAAGCGGCCCATATTACATGCCGATCCTCCAGGCGCGTAGGGCCCTATCACTTAAGGCCCTCTTATCACATGGCGTCCTGCCACGAGCTTGCACAAACGGCTCTTATCACACTCTACAAAAATAGCTTAGGAATGACAAAGATAAAATAGAAAGAAAGGCGAACTCAGGGGTCTAGATGATAACATGTGAATGCGACACAGTCTATATTGGTCAAACAGGACGTATATCTGAACAGAGGATTAAGGAACATGAAAAAGCTACAACAAAAATAAAATAGACTCAGCAGTCGCTAATCATCGACTAAAATTAAATCATAAATTTAACAAAGACTTTAAAATCTTACATGTACAGGATAAAGGCAAAAAAAATTATTTGAAGCCTTAGAATCTAATAGATATAGTCAAAATAGGTCTGGCACTAAATGAACAAATTTAATTAAACCACTCCCCTCTACTGGCTTTCTAAATTGTTAGTAACATTCCCACTTGTCATAACCACACTTTTCTATGAATATGTATATGAGGCTGTACATAATTCGTCCAAAATCGGTTGTTGTTCCGAAAAATATTGCTGCTGTGGATCATCATGTGACTTATGGTGAGATAGTGGTATCCTTGGGCATTAATGGGACCAACATACATTCAATTTTGCATGAACATATGGCCGCCCAAAAACTTGCTCGCATTGGATCCCACATAATTTTACAATCGCCCAAAGGAATGCCAAAAAATGCGATCTGAGTGCTTCGAAACACGTCTATGACATCGTAACAGGTGACGAATCATGGATCTACGCGTAGAAGCCCGAAAGTAAACAGCAGTCGACTATATGAGTCTTTCAAGGTGAGCCAAATCCAACAAAAGTTGTTCGCGCACGAACGCTTCGAAGCAAATGGTTGCTTGTTTCTTTGGAAAAACCGGACATATGGCAACTGTACCATTAGTGCAATGTCGGACGGTCAATTCTAAATTGGTACACAAGCATTTGCTTGACAGAAGTATTCGGAAAAATAAAGGAAACCAACCGCCGAAGACAGATCATTTTCCAACAGGACAACGCGAGTTCTGACACACCGGCTCAAACAAGAGAGTTTTTGACAACCGAAAAAGTTGAATTGATGGGTCATCCGCCGTACAGCCCTGATTTGGCACCAAATGACTTCTTTCCATTCCCATATATCAAAAATAATTTGCGAAGTCAATGTTTTTCGAAGCCTGAAGAAGCGGTTGATGATTTCAAAATGCATGTTTTGTAGGAAAATTGGTTCAAGCACATGCAAAAGTGTATTGATCTTAATGGGGAATATTCTTAAAAACAATCAAGCCATGTATGATGATTAATTTTAGTTTCTGTCTTCTAGTCGAGTCATCCCTCGTACAATCATTGCCATAGATAGTTGTAAAATTCGATAATGCGCAATCTTTCAGCGTGTAAAATTCTATCACAAATCTTCGATTGGCACGCATCTCAAAAATCGAAATCATGATAAATGACACTGTAATTTAAGGACGGTGCCCTGAAGCATATAACTTTGCACGTTAAGACGAGATAATCAAAACTATCGTTTGAAGGTTAGAATTTGTTTCTGTCCCCACTACTCACACAATGGCCTTGTTGAAGACCTTATATATGAATTCGCTGTCGTATTATTTACCGTCTGTAAACGTGGTAAGTTAGCGACACTCCTGCACAAGATGCGTCCCCGCCAACTTTACTTCCGCGATATGTTTCTTCAATGTATAGTGTAGCATTTGATTGGATAAGAAATAGAGATAAGTTAGAAGTAGGTGTGGTATCAGACTGGGCATAGACACGCCTGGCGCCTGGTATGGTACCTCCCTTCTCTCTTATCTAGTTTACTGCTGGGTTATCGTTCACGTCTCCACCATTTACAGGCGGTATATTTAACTGAAACATGTCCCTGTAAAATAGGGGAGAACGTAAATAACTTAAAAAAATGTAATTAATTTAATTTCATATACAGGTTTTCAAGTATATAAAAACGCAATGTTAAGGTGAACTGAATAAATTGAAGAGCTACCTAAGAAAATGATTTAATTTAATAAATACATCAAGTCAGAAAATAACATTACATAAATTGAATCATCAGAAGAACATATTCCAGTAGCCACGAAATAAGCAAAATATTATAATATAATGTAACCTAATACTTTCTAAACATAGAGAATTTGCATTATTTTTTAACTCCTCGCTGAACAATGTTGATAACTATGCTTACACAAATCATATGTTTTTGCAAAAGTACGCAAGCTTTCACGGAAATTCCTTAGTGCAGAGGGCTCTTTGAGGTGCTGTCATGCAAGTGCACACTCACAATGCATATTTGTTCCACACTTCAGTCTGTATACAGAATTTCTTTACATCGTCTAGCATTATGCACTGTTAATGCAATATATGAAAAGTGGAAAACTGAAATATCGTTTCATATTAATTTTATGTAAAGCGTTACACTTAGATTTATGCAAAACCAAATGTGCAGAAAATAAAAAGGTCATCGGTAAATCTATTAAAGTGTACGCAATAATTGTAACGAAGTCTATACGTACATTCAAAGTTATTTTCCTTTATTTATTCGCAGCTGAAAATGCATTAACAAACCGTAAATGGATTAATTAATCGTCTGTGGCCTAATTACTAGTGAACCAAAAGATACGTTAATCAGCACTACTCTACTGACAATAGCTTCGATATACACGCCTCGTCAGTGTGAGTTTATGCATTAGCAAATGTCTTTTCATTACCAGCGCATATTTATATGCACAAATAGGAGTAAACATGAATAACGATCAATATATAACATATATTTACATAGTAACCTTATTAACAATATATATATATATATATATATATATATATATATATATATATAAATATAGTAAATACAATTTGTTGGCGATTTAAGGTCTGGTTTTACTTCAACATGTATATATTTAAAACAATGCTACATGTTTCGGCAAATGATGCTTTTTTCAAGGAATATAAAATACAAATGACAGTATATTAATGTCATACTGATACATTTGTAGTTGCCATGGATAAAATTATTCAAAATACATTCCAGTTTAATTATAATAAATCATGCCTTAGTATTCTAAAATAGATAGACAATAAAAACAGGGAAAAGCAAGTCATGAGTTATTATTATGTATGCGCCAGTGGAGCGACTTAAGACGTTAAGCTGTCGGCATTCGCCTTAAACGAGAAGGAAAACCACGAAACCCAACTCGAACAGCCAGTCAGGGATCAAAACACCGAACTATCAGCATGATTCCTATAAATTAAATAGAAACCCAACACTAAGTTGTTTTTTTAAATCAGTATGGAACTCAACAAATGACAATTCAGAATATATATATATATATATATATATATATATATATATATATAATAACTTCGTGACCTTGGTATGATATGGTAAACCTAATCAGTAGGCGATTAAAGGTCTGTATATTACTTCAAAATATATGTATTTAAAAAACTCTACATGTTTCGGCTGTATACGCCTTTTTCAAGAGAATACAAAATATTTTGTATTCTCTTGAAAAAGGCGTATACAGCCGAAACATGTAGAGTTTTTTAAATACATATATTTTGAAGTAATATACAGACCTTTAATCGCCTACTGATTAGGTTTACCATATATATATATATATATATATATATATATATATATATATATATATATATATATAAGCTGTCCAGTATTGTTATGTTCAAATTTTAGGAGTGTAAAGTAGACTTCATTTCAAGTAACAAAAACGCAAAACTTGTATATCCATTTTTATTTGTTTCAAAGTTACAGATCCAAGAATATGATTGTCAGATCATGAAAAAACTGTAATCCTAAAGTCAATGAAAACTGATTTTATCTAAAAAGGTTCAATTAATAATATTTTCGAAATGTCCACCTCCTTGCTGAATGCAGGCTTGTGCCCGTAAGCCAACAGTCGAACATTCAGTGGGACATCCTCTAAAAGACCTGGCAGTTCGTCAATAAGAAATTAGGTAACTGTCCGCATTTAACCTCCCAGGAAGACGACAGGACCAATCAACAAGTCATCGATTAGGGCCGCCCAAACGTTAATAGAAAATTCATGTTGAAATTTAGATGGGCGTATAGTTTTGGGATTTCCTGATGACCACCTACCTGTACAGGTTTCTCAGATTTGTAACACCACTTATCGTGAACGTAGATTCATCTGTCCAGAGGACTGTTCTGCAGAAATTATAATGAAGCCGTGACTGTCTTAATATCCAGGTAGAATAAACTAGACGAGCATAGTGGTCTGCCTCAAGCAAACCGTGTGCCCTGCGATAGTGATATGGATATAAGCCCTCACGTTTTAAAATTCACCAAACTGTCGTTCGTGGCACTCCTAGTTGTCTAGCGATTCGACGTACACTGAGAGTTGGATCACTTGTAACAATAGCTCTTCTTCCTCTAAGTCTGCTGGCAAATTTACTCCTCGGTCGAAAAGATAATCACGCGGTCCGTGTTCCCGAAATTGTCGGTGTACTTCCAGAAACGTTCCGTAATGAGGAATGCTATCGGGAAACCGATATCGGTATTTAATAACTGCTTGCCGTGCACTGCCGTTACAGTAGCCATACACAAAATACATGTCCGCATACTCTTGAGAAGAAAATCGGTAAGGTATTTTGAATAAAGAAAACGTGTCCACTCACTAATAAGCTGTTGTATGAACTGAAACGTAATGTAATCCTTTATTAAAAAATGCAATGTTAACAGTCATCTGAACATTTGTTTATTGTATGATATTCATGGTTTAGCACTTACGAAATAAATAAGAAACTTCTTTATCATAAATCAATTTCCAGTAGGTACTCTTTTTTGTAGATCTCCAAGAAATTACTGTATGCACTACGACACTTGTTTATTTATTTTAGGATAACATTTTATTATGCGACGTTAACAATCACAGGCCTGTTGAATCGTATAACATTTTTTAAATAAATCAGTTTGTATTGACTTTAGGATTACATTTTTTCATGATCTGACAATCACATTCATAGATCTGTAGCTTTGAAACAAATAAAAATGGATATATAAGTTTGCGGTTTGCCGGACCGTTGCTTTACCGCTTAAGCCACGATAAACCGTGGTTCAAGCTATTTAGAGATGTATTTTAAAGTAACTGTAAAACTGACATCTGCTATCAAAACTGACATTTGCCTTCAAAACTGACGTATGGTTTCAGAACAGACATCTGCTTTCAATAACTGACATTTGCTTTCAATAACTGACTTCTGCTTTCAAACCTGACATCTACTTTCAATAACTGATATCTTGAATCATTAACATTGTTACTTTATAATGCATTTCTAAATAGTTTGAACCAAGGTCTATCGTGGCTTAAGTGGTAAAGCAACGGTCCGGCAAACCGTACACTTGGGTTCATGTTCCAACGAAGACAATATTTTTCAATTAAAAATTTCGTATGATTTTCTTTGTAATTTGTAGACACTAATGTTTACATCCTCATTTACTTGGCAATTACATACTAATTTAATAAGTAATTATCTAAACACTTATATATATATATATATATATATATATATATATATATATAATTAATTTAAATTCGGGTATTTTGTACGTCAATTTTATTATTTTTCAAATCTACATTTTTTACCCCAGAAGAAGCGACAAAGTCTGTTGCGAAATATAGGGTTATTTAATAAAGGAGTTTTTTTCTTAATTGACCGCTTACCCGAATTTAAATAAATTTTTTATAATATATCACGGTCGATAATTTCGTTTCAATTATATATATATATATATATATATATATATATATATATATATAACATTAGATAAATTATTGGAGTTTTTCGGCTTTATTATATGAAATATTTACAAATATTAAATTAGAATGTATGTAATTGCAGAGTAAGTGGGGATGTAAACATTGCTGTCTACAAATTACAAAGCAAATCATACGAAATTTTTTATTTGAAAAATATGGTCTACGTTGGGACTCGAAGTCTACAGCTATCCGGGCTGTCGCCTTTACCACTAGGCCACAGTAGACCCAGGTTCAAGCCATATAGAAATGCATTATAAAGTAACAGTGTTAATGAATCAGATGTCAGTTATTGAATGTAGATGTCAAGCTGAAAGCAGAAGTCAGTTTTGAAAGCTCATGTCAGTTTTGATAGCAGATGTCAGTTAGTGAAAGCAAATGTCAGTTATTGAAAGCAGATGTCTGTTTTGAAAGCAGGTGTCAGTTATGAAACCAAACGTCAGATTAGAAAGCAGATGCCTATTTTGAAATTAGATGTGAGTTACTGAAAGTAGATGTCAGTATTTTGAGAGCAGATGTCAGATTTGAATATTTGAAAATGCTAATTATTACTCCATAGCTATATGAGTGTTAAGATAATTTCTTAGCCGTTCATTAAATATAACATTAGATAAATTATGTAATGTATGTATGTAATAATAATAATAATAATTTATCTAATGTTATATTTAATGAACAATCTCAGTCTATAATTACAATTAATTACTATTGTTCTTCAGTAAACATGAACACATTTCTTAAATATGTTGAATTATAATTGTAATAACATTTTTTCGATTTTCAGTACCTACTTTAAACTAATTTTTTAAATACTGATCTATATAGTCGGTAACATCACCTTGTCATTGACTCATTAATAAGAATGAAGTGAAAAATATATACAAAGTATAAAAGTTAAAATTTTGTCCATAATAGTATTGTAATTTATAGATTAGGTGCTTAAAACAAAAGAAATTGTCCAAACAATTCATATAAAATTTATATTTACAATTAGGAGTTTAATTTCAAAAAAAACATTTTATGCGGAATAAAAAACAGATGATTGGATTTGCTCCTTATGGTATCATATAAAACGGATTCTCACTATTTTTTTAAAAATAGTGAATATATTTAATGACAATCACCCATCCTGAGAAAAATTAAGTCATTTCCAAATAAGTGTTTAAACTGCAACACATACGAACATAACCCTAATTTGCTATCAATGTTTTTGTTTGATACTTGATAGTAATGTTCAATTAATTTATTACATTCAACAATCTGCCTATGTCGTATTGCTAAATTTTATTTTTAGTGTTAATTTAGTGAAAAATTTTATTAAATATTGATACATGGAAAGCAGAGGCGAATCAGAACTCCAGCAATTAGTATCGAGTGATGTTGATGGAGAAAATGATGATAGCATAATCCAAGATGATAATACTATAACAGAGGATAAAATTGCTTCACCTATAAGAAGCAATAAACTAGTCAGTGATTTAAAGATATTATTTATGTAAATGATTCTCCACAGCCAGATCTTATAATGAACTCAAAGACTTAATAGCTATAGTACATATATTATGTATACGATTATTAAATTGTAATGATGAATCAAATAAAACACCTGCATCCCTAACTTTATCCATTCTGGAAATTGGAACATGATTCAAAGCATATGGGAATAGAATTGGAATTGCAACAAGGACATACGAGGCTATTGCTATTTAAAACAATTTCATTATACCTACACCACTTATCAACCTAATGAAGATTACGTTACAATTCCTTGCAATCCTCCAACGACGAAACTCTAGAGAAGATCGTAAAATCATCCACGGGTGCTAACACTTTGCAATACAAGAGCACAATGAAACCATTAATGAAAATATTAAATAATAATGGTCCTAGACTAGATTCCTAGGGAATACCTGACGACGAAGTATACTGTCTCGATTGTAGTAGACGTTACTAGATCTGCAACTCAAATAGGAGGAGATTAGTGAAAATAAAATATACTTTCTTAAAAGCTACAACAAATAATTCATAATAATGGCATAATCGAAACATATATTAGAGTTATTCTAATAAAATTAGTGAAATATAGCCAATTGTTTTATTCTCAATATTTAATCTAAGTCACTTACTAAAATATTTCACCAAGAAATGTCTGCAACATCAATTAATGATAAATAGTTCATAATACTTCAAAAAATAAATTTTAGTTTATAATTCTCAAAACAGTACAATCCCGGATTAGAACAAAAAGCTACATATTTATTTAAAAATAACGGTAATACCTTAGTCGACTCAAAGATTTTAAAAACCAACCTATTACTCATCGAAGGTATTATGCACTTATAGCAGATGATCTTTATTCACTTCAAGACAGAGGGGACGACTTCTCATATCATTAAAATCCCTCCTCAACTTCTCTACAGAGATTGCACATTTAAGTATTATGCACTTATAAGAAATGAGCTCCACTCACTTGAAGACAGAGATTTATAGGATTTCTCGTAATCGTATCGTATTTGCAAAGATATTATTTACGGCTTCTTTAATTGCATTCTTCAATTGCAATTCACCTAGATTATAAAATCGGTTTTGAAATACAGCGTCCTTTAAATCTACAAATAGGAATAAGAGCCAAAAGTGTCATGTCTAGCGAATTAACCAGTACTATAAAGCCTAGCCTCATAAAATTGTTCGGAATAATTTATTGCGGTGTGTATAATATGTGGTGGAGCTCCATCCTGTTGGGAAAACCAATTTCATATTACAGAATATTTGAAACATACTTGGGTAGGCAAAAGCCCCACCAATTTTGTATAATATAAAACTATTTTTAATAATATAAAATATTATTAAATATCTGGTGTGAAGAACTTGTAATAATGAACTTTGATTGTGTTCTTCACATCAGATTTTTAACCATTTCAAATTTCATCGTCATATGCCCCTAATTAGTAATTGGCAGTAGAATAATTGTTATAGACAAATTTATTATAATTTGTCCATAAAAATTAGCATTTATCATATCATGAAAGAAGATACGTCCTATTATAGCGTCTTCTCTTAATTGTAATTCAAACAGCAATTTTGGTCGGACAAAAATCTTATAAACATTGTAAGTATTTCATTGGTTGACTTCGCAGATATTTCTTGGTGAAACATTCTTGTAATAACTTGATTAATTATTAGAAAATAAAACACTTGGCTTAGTTTCACGACTTCTTTAATTAGATATACTAACAATTGTTTCGGCTATTAGGCCATTATCAAAGAGCTATCTAAAACTAAACTTACTCTACTTAAGGTTAACTTATATACCTGTGTTCATTATGGGTGGGAGAATGAGGGTAATTGATATTTAAAATTGCATCGATATAGGGGGTATTTATGAATTCTAATTGTGTGTTTGTGATAACTCGATTTTGTTTTTGGGCTTTTTTAATTTCAAAAATCTCTAATATATTTAACTTTTTACTTTTTACTACATTATGAATGAGGTTACAGCTCTTTATATCGGGTAAGTGGTTCTGGTCTATACAATGTTCTGCGAACCCTGTGTGTTTAACACTATATTTTATATCTCTAATATGTTCTGTTAACCGTTTATTAATACATCTGCCACTCTGTCCGATATAAATAGCTTCACAATTCTGGCATTTTATGGAATATACTCCTGATTTATCTAAGTTATCTATTTTATCTTTAGTATTATTCAACAATGTACCTAAATTTACTTTATTTATCCACACTATGTTAATGTTGAGTTTCTTTAGTAATTTGTTTATTTTCTGTGTTATGGGAGGGATATAGGTGATTACATGCCAACAAGGTTTCTTTAATTCTTTTATTTCTGGGTATAACCATTTTTGAAGTATTTTCCTTTCTTTATGTTTTATCAACTTATCGATGATATCTGGGTTGTAACCATTATTTTTTGCTATTATTTTAATTGTGTTCATTTCATTATTAAAGGCTTCCTTATTTAGTGGTATACTTATTGCTCTATGTATATAGCTATGGAAAGTTGACATTTTAATTTTTTGTGATTGATTTGCGTTAGCGTGTACTATATTATCCGAAAATGTTGGTTTTCTATATATTTTATATAATAACTTATTGTCTTTTTTGTGTATTGTAATATCTAGGAAATTCAATGTGTTATTGTGTTCTTTTTCTATAGTAAACTGTATTTTGGGGTTTAATGTATTAAGTAGTGTTAGGAATTCTGTTAATTGTCTATCGGTTCCCTTCCAAATACACAGAATGTCATCTACGTACCTAGCCCAATAATGTATTTGTCTTGTAACGGTATTATTAATCTTAAATAATCTTTTTTCTAAGTGATCTATGTATATATTAGCTAACAATGGGCTTAGTGGATTTCCCATTGTAAGTATTGTTTGTTGACAAAGTGTAGTAGTCTGGTTGACATACCTGACAAGTAAAACCACACTTTAGCGGAGAAGAATATTAGATTTAAATTTAAATCACTTAAAATTTATCATTAAATAAACGGCAATGATTTTGTCGTTGTTCGAGGGCAAGCCACCTCGTATGGTTACATGTGCAATCGCATTTTCAATCCTTTCCTAACACTTCCATAGGACATACCAAAAAAATGTAAAAAAACACTGCAGAAGAATATTTTTTTCTAATTTCATACCTGTGTGAACAGATAATTATAATTTTTTAAAGACTTGTTAGGCCCAATTTCTATTCTTCTATGATTATAGGATTTTCGCTTGAAAATTATACTGTCTTCAAAAAATTTTAGAACCAGTTTATTACTATGACAAATGTGTCGAGTAGTGATGTACCGGGTACCCGGAAATTACCCGGTACTCGGCATACCCGGCAAAATTTTCAGTACCCGCAAATTACCCGGATCCAGCAAATATTGCCGGGTAATGGGTTCCTTATCTGAAATTTGAGAAGAAGATAAGATAATAAGTGAATAAAAATAAATTACACAAAATTTATTTTAACTAAACATTTTATTAAAAAATACAAAACAAAAAATTAAATTTAATAATTAAATCTCAATAATGGGAGATTATAATGCAGAAATAATAATTTCTCTGCTTTTCGCGGAAGAAGTCTATTTCTCCTCTCTTCGCAAATAATACCCGCCTCGCTGAACATGATTTCACTGAGTATGCTGCTAGGAGGCGCTGCTAGGTATCGTCTAGCCAATTTTGATAGTGTTGGATAAATATTGGCATTTTTTGCCCACCAAACCAACGGATTTTCGGTATGAGGAATATTAGGATGTTTAAGAAAATTTAAAAGTTTAATATTATCTGTTGAATTTCCCACAGTATAAGATTCTTCTTATATATATATCAATTGATTTATTTTCAAATAAAATTTCATCTATGCAAGCCCACACATCTTCATTTTTATCATGATTATTTTTTCCATGTTCTGCAGGTTTTCTTTGTTTATTGTCATTGTTTTTATCAATACATATCGGAGAAATACTTTTCATTTCTTCTATAATCCAATTTTTAGCAATAACTTGTGCATCGGGTTTTAAAAATTTTAGTTTGTAACGGGGATCTAATACCGTAGCTATTACATACAACTTATTTTTTTCCACATTTTCAAATCGAGCCTTTAGAAATTTTAGCATTTCTTTTTTCATGGATACTGTTCCTTCGTCGTGTAGCTTTTACAGAGAAAGCACTCTAAAGCAACTACATTTGGGATTACCATCGAAATAAGAGCTTCCTCTGCATTGGCTTCAACAGTAACGATGTAAAATTGTTCCAATAAGATAACTGTATTTTCAATTAACTTCAAATTTGCTGCATTCATGTTTGATATATCATGATCAGATGAATATAGTGCGATGGCATATTTTTGTTCTAATATCCTCTTGAGCATATGATACGTTGAATTCCATCCCGTGACTACGTCTTGTACTAATTTGTGTTGTGGAGCGATAATTTGGTTTGTATTTCTTTCAACTTAGTACTAGCTATTTGCGAGTCATTAAAATGGGTTACTATATTGCGACACTTTGCAATTATGTCGGAAATAGATTTTTGAGAATATATGCTATCATGAATTACCAATTGGATGTTATAAATAAAACATGACTCATTTCTCAAATGGGCAATATTTGATGCACTGATCCTATTACGAGCACCATCTCGTAGCAATTACGTGTATGTGGTTTTCAGCGTCTAATTTCCAGAATTGTAGCATTTCGCTTAATGAATCACTAATGGCAGTACCTGTATGGCTTCCAGGAAAATGGCGAGCATTTAGAATCACTTTTTTCAAATTTTTCATTAAGCCATTAAGTGCAAAGTCCACTGAGGCTTATAAAGCTTTCGTTATTTTCAGAACAGGTCTACGAGCCCCGTCCAGTTTCAATTGGCACACCTCTAAAATTTTTAGTAAGTAAAATTTTAGAAGAAGAAATCCTGTTCATAAATATGTTAAAAGTTTTTTATTTTTCATCAAGCCTTTTTGCCAACAATTACAAACTAGTTTACAACTTATTTCGAAAAAAAAATCAATAATAATAATAATTATATATAAATAAACTTCAAACGAACAACCTTTGACAAACATTAACGAAACTTTACCATTGCGTTACATCGCCTTTAGCTTTGATAACGGCATGGCTTCTCCTGGGCATTGTATTTACAAGTTCTTGGCAATCTTGTGCCGTGAATCCATGCCATATTTCTCGAAGCCTGGTTTTCAATTCTCCCACTGATCTTGCAGGAGCTGCGCGCAAGGCCTTTTTTGATTTGATGCCATAGAGTCTCTATGGGCGATAGGTCAGGGCTGCTTGAGACCCATTTTAACAATGGAATATTATTGTCTTTAAACTATTTTAATGCTGCTTTTGACGTATGACACGCAGCCCCGTCCTGCTGGAATATAAAATCATCCCCCGAATTCAAAGTTTCTTCCATCGTGGGTAACAAACATTCCTTAAGAATGGTTAAATATTTATCGGTATTGACAATACCATCTATAAAATATAACCGCCCGACACTTTTTGCCGACATCGACACCAACACCATAACGGATGCCGGAAATTTTACTTTTCGTTTCAGACAATCTGGATAAAATGTCTCATGTCTTTCACGGAGGACCCGACTCCGACTGTCACCTATACAGACTTCAAATCGAGACTCATCACTCCAATGTATTTTGTTCCACTGTTTCAAGTCCCAATTACTATCGTCTCTGGCCCATTTCAATATATTTTTCTTTTGTGTTGAGGTCAATAAAGGTTTTTCTTTGGCCTAGAGAAAAATATATTTAACAAAACAAAATTAGTATTTCAAAAGTGTCACCTTGTACGACCCAAATCCAAGTTTCTTAGCTTCTCTGTGACATGTGGATCTTGATACACGTCTTCCTACAGCATCACTCCATAGTACACTCAACTGGCCATAATTAGCACGCTTATTTTATTTTATTATTCATTTCAAAGCTCTTCTGTCGTTTTCAGTGAGTTTGCTTTTCTTTGTATTACGGGGTTTTGGGGTCACTGAACTGTTTTTCTTGTAAAATTTTATTACATTTCTAACACTGTACCTTGATATATCCAACAATTTTCCAATTTCAGAATATGAATTCCCTTCATTCGATAGTTTTACAAATATTGACCTAATTTCTTCATCAATTGCTTTACCTCTTGCCATTGTTTATTTAATTACAATAACTACAGCGTATAATAATAATATTTACTGCCCACAATATAACCTAACGATGAATTAATGGAAGTTTTGACATATCTTTCATAGCTACCTCGATTTTTACCAATTTTTATGTGTTAAGAATACATGAACAAATCAAGAATAGAAATAAAACTACGGTTTTAATCTTCACTTTTACTCTTTATTCGTAAAACGACAATTGTTTCGCCAGCACAGTGGCTTCCTCAGGTGTTTACTTCTAAACAGTACGTTACAAACTAAATAAAAAATAAAAAATATATCTATAAAATCAAAAAGGATGGTATTTAAAATATTTTTGCAGAAATCTATACAAGTATTGTCGGTATTGAAAAATGTGCATCTGGTCGGCCCTAACTGTATATTATGAGGTACTAAACGTGTTTACGCATAAATTTGTTTAATAAACTACATATACATTTGTATTATTGTCTAAACAGATTTTAAGTAAATAAATTTAATAAAGGCGAATTATTTAAATCTAATTTATCATTTAATAAAATTTGTGACTGTTTTAATTTATTTATTTCTAAACTTTCCAGTAAATTTAATTTCTTGCCTTTATTTTCTAAATGCAGAATTTGAAAATCTTTATCGAAAGGGTGGTTTTCTTCTAATAGATTATTCGCAAAAGTAGAATCTTGTTTTTTATTTTTAAACGAAGAACAATGTTCGGCAATGCGTTTTTCAAACGATCTTCCTGATTGACCGACATATATCTTACCGCATCCACACATTAACTTATAGACTCCGGATTTCTTATTTTTGTCTGTTTTATCTTTATTGTTTTTGATGTGTTTGGATAACTTATTATTAGTTTTAAAAACTGTGTTAATATTAAGTTTTTTTAAATAACTTGAAATATGCTTATTAGGTGTCCCAATGTACGTAAGTAATCTAAATTTTGAATAAATAAAGGATAAAAAAAATTCAAAATTTAGATTACTTACGTACATTGGGACACCTAATAAGCATATTTCAAGTTATTTAAAAAAACTTAATATTAACACAGTTTTTAAAACTAATAATAAGTTATCCAAACACATCAAAAACAATAAAGATAAAACAGACAAAAATAAGAAATCCGGAGTCTATAAGTTAATGTGTGGATGCGGTAAGATATATGTCGGTCAATCAGGAAGATCGTTTGAAAAACGCATTGCCGAACATTGTTCTTCGTTTAAAAATAAAAAACAAGATTCTACTTTTGCGAATAATCTATTAGAAGAAAACCACCCTTTCGATAAAGATTTTCAAATTCTGCATTTAGAAAATAAAGGCAAGAAATTAAATTTACTGGAAAGTTTAGAAATAAATAAATTAAAACAGTCACAAATTTTATTAAATGATAAATTAGATTTAAATAATTCGCCTTTATTAAATTTATTTACTTAAAATCTGTTTAGACAATAATACAAATGTATATGTAGTTTATTAAACAAATTTATGCGTAAACACGTTTAGTACCTCATAATATACAGTTAGGGCCGACCAGATGCACATTTTTCAATACCGACAATACTTGTATAGATTTCTGCAAAAATATTTTAAATACCATCCTTTTTGATTTTATAGATATATTTTTTATTTTTTATTTAGTTTGTAACGTACTGTTTAGAAGTAAACACCTGAGGAAGCCACTGTGCTGGCGAAACAATTGTCGTTTTACGAATAAAGAGTAAAAGTGAAGATTAAAACCGTAGTTTTATTTCTATTCTTAATTATGGATCTTCATCAAGTAAATGCCGAATCAATTCAATGAACAAATCAGACACAAATGGTTAACTGGTGAATTTAGTTTTTATCTAATGTATTTTATTTGAAGTACATATTTAACATATATTGTCCAACGTATAAGAGTGTTATCATTTTATTTTTCAGTTAAAAAAATTGATAGTAACCGTTTTTCAAACATGTTTTGAGTAAAATTTAAAATTTTAGTTGGTGTGCCAATTGAAACGGGGCGGGGCTCGTATATGTCTGATGTCAAGAAGATCAAATTCAGTTGTGCTTTTTCAATATCGATTAAATCACAAATTTTCGAACAACATTTATCATATGTAGTAGGAATAATAATTTCTGAGAAATATTTTCGTGAAGGTTTTTGATATCTGGGTTCTAATGTTTTCAAAATATTAATAAATCCAACATTACAATAGGTTGGTTATCCACAGCTATCAATTCGCCAATTTTATCATTGATTTTATTTACTTTGATATTATTAATGTCCCATGTGATAATTTTGTCTAAACACTACACCAATGTCTGTTGTTTAATTGGGCGCGAAGGTCCCGGTGTCGGATCGTCTAATTTCTTGTTCTTAACATTAACAATGACACAATCACTAAACTCATCTGAATGTTTCAAGCGTAAATGTTTCAATAATGTTGACGTTCCGTAGGATTTTGTATTTGTGCCAATTCTGGATAAAACTGCATTACATAAACTGCACACTGCTTCCGTTTCGTCTTCAGAAAACACTTTATAATAACTCCAAACTGAACTCGTTATTGAAAGAGTACATACATAAGAAATTAAAAAATTGTAATTCGACCCGTATACAACTGAAATTAAATGCGAACTGAGAGTATTTTAAATATAAAACAGCGGCAGCTCCAGTGTGAACTCAGGGGATTTCTCAGTTTTGTTTACATACGCTACCTTTCCGTCAGATAGCGTAGGATGCACACTTTCACATAACGTCTGACTACCCGGTCAAAACTAATCGCTGATTTTGAAAATCAAAATCTGAAATTAAATGATGAATTAATCACTAGAGACTGGATTTTATGCAAAATGCATATTTGTTGTTTTTTGGTATATTCCTTTTATACTGTGTACTTATCCATTTTCCACCCTCAGAATACATTTTTGACCATTTTTTTAGTGCATATAATGCATATTTGGACACTTTACCATAAATGCATATGCACGTACATATTTCATAATTATTTTGCATATTTATGCATATATTCGCCATTTTCATAAGAACCATAATAAAATCCGATATTTAAAGATATTTAATTTGTTTGTGTAAACGTGAAGGGATTAGCATTCCTTCAACTTTGCATTACTGACTCATTAAAAGTCCATCTCATTAATAATGAGATGGACTTTCCCAAAAATAGGATTTAACTTTACTGATAATCGGTTTACAGAGCAATTAGAACTTACGTAAGAAATCCTTTTCAGAAATGTAGGTATTAATGCAGGTATATTATACCGTACGACTAATATCAATATAAGAAAAAGAAATAATTTCCTTCATAGTTTGTTCATTCGTAAACGTGTTAAGGTCTGTGCTATTTGGTGAAACAAAAGTGAATTAAAAATTTTTGAAAATGCCGAAGATAGCTAAAGCGAAGTCATCTCTAATAAAAAATTGGATAAGTGATTGCAGTGCACTAAAAATTATTGACGAAGAAAGTGTTTTGTGCACACTCTGCGACAAAAGGGTAAGTTGAATTTTGAAATATTTTGTCAATAACAAGTTCTACAATTATGAGAATTTTTTTTTGTGTTCATAAATATAATGAAACAATTTCATAATAAATTATTATTAGATACGTTTAATTTTATGTTCTTTAAAGCTAGTATATCTTTGTAATATTTCTTTGTCATAAACATCAAAATAACCAAAATCAATCAAATTTAAAAAACTGGAGAACTTTACAAAACCAGACAATTTATTTTTCTAGTTTTTGTAGTAATATAGTAATTAATAATAATTATTATAACTGAATGTTAAAAATATATATTTGTTACATAGATTACCTGCCAGAAGAAATTTCAAGTAGTGCAACATTTGAACACAACATTTCATCAGAACAGTTTGAATGAACCGCGGCAGCAACTTTTGGAGGAAAGTTTTCTCAATAATTCGAAGAATCCACAAGAAGCATTTTCCAAAGATTTGTGTAATCTTGTTGTGGGTTGTAATATTCCTTTACATAAATTGGACAATCCGATATTTCAAGAATTCCTGAAAACTTATTGCAAAGTCGATGATAAACTTATGTATCGAGTTCCTCAACTCTACGCAAGAAATACATCAACGAAATTTATGAAGATGTTACCGATGGTATTAGAAAGGAGTTGAAAAACCAAAATCTTTGGGTCTCTGTTGATGAAACTACCGACACGAAGGGCCGTCAGGTTGCTAATTTGATTATTGGAACCTTAAATGGTTCAATTCAATCTAAAAGACATTTAATTAATGTAGGTAATTTAGACAAAACAAATCATGTTACCATAGCCAGGTTTATTAATGAGTCCTTAGCGAATTTCTTTTTACCCGACAAAGTACCTCTTGAAAAATTTCTGTTAATGGTAACTGACGCCGCATCGTATATGTTAAAATCAGCTCAAAGTCTGAAATTTTTTTTTCACAATTTAATCCATTGTACTTGTTTGGCTCATGGTTTAAATAGGGTTGCTGAAAAAGTTAGATTAGAGTTTCCAGATAAATAATTTAATTAGTAATATCAAAAAAGTATTTTTAAAAGCGCCCTTACGAGTGCAATTATATAACGAAATGCTTCCCGGCATTCCATTGCCACCAGAACCTATCTTAACAAGATGGGGAACATGGCTTAAATGTGCTGTGTTTCTTGCCGATAATTACGAAGGCATCAAAAATGTTGTAACTCAATTTGATTCAGCAACCAGTCTTGCCATAGAAAAGTGTAACGTAATTTTCAATAATTCGACAATACAAAATCAGCTATCATATATTAAATCTAATTTTGCGATAATTGAGCAGGCAATTACTAGATTAAAATATAGAAATTTATCTTTAAATGATGGTGTTGCATTGTAAATAATATTGAAGAGAAAATTGGAAAAGTCAACGGATAGACTGGAAGAAGAATTAAAGAAAAATTAGCCGCAATTCTAAGCAAAAATGGAGGTTTTGTTACATTAAAATCTATAAATAATGTAATTAATGGCAATTTGAATGAAGACATTAATATAAGCCCCTCATTAATACCTAGTTTTAAGAATGCACCGATCACATCTTGCGATGTTGAAAGAACATTTTCCCAATATAAACATATACTTACAGATCGTAGACATAATTTAACTACGGAAAATTTAAAGAAATATATGGTTATTTATTGTAATAAATAAATATATAATTTGTAAATACGAAAATTTATTGTAATAAATAAATATACAATTTGTAAATACGGCAAATGAATTTTAATTTCCTAAAACATAACAAATAAATGCACATCATATGTGCATATTGCATATTGTAAGTGCATATTTAGGGATTTTTTAAGTGCATATTGCATGCATATTTGGCAAACTTTTTAGCGCATATTTTCCAGTCTCTATTAATCACATTAGGTGTGGCTATTAATAATTTGGAAAATATTCCAAGTGACTTCGGATGTGGTCTTCTGCAAGAGTTAGACGCAGTTTTTAATAGAAATCCAGATTTAATAACTATGCGGCAATTGTGTGTGGAGACAATGCCTCAAAATCTAACTGATAAATACGCTTAAATAACCTATAATCAGTTGCGATCTAGAAAGGACATTTTCTATCTACAACAAGGATGTAATTTCATTCAAAGAGAACAAGCTTTACAGAAGGGAACTTTAGGAAAGTATTGCTAGTTAATATTAAAACTCCTTTACTCAATTTGAATTAAAAATGAAGAAATAAAAATTTCTTTTGTATTTTATAGATCACTCGTTCGTTTTCCAATTATATAAATAAAATTAAAAACTCTTTAAAAATACAAATTTTCAATAGGACGCGTGGGCGATGAGTCATCGGCCTCTCGTGTCCGATTCCTAGTGATCACGCATTTTTACTACTTTGTGTGTTGAGCGAACTAAGTATAGGCGGAAACGGAACTTACTTTACGAATCATCCTCGTATTTCAAGTACATATCCTGTTCTCGGAATGAAATTGCTATATGCCCCCACGAGCACTAGACTTGCGCCGACAAATATTTTTCTAAACTTACCCAACTTACCTACAACTCATGGTTGCCCCGGAGATTTTTTGGCTAAAGGGCTAACTCAGTTAAGAGGCGAGTTGCGGGGAGGTTCTTACATAAAAAGGGCGCCACCATGTTTACCTTTAGCCAACAGGGAACACAGACCTCTACCGTAGTAAGTGAATAAATTATTAATATCAAATAAGTTGACAAAAAACCAGAGTTCATAACAATAACAACTATATTTATTATTTAAGAAAACAGAAAAAATATATATTATACCAGAGGGGTATATGTATGGAGCAAACAAAATATTATTAAATAGTTGGAATATCATTGATCATATTAATATCTTATCTAAACTATAGGATATTGCATCGGTAATCCATTAAAGCTTTAATGACCCTTACACAGGTTCGATACACACAGTATATGCAATACGTACTTATGTGGTACACACAAATAGAAATTAATAATGCAATAAATAGTTAAACGACAATGTATTCATATAATTGGATATTCCAATCAGATAGTAATAAAAAAAAGGTTCAGTCTGTATATGCAAAAATAATACGATATGTTTAAGATAAAAAAAAAATATAACTAGGATATTATTCTATAATTGTGAAAGTTTACCAAATAAATGGAAAATATATTATTTAAACAAAATTAGATATAAAGCTTACATCGGAATCCGTTACTGTTAAAAAATCTGATATGCGAGATTGATCAATTTAAAAAAAACTACTAAAATTTGAATTAGAAAACTGATTAAGCGATTAAGATATGAAATGAACAAAGTTAAATTTTATATTGAGGCAAGAAAAAAAAAAAATGGTGAGTAGAACACCAGGTTTTAGGACGCCACGCTTTCCTCCAAAATCACTATTATATTGTTTTCCGGGACTCTGTCACAAAAATGTTATTCTCTACACACTACCTTGCGTGAATGATGACCCTTAGATCCAATTGCGTTGAATTCCTTTGTCCGGGTAATTAGATGACTGCGGATGAAATCAATCTCTCGTCTAATTAGGTAGATTTCACATTAGCCGTTACTAACATAGCAGCTTTTCTTAGCAGATACTAACAGCCCTAAATAAATGAGAAAAAGAATAAGTGGAAGATTCCAGAGTAATATAATAAAATGGAGAACAATGTCGTTATATAATTACAGCCGTCCCCTTATGTCAGAACTCACCTGAAGCAAACACGTGGGTGTAAAACTTTCAAATCCGGGGAAAAAATATTCTCGACTAAATAACACTACGCTAGTGAATTTATATGAAATAAAGCCAAATTGTGAATTCCTGCATGCCGCAGAACAGTAACACTGTTTCATGACTTTTTAGTTTTAACACTCGTCGACTTACTTCAAAGCGGAACTAATAAGAAGAGAACGTCAAGAATGATTGTCCGCGAATTTAAGCAGAAAGATGGATACGTCATTATTAACAAAAAAAAGTACTACCCCCATACGGAATATTGAAATAAAAGATTGATAATATAATTACTCAGATATCCTGACATGATTAAAAAGCAATTGAGGAAGCCAACAACAAAAATTCACTAATTAATTCGCAGTACTGAAGGGTTTTGGTAATGAGTAAAATTATACAAAACGTAACAGCGATCTACAACAAAGAGTTTAAAAGAGTCTCGCATAGATGGCTCTCCAAACAAATCAAAATTGTAAAGACCAGAATTTAGTGAAAAGTGGTTATTCGATAAATTAAACCATCCTAATAGGTTTACAAAATTCTAATAAAAAATATAACGATGTTCTGTTTACCTGAAATTGCCTAAGAGGAACAATAATTGAAATATAAATTCAAATATACGAACCTGACTTCGCATAAAATTTCAAAATGTCAAACTTGCGCATAAGTAGATTCAAAGCTCTGGATTAAAAATAGTTATAGTGACATCCAAAATATTTTAACATACAAACTTACATGAAGATATTAGAGTTTGAAATAGCCTATGATGTTCGATAATTTGCAATTAAGGTAAATAAAATATTAAACGATAATATAGAATTTTGAAAAGCCTATGATGACTTAGACTAGCAATTAATTTAAATAAATTATTAAAAATGCCCAAACGGTATAAGGATCATTTTTAAAGTGTAACAAAATTTAACGTTCTATATGTGCAGGTGTAATAATATTCTATACACTACATGCGAATTAACAACGAAATTTTCAACAAAGTTGAAAATTGCATCAACTTTAAAAACAATTTTAAATACTCTTATTTTAAAATAGACGTCGGTATATCATACTATTAGATCACCAGATTGCAGTTTTTTTTCCCATTGATTCTAAAATATATTCAGGAAACATACCCCAGGATTTATTTATATAACAAAATTATTCAATGCGCCTTTGAAATAACAATAATAAACATGGAAGCAAGCTGTAAAATAGTAAAGTAAATATTTGTGAATGAATTTATGCATACTAAAAATTGATAAAGTAAGGAACTTTCTTTATTAAAAACGTTTTTATTTATTCAACGAATAAACGAATTTAAAAACATTAATGCAACGAAAACAAAACGGAATGGAAATATTTCCAAAGAAAATAAAGTGGACGGAACTCAATAAGCGGAAAGACGAAATATCATAAAGCCATACGATAAATTCAAAAGGGCACATTTAATTAAGTCGATGTCATAACCAAACAAGATTCAATTGCTGGAGGCGTTCCTATGAAGCAGGCTATTGCGTTTGTTCGATTATTTAATAGGGTACTAATCGAACGTCTGTAAGTGCTCTCTTCGTATCGGCGAATTGTTCTATGCAAAGGGAAAACTAAACATTTACGAATTAAGGTGTTTCATATTCTTCAGAATAATTGAAACTTACATGAGTGGATAAAACCACCAGTTTTGTATAATACAAAGGTATTTTTAACTATACTATACTTTGTCTCTGACCACGTCTATAGCGTAATAACAAACCTAAAAAAAAGTATATATGGAAATACTTTATTTTCAATTAAAAATTACAAAACTATAAGATCATACACACAAGAAAAGTCTAAAGATATTTGTTTTAAGTTATAATAAAAACTTTTATATATTTTAAATTGTACATTTAACGTATATATTGGGTCTAATGCTCAATGGGCAATAGATTTTGTTTGAGAATGTCCTAAAAAAACAATAAACAACTCGATAAAAACGATAGTTGCAAAAAATGAATTTAGTGTGCTTATTTAATTGAGTGACAGATTGTAGTTTTATTCATTATATGTCGCTTTTTCTTAAAAACTGCATTGAAAATTATTGTTTCTAACAATGGAACGACGACATTTTACTTTAGATGAAATGCATCGAGCAACAGGTCATCTTGAAGGTGGCGTACGGCAAGTCGAAGTAGCTGAGCGGATAGGAGTTCCCCAAAGTGTCATTGGTCGACTGTGAATGCATTTTAAGGAAGTCGGTAGTCCGGCTAAATGAAATCTAGGTCGTGGACGCTGTACAACGACAGCTCAGGACAGACTTGTGATTTTAAATGCTAGAAGACAACCTACAATAACAGCACCTGAGTTGGTTCCGAAACAGCGTGCGCATAATTTAATTGTTTACCGAGATACTGAGAGAAATCGTCTTCATAAAGCTGTACTACATTCTCGACGACCAATAAGATGTCCACCTCTCTCAAGAGGTAAACACGGAGCAATATGAGACTGGTGTCAAGAATTTAGAAACTGGGAACAAAATGCTTGCGCTACAGTTTTGTTTACAGATGAATTCAGATTTGGATTTCATCCTGATTTTCGTCGGACAAGAGTTTGGAGACGATCTGGCAATATGAAACGTTTGAATCTTGTCCAGGAAGTACATAGTTACAGAGGTGGTACTGTTTGATATGAGGTGGAATAATGATTGGCAGTCGAACCGAGCTCATTTTTCCAAATAGTTTTGTGACTGGTCAGCAATATTTGGATAATATTCTTCAGCCAATTGTGCGTCCATTTGTCAGTGCTGTTAGTCAAAACTTACATCTGATGCACGACAATGCTCATCCACATGTCGCGCGTGTTGTGATGTACTGTCTAGCAAACGAGGAAATTGATGTATTGCCATGGCCAGCACAATCTTCAGACCTGAATCCCATCGAGCATGCATGGGACATGCTTCAGGGAAAAATTACTCCACACATGGGCAATATTCTCAACGCCGTTAGATTCAAGGAGCTTCTGACAGCAGAATGGGCCATAACAAGATATAGACCGTGTAATTCTGTCTATGAACAATAGGTTTATGGCTGTGCTTAAACGTAGAGGTCAAACTCTATAATAAAATGTTTTTTTTTAAATTTCCTTCTCGAAAATTGTTTAAAAACAAATCTAAAAATGTTACATTATTTTAATTGTTTACATTTTCGAAATATTTTTTTTGTTTTATTAAGAATTTTACATTAATATGTTACATATTTAAACAATAAATAACCTTAAATATCAATATTCTTTGAAATCAGTTTTTGCCAATAGAATACTTTTTAAAAAATATCCCTTGACTTTTCTTGTGTGTGTATCTAAATTAGCTATGATTTAATTGATTACACAGCCCGACACACATTTTGGTGCCTGCTCTTTTTTAACTGTTTCTAGGTAATTTTTAGATTTAGAATCCAAAACAACTGTCAGATCTAGTCCATCAGATGTAGTTTCTGAGGTACGCTTCATTGACCTCTTTTATAATTCATGTACATTTCAGGTTATAAGTACCAGTATCTTAGACAAAGTCTCGTAAAAAAAACAAATAATGAAAAGTAAGGTATTAAATTCACATGGCTTATCACTAAAAAAAATCTTGTATACGATTTTCTGGCATTGAATTCAGTAGGACAGTTTCGCTGCCGACTCCAACAGTACTCGGCCATCATGTGGGTACCACATCTTCTTTGAAGGGATATGTTCGGACACGTTCACAAAACATATTAATAGTGAACCTGTATTTGTGTTCTTCGCACCAGATTTTTAATAATATTTTATATTATTAAAAATACCTTTGTATTATACAAAACTGGTGGGGTTTTACCCACTCATGTATGTTAGAATTATTCTGATACATTACACATGCGGTTAGTCCGTAGTATGAGTGAAGACACAAACAAAATGCAGTTTCTAGAGACACGGCTGCGCCATCTTTAGAAGGGCGTCGTTGGTTCGCATTAGTTATGTGAACGGGGCGAGGTACTTCGGCTGTCTGACAACAGGCAGCGCTGAATTTACTTCTACGCTCGGTCTGGATAATTTCTGTGATATGGCGATGTGGCTCTTTTTGCGAATGTGTCTGAAGATATCCTTTCTCCAGCAGGGGCGTACCGATGAGCCTGTAGAAAGGCGAAATACGTATCTGAGTCTCTGGGGAGAAATATTTTCGGACACGTTCACAAAAAATATTAATAGTGAACCTGTATTTGTGTTCTTCACACCAGATTTTTAATAATATTTTATATTATTAAAAATACCTTTGTACTATACAAAGAATTCAAATAAATTTTACCTCAAAGTAGCCCTTTGAAATTATGATTATGTCTTAGCTTGTTACTAATTTTAACAGGAATTTTGTTGGTTATGAGATGAGATATTTGATTGAAATGACAAATGTCAAAATAATAAAAAGAACATTTTTAAGTGAATGAAATATGTTTATTTCCAACAAACAAGCAAAATTTTATAAAAATTGTTCAAAGTGTCCACCACCTTGTTCGAAACATTTCTCACATCTTCTTCTAGTGGAGGAAAAAGTGTTTTGTAGTATCGCATTGTCAATTCCATTAATTCTTTCAGCAATTCTGATTTGAAGGCCTGCAAGATCAGGTATCTGTACTTGATAAATTGAGTTCTTTAAGAATGGCCATAAAAAGAAATCACATGGGGTAATGTCACAAGATCTTGGTGGAAATTCATGTTAAGTGTTTAAACTTATCAACCGATTTTGAAAAAATTGCTGCAGAATATTAATTGTTTCACCTGCTGTGTGTGCTCTAGCTCCGTCTTGTTGAAAGTAACCCTGTGTTATTTCTTCGTCGTCAAGCTGTTCGATAAATGGCATAATAATTTCTCGTCGATACCTTTCTCCTGTTAAGGTTCCGTCAAAAAAAATAGGGCCAATAATTCTCCTTCGACTAATCGCACACCATACACCAATTTTCTGCGGATGAAGTGCGGTTTCAACAAAAAAATTATGTGGTTTCTCATTAGTCCACATCCTCATATTTTGTGAGTTCACATATCCATTCAGATCAAACCATGACTCATCAGAAAAAAAGGTTTTGTCAAGAAGGTCATTATCAAAATTATTTAAGAACCACTGACTAAACGTTATTCTTCTGGGATAGTCGATTTCCTTGATTTCTTGATAACAGGTCATGTGATATGGAAATAAATGTAAGTCCTTTTTCAAAATTGTATGACATGTGCCAATTGACACACCCACTTGTTGTGATAATGCTCGTACGGAAGTTCTAGGTGCATTATTTATAATTTCACTTACATTATTAACTAGCTCTTCTGTAAGCTTTTTCGCCCGACCTGCGCCTTCTTTCTGTTTAACACTCCCTGTTTCTCTGAAACCCATAACGGAATGTGTCACTGTGTGCCGAAAACTGTCATAATCAAAGATGACGTTAGGGAACTCATTTCTAAATTCTTCTAAACAATCTTGAAGAGAATACTGCCATTGTCCGTCAATCTTACGTCCGTTTCGAAAATAAGATTATAGCATGAATGATTTGTGTTGTATAGTAAAAACCATATTAAATCAATTTTAAATTACAAAGCAATTTTTGTCAACTATGCATCTGTCTAATTGACAACCAATGCAAATTTAAATTATTAATAATTATACGTTTTTAAAGGAATGGCCTACTAGAGGCAAAGCTTATTTGAACGCTTTTTACAAAACTGGTGGGGTTTTACCCACTCATGTATGTTACAATTATTCTGATACATTACACATGCGGTTAGTCCGTAGTATGAGTGAAGACACAGACAAAATGCAGATTTTAGAGGCACGGCTGCGCCATCTTTAGAAGGGCGTCGTTGGTTCGCACAGGCAGCGCTGAATTTACTTCTACGTTCGGTGTGGATAATTTCTGTGATATGGCGGTGTGGTTCTTTTTTGTGAATGTGTCTGAAGATATCCTTTCTCCAGCAGGGGCGTACCGATGAGCCTGTAGAAGGAGGGATATGTTCGGACACGTTGGCAAAAAATATTAATAGTGAACCTGTATTTGTGTTCTTCACACCAGATCTTTAATAATATTTTATGTTATTAAAAATACCTTTGTATTTCATATTCTTTATGGAAATAAAATATTTTTCGCGAAATTTCTATATCGGAGGAAATATAATATTTGTTTTAATGTTCATAGTCAGAGACCCGACATGAGAGGCTGATGACTTATCACCTCTCATATCGCTTTTTTATTTTTATTTCATAAAAATATTGTTAAAAGAACACAATACAAGTTCATATTTGTTTGAAAGTACCTTTACAGACATGCAGACACGTGTTTCGTCTTACTGATAGATTCATACTGCTCAAACTACACTCAGCGGCAGAATTGACCGCCCACACTAGTTTTGTCATTCATTCGGAGATTTTTGTAATTCTGAATTTTGTTTAAGTTTTTAATATCGAAATGCATCTTGAACAAGGAAACAAACACCATTTATTTGCAATTTTTTGTTTAGTCTTTCAAAATTCAAAAAAACCGTTTTTGAAAATTTCGAACATTATGAACAAGATTAGCAGTGCATGAAATTTATGATAAAAAGGTATTGTTGTCAGCGAAATTCACCTCAATATTGTGTGTTACTCCCACGTGCCCTTATCACATAAAAAAGAGCGTGCGAAGTGTATCCATGACGTTTTGAATGTCAACTTGTGAGATGTTTTCCCATTCTTCCAATGCAGCAGTTTTCTACTATCTAATTGTGGTTGGAGCTGGTCTCCGTGCTCGAAACCAACGTTTCAGGTTATCCCATATGTGTTCTATTGGATTGCTGCCTGGACTATTTGCTGGCCATGGTAAAGTTCTGATGTCAACTTCATTAAGGTATTGCAAAACCACTCCAGCGACGTGACAGCGTGCGTTATCTTGCATTAAAACAAAGTTGTCTCCAATAAATGTCGCAAACGAATGACATGATCTTCAAGAACTTCTTGTACATATCTGTGAGCATCTACACCGCCTCTATCAAATATCACCAGGTCCGTACAATCCTCGTAGGAAATTCCTCCCCATACCATTATTGAGCCTCGTTGGTAACCCACAGATTGAACAAGAGAACAACGAGAAAACCGCTCGTTTAGACGTCTGTATACACGCTGGCAGCCATCGGGATATCTTAAAGCAATTCTACTCTCATCGGAGAATAAAACATTCTTCCACTGAATCATATTCCACATACTGTATTCCCGCGCAAAAAAGTGTCTAGCTGTTTTATGATGCGAGCGAGGCTGTGGGGCTCCGTAAGGCCGTCTCGCTGAAAGATTATTTTCTAACAACCTTCTTCTTATAATTCGCTAGCTCATGTCCACACTTCTAACCTCAGCAAGACGATTACGGGCTTCAGCGGCAGTAAAAAACCGATCTCTTAAAATCGTGCTTACAACAAAACGATCGTCTCTCACGGAAGTGCAGCGATTCCAACCCTGACCAGGCTTTTTGGTGTAAGAACCCGTCTCCCGAAAACGCCTGATGGCATCTCTGACTGTCTCACGGCAGCACCAAGTATTCCAGCAATACGCTGTTGACTGTAACCTTCATCGAATAGAGCCACAGCCTTGGCTACGGAGTTTGCGTTCAATGGCATTGTATCGAATTAAAAATGTTTTGAACTTAACTTAAACCGATTTGAGAAGGTTAATTAGACTTGTTTAGTGTTAGTGTATATACACTAACACTAAACAAATCTAATTAATTTAAAAAAGGTATATAACCCCTTACCACAATTATTAGTCGTATCCTAAATACGTATTTCGACAACTAAGTTGTCATCATCAGTAGGTAAAAACTACTAATTAAAGTCACACGGGGCACAATAAAGTAAGATAAACGCTTACGCACAACTACTATACACTGCAACCCTGTAAAGACTGTCTTTACAGGGTGGAAGAATGAAGAAGGTGAGATTGTTTTTGGCAAAAATTGGATAAAAATGTTTGTACAAGAATTGAAGAAATTTATTGGAGTTTTGATACTAATAAGTGTATACAAATCTTATAACGAGGACGTAACATAACTCTGGAGCAAAAACAATGGTCGAAAAATCTTTGGTACTATTATCGCTCGAAATAGATTTCAAAATATACTTCGTGTACTTAGATTCGACGATGCAGCGGAAAGACGAAGAAAAAGGAGTGGCGACCAAATATCACCAATACGGGATTGTTTTGAGTTGTGTAATACTTATTTGCGAGATGCGTATGTACCAAATTGGTGTATGACGGTTGATGAACAGCTTGTCACTTTCAGAGGAAGATGTCCCTTTAGACAATATATTCTATTAAAACCTGGACGATATGTAATAATATTTTGGGCCATTTGTGATAGTGTAACAACCTATATATAGAAACTGGAAATTTTTCCTGGAAAGCAGGGAGAGGAAAGAGACAAGGATCAAGGCGAAAAGATTGTAAATCGTTTAATAGAAGAAATTGAAAACTCTGAAAGGAATGTCACCTGCGACAATTTCTTTACTCCGTACAATCTTGAAAAGTATTTGTTATCAAAAAACATAACATTAGTTGGTACGATCCGTCAAAATAAGCCTGAATTGCCATCTTCATTTGTTCATCCAAAAAATTGTCAAGTATTTTCCACACAGTTTGGTTTTACAGACGATATGAATTATTTCATATTGCCCAAAGAAATGCAAACTTGTAACGTTGCTGAATACTCTGCACAGTGAGAAAAATGTTGATAATGGCCAAAAAAAGAAACCTCAAGTAATCCTGGACTACAATAAAACAAAAGGTGGCGTAGACAACATGGACAAAATGACACGATCATACACCGTGAAAAGGATGACGAAGAGATGGCCTCTTGTAGTTTTTTATAACATGAAAGACATCAGCGTCATGAATGCATACATACCATGGAAGCTCTTGAAACCTAATTCAGCTTTTCATTTGAAAAAGGGAAGAAACTTTCTAATTGAGCTAGTAAATGAGCTAGCAGAATACAAGTGCCAGGAATAACCAGAAGCAGAAAAAGAAGCTGAAGCATCTACTAGTTCTGAGATTCGAAGAAAGAACAAGAGATGTGATGTTTGTCCATCTTCCAAAGACAGAAAAACAAGAACAACTTGTGCACGTTGTAAAACCAATGTATGCGGTGAACACTCAATAGTAATATGTAAGAAATGTGTTTAACCTACTTTTACTTTTATGTAAGTCATTTATATATTTTATTTTACAATATTTACGTCTTATTATTATTACTGCTTCGGTTTATTCTAATGGTATTTTCTTATGTTGTATAAAATAAAAGTCAAATATAATAATGCTTACGCTATATTCAATTCAAAATAATCGCCAAATATTAGCTCAAACCCAGCATATAGTAATACGGGTCCAATGAACCCGCGCGGTAAGTAGCTATAAACCGTTTTTCTGGTAGTCCTATCGTTAATAAAAAAGAAATCATTAATACACTAACACTAAGCAAGTAAAATTTTAACCAAATTACTAATAAGCGTACGAACGAGAGTAATACACAAACAAAGGCAGTTAAATTTAATTATTTACTGTCAAAGTGTCATGTAATCTCAACTAATGTCGAAAATTGACGAAAATCACCAACAAAATAATAAAACATAGGATGAGCGGTTAATTCTGCCGCTAAGTGTAATTGGAAAAAATTTATGACTACAGTACCAGTTTTATCCTTTCTTCACAAAATGCTAAACGTCTTGTTGAAGCAATCTCAGGAAAAATAATTTTTTCTATTTTGCGTTCGAAATGAACTCATTATGAAACCAAAAACAGTATCGAAATGAGCTCTATTTCGATACACTTTTTTTCATTTTTCAATGTTGGCGTTGTTCGAATACAGAAATAAATATCATTGCTGTCATATGATTTTAAGAATTTATGTACATTTGACAGATATGATATATGTTCGTATTTTACACAAACAACGTATGTTGTATACAATTGACAACAACATATATATGTTTCTATGTCACTCATGTTTATATTTTTAAATGAAATATCAAGTAATGTTAACGAAAGTTAATAAATAATATGTAATATAATACACTTCGCGGATAGCAAGATTTAAATTTGAAAATGTCAAGTATCAATGTGACCAACTGCATGCTTTATATAAAAATTAAACTCTGAACTTTCAAATTAAATAATTCCAAATTAAGCAATTCATTAATGTAAAAAACGCAAAATAGAAAAAATAGTATAAAAAACTCGTTTCATAAGGCCTTTTGCCGCACTCGCTCTTTAGAAAACTCGCCGCAAGCGGCTCGTTTTCTAAACTGATCTCGTGCGGCAAAATAGTGCCTTATGAAACTCGTTTTTTAATATACTATTTTCTATTTTGCGTTCGAAATGAACTCATTATGAAACCCAAAACAGTATCGAAATGAGCTCCATTTCGATACGCTTTTTTTCATTTTTCAATGTTGGCGTTGTTCGAACACAGAAATAAATATCATTGCTGTCATTTGATTTTAAAAATTTAGGTATATTTGACTGATATGATATATGTTCATACTCTACATAAACAACGTATATTGTATGCAATTAACAACAATATATATTAGTTTCTAAGTCACTCATGTTTATATTTTTAAATAAATGATCAAGTAATGTTAACGAAAATTAATAAATAATATGTAATATAATTTACTTCGCGGATAGCAAGATTTAAATTTGACAATGTCAAGTATCAATGTGACCAACTGCATGCTTTATATAAAAATTAAACTCTGAACTTTCAAATTAAATAATTCCAATTTAAGCAATTTATTAATGTAAAAAACGCAAAATAAGAAAAATAGTATAAAAAACTCGTTTCATAAGGCCTTTTGCCGCACGAGATCAGAGCGAGTGCCTTATGGTGCCTTATGAAACTCGTTTTTTAATATACTATTTAAATCATTAAAACTTGGATTGTAAAAAATAAAGTAACCTATAGTTAAAACAAAAGAACAGTTCTTGGTTTTATAGACTTCTTTAATTCATAAACATTTACAGCGAAAAGAAAGAGAGATTAAACTATTAAAACAAAAGTGATTAGTTGATTATTTTACCACAAGGATACGCATCATTAAACACACAACTAGCAATTCCCTGCATGCACAAGTGATACCCTTCGCAACCTCGCCCAGGGCTCGTCTCGCATTCGCAATACGGACTATAATTTAAAAAAAATTACTTCAAAACACCGCTAAGGATATGAAAACTATATTTACGTTTCCAGTGCAACTCCAGCAAACATCATTTCAAATATAATTGTTAAAAATATGTAAACAAATTTTATTTCTTGAATGTGTAAAATTTTGAAATCTATATTAAATCTATGATTGATATCTATACAATGACTTGCGAAAGTTGTATATAAGTTAACATACGAAGATTGTAATAAGGTATACATAGGACAAACGGGGAGGACATTCAAAATTAGGATGAAAGAACACGAGAGAAGCCATAAAGAAAAGAAAACAGATTCAACTTTCGCAAGTCATTGTATAGATATCAATCATAGATTTAATATAGATTTCAAAATTTTACACATTCAAGAAAAAAGTAAAAAACTTAACCTGTTAGAAAACTTAGAAATTAATAGATACAATAGTTTAGGATTAGCTTTAAATGACCAACTAGATTTAAACAACTCCCATCTACTAAATTTAAGATTGTAAAAATTTTTCCACCACCATTTCCCCAATAATTTTCACATAAATATTCAAACTTGTATTGTACATATTCAGTATTTCATCCACCTGATGAAGCCATTGTATGGCGAAACAATATTGTAGTGATATTTACAATAAAAGAATTTTTGAAACTATAAGTTTAATTACTTATTTCTTAGCGAAATTATTTATTCATGCGAAAATTAAGAAATAATATCAGCACGACATAATTAAGCGGCTTATGACAACATTAAAAACAATACAATGAAAACATTATCCACGAAACGTACTTTAGGATAATTATAAGAACAGCCCGGACACGAGAGGCCCATGACTCATCGCCCACGGCTGTACTATTAAAAATATGTATTTTTAAAGATTCTTTAATTTTAATTGTATAATTGGAAAACAAACGGGTGGTGATCTATAAAATACGAAATACATTTTTATTTGTTCATTTTGCAGTCCAAGTTGAATAAAGGAGTATTAATATTAACTAGCAATACCTTCTTAAGGTTCTCTTCCGTAAAATTTGTCCTCTTTGAATGAAATACATCCTTGTAGATAGAAAACGTCCTTTCTACATCGCAACTGGTTATAGGTGCTTACTGCAAATATTCTTTTATTTCAGCGTATTTAGCAGTTAGATTTTGAGGCATTGTCCCCATACATAATTGCCGAAATGTTATTAAATCTGGATTTCTAATAAAGAGTGCATCAAACTTTTATTGAAGCCCACATCCGAAATCACTTGGAATATTGTTAGTCACATCTAATGTGGTTATTCCATCATTTAATTTGAGATTTTAATTTTCTAAGTAAGTGATTAGTTTTGACAAATTTCCAAAGTGTTCCTGAAGATAGTACAACTGATTTTTTAAATTTGGAATTTGTAATAATTCCTTGCACTTAGAAATACTTCGAGCATCGTCATTTAAATATGTACTGAAATTTTGTAAACTATGCAAATTCTCTGCATAAAAACTAGTAGCTTCCAAACATGTTCCCATCTAGTTATTACTGGATGGGAAGTAGTGACAAAATTGGAAGTTTTTCCCTATGCAGTTTAAGTTGTATTTCAAGTTAAAGTGGTAAAAGTTTAATACATCATTTAAAAATTTAAATAAATCCTCTACATTTATATGCCTTTTAAATATAGTTATCCCCAAACTGCACAGATGTCTCTAATCTATTCTCGAAATTTAACATTATATGTTTTTTCTATTAAGGATATCTATGGCACTAGCAATAGAACAAAACCTTTGAACGCATTAGACGAACAATTGCTAAATCTGAGTAAGAAAGCTGAGGTAAATTATGAGCATATACAAACTATACTCAAAGAAGTAGGAGATGAGTTCTTGACAGCAATCACCAAAACAAATCGAATCAAATTTTTAAAATTTGAAATAACTAAGTATTCGTTCCAAAATCGTAGTTTTTAATTCCAAGAAAAACCATAATGACGTAATTGTTAATATTTACATTATACTATAACACAGAGATAACATAAAATTACCATGTATATAAGATTAATGAGTATATATTTGTCTGGACATTTAAATGAGTGCCTATTCATAATCAAAGTAAATTATTTTCACTATATGCATTTCGTGCAGCTTGTACTACTAGTAACACATTATTAATAGCAGCAGCATCTGCAAAGAAGTAAAGCATTAGTTACGTTCATTGTAACTGCATAAAGTGATGTTTTTTTTTTTTTTTGTCTACAATGGACTTACCATTATTAACATAATTTTCTCTGTATTCAATTTCGTGACCTTGTATTGGTATTCCAGCATTTATTGCTATTATTATGAAGCACACATGTATTAATAATTTTGGCTGCTTTCTGCTCTAGTTGAATGGTATAACAAAACCCTATGTCTAGAAAGACAACTAAATCTGCCCTGTAGCACACTATTTGTTCTCTCTATAACGTTTCTGGTTTTGTTTAAGTGTTTATTGAAATTTTCTTCGGTTGTGCCTTCTTGTACAATAGCAAACAGTGTAAAAATCCATGGTTCAAGAGGATAACCACTATCCCCTGTTTGGAATTTTAAATAAATACACAGTTCAGTATATGTGCATATATCGTATGTAACTGTTTACCTATTAAATGTGTTAAGGGATCCCCATGTTCGTATTGCTCTCTTAAGTTATTTCTAATATTACTTGTTTGCCATATAGCAGCACCATGCAGAGGTAGGAAATGGTATTTCCCTCTTTTCACAAATACGATTGACGTTGCGGTTGTTAACGCCCACGCTCTTTATACTGCAGTAAATGGAAGCATCCCATTTTAGATTTTAGACGCATTATTGCCAGGACTTATCTGAAGAAAGAATCATTATATATATATATATATATATATATATATATATATATATATCGGGTTACAACGTTTTACGTCTTCTGATTCCTAATCGCCATTCCCCTCTGTTCATCCATTGGCCCTCCTCCAGATTCGTCTCTCGAATTTCTTTAACCAGAAAGAATCATTATCCGATCCTAAATTTGCCGGAAGACCAAGTTCTAGTAAGGTGAGGAAAAGCCGCGTGCCTGACGATGTTAGATTTGATCCCATTGGACATGTTTTGGAGCGAACGATTGATGGAAAACAAAGAAAATGTGCCATGTGTGACACAAACGTTCGCAAACAGTGTAAAAAATGCAATATTGGACTGCATATGGAATATTTTACTAATTGGCATAAATTATAAATATTTTTCTTTAGTTTGAAATGTTGGTTCAGTTTTTTTTAAATTTTTGTAACGGCAAGTGCCATGGGTCCCAAATGGGACTTAATTTTTTTTTTTTTTTAATGGCGTATATTTATTTGCCAACGAATAAATTGACCGATTACCTTTAATATAATCCTATTTTTAATTTAAATTTACAAAAAATGCCGATAATAAAAATTTGGAAGTTAATGGGTTAAAGAAGGCTATTTAATTTTTGTTTGTTAGTAATGCCTGTAATAAATTTGATTTAGTAAATAAATAAAACTCCGATACTTAAAATATTCAAAAATGCTGAATTACTACAAAATATACAAATAGTATACAAAATGCCTATATTATGTAAATATGAAAATTTATGCATACTGCATTTAATCAGGCCTTTAGATATGACTAATACTGTTCAATTAGGTATTTTAATTCGGACGGTATTTATATGTCGGCCAAAGAAAAATTGTTAGCCTTGATGCCTATGAAAGAAAAACTCGCGGAGAAGATATTTACAAAGTTGTCATAAATTTTGAAATACAGTATGAACTACCGATTTACAAACTCGTGTTTGTTGCATTGTGTCGAACTAACGAAGACTTCCCATAATTTTTCGCATACCATTGCATCATTCATCAGCAAGTTCTATGTTCAAAAATACTAAATATGAATGATGTCGTGGATATTGCAACGAAGATCGTGAATTCAATCAGTGCGCGAAGCTTGCAACGACACATCTTCAAAGGGCAATTGGAAGCTAGCGACTCTGCCGAGCATACTGATTTACTTCTTTATACAGACATAAGAGGATCGAACTACCGAAAATTTTTAGAGAGATTTTAAGAACTATTACCTGAAATCATTTCTTTTCTTCACAAACGAGGTGACGACACTGAGATACTTAAAAATGAAAAATGGCTCCGTGATTTAGCTTTCCTACCAGATGTGACAAATCATTTGAATATCATTAATTTGGAGCTAGAGGGAAAAGATAAAACCATTATCGATATGGTTAGCGAAAGATGGTTAGCGTAAATATGGTTAGCGCAAAGAAAATAAATTGAAGCTGTGGATTAATCAGCTAAACAAAAAGGACTATACAAATTTTCCAGCTTTGAAAAGAACATCCAATTATCTTGCAATTGGAATTTGCAATCTAAAGATGAAATATATTTAGAATTAGGCCTTAATGCGATATTTTACCCTTCACTATATCAATATATGTTTATACAGATAATATTTACTTACAAGCTTTACATTTATAGAATATCTTCTTTTTCTGTAGTATATACATACGGTTGGTGATACACATCATTTACTAGGGGAGCAAGTATCTCAACATAAGTTCCGTCAATTACACCCACAACACTTCGAGCACCCCATTTTTCATAGAAACTACAATAGAGATATATTTCATAAAACATTATTAGGTCAACTAATTTTTTAACCTCTATTTATTTATTTTTCATATCTGCTGTTGTTGGAAACTGCACATAATTAGAAAACAAATGTTCAGCTATCACAGAACAAATTTCGTTTAATATTCGACATACTGATGTTTGGCTTAGTGCTATCCAAGAATTACAACCTACTGGATTTTGAGAGGATCCTGTGGCTCTAAAATGTAATGTTGTTAAAACCTACAATTCAAGTCAGATATATGCAACAAATTTCTAAAATTATAAATACATTAATAATCACCTTCAGATGCAGTGGAATATGGCCACAAAGTCCATAACTGCTCCCAAAGTATTAATTAAATTGGTAACAGACCTTTTGTCTAAACGAAATAACTGCTTGAAGTGTATTTCAGATAATTAAAAAGGATTCATTGTACGATTCACTACGATACATCCTTAGAGTTTATAGGAAATCGTAAGCTACGCGCGACTTCAGAATTGCATTTTGTACTTTCCCGACTTACGAGGCGTACAGATTTTGTTTCCATGGTTATAATAATATTCTTAAAAACACGTTTATACATTATAATCTTATTATTTATATCAAATTTTGTGTTTTTTTGGGGGGTTTTAATCTGTTTAATTATGTTTTTTTCGAAGAGGTTAGAATTATCTGACATTACCGCCTATGGTATCTTGTAATTTGATGTAAAGCCAAATACAAATCTCCCCACTACTTCTAATCCTGCGCGAACTTACCCCTCCCCGCGCCAACTTAATTGGCGCTTGCTATACCTGTACATGACTTGAATAAAATAAGTTAGGTTCAGTATTGCTATTCTGAGACACCCTGTATAAATTAAAGTATTTTTAGGCTATGCTCCTTTAAAAATTAAACAACATTTGTTTGAAAACTTTTTTGTTTCTTCAGTCGGTATCGAGATATCGACCGATCGACATCGCACTATTGGGACACTGGTATATAGTTAACATTTTGAACTTACTGAAAATGAAAATTTATGACTATTAAATCTCATTTTTATATTGTATAAATCAGATCTAATAGTCATTAATAGTCATTTTCAGTAAGTTAAAAATGTTAACTATATATATGTTACCGTGGAAGTTCGAAAACCGGTGATAGTCGAGGTATACCGGTGAATGTCAACATTCACCAAGTTACTTGGCGTATGTCCGATATATTCATCAAATATCATTATTTCTAACTTACACCGGCGAATGTCAACATTCATCATGGACTATGTTTAAAAGAATTTGTTTATAAAAAGAAAACAAAATAAAACTCTATAGGTTATTATTTATTTTGATTAAAACATGGAAGAAGTTTTCAAATGAACATAAAGAAATTGTTGAACTTAAAACAAACACAACAAACATAATATTAATATAACAAATAAAATGCATTTTATTTCTTGAAATGAAATTAAAAAAAACAAAGTAAATGTATAGCAACCTTATTTATTGCAACAACTTAAGCTACCATGACACTTCGAATTACACAAAAGCCTATTGTTTTTACAGCTACATTTAGCCGTGGAACACTTCTTTTTGCAGTCTTTTGTATAGCCTTGCCCTCCACTTTTCGAATTAGCAGAAGCTGCTTCTCTTACCGAAATTTCTTGACCTGAAGTCTCATCCATGGAAATTAACTTTTCTTTGTAAATTGCGAATTGATTACGAGTGCAAAGCTGCTTGAAGGTGCCATTTTTGTTCGCTAATTTATAAAAGTCTGTATTCTCTATCCCAACAACAATGGCTAACACATTTCGGGGATCTGTACGACCACGATCGACGTCAGGGACTTTAATTCTTACGGTATCACCAATTTGGGCGGCAGGAAACTTTTTCTTTGAGGTTCGCAACATTTTTGTTGCTTGGCTAGTAGATTCTCTTTGCTGCTACTCTTTTTGAATTGATTAGCTCGTGCTGCCTAGTCAGCACTTGAGATGAAGAAATAATCGGTTGCAGATCAGTCAGTGTTTGAGTTGAAGACGTGCTGGGTTGTGGATCAGTCGGCACTTCAGATGAAGACCTGTTGGTGGCAGATGAAGGTGGATTGGCTCCAATGGTATTTTGGTCATCCATATCACTTACATCTAAAACATGGTCATCAATATGGTCACTAACCAAATTTTCTTCACAAGTATTAACGTAAGCTTCTAGCTGTTCCTCGGTTTCAATGTTTGTAATTTGCTCGTTGGGGAGAGATGACGATGCTATGCCTCTTTTTGGTTTAACGCCAAACAGAGCTTCATATGGACTCTGGCGTATTCCTTCATGGTAAGTTGTGTTTTTTGCGAATTGGACAAACGACAACCCTTCTGACCATTTATTTGAATCATTATCATGCATCCACGCAGTTAACATATTCTGTATGTCTTGATTGGCTCTTTCGACTGAGCCTTGTGTTTAGCTGTGACGAGGCTTTCCGTGCACTATTTTAACATCTTTCCACATAGCGCATTATCCGAATGCAATATAGCGGGAGCACCAAATATGAAAAAAATTTGAAGAAGGTGATATGCTACTTCTTCTGCTCTATTGGTTTTTAACGCTCGAAACTGGACAAACTTGGTTAAGTGATCTTGGTAAACCATTATAAATTTGTAATCGCCATCGCTGTGTGATTGCAAGTCTATCAAATCGACTTGGCATCTAGAGTTTAATTCGGAACTCACCATTGGTTTTACAACAATACCTTTTTTAGGAGCACTGTGTTTCATTTGACATTGTTGACATACATTTAAATAGAGCATTATGACTTCATAAGTAATATTTTTGTATTTAACTTGCAATTCTTTTAGCATTCGTGTTCTTCCTCCATGGCCTGTTCGTATGTAAGTTTCGGAAAGTATATTAAACAACTCTTCGTTTGTAACATAATACTGGATATTCGTTTCTCCTGTTTTAATGGCACAATTAACTTTTGTTTGTCACTAACTTTTAAAATGTCAAAACGTTTTAAACGTCTGTAGTCCAAAGGGGTACTGCACTTACTTTTAGCAGAAATTACTTCAGAAACGATTTTAGAGTACCTTTCTTGAGAAAAATAAAAACAATTGTCTTCTCTTTTATTTCTTATTAGGGTATTTAACTTTTCAAGAAATTGATCACTATTTACTGCAGTAGCCATCGAGCACAAATTATATGTTGATGATGTTTCACCTGCCACGGGTTGTCTATTAGATAAGTCTCCGCGAGAACTGTCTTTACCGATTGATCATTTGGAACTGATCTATGAATTTGAATTTAAAAGAATATATAAACAGTTTACAACCCTCTGAATTTGGGAAATCCTAGAGCTATTGTAATGAACTACGGTAATAAATGGAACAAAACTAAGAACTAAATATTGGTTTCTTAATAAGCCTATTGTGAATTTGAATTGATGCAAGAAATTACAAATACCTGTGAAGGGTAAATTAAATATAGCTGGAAATTTCAGAATGAATGGTTTGCAGTGACGTGAATAATATGAATAATAAACTTATATTATAATAAATGTCCTGTCGTTTCTGACATTGACCGAAGCTTTTATGTGTTTGTCGGCATACCCTGGTGAAGGACCGAATTTATAATATAACTAATAATTGTTCGGTCTTTCACCTATTCATCTGGTGTCTGTCGACATTAACCGGTGTATGTCGACAACCACTACTTTCGGCCTTTCACGGTAACATATACACGAGATACAGAAGTGAAGAGTCATATCAGTCTCCAGAATTTCGTTGTGCTGGCGAGCTCTAATAAGAGCGAAATACATCCACACGTTCCGGGATAGATCTGACTTTTTCACTAATTTTTAGTTAGTTTTATTTTAGATGTTCACGTATATTCTCGTACAGGATAGATGCGGCTTTTCACTAATTTTTAATTATACTAATAACCAGGAAGGTTGACGTCGTCACGAGTTGCGTTTTGCAAATTAGTACAAACTTAGTTTGTCGAATTGTAGTAATTAACGCAACACATTAGGCCACATTTACAGGTAGAAATGAAATTTGGTAGTCATTAATTATTATTTGCAGTAAGTTCAAAATACAACTGTTTATTAATCGTGAAAGTTTGTATTTATTTTAAACTCGTAAATTATAACTTTCTCACGATATATTCTTGACTTGGTAAAAATGTCTATAAATAAATTTACCATTCCCGAGACATGCATATATCTTTGCACTAAATGTGTACCTGTCATACCTGCATGTCTACTTATCCACATCTATATAGCGAAGCAAGATTTAACATCTTACAAATCATAGAGACGACATCGAAATCGAATTTGCGAGACCGATATTTCACATTCATGAAACGTGTATTAACCTTAACGGGACAACTGAATATGAAATAATACATATTCCCGATGCATTGGCATCGAGCGAGTTCATGTTTAATATAGAGCGAGGATGTTCGTATTTCTTACTTACATAACCTTCATATAACGCGATGCCTCGGGAATTATTTATACATGTGCAGTATGCTGTGTAAATAAAAATGACACCAGAGAAATTTTCTACTCTAAGTAAAGTGTTTGCAGAAAAAATGTTTCGGTATATTATTAGAAATTGAGGTATTGAAATTTTATTATCATTAATAACTCGAATTATAGAATTCCTAAAATAGTAATCTAATAATCACGATAGTCACAATAATAATAATAATACGAGGGATCTTTTTAAATAAGAAGAAAAATAATTTAAATATCATTAGAATATATTTCCACGACTATTGTATAAAATATTCATAACTAGAGCATACCAATATCCGTGCGCGTAATGTGCGCCGTTGTGAGGATGATTGTATTGCATCAGAACTAATAAAAAGTATTCAGCATGTGTTTGGTACTTGCTTAGACTGCATGTAAGTGTAAGCACGTAATAAAATGACGTCGACACATAAATCGAGAAAACGACCATTGTCAGACGAAGTGAATAAGTTTATTATGGATTTCCCGGACCTAATATACGATGGCTCAAAAATTAAATGTTAGTGTGCAATGCATATCTAATGTGTTGGTCAAAAACACATTGTAAAGAACACGTAAGCAGTTCGAAGCACAATAATAACAAAATTAATTGACAACAGTTTATACATGAACTATGTGTAACTATGATTGTGTCTACACTGCCGTTTACTTTGTTAAGTAATGATTCATTTATTTCATTTTGGAATAAATACGCGAATCGAACATTACCGAGCACGACAACGTTACGAAGGAATTTACCATCGGTGCGTAAACAGGTTGAAAATAAAATCAAAGGCGAACTGAAAAATAAAAAACTGTGGTTATGTGTGTTATGTGTGGACGAAACAACTGACAGCAAAAAACAATATGTAGTTAATGTGATGGCGCGTAATGTGGAACCACATCAACCAACGTCTTCAATTTTATTAGCATCCAGACGACTAGAACAATGTAATGCCGAAAAAATTTCAGAGGTGCTATTAGATACTTTGGAAAAATTTAAACTTTCGAAAGACCAAGTATTAATGTTTATGACCGATGGTGCCGCAACCATGTGTTCTGTAGGTCGGTCTCTTAGAAAATATTGTCCTAACTTGTTACATATTACTTGTAAACTCCATGCTCTGCACCTTGTGGCAGAACAGGTTCGTAGATGTTATCCAGAGGTAGATGCTTTAATATCGAGTACAAAGGCAATCTTCCTGAAATCTCCAAAACATATTCGGAAATTACACGAATTGTGTTCCCATACCCCTGAGCCACCACAGCCGATTCTGACACGTTGGGGTACATGGTTACGGGTGGGGTTTTACTATCATGAACATTTTGAAAAAATTAAGGACGTGGTTTTATCATTCGATCCGAAAGAAAGTGCAGCTATCAATACAAGCCAGAAAAAATTTCAAGAAGCCCAGATTAAAATGGATTTACAAAGTATTCGTGAGAATTACTTGGGACTAGAAGAAGCAATAACAAAATTAGAAAATTCGTCGCGGTCGTTAGAGGAATCACTGGAAATCGTTAAAGATGTTCACGCACAACTGTGTGCTGTAGAAGACGCAAAAAGTGAAAGTGTTCTAATTAAATTTGAAAGTGTTTTAGACAGAAATGCAGATTTTGACACCTTAACACGTATTTGTGAGGGCACGGCTACAGATGTGTTAAGTGGCTTAAAAAGGTATTTTGATTTTGTGAACATAACATCACTAGATGTAGAACGCTCGTTTTCCGAATATAAACATATTTTTTCCTCACGGCGGACATGTTTTTCAGAAATAACCATGGAAACGCACCTGATGTTGAAAATATACAATCGGGTTTCTCCAGTTTGTCAATCCTTGGAAGACGCTTAAAACGGTAAGTGTTTTTTTAAATCCTCTGTCGTGCACACAATCACTGATTTCATACATTTTACATTTTATTTATAGGTAGATACAACGCTGCTATAATATGTACTATTCTTATTTTTCCTGTGTTTATGCATATTACTTTAATAGCAGAAGACGAAATGTATATTTAATTATTTCTGATAGAATAAATGTCTCTACTTCTATACTTATATCGGTAACAAGCTCATGTTGCGTCCCTATTCTATCGCATATTCTAATATATTACGAATTACACTCCCATACCGGCGCTCATGGCGCATGGAAATTGGTCTGCTGTATTCATAACGCATGTGCACGCACCCTTAAGCATTATAATATCCATTAATCACTAGTGAATAATGAGATTATAATTCACTAGTCTGTCAAACTTCAATGTGACAACCATGAAAATTCTTCCCACTAGCAATTTCAAGTCAATTAATTACTCAAATTGAAACGTCAAATTTTGAATATTATATTTTGAAATATTTTCATAAATATCTAACAGTTGTGGACGAAGTATAGTATTCTACTACCACAATGGCTATTATTCACGCAGATGATTTGCGCCAGTCGCTTCGCTCGTATCGCAAACTTCACCCTGATGAGTAATAGCCATCATTATATGCTCGTTGAATAATATACTATTATTTCCGCAGTCTACATACCTTCATCTACCTTTCAACATCATTTTCGGTTTTGTTCAATAAGTTTTTTAATTCCCATGTCAAAGAAATCTGGCGCCAGTGAAGAAGCCCAATCCACGACTGCAGCTTTCACTTCTTCGTCGTCTCCGAACTGTTGACCAGCAAAGAACTGGTTTAAATACCGAAATAAATGAAAATCACTGGATACAGGGTCTGGACTGTAAGGTAGATGTTCCAGTTGCTTACAAAAGACTTGATTATACCTTGTGTTTGTGCAGAAACATGTGGCCTTGAGCTGTCCTGGAGCAACATCACATCGGAAGACCGTAGGCTACAACGCTTGTTTTGTACGGCCCGCCAGAGTTTTCTCAACGTCTCACAATATGTAGTCGAATCGATTGTTATACCTCTCGGCATAAAATCCACTAACAAAAAATCCCTTTCCTGTCCCAAAATACGAGTACAGTTGCCATAATCTTTCGTGTTGAAAGTTTCTGTTTGGCTTTCAATCTGGTTGACAACGATGTGTGTGACCACTCCATTGACTGTTGCTTGGACTCAGAGGTCAGGTGAAAATTCCAAGTCTCATCTTCTGTAACGATGTTGCCCCAAATTTTTTCCTGATCGTATCGAGTCAAAAACTATAAAGCACACCCCAATCTTTTTGTTTTATGATTGTCAGAAAGCAGTCTTGGAAACCACCAACAACACAATTCTCGATATTTCAGTTTTTTCCGAAACAATGGTGTACAAGACTGACCTTGAAATCTGTGGAAATTTATAACTTTGAAGTCGCAAATCGTCGGTGCTCTCGAATTTTGTTGTCCACTTCACGAACCAAACATTTAGAAGTCAGAAAGAATGTCGACAAGTGCATGGCTCATCCTTGAACATTCTCAACCACTTTCGAATTTTACTGTCACCGATAGCATTATCACCGTAAGCTTTACAAACCTAACGGTGAATTTCCGCTGCAGCCAAATTTCTTGCACCCAAGAATCAAATTACAGTCATATCTAGAAATATTAAAATTGATTTTATTGAAGCGAAGATGACAAAGATTAATCGAAAATCAATAAAAGAGATCCAACAGATATTTTGCTTATACATACAAAGATACTTATAACACTGATAATCTAGGTTTTGTTAAGAATAAGAATAATCGGGCTTTAGCTATAAAAGACACGTTACAAAGATGGGCGTGACAATAATAGGGCATTAGAAGGGGGGCGCGTTTGGCATCCGTGCGTCTTTTATTAAGCGGCAGGCGGTATCCAAACTACGAATTTACATGCTGAGGGATACAGTTGGCACGAAATTCAAAGGACGTTAATGACGAAAACCTGTTAAGAAGAAACGGGAATATGCCAACAGCCAACAGTGGAAAAGTATAAGCGGAAGAATATGCCACCAGCCAACGGTCGACAAGTATAAGGATTCTCAGGGAGCTCGACAATGCTAGCAGCCAGGGGCGACAAATAGTCAACGAAAAAATCATTAAATGGGGCCCTATTTATATCCGCCAGCCATAACTGAAAACTAAACAATGCTGGTGAACTAAGAACACGCAGCTTCGACATGAAATCCTACGTGTGTGCGAAAACAAGTGCATAGCATATTTACATATTACATCTTACTAACTAACAAAGACATTATATGAATACATAATACATATAATTTCCTCCAAAACTTAGGAATTGTTCATAGGCGATAACGTTTCAACGCTTCAACTTGCGCACAACACACTTAAAAATCATAATCTTGGGAACGCGGTTAGGAGTTTTCTGCAGTTCAGTTCAATAATATTGCAATTACAAACCTCGATAAAGCGATCGTTGGTTCACAAAGAACAGAAGTGTATCAATGAATTTCCATATTTAATATATGATGGAAATGTAATAATTTATGTGTAATTTACGTGTAATTTACCGTTACTGAATTATTTTACTATTTCCGTTATAAATATTCAAACTGGAAATTATCTAGGCGGACAACTTTACGAAAAAATATATCATAAATATATCATATATCAACAAATAAATCTATATTTCTTCTTTTTTCTTGTACCAGCGGGCATATTATTGTATTACACAATAACGTTTACCTATTATTTTTTTATATTGACTTTAATGTAAAAGTTTAAAAAACTTAAAAGATTACTTTTTTTACAAAAAGTGGGCGTCGTATATATTGATGGAGCTGAAGAATGTACCCAACACATTCAAGCAAATCGGATATACAGAAAAGACGTCAAAAGTCAGAGAGCATAAGGTAGCACAAGAACAACAACAGCCCAGTGTCCACCATGGTAATCTCGTATATCAAGGGCATATCAGAAAAAAATCAGAAGAATTGGCAACAAATACGGGATCAAAACAGCCATGAAGATAACAAACACCATCAGATCAACTCTGACAAAGACAAAACCAGACAATGAAAATCAGAGAACCAACATCTGTAAATTCGAAGTAGCATGCGAATGTAGAAGAAAAAATCCGGCTGGAAAAAATTACGCCTAGGTCAAGATATCAAATATGCCTTGGAAGAGGAACACAGAATTACATGGAACAATGCGTTAATCCTAGCACAAGAGTACCATCAGACCAAAAACAAGCTGAAGGAGACAGTATATATGTCCATAACGCCAAACGCCATAAGTACACCAAGCCTGGAGGTAAAAAATGTTTGGCTACTAATTATTCGGAAAAATGTACGAAGAAAACGTACAACCACGGTACTAGAGATAGAATAGACAAGATGACCCAATGCGCACACAACATTACTGTGCATACAACACAGCGCAGCCCAATGTATAGGGCTATTGCGCATGTTCTGCGCAGGGACATGTAGTTTAAACAGAAACTTTAAGAAATAATTTTCTATCCCTCAAATAGCGTAGTAGCTAGTGTATTTGATTCAGTTAAAACTTTGTAATTTCTGACCAAGTTCGAATCTCACACGCAATTTAAAAAACTGGGAAGACAAATATGTCAGTTTCGAGTTTGGCAAGATCCAGCACTTCTCGGCGCTATCCTGAAGAGGGCAGCAGATCGACTGCCGAAACATCAGATTATTCAAATACTACAAACTAAAGGAAATAGCTCAAATGACTGCTCAATATAAAACTTGCTGAAAATACATTCTATAGTTTCTGAAATATTCACAAAAAAAGAGAAAAATTTTAAGGCAAATACCTAGTCGCGGTAGCCCTTGCGTCGAGAGCGGTTTATTTCAAGAAGTGACGTAGCGGTCTTCTAGAAATTCTGGCTCAACAAATATCGTACCAGCTGTAAGTGTTTATACTTAATTTCCTTTTATTGCCATTTAATGTACAATTTTGTTCTTGTTGTACAGACTATACATCTATCGTCTTTTATTAATTGCATTTTCATTCACGTCCGAGCGAATATCTACTATTCGTCTAACCGAAAGAAATTCTCCACACGATTCGAAAGAAATACGAAAGATTAATTAAATCAATTTCTTACAGAAACGAATTGCTCAACGCAAAAAGATTAGAACAGACACACGGACAAATATGCAGCGTACGTGAAAGACGAAGTAGGAAATACGAAATTGAATTTTAATATCAACAATAAATTCGATGCGTCGAAAGGAACATTATTCATTTAAATGTGTGCCTGATTAATGACACTATACATAAATCTTTCGTTCTAGACAGAGATGGACATTCAATATTAAAGCGTCCTCTCCCAACTGTAACATGGTAACATGTTTAATGCACGTTATATACATATTTAAAGACCCCCTATACATTACGAATATAAACGCATACGATACATCAACATGATAAACGTAGATACGAAGTAGAATAATAAAAATATTCGTGACGTACTTTATAAATTAGAAGGGTTCTGAATAAATCTTATAAAATCCTATCGCATACTATGCGTTGTTGATTTCAGGTTAATTGCGCCTGCATATTCGTGTTCAAATAACGATTTTAATGGTTTTTAATGGATGTTGCAGTCGGTTCTTAGTGAAACATTATATTTAGATATACTTAATACAAATTATAATAAAAAGTCTTTCTTTGCAGACTATGGTTAGGTAAAACCTCAAAAAAAGTGTAAAACACATTGCCACAATTAATAATCGTATCCTAAATACGTATTTCGACAACTAAGTTACCGTTACAAAATAATACAAATCTGTATAAAAACAAATTTGTATCTGTATATACATGGACACACAGCACGTATTTACCAGCGTTTGCTTCAACCACCAAACGCATGCGTTTCTGTCTCACGACTTTGTCAATGGCGGGTTTACGAAGACAAACGACTGTAGGTACACTTCGCGGTCATGTAGCAAATTTTGTCCTATCAGATGACACCAGATAACCTCATGACATCTGACGGACAAAACCGACAACGCCGATGCAAAGTGTTTCCTCTCGAATAGCTACGCTATTACAGGAAAAGAAAAAATACGCATATTACCGTGAGTCCATTAACTCGTCGCCAGGTGGCGCAATATAGCAAAAACAAATTAGCATACCGATGCGACAATTCACATCAAGTTTTGACCCAAAATAATACAAATCTGTATAAAAACAAATTTGTATCTGTATACAGGCTGATTCATTTTCGGCCCTCACCATGGGGATCTCGCTTATTATTGGAGATAGAGTATAGGTTTAAAAAGTGGCAAAGTTGTTAAATTTTGTGTTTGTTATAAATCCGTAAAGAAAATAGACCTGTGACAAATGACATTCGTTATGTAAAAAAAAACGCGAAAACCCCATTTTCTTCTTTTACCTGTAGCACCGACATTTGGCCTTGTAGAGAAAATATAAAAACACATTCTTGTGGCCATTTCTAAACCTCTATCCAGTGGTGTACTCTAAATTTTTATACCACGTTTCGTTTCTTTCTGGCCATCATCAACTATCTAATTTCTTACAGGCACCATATTGGATTTATACATCCCTAGAAAGAGTTTTTTTTTCTGATTTCAACCATGTACCACATGCTGACTAAAGTTTTTGACATTAGGTTTTATTTGAAAGAATAAATTATAAGATTAAATAAGGTAGCCATGGAATTTCAATCTGTCAAACATTTCATTTACTGTTCATTAATAATACAAAAATGTCATACACTAACGAAGAGGAACGAGATATGATAAGTATTTTTTATTCTTCGAACCGATATTCAACAGTAGCGAGTACAAGATATCTACAATTATATCCAGAACAGCCTCATCTTACCATTTTTCTAGATCTCGACAGAAATTTGGTCGAGAATGGATCGTTTACTAAGCCGCGTAATAGTCAAGACAACAGTAATTTAAATGAAAATCGACAAGATATTTTACAAATGGTAAATTAAAAGCGTGTTTTCAAATTTCATGTTAATCTTGTATTTTTATAGATAAATAATAATCCATCAATTTCTACACGCGAAGTAGCGTCAGAATTAAATTTGTGCCAGTCCAGAGTTTGGAGAACTTTACATAAAAGTAGGTTTAAACCATATAGGATCCATGTTAGTCACTCTTTACTGCCTGGAGATAATTTGAGAAGGCTAGAGTATTGTAATTGGTTAATGGGAAGGATAGAAAATGACGAAAATCTTTTAAGCAAAATCATCTGGTCAGATGAAACAAAATTTACAAATTCTGGAATGTTCAACAGCAATACGGAGCACTATTGGGCAGTACAAAATCCCCAACAAAACAGGGCTAGAAGACTACAACGTCGTTTTGGAATAAATGTTTGGATGGGTATTTTGGCAAATCGTCTCTTAGGACCAGTTATGTATGAAGAACATTTAAATGGAGAAAGATATTTAAACATTTTACGTACATACGTATCTGACTATCTTGACGACAATATCCCATTAAATCAATTACAATATTTATGGTGGCAACAAGATGGCGCACCAGCACACAATGCAGCTGTTGTTAGAAATTTCTTAAATCAAGAGTTTGCAAACCGTTGGATTGGAAATAGGGGAGTTGTTGAATGGCCTGGGAGATCACCTGATTTAAGTCCGCTAGATTTTTTTTATGGGGATATGTTAAAAATAATATTTATAAAGTAGATGCGCCACAAAACATTGAAGAATTACGAGACTGACTTCAGAATGCCTTCGATGCAGTTCCTAGAAGAACTATACAAAGGGCAGTACAAAATGCCAGAAGGAGTACCCAATTGTGCATTACCGAAGATGGCCAGATAATTGAACATTTACTGTAATTGTTTATTGTTTACTTTTCTATGTATTTTTATTAATGTTTTTGTTATCTTGTATTCGCTACTGTTGAATTTCGTTTCGAAGAATAAAAAATACTTATCATATCTCGTTTCTCTTCGTTAGTGTATGACATTTTTGTATTATTAATGAACAATAAATGATATGTTTGCCAGACTGAAATTCCAAAGGCTACCTTATTTAATCTTATAATTTATTCCTTCAAATAAAACCTAATGTCAAAAACTATAGTCAGCATGTAGTACATGGTTGAAATCAGAAAAAAAAACTCTTTCTGAAGATATCTAAATCCAATATGGCGCCTATAAGAAATTAGATAGTTGATGATGGCCAGAAAGAAACGAAACGTCGTATAAAAATTTAGAGTACACCACTGGATAGAGGTTTCGAAATGGCCACAAGGATGTGTTTTTATTTTTTCTCTACAAGGCTCGGTGTTACAGGTAAAAGAAGAAAATGGGAATTTCGCGTTTTTTTTTTAAATAACGAAGGTCATTTATAACAGGTCTATTTTCTTTACGGATTTATAACAAACACAAAATTTAACAACTTTGCCAAATTTAAACCTATACTCTATCTCCAATAATAAGAGAGATCAAAATTTAACAACTTTGCCAAATTTAAACCTATACTCTATCTCCAATAATAAGAGAGATCCCCATGGTAAGGGCCGAAAATGAATCAGCCTGTATACATGGACATAACAGCACGTATTTACTAGCGTTAACTTCAACCACAGACGCATGCCGACTTTGTCAATGCGGGTTTACGAAGAAAGTAACAACTGAAGTTCGCTTTCTGTTCCAATAATGAAGTTTTTCCTATCAAATGACACCAGATAACCTCATGATATCTGACGGACAAAACCAGATGTCAGATGTCATGAGGTTATCTGGTGTCATCTGATAGGACAAAATTTGCTACATGACCGCGAAGTGTACCTACAGTCGTTTGTCTTCGTAAACCCGCCATTGACAAAGTCGTGAGACAGAAACGCATGCGAACAGCAATTATACAGACTAATAGTTTACCATTTACTTCATCTGAATATAGCTTCCTGGACAATACGACTGGATAAATTTGAATTCACAAAGAAATCGGAATCGCAATCTTGAGTATTTCTTTGACCGTCCAAAATTGAATTTAGATAAAATAAAATTGTATGAGTAAATAATATACCAGCTAAGCAGTCTTCCCAGGTTCTGGAAAAAAATAGTTAAAACCATTAAAAGGCGAATAAATAGAAAAGTAATTGAAATTAACGAAATCGAAAATTAATATTTATTATGTGAAGGTGACAAAGTATAAGAAGAACATCTAATGATTATACTTTAAGGCACAGAACAATTCCAACTACTAAACGCTGGCCTGAACGTAGCCTGAACTGAGCGAGACGCGCAAATGTTTTCGCCTGTAACTTCTCAACAGTAGATGCAATTTCAGTAATCCGCCAAATAGTTGGGAAAAGCGATCGAATTCTCCATGTCTGCATATACGTGCTTTGTACATTTTACAAAGGCTTCCATTCGGATACAACTATCAGATGTAATATCGATTTTAAAAGAAACGAACTCACCCCTTATTTCACCAGATACACAGATATTAATAGTCAAGTCACCCAGTAGATATATTGCACGACAGCACAATACACAGTGTGATTCTAAAAACTTTATCTTTGTTAATGTAATAATTAGGACAGGGCACGAGAGGCCGAAATTAAGATGGGCCATATAAATAGTCTATAATATCGCTAAGTACAACACGCAGTTATTGAATAGCACTATTCATTCGGTTAACCGCATATCTGTTTTCTGTCGTTGAATTGCGACGCAATTACTTCAATTTTACACTTAAATTCATTTCTTCATGAGCGTAAATAGAAGCGGGAGGAGTTTTTATAATTTATTTTATTTATTAATTCATATTTCGTAAGATAAATAAAGTACGGTGAGTTAGTTTCTTCTTTTCATCATCTTAACTATTAATTACATATATACGTAAGTGTCCAGTGAATTTCGTCAAGTTTCAATAACTTACGCATACATTTTTCATTTTCATTTATTTAGATATAGAATATTGTTTAAGTTACTTTTCCAGATATGATGTGGAACAACGTCGAAAATGGCATCGTGAAACAATGGCGAGTTGGATTAAGGGTCATACTGATTGTATGTTCATTGCCAGTGATTCCGAAATTTATTTCAAAGTCTGTAAAATATCGTTAAAAATTCCAAGAAATCGCACGTAAAACACCACTTAGCATCGCCAACACATACACAGAATTTAGACCCGTTGGAATCTGACAATTTTAACGAAGAACTCTGTGAAACTTTAATGATGGCAGATATTCCATTAAATAAATTTAGCAATCCCACCTTAAAAACATTTCTCCAAAAATATACTGATCGAAATGTTCCTGATGAATCCATCTTACGCAAATATGATGTTTCTATGTGCTACACCAAAGCAGTAGAATGAAGCCATCTTTAAAATCAGTAACTATGGATAAGTGTCGACGAAACTGTCGATATATTAGGACGCTGTATGGTAAATGTTGTAGCTGGTGTACTACATCCAACTATTCCATATAACGGATATGTACTAGCAACAAAAGTTCTAAATACAGTTGATGCGGAAACAGTAGCTGTAACCATTTACGAAAATATGCACCAAATGCTTCATTCGGACGACAGGTACAAAGAAAAAATACTTTTATTTGTCAGTGACAGTGCTGCATATATGTTAAAAACAGGCAGATTATTAAAGGAAACATATCCTAATATGCTGCATTTTACTTGTGTAGCACATGCTCTCCACAGAATCCGTGAATATATCAGAGACACCTTTCCGGAAGTTGATAGACTTGTATCTGCTTTAAAAAAGTTTTCAGGTAAGTACCATTTAGAGTAGCTCTTTACAGGGAAAAACTTTCATATGCCTCCCTCTCCAGTAATAACTAGAGAGGGATCATGGATGGAAGCTAGGTACTAGATTTTATGCAGAGAATTTCGATAGTTTACAAAATTTCGTCTAGTCCGGTAGTGGTAGAGTTCGGATGTGTGAATAAGTGCTCCGTGATTAACCCAAAATAAAGTTGGAAATCACGAGAAAATTGTTTCAAAAAGTGTGTAAATAACATAAGGAAAGGATAATAAGTAAATAGTGAGAAGAAAGAAGGTAGGATTGGTTTATATTAGGTCATATTAAGTAGATATAAAGAGCCAATAACAGCGGGCGTAACTCCGATAGAGGCCAGGGTTCCGACGGGTTGACCGGACCTTGGCTTTTTTCGCGCTGTAGAAAGTGATAAAAAGACTGGCGACAAGAAACAGAAATACATAAAAATATATCAACAAAGAACACGTCCGGCTTAAGACATAAGAAATATTGACATAACTAGTGCAGACGGTACCGGGATGTCTTGATTCGGGCGTTGAGCACACGTTATTAATTAGTGAATAATAATAGACATTAAACTTTGAACGAGATAACTAGCTTAATGGTTGGGGGGGCTGGCTAGTCATTGTTTGCGATGGAGAGTGATGGAAGTACTACAGATGAAGGAAAAAGAAAGAGAGATCAAAATGAAGTAGCCGAAATTTTCAAAAAAAAGTAAAAAGCTGACCAGAGCACCAGACAAAGAAGCAAGCAGTGACGAAAGTAAATTAGATAAATTAATGGAAATGATACGAGGATTAGTTACACAAGTGCAACACATAGAGGGAAAACAAGATAAATATATGGAAGAAATGAAAGAAATCAAATTGGAAAATGAGAAGATTAGAAAAGAAAACGAAGAACTGAAAAAAGAAATTAGAAGTGCTAAAGGAAGATTAGATAAACTCGAGGGTATGAATAGAAGAAAGAACGCAGTTATGGGAGGCTTGAAAATAGATGTGAGTGATCAAGATCAATTAAAGGTAGTGGTGGAAGATATTATCAAGAAGTACATGGAAATACAAATAGAAACTAAAGCGGTGATACGACTGGGTCCAAAAACTTGCTTAATAGAACTGAAGAATATAGATGATAAGATAAAAATAATGAAAAATAAGGGCAAATTAAGAGGATTTACAGAACAAAAGATATACATTAACGATGACATGACAAAAGAGGAAAGAGAAATACAAGAAAAGATACGAAGAAAGGCCAAAGAAGAGAGAATGAAAGGAAAAACCGTTAAGATAGGATTCCAAAAGTTAATAGTAGAGGGAGAACAATGGAGATGGAATAGGGAAAAGGGGAATTGGAATAAGGAGGAACGAGAATTGGAAAGAGAAAAGAAAATCCCGAAAATAGTGTCAAAAAACTAATAGTAAAGACTAGGGAAAATAAAGATGATGACCCGGACAAGAAAAAGGACATGATAAAGGAAAATAAACAAAATAATGATCAGTATGATAATGATGATACACAAAAAAATAAAAAAGATAGAGAAAAGTAAGGATAAAGAAAGTGAAACATGGAAAATTGGTACTTCGAATATAAAGAGTATAACAGGAAAAGAAAAGGAATTAGAAAAGGAGTTTGAAGAGTTAGGAGTGGATGTATTAGCAATTACGGAAACAAAGAAAAAGGCACAGGGAATTATTAAGACGGACAATGGTCATATTATGATGTATAGTGGTGTAGGAAAAGATAAAAGAGCAGCTGCAGGAGTGGGATGCATTATACACAAAAAATTAGAAAATCAAATTTATAGATGAAATGCCTAGTCAGAAAGAATATTACTAATAGAGACGAAGGAAAGAAACAGAACGAAAACAATAATAGTGGTGTACGGGCCAAACGAAGATGATACGTCAGAAAATAAGAATAAATTTTGGGAAGAACTAACATTAGTGGTGGAAGACGAGAAAGGAATCATGTTTGTAGTAGGGGATTTTAAGAGTAGAGTTGGCATATGAGACGATGAATATAGTGAAGTGTTGGGAACAAACGGGGAGACTGTTAGAAATAACAATGGAAAAAGAATGCTGGACTTCTGCATTATACACAACTTGGTAATAACTAACACTCTTTTCCAACACAAAAATATACACAGATGTATACTAGAGAAGTCAAGAGTAGGGGGGAGAGGTCCATAATTGAGTACATATTAGTTGACAAAAATAACAGAAGAATTGTGAGCGATACGAAAGTAAGAAGAGGGCCGGAAATAGGGAGCGATCACTTTGTGGTTATATCAAGAATAAAAGAGAAAGTGCAAAATAAGGAAAAGCAATATATATATATATATATATATATATGTATATATATATATATATATATATATATATATATATATGTATATATATATATATATATATATATATATATATACACAGAAACAAAACCAAACAGAATCACTTAGAATATACAAATTAAGAAGTAAAGTCATTGCCGAAAAATACCAGAAAAGGATAACTGAAAGAGTAGAAAATATAGAAATTAATGGAAATATCGAAGAAATTTGGAATAGGTTTAAAGAAATAATAATAACTACAACGAAAGAGATATGTGGCGGAAGGAAAAATAAAAAGAAAAAACAAACAAAATGGTGGACAAATGAAATAAGACATCAAATTAAGATAAAGAAAAAAGCATGGAAAATATACCTAGCAGAACAAGCAGTGGAAAAATACGATATATATAAAGAAGAAAGAAAAAAAGTGAAACATTTAGAAGTACAAGCAAAAAAGGAGACATGGAAAGAATTTGGGGAAAAGATGGAAAAAACAGAAAAGAGAACCAAAAACTATTTTATAGAGTCTTGAAATCAGTAAGGAATGAAGAAGGGTCACAATCTACACACTATATACAAAATAAGAAGGGAGAGATCCTAAACGATAGAATGAAGATTATAGAAAGGTGGAAAGAATACTTTCAGGAATTGTTAATCGGAGGAGTGGAAAACGAGAATGCTAGTGAACAACAAATAATAGGAGAAGAAGAGACAGAAGAAATAATTACCATGGACGAACTGGAAGAAGTAATACAAAAACAGAAAAATGGAAAAGCGCCAGGCTGTGACAAAATTACGGCAGAAATGATAAAATATGTAGGTCAAAAAGGAAGAGAATTAATGTTGAAAATATATAACAAAATATGGATAGAAGAGGAAATACCAAACGATTGGAAGAAGTCATTGATAGTACCAATATACAAGAATAAAGGAAATAAGAAAGAATGCAATAATTACAGAGGAATATCCCTTCTAAGTACTGCAATGAAGATTCTCGAGCAAATAATAGATAAAAGACTAAGAACAAAACTCGAAAATACGTTACATGAGTCACAAAGTGGGTTTAGAAAAGGAAGGAGCACACAAGACCAAATATTCTCTGTGAAACAAATAATACAAAAAGCCTCTAGAGAACAGAAGAAAGTATTCTTAGCATTCATAGACTTGGAAAAAGCATTCGATAAAGTACCAAGAGAAAGATTATGGAATATATTAAGAGAAAGAGGTGTCAATGGCAAAATAAGACGATTAATACAGAAAATATATAATCACAATACTAATGCTGTAATAGCTAACAATTTAGAATCGGAGATATTTAAAACAAACGAGGGACTGCGCCAAGGGGGAAGTCTGAGCCCAATACTGTTCATTGTTTATATGGACGACATTATCAAAAAGTGTACAAGCAAAAGTAAAAAGTTCAGGGTTGGACACCTTAACTTGAATGCCGTCGAAGTTTCGGAAGGGGCATTCGCAGACGACATAGTAGTTATAGCCGACAATGAGGAAGATCTGAAACGTAACTTAATAACATGGAATATGACACTAAAAGACAGTGGAATGACGATGAGTAAGAGAAAAACTAAAGTAATGGTAGTGGGAGATGAACAGGTAGATACGAAAATTGTAATAGAAGGAACTGAAATAGAACAAGTGAGAACATTTCAGTACTTGGGAGTAAGAATTGATGGAAAAGGGACCCAGGACGCTGAGATTAATCAAAGAATAGAAAAAGCAACAAAGCTATATCACAGCATGAGGAATAATTTCATTAACAAAAAAGAGATATCCCGAGAAACGAAACTAAAAGTATATAAGGCAATTTACCGACCGATATTAACATATGGCTGTGAATCCTGGATATTAAATAGAAAACAAAAGAACAAATTACAGGCAGTAGAAATGAAGTATTTAAGAAGAGTTAGAGGAGTCACAAGGATGGACAGAATAAGAAACGCGGAAATACGAAAAGATTTAAAAATGCAGTCAGTGCTAGAACACATTGAACAAAGACAGCTAGGATGGTGGGGACATTTATATAGAATGGAAAATACAAGACAAACAAGAAGGATATGGGAAGCAAGGACAATGAAAAATAAAAGAAAAGGAAGGCCAAGGACAACATGGAATGATGTCATAGCTGAAATACTGGGAAGGAAAGGCAAGACATGGACAGAAGCGAAGAACATGACAAGGAATATAAATGAATGGAAAACGTTTATAAAAGGCTAGAAGAAGATAAACGCCCTACACCATTGTTATGGTAGAAGGGATTATTGGATTATATATATTCGAAGTATTTCTGAGTGCAAGGAACTAATACAAATTTGTACTTTGTTCAGGAACACTGACAATTTTACAAAACTAATTAATTATTTTGAAAATCAAAATCTCAAATTAAATGATGGATTAACCACATTAGATGTGGTTATTAATAATTTGAAAAATATTCCAAGTGACTTCGAATGTTGCCAAATACGGCAAAAGTTAGACAAAGTTTTTAATAGAAATCCAGATTTAATAAAATTGAGGCAACTGTGTATGGGAGCAATGCCTCAAAGTCTAACTGCTAAATATGCTGAAATAAAAGAATATTTCCAATATGTAACCAGTTGCGATATAGAGAGGACGTTTTCTATCTACAAGGATGTATTTCATTTAAAGAGAACAAATTTTACAGAAGAGAACCTTGAGAAAGTATTTCTAGTTAATATTAATACTCCTTTACTCAACTTGAACTAAAAAATGAACAAATAAAAATGTATTTCGTATTTTGTAGATCACCACCCGCTTGTTTTCCAATTATATAAATAAAATTAAAAACTCTTTAAAAATACAAATTTTCAATAGTACGCTCGTGGGCAATGAGTAATGGGCCTCTCGTGTCTGGTTCCTAGTTATAATTATTAAAAATTGCTTGAGCATGAACCACGTACCAGACTAACAAATAAGAGGATCAAATCATTAACAATGTAATCTATGCAAATTTCGTAATATTAATTTCAAGACATAATTTACGATATCATTTATTACATCTATTCCTAAACAACAACACTCTCAAAACGCAAAACTACTACTATTTCGATATATAATGTCTTAACACTCACTAGCAGGCATAAAGAATGCTGAACAACTGTTTAGAATAAGGAATCCAGCGTAATGCGAAAATCCTATTTATACAGGCTGATTTATTTTCGGCCCTCACCATGGGGATCTCTCTTATTATTGGAGATAGAGTATAAGTTTAAATTTGGCAAAGTTGTTAAATTTTGTGTTTGTTATAAATCCGTAAAGAAAATAGACCTGTGACAAATGACCTTCGTTATTTAAAAAAAAAACGCGATAACCCCATTTTGTTCTTTTACCTGTAGCACCGACATTTGGCCTTGTAGAAAAAAAATTAAAACACATCCTTGTGGCCATTTCTAAACCTCTATCCAGTGGTTTACTCTAAATTTTTATGCGATGTTTCGTTTCTTTCTGGCCATCATCAACTATCTAATTTCTTATAGGCGCCATATTGGATTTAGACATCTTCAGAAAGAGTTTTCTTTTCTGATTTCAACCATGTACCACATGCTGACTAAAGTTTTTGACATTAGGTTTTATTTGAAAGAATAAATTATAAGATTAAATGGCTACCTTATTTAATCTTATGGAATTTCAATCTGGCGCATCTACTTTATAAATATTATTTTTAACATATCCCCATAAAAAAAATCTAGCGGACTTAAATCAGGTGATCTCGCAGGCCATTAACAACTCACCATTTCCAATCCAACGGTTTGCAAACTCTTGATTTAAGAAATTTCTAACAACAGCTGCATTGTGTGTTGGTGCGCCATCTTGTTGCCACCATAAATATTGTAATTGATTTAATGGGATATTGTCGTCAAGATAGTCAGATACGTATGTACGTAAAATGTTTAAATATCTTTCTCCATTTAAATGTTCTTCATACATAACTGGTCCTAAGAGACGATTTGCCAAAATACCCATCCAAACGTTTATTCCAAAACGACGTTGTGGTCTTCTAGCTCTGTTTTGTCGGGGATTTTGTACTGCCCAATAGTGCTCCGTATTTCTGTTGAACATTCCAGAATTTGTAAATTTTATTTCATCTGACCAGATGATTTTGCTTAAAAAATTTTCGCCATTTTCTATCCTTCCCATTAACCAATTACAATATTCTAGCCTTCTCAAATTATCTCGATGCAGTAAAGAGTGACTAACATGGATCCTGTATGGTTTAAACCTACTTTTATGTAAAGTTCTCCAAACTCTGGACTGGCACAAATTTAATTCTGACGCTACTTCGGGTGTAGAAATTGATGGATTATTATTTATCTATAAAAATACAAGATTAACATGAAATTTGAAAACACGATTTTAATTTACCATTTGTAAAATTTCTTGTCGATTTTCATTTAAATTCCTTTTGTCTTGACCATTACGCGGCTTAGTAAACGATTCATTCTCGACCAAATTTCTGTCGAGATCTAGAAAAATGGTACGATGAGGCTGTTGTCGTTCTGGATATAATTTTAGATATCTTGTACTCGCTACTGTTGAATTTCGGTTCGAAGAATAAAAAATACTTATCATATCTCGTTTCTCTTCGTTAGTATATGACATTTTTGTGTTATTAATGAAAAGAATTACGAGACAGGCTTCAGAATGCCTTCGATGCAGTTCCTAGAAGAACTATACAAATGGCAGTACAAAATGCCAGAAGGCGTGCCCAATTGTGCATTACCGAAGATCACCAGATAATTGAACATTTATTGTAATTGTTTATTGTTTACTTTTCTATGTATTTTTATTAATGTTTTTGTTATCTTGTACTCGCTACTGTTGAATTTCGTTTCGAAGAATAAAAAATACTTATCATATCTCGTTTCTCTTCGTTAGTGTATGACATTTTTGTATTATTAATGAACAATAAATGAAATGTTTGACAGATTGAAATTCCAAAGGCTACCTTATTTAATCTTTTAATTTATTCTTTCAAATAAAACCTTATGTCAAAAACTATAGTCATGTGGTACATGATTGAAATCATAAAGAAAAACTCTTTCTGAAGATGTCTAAATCCAATATGGCGCCTATAAGAAATTAGATAGTTGATGATGGCCAGAAGGAAACGAAACGTCGTATAAAAATTTAGAGTACACCACTGGATAGAGGTTTATAAATGGCCACAAGGACGTGTTTTTATTTTTTTCTCTACAAAGCCAAATGTCAGTGCTACAGGTAAAAGAAGAAAATGGGGTTTTCGCGTTTTTTTTTAAATAACGAAGGTCATTTGTCACAGGTCTATTTTCTTTACGGATTTATAACAAACACAAAATTTAACAACTTTGCCAAATTTAAACCTATACTCTATCTCCAATAATAAGAGAGATCCCCATGGTGAGGGCCGAAAATGAATCAGACTGTATACATGTGCTTCTAGAAACCAAAACCACTGCCAGTCCAGCCCTGAATGGAGTAAACTCCATACCCCTTGTGTCCCCATAATATTATATTATTATAATAGGTAGAGATCCCCATGGTGAGGGCTGAAAATGAATCAGCCTGTACACATGAGCTTCTAGAAACCAAAACTACTGCCAGTCCAGCTCTGAATGGAGTAAACTCCATACCCCTTGTGTCCCCATAATATTATATTATTATAATAGGTAACGGTTGTGATCGGTCTCTTGAAACACTACTCCATTCTCTCGAAGTCCTACTGGTACAGGGTAGATCTGGTGGTCAAGCAGCCAATTTGTGGAGTCGATTCGCCCGAATACGTTGCCCTACCTCATGCCTATGACACTACATGCCTCATTTACGCAGATACCTCTCAATATCTGGTATAGAGTATGCCAGGTGCGATACAGTGATCCTGAAGGTTCGGCCAAGGGTTAGCCAGTTTTAGGTAAATTGCGAAAGATTTCCAAATGAAACTGGCAGAGGTCGGCTCGGTCAACTTGGCATCCTTAAGAGTCCCGCGCACGTTACCGACCTACTGTACGGAAGAAGACGAAACCATCCATTGAGCCATGCCGCAAAAGCCACTTAGTGTAGGGAAGATCAACGTCGATTTTGGGGTTGCCCAACAACAAGTCCATAAACAGTAGAATAATAGGTACTTCAAATTTCAATGGAAAACAAAGAAGAGAATGTCAATGTGGGGAGAGTAACCATTTGATAAGGATCGCTAGTGGCTTAAAACACAAACACAAACGATACGCCGACCTAAAGGCAAAGAAGATATATTAAATAGAGCTAGTTTAGTGTCACTGCTTAAAATGACGACATCGTTTTTGAAATCGTATATAATTCAATATTTATTTGCGGAATGTAAAATATTAATGCAAAATGACCATTAAGACGAAAAACGGAAAGTTGGCAGTCAGCGACGAACATGTCGTAAACGCGTAACGAAAAACATGCATGAATCCAGCATAAATGTGGAAAAAGGAAAATATATACATATAACATACGTGCATTCGTATATGCCATATGTTTATATAAAAGTATTTACCTAGATACATTACGTCAATATAAACATCAACATGTATTTATAGTTCAAGGCGTAACTTCCGATAAATACGAAATATGTTTCCAGATGTGTAAGAAATCCCTAAATAAATTCACAACAAAATGTAAAAGACACGCGCGCTCCTAGTGTCCTCTGTGGGTGATACATATGCAAAAAAGGAAACTGTAAAAAAATACCTTGTCTGTCTCGGGTTATTCTTGTACTAACCCTTTTAACATAATTAAAGTGTCCCTAATTTAATTGACTTGTTTACTTAATAAGACCAGTCAACTTAATCACTTATAGGCCACATAATTCTCTTTATTTTTTTATTACACCCTTGAGATCCAGGTCGAAAATTATGGTTCCTTCAGTTAACTTTTAGTTGAGAGTAATGTGGGAGTTTTCTACGCGCGTTTTTTTTTTGTTTTTACAAAATTTATTGGACATTAAATTGTAATTGAAACGTGGAATGGAAAATGGAATTTCTCATACGGTAAACGGCAAATATACAGCATAAATTCGTTAAAATTTGAATAAATTATCTTGCCAAAACATATTTATTTCAGTTGAAACAAATAAACATTTCATCAATTCCTATTCGACTGGTGAAATAATATTGTTTTAAGGTTGCCAGTGAGTTCTTTAATCTTGTTAATACAATAGTGAGCTGTATGTGAATAAATTGCTCCACAGTTGTGTTATTTAACCTCTCTGAAAGAAATAAATTGTATTTTTATTCCAATATATAAAAACGATAAAGTTTATTTAGTTCGTTTAAGAAATAGGTAATAGTTCTATTGTTTCGAATATTTATTATAAATCAAAAGTATTTTTCATAATATAAAATATTATTAAAAATCTGGTGTGTAGAACACAATACAAGTTCAATATTAATATTTTGTAAACTCTAGAGATGCAGATACGTATTTCATCTTTCTATAGATTCGTCAGTACGCCCCTGCCGGAGAAGGATACATTCACAAAAAAGAACAGCTTCGCTATCTCACAGAAATTATTAAGGCTTTGTTAGTTCTGCAGGTGTTATGTACATAGAGCTTGTTGCTTTGGCTGTTTGCTAATATGCAGCGGTGAATGTATTTCTAATGTATCCTTCTCCAGCAGGGGCGTACTGACGACGCTATATAAAGATTACATACGTATATGCATATCTAGAGAATGATACGTTTACAAAAATATTAATATTGAACTTGTATTGTGTTCTTCACACCAGATTTTTAAAAATATTTTATATTATTAAAAATACGTTTGGTTTATAATAAATATACGAAACAATAGAACTTGACATACATTAAATAAATTAGTCTATGAAGCAATAGCAAAATACTCATAGAATGTAGAGCTAAAAAATGAAATTTTAATATGTCTGTGTACGTCACTTTCATTATTTTAACTCTACATTGTGTGAGTATTTTCCTATTTCTTCATATAATAATTTATTTAATAGCTTGTTCATGAATCCTGAAGAAGCAACAAACTCGTTGTGAAATATAGAGATCGAAAATAAATTAGTTTTAATTGACAGACCGTGTGCCCGTTTTTAATTTATTATTAACCTATATATATATATATGGTAAATTCAATTTGTTGGCGATTTAAGTTCTGGTTTTACTTCAAAATATATATATTTAAAACAATCCTACATGTTTCGGCAAATGTTGCCTTTTTCAAGGAATATAAAATATAAATGACAGTATACTAATTATTATCTTTATATATATATACAAGGTGTGTATTAATTGGCGGACCCACTACACGCGGCGATGTTCTTCGTTAAATTCGGAGTCCAAAATCCTAATACGAAAATGTTGTACCATGCTCCATATCTTTGCACGAGGTTCCTAAAGTTCGGACTTTCAGTCTTGAAATAAGCATTATTACTCGATATTTGTTGACAGAAAGAGCTACAATTTAGAAGAAAGAAGAATTGTTGTTGTTATTAAGTTAAAGTTTTCTTTTTGATTTTAAAGTTTGTTTTTAATATTTGTTTATTAACTTATTTTGACGAAAAACAAATCTGACAACGTTGTAAAACAATAAGTAGGCAGCCTACTGTTGTTCTAGTCAAATACATTACTACTGTCAAATTTTGACACTTATGTAATCTACCTATTTCATTCGACTTGCTTATTTTTCATGTTTGTTTGTATAATTTTGTTTAGTTTTCGTATTTATTTGTATAGTTTTAATCAGCGAATAGTACAAACGATACCACAAAGATTGCAGCTATGTCTACAAACTGATGGATTTCAATTCGAACAATTATGTAGGTAATAATTACATTGATTTCTATCAAGAAAATGTACAAAAATTAGTCAATATTATCAAAAATTTTTAAAACTTTGTAATATTTTCGTAATAAATATGTAATCTAAGAAACCAATTTTATTTCGTTTGTTTCTTTTCTAAATTTAAAATGTAAGGTTCACATGACGACGTGTAAAAATGTTCCGAAGATTATAACTAGCACATGCGTGTTCAATGTTGCCAAATGTATGTTTCTTCCAAATTCATTCTGAAGACAAAGGAAGCCTGATACATCGTTTTAGGATTAGGCTTTTAACTCAAAATTTGACCAAGAATGTCGCCACACGTCTAGTGGGTCCGCCAATTTATACACACCTTGTATTGTTAAATACACACTGCTTCAGTTGGACGGCATGCTAGCAATAAAGGAGATGTTTAAAATAAATAATTGGTGGTAAAGTTGCATCAAAGGTTCAGGACGTGTGTAATATGCTGAAATAACTATATTACAACTTATTAACTAAAAACTAAAAGAAAACACAACGTTGTCCTTAAAGTTTTATTTAATATTTACATAAGAAATTGAGCGATTTAAAATGTATTAAGGTGATTAAATAAAGCTAGCAATATATACGAGGAGCGGTAAATAAGTAATTAAAAGCTAACACACGAACAATATCTTGAAAAGGAAAAGGTTACCTGCGGTAACGTGTAATGGTCGGCCACGTGGTTCACACCAGGTACTTGGACAGAGCTAGGAGGTACTTGGCAGGAGGATGAAGAAATTAATTAGTTAAATTAATGTAAATGCAACTAAAATAAAATAGTCTCTGCATCGAACAAAGCAAAGTTACCTTAGAAACGTAGATACCTGAGCAGGTGCTTCATGGTCGGTACTAGAACAGTACGCAGAGTTAGCTATTACGATGGAACAGTGGTTACGGCATGGCAGCTGAACTAAGAAGAAGGATTAGTTTCGTGTAAGAAGACACTCGTTTTGTTCCTTGGTCTTCCTCTCTTTCTCTCCTTCTCTCTTTCGTTTTTCACACTTTCCTTAGCCATCTCATCTCATTCGTTCTTTTTGTGTGTCCGAACCAAGTCAATTGTTTTTCTCTAAGTCGTCAATAATATCCCTCTCGATGTTTATCCTCCTTATTTCTATTCTATTTTTACTATGTCAAAATACTCTTAGCGATTGAGTTGTAAATACGGAGCTTGGTGTCTCGTCTAATTTCTACGGAATTGAGTGCTCCAGTAGTTTTCCTACTTTTTGTAATTATTTCCTGCATCTCGTCTTTACTGTTTCCTTGCTTATTGAAAATTACTCCTAGACAAAGGCTTCCATTACGTATCTCACACAGAGTGTTCCTAAATTAGTTATACATCGATAATATTTAATCGTGAAGAAAGTCGCCGTATCCATGAGTTATAACACCTTCGGAAATCTTGCCTGCTTATTCTGTCTGCACCACATTGAAGACGCATGGTCAATAATTGAATGTTTTTAATTTCATTATCGTTATTGTACACTAAATGTCCTCATACATAACAATCGATCGGCTGCAAGTCGGGTGATCCAGGTGGCCATGCAATAGGCCCACCTTTATCTATCCATCAGTCACCAAACGTATTATTTAAATGTTCACGCACTTCTTAACTGTTATGAGGTGGAGCACTATTATGCAAAAATCACGTTTGTTGACTCAGGTTGCTCTAATAGGTGTTAATATCTCTCTTAATTTACAACGTTTATCACATTTTTTTTTTCATTTGTCATTATTTTGTCTATACTATTTTAAGTTAAAATAAAGCTCCAAAATCATCCTGTATTTACGCCACGCACCGTCTACTTTAAACGGTGCAAAAACACGCTGTTTCTATTCTATTTTCGAAACACTATTTTAATAATAACACTCTCAAATTATTCGAACTGAATGACAATTGGGTGAAAGTTACACAGGGTAAGACAGTCTAGCAACTACAAACTTGTTAGAATGATTAAAAGCGGTCAAATGCTCCCTATGTATGTATGTATATTGGTCTAAGTTCAACAGATTGTACAAACTTAATGAAAGGATTAAGAAACACAGGGATCAAAGGATATTATACCTTACTTATGCTCGTTAGTTACATAGGAAGCGAAACTTTGCCGATTTTGAATACTTTATACGTCTAAAGTATAGATGTACATTATAAATAGAACACAGAATCTACTTAATTTATGGATTTTAATTTCCAAAATATCTCTCTACAGTTACTTTGTTATTGCACAGACGAATATTAAAATAAGGGGAACGTGAAGTACAAACTTCAATTGAATTATTACGTACAAGCAGCCGGTATATTTGTTCAATAGGATTTCGTTTCGTACTCATGTACACAATCTTAATTTAAGATTTAAGGGCGATTAGTTGTTTTTAATGTATTCACGTATAAACAGCACATCAAGATAGTTTATAAATTATATTTGTTTGTTTCGTGTTTATTTGATTTTCTTTATTTAACTAATAAATTCGTTGTATAATTGAATTGATTCGGTTTTTTCTGGATGAAGATCAATAATTTAAAATAGAAACCAAACTCATGGTTAAAATCTTCACTTCCTTAATACGTAATCGTAAAACGACGACAATGAATTACGTATTAAAAAAGTGAAGATTTTAACCATTAGTTTGACTTCTATTTTAAATATGTTGTAATTATTATTAATATTCTTTAAAGTAAGTTGCCTGAAATGTCTGACGTTTGCCGATATATCTTGAAGAAGTAAAACCTGAGGATGTATTCCAGTGCATAAAACAATTGCAAAACAAAAGCCTTAGTCTCTAAACTTTCCTCCTTTGGCTTTGCACCTTCTTCTTTAAATTTCATGAATTCATATTTAAAATATCGAATTTCTTGTGTATTTTACAAAAGCTTTCGTTCATTTGAATTCATTGGAACATCTGATGTGCCTCAGGATTCCAACTTGGGACCATTTCTTTTCGTGTTGTTTATCAACTACCTGCTGGCTACTCTCACTTGTCCAGATTTAGCATATGTGGATGATTTACTCTGATAAACTCTGAAGATATACTCTGATAAATAGCATTAACGATATTCTCTTCTGTAAGATAATTTAGATTTAATCTCAGATTTGTGTAACACTTGCACTAGGAGTTGTTCCTGTGTGTGTCATTTTTTTTCATTCTTTATTATTTTCTGTGTACTATTGTCAGTTAAAAATGAAGCTCCAATTTTTTATCACTCTGTATTTTAAGTAAATAAATTTTAAATAAGCTGATCATGTTTATCAGTGATTATTCTTAAATTAATTACATATTTGCAAATAAATACAAAACTGTATTAGACAAGTTCTATATACAATTAAGATTTAAAATATTATTTGATTTGATGAGGAGTCTCGGTAAGAAATTTGGTTGAGGAAAGTTGAAAATACTCTTCTAATTGTCTATTTTTAGCCAATACCTCGCCACTCTATGGGTGTGCTTCATCAGGGTAAAGTATAGGCAATTACAATAGGTAATACAACATATTATATAATATTTATACAATAAAAATATACTTACAAAATGAACTAATGTGAGGAAAGGTTTTACGACAGCATACTTATAGTAAGTAAAGTGCCAACAAATACATTGATGTTAAAAGACGAAATTGTAAAACATGATTTTATATCCGTGAACAATCAACATCATTTTATTACAGGGTTGGCCATTTAAGGTTGCGGTTTTTGAAGTCATATTAAACATACAAAACATTAATTTAAAAAAATGATTTATTTGGGCAATTAAAAAACAAGATCTGCGGTTTAATAAATCAGGTTTTCGAAGTGAGAGCCTCGAGCAACGATAACATTTCGCAGCCTCTTCTCAAATCCTCCACAAACTGCCTGAAGTGTGGCGTACGGTATCGCTTCTATTCACTGCCGTATTGCCATTTCAATGTCATCCAGGGTGTCTATACCATCGCGATATACCGTATCTTTTAATGATCCCTACAGGTAGAAATCGCAAGGATTGAGGTCTGGACTATATGGTGGCCATGTTATCCCTCCGCCTGTAAACTGTTGAGCGTCAAGACCAATGATTCTGTCACCGAAATGTTCTTCAAGAATGTTGAAAACTTCTTCCGTGCGATGCGGACGAGCCCCGTCTTGCATAAACCATGCATTCTCCACCATATTTAATCCATGCGCCACGGGAATAAAAGACTCATTAAGCATTTCACAATATTTTTGCGAAGTAACGGGTCCATTGACAATCACTGGACCGATAATTCCTGCCGACGAGGTAGCACACCATACAGTCAACCGTCGAGGGTGAAGAGGACGAACAATTGCTAGATGTGGATTTTCTGGCCCCCAATGTCTCCAATTCTGCTTATTCACATAACCGGATACATCGAAATGTGACCCATCCGACCACCACACTCGTTCCAATGACATGCTGCCATTTTCAATGCGTTCGATGATTTCGTTCGCAAAATTGTAGCGTCGCTCCATATCAAACGGTCTCAACGGCTGATCGATCTGGATTTTGTATGCTTTCATCTTTAGATCTTGCTTTAGGATCCGCTTTAGTGTTGTATGGGGTATTTCAAGTTCTTGAGATGCTCTTGAGGTCGATGTTGAAGGTTGAGCTGTAAAGTGCTCCCGTACTCGTTCTATGGTTTCCGGTACCCGGATGGTCTTTTGACGTTCTCTAACAGTTGATCTTTCGTCTGCCGCAGATCCTGTTGCTTCAAATTTCACTACAATCCTAAGATATTGTCGGATTAGTAGACATGGAATCACGATAACGAATACTTTGTTACTTTTCTAAATTTATCTTTTTTTCCTTACCTTTTTATAGTGTTTTCCCTTGGTGCGTTATTTCTCCCGAATAGAATACGCAAGTGTCTTGCCGTAGCTGCAAAAGATTCCCCATTTCTATAATAATATTTTATTAATTCCACACGCACTTCCGTTGGCTACGACGCCATCTTGAAAACTGACAAGGCAAATTTTTCATATATTTATTGTAAACCGCGCTTGGCCCTCTAGTGTAAAAAATATATATTATATTAATTTCTATATATACAAGGGAATAGCGCGATTTTTAAAACCGCAACATTAAATGGCCAACCCGTTAGTTTACACTTTACATTTACCTGTTACATGCTAGCACAAAACATTTATATGTAATGCACTAAAGTTTATTTTCTTGTTTGCCTATATCTTTTTAATATTTCATCCCGCATCTTATACGCCATGTTGAAATAAATTTATGATAATACAATTTGATAAAATTTATACAGTTTGCTTCAATATTTCTGCAAATTCAGCGAAAAGCAGCTAAGTGTACCACTACTAATTCTGCGAAGCAAATAATGCTGATTACGGATATAATATAAACTCGTACTTATCTAAAATGAATATGAATATGAATCAAAGTATTAAAGTAATCAAAATAATCAGTACATTCAACGATTACCTACTCAAGTATTAAGTAACGAATAGTGACGCTTACTTAATAGCGCCGAAAATCCGCATCTCTATAGAACGTTTCACGCCCACGATGAAGTATGGGCTCTTATGGAGCATCACCCTCTTTTATTTTCTTTAAGAAATTGCATCGCGCTATCCTTTTCCACCGCTCGCTATGTCGAAAATTTATATTAATTTTTATTGGAGATTTTTAATTCGTACAGATAACCAGATTGCTTCAGTACAGTAGTTTGTTCACTTTGTTATCTTGTCAAGTGTCAAATTGTTCCTTTCCGTATTTTTATTAAATATTATTTGTTGTTCTTCGTTCTTGTTATATTGTTATAGTGTTATTATATTATATACCTTATATTCTTATTATTATATATTATATTTTCTCTCTCTTTATTATATTCTCCCGTTGTTGTTTACAAAAGTTTGTGGTAAGTTGGAATGTGAAGGAAATGTGCTCGTAAATAAAAACATTACCGTTACAGATTCTAAACTTCAGTAATGGAGCCCGGAGAGAAAAAATCACGAAGGGGTGAATGTTTTAGTCGAAGAGAAAAGCAGATGATACTAAATGTTTTTAATCATTTTCTTAAAAAACCTATGACTGTTACTGCTGCTGCTGCTGAAGCAAGTGAAGCACCACATTGTTTAGTACACAGCATATACAACATGAGAAAGGAACAAGAAAAAGGGCCGTTGTTGAGTCCAAAAAAAAACAAGCAGAAGAGAAAAGGGGTACAAGTAAATGCTCGTCTACACCGTTATGATGAAAATATACACGCACTTGTACGACAACAAGTTCATAGATTTTTCATGCAAAACATACCACCCACTGTGAATACAGTTTAGTTTATCACAAGAAAAATATCAATATGACAAATATAAGCTTGATATGTTGGCGAAAGATGCTGGCCGAGAAGTTCTACGTTTACCACCTTACCATTGTGAGCTGAATCCAATAGAGATGCTTTGGGCCCAAGTGAAAAATCACATAAAGATGTACAACACTACGTTCAAAGTAAAAGATATGGCACCATTAATTACGAGTGCCTATAGTAATGTGACAGCTGACAATTGGAAGAATTATATTCAGCACGTAAAAAAAATTGAAGAAGAAATGTGGATTGTCGATGGATTGCAAGATGATGTTGAGGAGTTTATCATGTGGGAGACTCAGGTTCAACTGATGATATGGAAGACGATTTATTAACTGACCCTGTCGGCTATTCGAATGCTGCTTCAACATCCAATGGATTGTAGGTCTGTTCCAAGAACGAATCTCTGACAGTTTGCATCTCTTTTAGCCAATTGGTAGGCAGTATTATAGTACACGATGATGGCTGTAAAACATATTTAAATTTCGATTCACTAAAAATAATAGGGATTCTTCTCGGAACAAACCTATAACTAATGTTACTACAGCAGTCAAGTTTTAATTTAAGTTAAATTAATTTAATTTAATAAATAAAGTTTTTAAGATGTTGATATTTTTATATTATTGGTAAAATATATCTATATTGCAGTATTTTTTGTATGTTTATGGACTACACAAAAAAACTTTTTATGATTATTGCTTGTTTTCTAATAGACAAATCAAACTATTTTTTATAATAAAGGAAACCAATATATAAAAAATAATTGTTTTAATTCAAAACAAACCTTGAGTATACAAATGGTGTGTTGGTTAAACCAAATTATAACTTAAACATACAATTTTAAGTAGTTTGTTAATATAATGATTTACTTTTCATATACATTAACTAGAATGATATTTCACTCTTATTTACTTTTTCTTGGCATCGAATATATTATAAACAGATGCAACTAAGAATAATTATTTTAAAATGTTGTTCATTATAAATACAATTAAGGTTATGTCAATACAATACTATTGACAGCAGGCCTGATTAACAGCAATATAGGTATGTTGGTAGGAATGAGTTCGCGACTTGGCAACTATGTACGCTATCTCCATATGGCCTATACTTCATCATGGGCGTGAAACGCGCTATAGTTTATATATGTGTCTTGTTCCTCTATAATAAATAATAGTATATTAAAACACAAGTTTCATAGGTCACCATTTTGTCGCAAGAGTTTTCTAAAGAACGAGTGCGGCAAAAGGCCTTATAAAACGCGTTTTTATACTATTTTGCATTTTTTACATTAATTAATTAAAATGACTTAGTTTGAAAGTCTCGAGTTTTATTTTTATATGAAATAGTTGGTCACATTGATACTTGACATTTTCAAAATTTAAATACAAGGAGATATTAATATCTAACTAGCCTAGGCCATTTCCTTGAACAAAACAAAAACTTAAGAAATAACGACATTTTAAAAGTGTCATTGTAAAATCTTACGTTAAGAAGTCAAGAAATATTGCTGTGCAGTAAATTTAGAAAGAAAGAATGTCGAATGCAAATGTGAAAATCGATAAATTGGAGTATCGAGGCATCATCAAATACTTGTATTTGAAGAAGTTAAATGGTAAGTAAATTTACGAAGATATGCTTAACACACTTGGCGATCTATATGCGAGTCTCAAAAATTGGATTGTGTCATTCAAAAGAGGATCTTCGTTGAAGATGAGAAACGACCAGAAAGACCGATTTCGGTGTCCACCCCCGAAAATATTGACGCAGTTTATGACACGATAATATCACTACTTTACACCGAAAATGTACATTTGATGAGAGATAGATTTCCTTATGTATTTTCTTCCGCTGAATTCGAAAATCAAGGTTAAATTTTTTTTTATGGAACAGTTTTTGAGATATTGTAATTTTTTCATTTTTTCGACCTTTTCTCACTTGACAAATCATATCTCGAGCTAGAAATGTCCGATTGGATCGTTCTTGGTACCCAAACGCAAGGTATTGAGATGACGAACAAATATGTATAATTGGATCTTTGATTGGTAAAGCGGTTCAAAATATATCGATGAAAATAGGGCACATTTTCAAAAAAATCATATTTTACAGTGATTCTGTGCCTACAGAAAAGTACAAATCGTTAAAAAAAACGTCTGGTTTCTGTTCATGTACGTAAAGATGATACTTTTACGTAGGAACTAAGACCAACCAGAAGAAAATCGACCGAAAAATGACAAAGTTATAAGCAATTGAGTGAATAAATCCAAATCCCATATTTTCCGAATATTTAATTTTTTTCGACAATTTATGAGTTCGGTTGCTCACACGCAAATATATTGATTTATTATTTCTTATTTTTATGTATTTTGACTTTCTTATTACTATTATAATAAAAATTATTATTCGTACCAATAAACAGCTGACTCTTGCTGCTATATCTTGATATTTATATGTCTTTGGTATAGGAACATGATTTTATATCGATAGCCTGTTGGTGTATTGGCAACGTATATTAGTTCTCACGTTGACGCTAGAGTTCTTACATTTTATTCCAAACAAAACAACAACACATCACATTTAGGAACCTTAGAACCCTGACATTTTGTTTTGACATCTTCTATAAAACGTAGTATGGGTTGTTTGTATATTATAGGAACTCACAAATTTGATTGAAATTATATTTCATTGTGTTCATCAAAATGCGTAAAAGAAAACGAGAATTTAAGTGCGTAAACAATCCAAATAATTTCTGTTACGTGTGTGGCAATTTTGTCCCCCAACCAAATAGATGTAGATTCACCGATTCATTACAACATAATTATCTGCAATATTTTGGAATAGCACCTGCAACTTTTCATGAGCAATGAACACCAAATAATGTTTGTTTATCGTGCCATATAATTCTTGCCACGTGGGCTTCTGGTTCATCACAGTAAGATTAAATTTATATATACAAATGAATTAATAATAAAGTGAATTTTTATTCCAAATTAGACGATACATGAAATTCGGTGTACCGATGATATGGAGAGAGCCGCTCTGCCATTCGGTTGATTGTTACTTTTGCCTGAGCAAATCCACTGGTTTTGGAAAGAGTGCCAAATGGGTTAATGCGACAGTAGCATCTGTTTCGCTTCCAGTTCCACATTCAAGTGAATTTCCTCATCCTAAGTGCCCCGATTCAACGATTGAATTTTTCGAATCATCACTACAGACAGACACAAGCAGTGATAATGAATTTCAACAGGAGTCGCAATTGCAACATTTTACGCATTCTGAACTGAATGATTTGGTGAGAGATCTCGAGCTGTCAAAGGAAAAAGCAGAGTTACTTGCATCTCGCCTGAAGCAACGGAACTGTTTGGCTCCGGGAGTAAATGGAACATTTTACAGAAACCGTGATAAACCTTACGCACAACATTTTAAGAAGGAAAGCGACATATGCTACTGCAACGATATTCCTGCATTGTTTGAGCAACTCGGAGAGCATTATGATCCAAATGAGTGGCGCTTGGTCATTGACGGTAGTAAGGAGAGTTTGAAAGCAGTCCTACTGCATATTGGAAATGAAAAACCTTCTATCCCCATCGCTCATGCCATCAACACTAAAGAATCATACGCAACAATGGCCAGTTTGCTAAAATACATTCAATATGAGCATCACAACTGGAAAATATGTTCCGATCTCAAAGTCGTCGGCATATTGTGTGGAATGCAGGGTGGATATACAAAATATTGCTGCTTTCTTTGCCTCTGGGATAGTCGTGCTCGTGAACATCATTATAGAAGAAAAGACTGGCCGGAAAGGGAGAACGTCACAGTGGGCAAAGACAATATTAAATACGTGCCTCTTGTCAAAAAAAGAAAATATAATCCTTCCAGCGTTGCACATTAAACTTGGCCTCATTAAAAATTTTGTGAAGGCCTTAGACAAGGAAGGCCAAGTATTTTCCTATTTGAAAACCCTTTTCCGGCAGCATTCTTTAGCAAAAATCAAGGAAGGCATCTTCGATGGTCCACACATAAAGAAATTGGTAAAAAGCACAGATTTTCCAAAATATTTAACACCCGTTGAAAACGAGGCCTGGAATTCATTACAGCGGGTTGTTACCAATTTTCTTGGGAACAATAAAGGCCCTAACTACGAGGGAATTATTACCGATTTGCTGAAGAACTACAACAAGATGGGTACGGAATGCCATTATTTAATTTCATTCCTGGTTGTTTTCTATTGTATTGTTTTCACCATTTTATTTATTTCTTACAGGTGTAAATATGTCTCTAAAAATCCATTTCTTGCATTCGCATTTGAATTTCTTTCCGGACAATCTTGGTGACGTAAGTGACGAACACGGCGAGAGATTTCACAACAAATTAAGACCATTGAGCGGCGCTATCAAGGATTTTGGGATGAAGCAATGTTGGGAGACTATGTATGGTTTCTCTCTAGAGAAACGGATCCCAAAAGCAACCGAAGACAAAGCAAGAGCCACAACTATTTCTAACACACAAAAATGTCAAGAATGTATTGCAAGCGTTTAAACCCAATAAATTGTCGAAAAAAATAGAATATTCGGAAAATATGGGATTTGGATTTACTCACTCAATTGCTTATAACTTTGTCATTTTTCGGTCGATCTTCTTCTGGTTGGTCTTAGTTCTTACGTAAAAGTATCATCTTTACGTACATGAACAGAAACCAGACGCTTTTTTAACGATTTGTACTTTTCTGTCGGCACAGAATCACTGTAAAATATGATTTTTTGAAAATGTGCCCTATTTTCATCGATATATTTTGAACCGCTTTACCAATCAAAGATCCGATTATACATATTTGTTCGTCATCTCAATACCTTGCATTTGGGTACCAAGAACGATCCAATCGGACATTTCTAGCTCGAGATATGATTTGTCAAGTGAGAAATGGTCGAAGAAATGAAAAAATTACAATATCTCAAAAACTGTTCCATAAAAAAAAATTTAACCTTGATTTTCGAATTCGGCGGAAGAAAATACATAAGGAAATCTATCTCTCATCAAATGTACATGAAAAAAATGTCATTTTGTAAACTAGTGTATCAGACCGTCGAATTGGGCTGAAGCAAATAGAGTTTTCTGCGCCGAAGCGATGTAGAGTTTTTTGACACCAATTCATCCTAGCTGTTTTCTGTTCTTCGGCCATCAAATGTTGTATCCAACGGGAAATGAATTTTTTTACACACAATTCTTCATGCAAAATTTTTTGATCTACGAAATCACCAATAATGCCTCAATTTCGCTGATGAACCCTGGTTTTGGATCGTCGCTAAGACTAGTCCGTCCACGTTTGAATTCTCCAAACCAACGAAAAATTGTTTACCGATGTGGTGCTTCATTATCGAAAACAGAAATCACCTTGGCGATATATTCTTGTTGACATAATTTGTTTAATTCCATTTTTCAACTAACTTGTCTAATTTGTCTAACGTATCGCATTGAAACTTTGGATTTGGATTAACTAAAGATGGAGGTTAATTTTCAGCACTGATGTTTAATTAGTGTCGCCATCTATGTCCCAGTATGCAAAACACAAAAGACATCCTTCGTATAGGTTGTTTACGTAGCATTTTTATTTTCTACGTACCTATATCATTTCTGTCAAATGTTCTTAAATGCTTAAAATCAAATGACAGCAAAGATATTTATTTCTGTGTTCGAACAACGCCAACATTGAAAAATTAAAAATAGCGTATCGAAATGAAACTCATTTCGATACCGTTTTGGGTTTCATAATGAGTTCATTACGAACGCAAAATAGGAAATAGTATATTAAAGTACAAGTTGCATAAGACATGATTTGAGTGCACGCGTTCAAGTTTAGAAAACGAGCCGCAAGGCGAGTTTTCTAAAGAACAAGTGCACTAAAATGTCTTATGAATCGTGTATTTTATACTATTTTTTCTATTTCGGACATTAAAAGTTCAAAAAGACTTAAAATAAGAGGCATGTTTTGTACGAAAATTGTAGAAATTTTCTTTCTTTGAAGTTGGTAGCATTGATGTTTAATTAGAGCATTTTAAATATTTGAAAATCGGCGGTGTTATATGTCATTTTAAGTTTAAAATTTAGATTGATTTATGCAATAAATTATTAACGAAATGGACGAAGCAAATAATTGCACGCCACCAGAGATTCGCAAAATAGCAGAAGATAATTTACAAAATCTTTTACCAACAAAGTCTCGACATATTTATCAAAAACAATACAAGCACTTTTTAACTTGGTGTAAAGAAAATAATATCGCGAATATTACTGAAAATGTAATTATTGCTTATTTTGATAAGGAAAGCAAGATAAAAAAAGGCATCGACCTTGTGGTCCACATATTCGATGTTACGATGTTGTTTCAATATTTATAAAAATATAGATATCTCAAAATTTTCTAGGCTTCTTGCATATTTAAAAAGATTATCTGAAAGCTACGAGCCTAAGAAATCCAAGATTTCAGAAATAGATCATATTAACTGTTTTATAATAGAAGACGATGATAAAACATATTTAGCAATGAAAGTAAGTAATACAAACATCCTTGTAATAGTATTTTATTAATGTTCTACATTATTTTGTTATAATAGTCATATTAATATTGATAGGTTATCCTTATAATGGGTTATAATGGAGCTTGTCGTCGTGAAGAAATCATGAACATGATTTTAGATGATATACAGTTTAAAAATGATGTCATAATGATTAGTGCCAAAAACTAAAACTTATATTCCAAGACAATTTATTATAACAGAAAAATTATGGATTGATTTTGTTAAAAAATATTATTCACTTCGTCCCACTCATGTTACACATGTTACGCTTCTTCCTGCAATATAGAAATGGTTCTTGCGTGAATAATCCAATTGGCATTAATACTATAGGAAAAGTACCAAAAGTTATTGCTACTTACTTAAATTTGCCTAATCCTGAGCTCTTCACTGGACATTGCTTTAGGCGTTCAAGTGTGATACACTTGGCTAATAGTGGAGGTGACTTAATAATAATTAAGCGCCATGGAGGATGGCAATCTTCAGCAGTGGCTGAAGGTTACATTGATAATTCCACCATGAAAAAAGTTGATGTTGCTCGAATACTGTCTAGTGCACCTAATACATCCACTAAAATTATTCAGAATCCATCGACTTCTGATGCAATAGGCAGTGATGTGTCGATCAATGCGAATCAATAGGAATTCAAACAAAACATAGTGTATTCCCAGAATCTGCCTGGAATCTCCATTAATGCAAATGAATGTTCTAGTTTTACAGTAAACGTTTATAACAGTTGCACTATTCAAAATGGGAAGTAAATGTCAATAGTAGCATTAGATCTTCCAACTCTGTTTAACAATTTATATTGTTAATTAGTACAACGAGACTATAAATGATTGTAAATTTTCGACTTAAGTTGGCAACACTTCTGTAATTTTATGTTAGCACACCTGATTTTTAACGCTTCCATGTGATACAAATGACATAACCTACAAAGTTGTACCTATATACGAATAATCAGGCTAGCCAATTTTTCAGTGTTGCCAAAGTAAATATTTGTTACAAACATTTATAGTCACGTAGTATAAATAAAATGTTAGCAAGTGTTTTTTATTCTTTGTACCTATATAACTTTTACTACACATGCTTGTTATACACATTTATATTTGACATTTACATATGACTTAGTTCCATTTCTTTTTTTGTGACCAACCTCTAAAAACAAAATTTTGCGTGCGAAAAAGTAATACTTTATGCAACCCAAACGGGTGTCGAAAAGTGCACTTTATAGCACCGAAATAGAAAATAGTATATTAAAAAACAAGTTTGATAAGGCACCATTTTGCCGCACGAGATCAGTTTAGAAAACGAGCCGCGATAGCGGCGAGTTTTCTAAAGAGCGAGTGCGGCAAAAGGCCTTGTGAAACGAGTTTTTTATACTATTTTTTCTATTTTGCGTTTTTTACATTAATAAATTGGAATTAAATATTTGAAAGTTAAGAGATTTATTTTTATATAAAGCATGCAGTTGGTCACATTTGCGAGTTAATTTGAAAGGTCAGAGTTTAATTTTTATATAAAGCGTGCAGTTGGTCACATTGATACTTGACATTTTCAAATTTAAATCTTGCTATCCGCGAAGTATATTATATTACATATTATTTATTAATTTTCGTTAACATTAGTTGATATTTCATTTAAAATTATAAACATGAGTGACATAGAAACATATATATGTTGTTGTCAATTGTATACAACATATGTTGTTTGTGTAAAATACGGACATATATCATATCTGTCAAATGTACATAAATTCTTAAAATCAAATGACAGCAATGATATTTATTTCTGTATTCGAACAACACCAACATTGAAAAATGAAAAAAAGCGTATCGAAATGAAGCTCATTTCTATACTGTTTTGGGTTTCATAATGAGTTCATTTCGAACGCAAAATAGAAAATAGTATATTAAAAAACGAGTTTCATAAGGCACCATTTTGCCGCACGAGATCGGTTTAGAAAACGAGCTGCTTGCGGCGAGTTTTCTAAAGAGCGAGTGCGGCAAAAGGCCTTATGAAACGAGTTTTTTATATTATTTTTTCTATTTTGCGTTTTTTACATTAGTAAATTGCTTAAATTGGAATTATTTAATTTGAAAGTTCAGAGTTTAATTTTTATATAAAGCATGCAGTTGGTCACATTGATACTTGACATTTTCAAATTTAAATCTTGCTATCCGCGAAGTATATTATATTACATATTATTTATTAATTTTCGTTAACATTACTTGATATTTCATTTAAAAATATAAACATGAGTGACATAGAAACATATATATGTTGTTATCAATTGTATACAACATACGTTGTTTGTGTAAAATACGAACATATATCATATCTGTCAAATGTACATAAATTCTTAAAATCATATGACAGCAATGATATTTATTTCTGTATTCGAACAACGCCAACATTGAAAAATGAAAAAAAGTGTATCGAAATAGAGCTCATTTCGATACTGTTTTTGGTTTCATAATGAGTTCATTTCGAACGCAAAATAGAAAAAGTCTATTTCAACATTATTTAGTGTTGCTTTTATAACAGGCACTTTCCAGTTTCCTTTTTCCATTTTATTTCTTCCATTAATGCTCTTATTTGTGTATTTATTGCGTATATGTAAAGTGTAATATCCATGTGGTATCGCGTTCATGGAAAACTAAGACAGGCATATTTTGATTGCATTAAATTGGGATGCATGAATGCAGATACAAACCTAGGTGCCAAATACGCATGTGTCATTTTGTATTACTATTACGTTTACATTTAAAAGTAACGTTTCTATATGTATTTTATTATTAATGTATTTTTAAAAATCTATTTATATTTAGAAATAAATCGAACTATTCCAGTTCTTTAAAGAATTTAGAAAACAATTGTATCGGTTGTTAAAATTCAATAGCATTGGAAAGAACTCATACTGAGAAATCGACAATTCGCCCGGATGAACGTAAAAGAAGACGTCTCGAGAAGTTTAATATGCAAAATGAAAATTCCTCTCACGTAAATCAATATTATCTGCATTTGAAAGGAAAGTTTGCATTTTCAACAGCCATCTTAAGAACCATAAAATTTAAAAAATAGAAACATCGTACGGCCACGTATAGATATTTTAAAATAATTTCGAATTTCATTCGTTTCTGAGAAACTTTGGAGTGCAGGAAAACTTTTATCTTATTCAAGATTATTTATTTTCGTTTATATCTTTTGTAATACTGGGATATGTCCCAATGTACACGTAATCTTTGGGAACAAACTTTGATTATTATATAAAAGAAATTTTATTTAAAATTATAAACACTTCTGAATTTGCTGCACTTGTTCGATTAAATAATTTAATACCTCGCAAGTGTAAAATTCAATCTTTTGTATTATACATATTGCTGTGATATTTACCACGATACAAATTAGTCAGAGAAAAATAAGAATAAATAAAAACAATGCTTAGTTAAAACGGATTGCGCATTGAGCGCACCTGTATAATACTTAATACAATAGCAAGTTCTATGTTTAAATTAAATGAAGCTTAGGTTATAATTTAATTAATAAATTTTCAAACTTACGTATCAGATAGAAGTATAAGAAGGTATTAATATACCTTTTTATTGGATGTTAAACACTAAAATTATGTTAACCCCTTAACGACGAAATTACTATTTTACCAACTTCCTTACTAACTAACTTCAAACTTCGTTCTAAAAGACACTTAATTCTTTCTTCGAGCATTCAAAGAGTTACATTTAAGTAAATAATTTTTATGTAAATATTTATGAAAAAGAAAACAATATTTTGGAAAATATTTAGAAAAATTTATCAATAAAATACGAAATTCGTAATATTACGTTGGATAAAAAAAAGTTTAAATTGAAATCTTTTGAAATTCAATTAATTTTCAGTAATATCCATTCTATAATATGTAATATAATATAAGTTTATAATATACAGTGTGTTTCACTTTTCATGAGGATACCTAAATAACTTTTTTATTTATTTTGAAAGCAATCAATACAATTTTTTTTTTGTACTCGCTTATCAAAACCTGTCATTTCACGATTCGATTTGCGTGCGTAAAAAATTACTTTAAACACGAGTGCGCAAAAGTAAAGTTGGTACTTCCTGGAACTTGATTAATTTAGTGACATTTTAAAATCATAAATCCCTAACCTTAATAATATGCTACCCAGTTCGTTGTTTTTCTATGAAAATAAAAAGACATGAAATAGAAATTGTTATATTTGGAAGGTATGTAATTCAATGTCAGAAAAGCAACAAATATTATATAAATTACCATTATTCATTCTTTTCAGAAATTGAAACCGAACAATTATTAAAAATTTTGATTGGGCAATTTTGACAACCAGAGATTGATACCCCAGGTATTAACTGGTTTAATGATTGCAAATGTACGGCTGTTACCTGTTTTAGTTTCTGGAATTGTTACGATAATTAAATTTGATTTAAATTCTATGTCTCGCAATGACATTTTGCAAAGTTCTTTACGACGACACGCTCCAGAAATACCCAATATTAATACAGCCTATAAATACATATAGTGTTGTATGGAATTTAAATATATGGAAATGACTTTACCTTCATTAGTAGGAACAAAGAATTTGGTGCTTCAACAATAAATTTAGGAAATTGTTCTTCGGTTAATACTGCTGATTTTTTAGACTGATGTTGCTTCGTTATCTGTTTTAAATACGCTATGAGTTTTGCATATTTAGATATATCCGTATTATCATATATTATTAAGAATGATTTTAACATAGAATAAGTGGACCATAATGATTTATTTGATTGTAAATTTTGAAAATAAACTAATAAACAATTTTCGGAGTATTTTTGTATATTTTTAGATCTAGCCCAAGTTACAAGTTACGAATTTAGTATAAGTGCTTTTGTATATGTTTTTTGATTTTATGGGTAATAAATTATCCACTGCAATATTGGCAGCTTCGCGAATCGTGAATTTCAGGCGGTGTACATTGCATTTCATTATCAGAATTCATGTTATTGGTGAGGTTTTTGTTTTGTATGGAATTTTTTGAATTTGATAATTTTAAATTAAATGTCACTTCAAATAATCAATACTGCCAACTCAATTTTTTTTAATTAATATCAAGAGATTAGTAGTGTGTCATAAACGATAACGTATTTAACAATGTGTATTATTATTATAGTCCTCGTACAAAAAATATTGTACAAACTTCGTGCGTGAAACATTTCGCGAATGCGTGTCCATTAAACTGGTCACTCATTCGCGAAATATGATTTCACGCACTTGGTTCGTAAATAACTATATCAGTTCTGTAGGCCACGACAATGCACCTTTTCGTATGAATAGAGTTTTTGTAAAGTAAATATCTAGCCAACTATAATTAAAATAAAAAGAAGTGTTTCTAGTAATGTCATACTAGCGATTAAGATAGAGCAAAAACGTATTAGGAAAAGTTTTTGCAAATTACTCAAGAACCCCTAATACCAAATTTCGCTGAAAATATTTCATTTTTCAATTCTTCTACATTTTTATGCTATCGATAGACAAAAGTTTATTATTGCAATAATAAGAGTGCCATGAAGCAAAAAAATAATTTATCACTTTAAACGTCAATTCACAACAGTTTACTTCAGTTGTAACTATCGATAGACATTTAACTATTGCTCAAAAATGATTCGAATTGTTGGTTATAATGTACGTTCTACCTGAACATCCTGAACGTCCACCCGTCCGTTATCGAACTGTAGCATACGTGAATACCATTTCCAACACTACTGGAAATGTTGCTAAACCACGTCAACGAGAATTGAACAATCGAGAACACCACTTCGATGCAGTAATATTAGCAACGTATCGTAATAATCCTCATACGAGTTTACGAGATATGGCTAGCAGCCTCTCGGGTAGAACGTCCATTATGACCAACAATTCTAATAATTTCTACTTTTTGAGCAATATTTAAATGTCTATCGGCCCATTGCTCAGCAAAGTTCAATAGTTACAACTAAAGTAAACTGTTTAGTAAATTGACGTTTGAACTGACAAATTATTTTTTGCTTCATGGCACTCTTATTATTGCAATAAGAAACTATTATCTATTACATAGATAGCATAAAAATGTAGAAGAATTTAAAAATGAAAAATTTTCAGCGAAATTTGGTATTAGGGGTTCTTGAGTGATTCGTAAAAACTTTTCCTAATGCTTTTTTGCTTAATCGCTAGCATCACTTTACTTGAAACAGTACTTTTTATTTTAATTATAGTTGGCTAGATATTATTTACACAAAAAGGTGCATTGTCGTGGCCTACACAACTGATAAAAATTTTATATTAATTGCTTTCAAAATAAAAAAGATATTTAGGTGTCCCCATGAAAAGTGAAACACACTGTATATAAACTGCTACAAAAATAATTTTTCATTTGTAGATTGTATCAAAATTCAACTGCGTATGGTAAATTCCAAAACAAGGAGCCACTTCTGACTTTTCTTGCCACTGTCGTTTCTTTTCGCCATATATACCACACAAACGCAGGTACCCTTCTTTTTTTTTATAAGTTGCTGGAACATATTCTGGAAAGTGTCGTTCCACCAACTGAAAAGGATCAGGAACTGATCGAAAACGGCCAATTCATTCATGGCTTATGATTAAAACTGGGGATTATTTCCACACAGAAACTATATTATATGCGCATATATGTTTTTCCATTTTGCGTTCGAAATGAACTCACTATGACACCCAAAACAGTATCGAAATGAGCTTCATTTCGATACGCTTTTTTTCATTTTTCAATGTTGGCGTTGTTCGAACACAGAAATAAATATCATTGCTGTCATTTTATTTTAAAAATTTAAGTACATTTGACAGATATGATATATTTACATACTCTACACAAACAACGTATATTGTATACAATTGACAACAAGATATATTAGTTTCTATGTCACTCATGTTTATATTTTTAAATAAAATATTAGTAATGTTAACGAAAATTAATAAATAATATGTAATATAATATACTTGGCGGATAGCAAGATTTAAATTTGAAAATGTCATGTATCAATGTGACCAACTGCATGCTTTATATAAAAATAAATCTCTTAACTTTCAAATATTTAATTCCAATTTATTAATGTAAAAAACGCAAAATAGAAAAAATAGTATAAAAAACTCGTTTCACAAGGCCTTTTGCCGCACTCGCTCTTTAGAAAACTCGCCGCTATCGCGGCTCGTTTTCTAAACTGATCTCGTGCGGTAAAATGATGCCTTATGAAACTTGTTTTTTAATATACTATTCCAAAATACGATGAAAATACGGAGAACTTTTTTTAAAATATGTAAAGTTTAAGTGATAGTTACACAACTAAATTATTGTGAAAATATTAAATAATGTCAATATAAATTTGGAGATACCATAAATATGTACTATATCAATATTTTATTCGTAATTTTACAAAATACATGTATAATAATGATCTAATTAGCGCATACTTATATTTTCAGATAATTGACGGCCTCCTCTCAATAGTTTTTCATCGTAGTTTCCTTGCAACAAACTGGATATTCTACTAAGCTGATTAAAGACCTATTTTTTCGCTAGAATTTGTGTTAATTTAATATTGAACTGCTCTTCTATGGTACCTCTCACATTATAAATTTGATTTTTAAAAGTTTGAATCAAATCTATCAATTCACTGAGTTCAACACCTTGAGTTTCTAGATTTCGTAGTGTTCCGCTAATAAAATCATAGTTTGCTTTGATAAAAGCTAACTTTTGGCGCATTTTTCTATCGAATCGTTTGAAAAAGATAGAAAGGATTCTCGTATCTGTTCAAAGCTTTCTGCATAAAATACAGCGGCATCCAGCCACGACCCCAATTTTGTTATTATGGATTGTGGTGGCAGTGCCAGACCAGGTAACTTAACTTTGTGGATTGAACCCTCAATGGTGCTTTAATAAATACTTTTTTTGTCAAATTTATCAATGAAAATATCTGGAAATGTGTAACCTATTTCTTCTGCTATTCTGTTAACAGCATGCGCCAAACATGTTACGTGCATCAGATTCGGGTAAAAAAACTTCAAATTCTGTGCTGACTTCACCATATATATCGTAGCATCCGATAACATCAGTAATACCTTGTCACTTGCAACGACTTTCGGCTAATGAAACCTCGTTAAACTATCGTTTATAATCTTGTTATAGTTAAGTTATTTGTTTTCTACAATTCTTCCGTACCAACTAAAAAAGACTGGCAGCGCAATTTTCATTTAAAATTCCAATCAATAAGTTGGTAATATAGCCTCCGCAACTGTCTGTTGTCTCATCGACTACGAAACAAATATAATTTTCACGTACTGTTTCCTTAATTTTCATCATAGCTTCCTCAAACAATAGATTAATATACTTTTTCTTATAGTTGGGCGACTAGAAACTGACAGTTTCGAATACTAACGTTGAATTATGCAACTTTGCAAGTGGAATGTTTGCACTTAAGAAGACGTTACACGAGTCATAATGTAAACTATTCTGTTCTATATTTTTACTTGTTGAAGCAAACGATTGTTTCAGAGTAGCTTGTAGTGCATTTTTAAACCTTGTGATATTTCTTTTATGCAAATCAGTTCCTACATGCTGCGTTAATCGAAATTTTTTTTCGCATCCATCTACAATAATTAATTGCAGGTATTAAAATATGGAATTAAACGTAAACAAATATAAACTTACAATTTTACTGCAATAATTACAATTATCTACGCAAAATTCAGGTTAATCTTTTATCCAGATCGACACATGTGAATATGATTTCGATATATCAAAAATATCAAGGTAAGATTACGTGTACATAAACTTTCGAGAACTAACTAAACACAACTGGCGTTATGACTGACTTATAGGTCAACCTCATAGCTCGTAGATTCACTGGAATTTCCCGACTTGATTAACTCAAATCTGGAAATTTTGCTTTACGGAAATGGTCATGCAGAATGTTAGTGTAATTTTGGCATATTATGAATAAATGGTTTTATATATTTTTTACGGTGCACTTTAGAAATAAATTAGAAAATATGAACAAATATGCAATTTTATATGAAATAAGCTCAAAGCAGTATTTATATGCAAGATATGCAAAACAAAAGTAGTGACAAATGCTTTGTTTTAACGTGATCCGTAAAGATCTGCAAGAATTTTGGTAAACATATCATAAATAAAAAATATGCATTTTCATATATTCCCAGTTTTACTTAAGATGTTACTAATTAAAACTGATTTCCAGGAAGTAATACTTTAGGTCTCAGTAACAATGTGAAGGTTTACTGTTTACAGAATTTAACAAGGTATTCAAAAATGTAAAAATATATAGGCTGTTCCATTTAAAATAGCAAATTGAATCTCTATTTTTGGTATAACCGGAAGCGACACAGCAAATCTGATATTAGTTTTAGAATTCTTGAATCTTTTTACAAAGATATACCCAATTTTATTTAAAATGAATGAACCATTGCAGAGATACTTATACTCTATTTTTAAAGTAGAGAGACGAATTTCTGAACAGACCACTTTGACAGTGAAATCTCATTGGTTGAAAGCAATTTGGCCTTGCTTTCAACCAATGAGATTTCACTGTCAAAGTGGTCTGTTCAGAAATTCGTCTCTCTAGTTTAAAAATAGAGTATAGGGGGTTCCATTCTTTTTACTAACACTGTATGTATATATGTATAAATATTAAATACACATTGGATCAAATGTATGTATGTATATGCTAATGATATTAAAGAATATCAAAAATCGACATAGACATATGTAACATACATACATATATATATATAAATAAATCTCTTTTAGTGTACAATAATAACTCATTTTTTATTCTCAGGCTTTACTATACTTCAAAGAGATCATAGCTACGTCACGTAAACCATTTCCAAGAATCAAATATTTATGAAGTCGATCCAGTGAAACATTTCAATATACGCTCTTAAATTGAAACATTGTCAAATATTTAGATTGTAGTGAGCATGTTCGTCTGTACAAATACATTTCCGACTTTTATTATCTGGACTGCATATAAACATATTCAAAAATTACTTAGTATTAAACAAGAAAAAGGAATGTGAACTAAATTTTGCGGAGATATTTTGGATTAATTTTAGTGAGTAGAAAAGACAAGGAGAACTATATTTCGTTACAGATTTGTTAAACAAAAATCAACTTTTCCTTGTGACATTTATAAAACAAGACGTGTGTTATGTAAAATGTTCTTGGGTATATTTTACGACGATATTTTGTCTCTAACGCATCCATGATGAAAGTTCAGCAGTAATCAGCAAGAAAATTATAACTCTATTTGCCTTGGTATTGCTTTTCCACGGTTGTGGAGCCGTTCCTCATATTCCTTGCTTACAGTACCTAAATCCAGAAAGAGAATTTTTAAAGATATATTACATCTAATTTTTCTATAGGCACTAAATAATTCAGTCACATGATCTTTATAATTTTCAGCTTTAACATTTTCAAGAAAAGTTGTCAGAAAAAGATTCTGGTGGCTTTTGGGTAGGAAGTTTTTCATTTAGTTGAATTTTCCATAAAGGTTTTAAGATAACTCAACTCTTAAGATACTCACTGACGTGTCGTCTGTGAGCTTCATAATACTACTTGAAATGTGTTTAGATAAACTCGGTACATATCTTGAAATAGTGCAAATTATTTAGAGAATACAAAACAACAAAACACAATTTTGATAATTCATTTATTATATGACGGTAATAGAAAACAAAAAAAATCATATTATCAAACCGAATCAAATTGAAACAAAACTAAAAAACGTATGACTAAAATTTTACTTCTGAAGTGTTATGTAAGCCCTAATAAATAAACTGAAATACAAAAAACGAAAAAACCCTCAGTTAAATAGTTATTACAATAGCTGAAGGTAAGGAAAATTTGAAGCATATCACAAATCTACGACGTACTGAACACATATTTTTTTCACACACTGGAAGCATATTGGCTTATTACACTTGTAGTAAAGATATTTAGTCATCATTGCTTCCTGCTGGAACAAATGTGGCGTATCTTTCATTTTTCCAAAATATGATCAAGTGCAGGATGCAAAAGTATTTCTTCAAACCCAAGATACGACATATACAGATTCTAAGTTCTCTTGAGAGACGTGAATTTTCTTCTCTCCTTCTCATATGTGGCTCAACCAATTCTCGGGCTAGCTGATTCAAAAATATAGAATATTTCCTAATGATAGGATTGATGAAGAATATAAGAATTGCAACAGCTATTATCCAAAATTCGAAAAAGATTGACATTGGCCATCTTTGCGTGCGACGCCTAGAACTACTTTTTGAACATTTTTCATCAAATGAGTCTACACCACCCTTTGTCTGGTTATAAAAAGATATGATGGTGGCTTTGCCTGTTTCTGGATCATTTCTCTATTATGATGCATCGATGAGAACAGAATTGCAGCTTTCCCTTATTTCCAGCATAAGATGTTAGGGTCAAATCTTTGATGAAACCATAAATAGTATCTCCGACTTGTCCTCTTCTGTTTGGCAGAAAATTGGTGGAAATGTCACGTTTATTGTTCTTCATGGTTTCTACATACGTTAAACCATTTTTCTTCAGAGTTCGAGCTAACTCAACTGAGGAAAACCAATTATCTGCGGTAAGGTTTCGACTCGTTTGAAAAAATGGTTTGGCAAGCCTTATGATGGATTGAGATGGTTTTAAATTTTTTATTCGTCTTCTGATAGTCCTTCACTATCGGATTTTTTCCCGAAATATATACAAGCTTTCCCGTATCGTTATGTTCACATTTTAGGAGTGTAAAATAGACTTCATTTCAAGTAACAAAAACGCAAAACTTGTATATCCATTTTCATTTGTTTCAAAGTTACAGATCTATGAATGTGATTGTCAGATCATGAAAAAAAAATGTAATCCTAGTCAAAACAAACTAATTTTATTTAAAAAAAGTTATACGATTCAATAACAGGCCTGTGATTGGTAACGTCGCATAATAAAATGTTATCGTAAAATAAATAAACATGTGTCATAGTGCATACAGTAATTTCTTGGAGATCTACAAAAAGAGTACTGGAAATTGATTTATGATAAAGAAGATTCTTACATATTTCATAAGTGCTGAACCATGAATATCATACAATAAACAAATGTTCAGATGACTGTTAACGTTGCATTTTTTAATAAAGGATTACATTACGTTTCAGTTGATACAACAGCTTATTAGTGAGTGGACACGTTTTCTTTATTGCCTTACCGATTTTCTTCTCAAGAGTATGCGGACTTGCATTTTGTGTATGGCTACTGTAACGGCAGTACACGAGAAGTGGTGTTACAAATCTGAGAAACCTGCACAACTGGTCATTAGAAAATCCCAAAGCTATACGCCCATCTAAATTTCAACATAAATTTTCTATTAACGTTTAGGCGGCCCTAATCGATGATTTGTTGATTGGTCCTCTCGTTCTTCCTGGGACGTTAAAAACTGATAATTACCTTCAATTTCTTATTGACGAACTGCCAGGTCTTTTAGAGGATGTCCCAATGACTGTTCGACGAGACATGTGGTTTCACATGGATGGGGCACCACCACATTTCGGAATTGCTATCCGAAATAGGGTTAACGTCAATTATCCAAGATGGATTAGTTGAGGTGGTCCTGTTGCATGGCCACCCAGATCACCCGATCTTAAACCCCTTGACATTTATTTATGGGGGTACATGAAAAATTTAGTCTACCCACAAGCTTAGAGAAGAGTTGTTGGATCGTATTCACCTGGCAGCCGAGCAAATCCGACAAAACAAGTATGAAATTCGGATAAGTACTTCTTCTGTTGGCTTACGGGTACAATCCTGCATTCAACAAGGAGGTGGACATTTCGAAAATATTATTAATTGAACTTTTTTAAATAAAATCAGTTTTTATTGACTTTGAGATTACATTTTTTTTCATAATCTGACAATCACATTCATAGATCTGTAACTCTGAAACAAATAAAAATGAATATACAAATTTTGCGTTTTTGTTACTTGAAATGAAGTCTACTTTACACTCCTAAAATTTATAAATATCCATTTCTTGCATCCTTTAGACACAGCAACTTCAGACCGTATTTGTCAGGTTTATTAGGGAGGTACTTAAATTTTCCTTTAAAACTGACCAACATTTCAGCAATGCATACGGTCTGAACAAGAGAATAAGTGTTTTTACAGTTTTCTATGAATTGTTCAAAGATATGTGAAATTGGTGCAATTGGATCAGTTTGTTTTTCAATGTTCTAATCTGTCTTCAGGATTATCGAATCGTAGACAGGCTAAAAGTACATCTATCTTTGCTCGTTACACATCTAAAAATATCTCGTCCGGTACCATTTGTTGCAAAAATAGTACGGATATTCTCGTGGTTAGAGTTAAAAACAGCACTTTAAATCAGCATTCCTAAAGATGCTCTTATTTCGGTGGAATCTGTGTCAATAATTTCACATCTTTATATTTTCCGCAATACGATCTTAGCTTGACATTGGTCCACTGAACCAAATGCCCCACTAAATCTTCAGAAAATAATAAATTCCATACATCTTTTGGACGTGCAAAAGTAACGTTCCCTATTGATGAGTTTTAAATTAAAAACCGATATTGCATCGTTCACTGGACTCTACTGATAACACTAGATAGTAAAACAGCCTGTATAAATCGTAAAGTAATAAATTTGAAAATATAAAAGATGATGCTTCTTAGAATCTAGAAAAAGTTTTAAAATTTGTGTATGATAATAAATTTAAATTTATACAATGGTTTCTATTTGAAAATAAACGTTGAATATTTATAAAACTACAAATGTTATAGTTAAATCCTTTATCCTAGATTTACTTGTATTTAACATACATACAATATAACAAATTTAGTTTATTGAGAAAAAAACACCATTACAATCACGGTCACAAAACGTCATTTAATAAACTTCTCGAATGTACAAATCGTTGTATTTCTGCTAAAGAAGAATATTTCCAATAGATAAAATAATTTTTTCAAGATTTCCTAACTATTTTTGTTTTTCTGAAGCGACTGCCTGAATATATGCCTTAAGGCATATATTTGAGGTAGAAAGTATACGAAGATTATTTAATATTCTAGCGACTATGATCGTTGTTTAACGCCATTATTCAAATAAACACGCTTAAATTGTCCTCCCGAATGTTGTTTTTCATCCAAATGGTAAATAGCATGTAAATTGCGTCTTTAAACCTTGAATAAAAAATAAGTACATGTTCCACAACAATCGGACTAGCGCAAACATTTCCTCGAACCAAGAGTGGTTTCTATACTATGTAACACGATAAATACATAAAACTTAAATGTCTGCATGTGTGTATACGTCGTAGACGACTACATCTCAGTACATCTCGCCAAATATTTAATCACACAGGTCTGGCATAAGTGGAGACCACAGACATGACTTTCCACACACAGAAAAGTAAATAAACGCGAATTCCAGGCTATGTATGTCAGTCAACATTCAAATATATACGTGAATGTACATTTGAATATTGTCTAGCTGCTACTATAGTGTATTATTATTCAAATTAAAAAAAAACAAATATTTTCAATCTATTTTTAAAACGCTAAAATTAATTTTGGGAAAACCTTGAAAGAAATTGACTTTTCAATCAAACATATAACTTTCAAGATATTTGTTACTAGAATGAATGTATACAGGGTGTAAACAAAATATACTGACATACTTTAATATATAATAGCTGTAATAATGTTAAGCATAAAATGCTAATTTACGAGAGCTCTATCTCGAACGACGCCAAAAAAAATTAATAAATGCACGTGGCTCGAGTCGACTTCAGTAAATTTAGTATTCATGTATAACTGCGCACTAGCCCTACTGAAGCGTAATGGTGGGAGTACTAGATGCGATGATGCATACTGTAAATCACAAGTCAGTTTGCTGTCAACTTCCGTGAAGTAATGCTTATTCAAATCACGAATTAACGGATATTGTCTTACTATCGAAACAGGTGTCAATTTTAGAGCTACTAGATGTATTTATGAAGCACGGTTTCTGAACCGAAGATGTCCATCAAATCACTTAATTTTACAAACTGTGTGCAGGTTGAGAGAACGTGGTACATTGCATCAATGTTAGAACGATACTGATATTGTCAACGAAGACGATCTTCGACAATGTATTTTTTAAGTTGCGGCCCATATCCGTGAAGACCGAATTGTGTTTAATCGTGTACTTCGAAAGTTTACCGATCGGTTAGAAGCTTGTATTTACTCAAATGGCAGTCACATTAAACATTTCCTTTAAGCATTATACCTGTTTCAACAAATCTGCCCTTTTTCGGGAAAAGAAATTTTCATTAAAAAAAAAGAGACAAATAGAAAAAATACGCACATTCAATTAAAAATTACAAATGTAATTTATTACTTCTCGGCGTGAATTTAATATTGTGTTAGGTATACCGTTTAAAATTTTTAGAGAAACTCGTTATTGTATTTTTTGCGGGATATTACAAAGGCTATTGACCTACTTATAAATGACAACAGAATCGTTGATCTAAAAGAAAATTTATATCTACGAAATGAATGAATACATGTTCATAAACTTTTCACACAAAGATGCACATTACATTACTGAAATATGAAGGAGATTTTTTGGTGAATTTAAACAAATAAATGCCTAATTGTTTGTTGAATCGATAATGTATAAATATAAAATTTCTATTTATTTAGATTCAATCTGAATACAGTATGACCGTATTTGAAAAGTTTGTGTTCCTGAATTTCCGCAAAAATTATAGTATTGATAGAATCAATTTTTTGTAGATTTGAATTGCTGTTGCATTTGAAAAGTCAATCTAGTAGCATGTGATTTACTGAGAACATTTTGAACTGTCGTAAATTAAAATTTACTACTTAACCTATGAAGTCGTATATTTTGACAGTTTCATACATACAAATAAATAACAAATAATAGGTATTTATTGAAAACTATAACAAATGTTGAAAATGTTGTTCTTCAAGATCAATGCACTTTAATCCTCCGTTCAAAATTTCTGATGATATTCTGCAACATTATTGGATTGTTATTAATTTCCATGCATTTCTGTTCGATTCTCTGTAGCATATCATTCAAATTCAATATAGGTGTTCGAAATATGTTATTTTTTAGATAAGGCCACAAAAAGAAGTCGCAAGGTGTTAAATCGCATGAACGTACAGGCCAGGCAATTTCAGTATTTCGACTTATTATACGATCATCAAAAAATTCTCTTAAATAATCTAAAGATTCTGCAGTACAGTGACAAGGTGCTCCGTCTTGTTGGAAATATGAATTTTGAAGTTCATCATGCAACTGATTGACAAATGGTTGTAAAATTTCCGTACGGTACCTTTAAGCCGTTAACGTTCCCTGAAAAAATATTGGTCCAATGATTCGCATTTGGCTTATCGCTGCCCATACACCAATTTTCTCTGGATGTAGCGATTCTTTATTAATTACATGTGGATTTTCACTGCTCCAAATTCTTGTATTTTGTGAATTTAGGTATTCCATTTTATAAAACCATGCTTCATCAGTAAAGATGACTCTTTGCGAAAGTTCTCCATTATTGTTCATATTTCAAACCAATTACAAAACTGTAGTCTACGTGGGTAATCAATTTCTAACAATTCTTGTACTGCTGTGACACGGTATGGATAAAGTTGCATATCTTTTTTAATAACTTGTGAGTTGTACCAACAGAAAGGTTTATTTGTTGGCTCAAATGTCGAACAGATGTTTGTGGTTCATTTTCCATTATTTCTTCAACACGATTGACAACTTGAGGTATACGTTTCTTAACTGCTCCGCTGCCTGATTTTCTTAAGAGACTACCAGTTTCAGAAAAAAGTTTTAAAGTTCTATCCAAAGTATTCTTAAATTGTATATAATCTATTACAAAATGTGGAAACTCAACTTGAAATTCTACCATGCAATCTTGAACTGAATAAACCCATAAACCATCAATTTTATTACCACTTCGAAAATAAGCCTGGACTAAAAAAATTTTATGTTCAAAAGTGAAAGCCATTTTAAAACTGAGAAGCAATTTATTTAAACCAGAATCGACGCACGATTATTTTATGCACTAACTGATATTTGTGATTGACATTATCAAATGTCATTTGGATTTACGTTTACGGAACAACAAACACATACTAATATATTTGCGTCTTATTCTATCAAAATTTCAAAGTAACCTAGATTGACTTTTCAAATGAACACTTGTTACAAAACGTCCATAAAGTATGGACACAATCGCGTAGTAAGCACCAGTTGCAGCAGAAGCCCCTATGCAGGATTTAAGATTGATAAAATATTTACATTCTTATAAAATTGTTGATGAGAAGATTAGTCGTGCGTCAATAAGCAAATTAAGTAATCATTTGTGGTATTTAGCCCTAGAAACAGCAATGTTGTCTTTTTATGATCCAAATATTACATATGAGTCGAAGAATCTTATGGTGCAAGCTCTGGATAACCCTACTGATTGCGAATTAAAAAAATTGATCGTAACTCCTCATACTATAAGCCACTATCTTAATAAGAACATCGAATATTTTATAACCCAAAAATCACGTAATTTTTTTAAAAGGTTTGATATTCCAACGGACTTTTTAACAAAATATCCAAAGGAGTGGGTAAATGAACCTAGTTTTAACGTTGGCCTTAATATCGTTGGAAATATGTATGTTGTTAATGACTCGGCAGAACGAGCAGTTAAGCTAATGGAAGATTTTAATTTAGTATTATACAAAGATGAAGATGAAAAGCAATTGATAGTGCAAAATGTTGCGGATTATCGGAAACTCTACCCCTGTGTCAACAAATATTCTCTTTTGAAATAAAATAACATATAAATAACTAAAAGCATAGCATTTTTATTTATTCCTTGTCAGGCAGAGATCTTGTAACATTATAAAATTTGCATCCACAAGGAATAAGTGAATGTTTTATGTTTTTCCTATTTATTAACTCTGTTTTCCAAAAGGTATTTATTTCCTTAAGAAAATATGTCACCATATATGTATATAAATATATAGATTTTACTTTGTATTCTAGTCCTTAAAAATTTGGTTTTAAATGGAAACCAGAGAAGCTTTAAGACGACATCGTCTCAAGGAAATTTAAAACATGTTAAAATTAAAGTCAAATATATATTTTTTAGTATAAATAAATATATTTTTTACAACCAAGAAAATTTTATTTTCAATATTTTTTAACAAAATTTTAAGAACGATGCGCCACGTCTTAACCTCGCCCAATCGTGATAGTTTTTTGCACACCGTATTTTTATACTATAACGAACATTTTGACGGATAGTTACGGTCGAAACAACAAAGTTGAAAAATAAGGACCACCCTAATGGACATGCATGTATGACGTGTACAAACATGAGAAATTTATTTAGTTCCAACTTGATGTGTAAATGCTCTTTGTAATTTGGTATCCTCCTATAATACTCGCTGTGAGAGCATCCAGTGAGTCGGTTGGTAAAACGACAAAGTTGTACAATGACAGTTACATAAATTATGGTTTTACCTCATTGGATGGAAAACCACAGTGTGTTGTTTGCTTTCAAGTTTTCTCCGATGAAAGCCATCAAAATTAGTTCGACTTTTGGAAACTAAACATACGGCTTGGAAGTTTTCGAAAGCAAATTACATACCTTGAGAAGTCAACAAACTTCTATTTGTAACTCAGGCATCTTAAAGCATCTCATCTTATAGCATTAAGAGTAGCTAAGATATCCAAACCCAATAAAATCGGCGAAACCCTCATATTGCCTGCTGTAATTGTAATGGTCAGTGTTTGAATAGGAGTGGAAAAACCCAAAAAAATTGAAAGAGATTGCGGTTCCTAAAGACACAATATCAAGGCGAATCGATGACATGGCTGCTGCTGTTCGCGATCAGATAATTCAACAAGTAAGTTCACCTGAATTTTTTAGTATTCAATTTGATGAATTAACAGATGTAACAAACATGTATCAGTTCTTATGTTTTGTGAGGTATGAATGTGATAGGGACGCATAAATCAAAGAAAATTTGTTGTTTTTAAATACAGTACAGGGTAATTCAACAGGACAATGTCTTTTTGATGGTTTTTGCGAAGCTACTGGAAACTATACTAACATAGATTAGACAAAATTTATATCAGTATGTAGTGATGGTGCAAAGCCGATAACAGGAAAGGACAGTGGGTTAATAAAAACATTAAAAGATCGCTTTATACCAAGGGCGAAGTGGACGCAATGCTTCCTTCACAGACATGCTCTTGTCGCAAAAACTCAATTAAATTCTTTGTGAAGCCGTAAAAATGGTTAATTTTATTAAAATCCGACCGATGCAGAATAAGCTGTTTGCTAAACTATGCTATGAAATGGGCGAAAATAAAAAATCTCTTCTTTTCCATATAGAAGGTAAATGGTTATCGCGAGGGAAATTGTGTTAACCAGGGTACTGGAATTGCGAGATGAATTAGTAATTTTTTTGTCAGGATAAACAAACACCATTCTCATTGTTCATGCTGACGTATTTTCGCATTTAAACAACTTGAGTTTGAATTTACAAAGCCGTGATGAAAACATTTTATTAATGACAGACAAAGTTCATGCTTTCATTAAGAAGCTTGATATTTGGATTATTCGCCTTCAACGCAAAAGTTTTGATATGTTCCCAGTCACTTCGGATTATATTGAAAAAAATTTGAATGAACACGACGCTATTATTCACCACAGTCTTGATTGCATGAAGATACATTTGCATGAACAAAAATCTCAGTTCACGGAGTATTTCTCGGAAGATAAAAGTGATTTCTCAAAGAGATGGATACTCAATCCGTTTAGTGAAAACGTTGTTGCCGCTGCTAAGTTACCAGTTGATATTTACGACCAGCTCATCAAATTGTCTGCCGACAAAACGCTACAACTGCAATTTACTCCAGACGCCTGGATCGAAGCCTGTCCCGTAGTGGTTTTTAAGTTATGCTTCATTGCGCACGTGTTTAACTGTCAATTTAAAAAAATTAATAAAAGTAGTGAAACAGCTATCCCTTCGTGTGGTTAACGCTCAATCATGAAATTTAAATGCAATTTATTTTAGCATTTGTAATTTTTTCAACTGATTTTCTTAGTTCTGAGAAGACTTATTGATGCATTTTTTGGTTCTTAAAGATCTTATGTTGGTGACACTGATTTTAGATATTTGACATTTGAAATTTGTCTCTTTGAAACATTGTCTTCAACAAAAAGTATTTATTTAGAAATTTTTAGTACGGTACAAAATTCAAGTTATAAAGTAATTACGCCCTCGTGAAATTACTAACTTTTTCCACTAGCGCGTAATATGCTATTTACAATTCTAGTTACGTAATACGCTATTACCGAACAAATTTTTGAATTTTTGTTTTGTTGTTCATTCTTGTAATGTCAAAATGACATTTGTCACTTTTTGATATCCAAAATGGCAAGTAAACTGACTCCGGTAGACAAAGTACAAATTTTGTTAAATTTAGAAAGTCGCACCATTAAACAAGTCGCAGAAGAATTCCATTGGAGCAAATCTACAGTACTACAAGTTAAAAAAAGATGTGAAAATGAAGGCAGTATATGCCACAAACGAGGAACTGGTTTCAAAATAATATCAACTGATGTAGAAGATCACAATTTGTTTGAATATTTGAGAGAAAATTTAAAAAATACATAAATCTTCTATAAGATTTACTAACAGGGAACAACTATGGGAATCTATTGAAAATACCTGGGAAAAACATTGTCGAAAAACCTATTTTTTTTAAGAAGTTTCATTGATTCTGTAATAAAAAGGTTGAAATATACTAGAGGAAGTATCAAGTCGTTTGTTTTGGTCACGTTCGTATGATTTCGTTAAATTCAAAGAGATTGGAATATATTGCAATCACTTTGATTAAATTCTACAGGCATTTATTTTAAAAGTATTTGTACCTGATGATGTATTAATAATATAATAGGGCGAATTAAGCACTTTCAACGCAAAAATCAATAGTAAAAATAGTGGGATTTTGCTATCATATCAGCGATAAGTTGTTCAAAAATTCCACATTACGTGTTAAACGAAATCCAGTGGCGTAGAATATGCAACTTTTGTCAGTTGCACATACTGATTTAAATTCGTTCCATTATTCCATTATTGCAATACCCAAACAAAATCCACAGAAAACTTTATAATTTTATTATTCTATCCCGACTGCGTTCAAAATAGGTCATTGTTCGAATAATTGTTCGGTTAATTGTTCGAATTTAAATGGACTTATTTCATCCTTTAGCCACTCACTATAGGTAAATGAAATGTCAGGTTTCCTCCTGATATTGAGAGAGAAGAATGGATTCAAATAGTAGGCATTGAAAGGAACAATAGAAAAAATACTTTCTTGTGTTCTGACCGCTGCTAAGTTACCAGTTGAGATTTACGACCAGCTCATCAAATTGTCTGCCGACAAAACGCTACTACTGCAATTTACTCCAGACGCCTGGATCGAAGCCTGTCCCGAAGTAGTTTTTAAGTTATGAAAAGTTAATGCTTCATTGCGCACGTGTTCAACTGTCAATTTAAAAAAATTAATAAAATTAGTGAAACAGCTATCCCTTCGTGTGGTTAACGCTCAATCATGAAATTTAAATGCAATTTATTGTAGCATTTGTAATTTTTTCAACTGATTTTCTTAGTTCTGAGAAGACTTGTTGATGCATTTTTTGGTTCTTAAAGATCTTATGTTGGTGACACTGATTTTAGATATTTGACATTTGAAATTTGTCTCTTTGAAACATTGTCTTCAACAAAAAGTATTTATTTAGAAATTTTGTTGGGATCATGGCGGTCGTAGAAAAAGTACGGTACAAAATTCAAGTTATAAAGCAATTACGCCCTCGTGAAATTACTAACTTTTTCCACTCGTGCGTAATATGCTATTTACAATTCTAGTTACGTAATACACTATTACCGAACACATTTTTGAATTTTTGTTTTGTTGTAATTCATTCTTGTAATGTCAAAATGACATTTGTCACTTTTTGATATCCAAAATGGCAAGGAAACTGACTCCGGTAGACAAAGTACAAATTTTGTTAAATTTAGAAAGTCGCACCATTAAACAAGTCGCAGAAGAATTCCATTTGAGCAAATCTACAGTACTACAAGTTAAAGAAAGATGTAAAAATGAAGGCAGTATATGCCACAAACGAGGTACTGGTTTTAAAATAATATCAACTGATGTAGATCACAATTTGTTTGAATATTTGAGAGAAAATTTAAAAAATTCATAAATCTTCTATAAGATTTACTAATAGGGAACAACTATGGGAATCTATTGAAAATACCTGGGAAAAACATTTTTGAAAAACCTGTTTTTTTTAAGAATTTTCATTGATTCTGTATCAAAAAGGTTGAAATATACTAGAGGAAGTATCAAGTCGTTTGTTTTGATCACGTTCGTATGATTTCGTTAAATTCAAAGAGATTGGAATATATTGCAATCACTTTGATTAAATTCTACAGGCATTTATTTTTAAAAGTATTTGTACCTGATGATGTATTAATAATATAATAGGGCGAATTAAGCACTTTCAACGCAAAAATCAATAGTAAAAATGGTGAGATTGGCTATTATATCAGCAATGAGTTGTTCAAAAATTCCACATTACGTGTTAAACGAAATCCAGAGGCGTAGAATATGCAACTTTTGTCAGTTGCACATACTGATTTAAATTCGTTCCATTATTCCAATTGCAATACCCAAGCAAAATCCACAGAAAACTTTCTAATTTGATTATTCTATCCGGACTGCGTTTCGGTTAATTGTTCGAATTTAAATGGGTTTATTCCATCCTTTAGCCACTCACTACAGGTAAATGAAATGTATAGGTTTCCTCCTGATATTGAGAGAGAAGAATGGTTTCAAGTAGTAGGCATTGAAAGGAACAATAGAAAAAATACTTTCTTGTGTTCTGACCGCTGCTAAGTTACCAGTTGAGATTTACGACCAGCTCATCAAATTGTCTGCCGACAAAACGCTACAACTGCAATTTACATTTAAAGATTAAATAGGTTTTGGCTTGGTCGTCGAAATAAATATGGAAATTTAGTCGCAGAAGCAATGAAAATATTAATCCCTTTCGCCACATGTTATCTCTGTGAAAAGAGTTTTTCGTCTATGGTTGCGTTAAAAACTGAATACAGGAATCGTCTTTTATCACTCGAAAACCATTTGCTTTTGTGTGTTTCTAATGTAGATCCACGCATGTAGGAACTTTTAAATGAAAAACAAATGCAGCAGTCACATTAATTTATTTTCTTTACATGTAATGTAAGCAAACGTAAGTAAAATGTATATAAAAAACGATTTTTTGTTTACGCTATTTCTCGACCCCCTTTAATATCACCGCGACTCCCTTGGGAGTCGAGACCCCTAGGTTGAGAAACGATGACCTACAGTGTATGAAATATTGGTGACAATGTAAAAAAACTAACTCGATCGGATTGCTTGTGCAGGATTCGTTAACATAGAATCGATTGCAAAAATATACACTTGTCACAAAAAGTATCGCATCATGTAAAAAAGTAAAAACTTTTTGAATTATGGAATAAATTTCAACTGAAAATATTGTACTTATTTCGGAAAGGGCATACTTTACTTATTTTATCTGACAGTTAATTTTTATCAGATGTTTTTTCTTTGTTAATGTCAAAAAACGTAAAAAGTAGAAAGTGTAAGAAAAGGCGTAGTTCATTAATACTGTTAAAAAGTAAATTTGCTTAGGCATTTGTTAACTGTTTTTTTATTAAACAGATTTTGGACAAAAATGAGTAATTTGACACCAGTACAAGCAGCCCAAATTGTGGCCTTAAGTGAGGATGGAAGATCGCAGCGATATATAGCCCAACTTATGAATATCAACCAATCGAGCGTATCCAGAATATTAATAAGGTTCAGAGAAACGGGAGTTTACCATAGAAGACCAGTTCCAGGACGTCCAAGATGTACCATCCCTGCAGATGACCGTTTTCTACGTCTACAAGCCCTACGGGAACGTCAGATTACTGCACGAAAACTCCGCAATGATCTTTCCAGAGTCCGTAATGTCCAAATAAGCATTAATTCTGTTAGAAACAGGTTAAGGGAAGTTGGAATTAGAGCTAGAATGCCTGTTACTGCACCATTGCTAACCAGAGCACACCGTGTGACATGTTCGAGATTCGCAAGACAACATGTAAATTGGAATGTAAAAAAATATCCTGTTTACAGATGAGTCCAGATTCTCAATTTTCGGGTCAGATAGACGTATTCCAGTTTACAGACGCGAAGGCTAGCGATTTGCACAGTGCAACATAAGATCAGCAAGGAAATTTGGCGGTGGCTCTATTATGGTATGGGGAGGGATTTGTTTAGAAGGTCGCACAGAGTTAGCTGTATTTCGCAGGGGATCTTTGACAGCTGATCGGTATATAAGAGACGTTCTAGAAGAACATGTGGTGCCATTTGCTCCTGTTATTGGAATAAATTTTGTTCTAATGCATGATAACGCACGTCCGCACGCTGCAAGAATAACAACCGATTATCTTCGAGAAGTAGGTATTCAAGCTTTAGCATGGCCAGCAGTAAGCCCAGACTTGAATCCAATAGAGCACGTTTGGGACAACCTAAAACGCCGCATAAGATCTCTTAATATCGCTCCAGACAGCTTAGATGACTTTGAACACGCATTATTAGAAGAATGGGAAACTTTAGATATGGAGTTTGTAAGGAATTTGATGAGAAGCCTTCCACAACGGATGCGAGCTGTTATTAGGGCCAGAGGTGGCAATACTAGATACTAAAAATCGTTTACTTTACTTTAAGACATTTTTTGTTACTTTAAAATTTTCTTGTTTTGGAGAATAAAAATTATCTTTGCAATTTCCTCAAAAATTTTCAAATAAAAAAAACCAAACATCTTTTAAACTTAACGAAAAATCATTATCATTTAAAAAAAAAAAAGTATATATGTACGGTCGCGGTCACATAAAAGCGACCGGGACTTTTTCCTATTGTATACATCATGTCACTTAATAATTAAAAAAGTCAAATATTATTTAATTTGTCATTAATGTCATTACTTACAAAGCCAAAATTTATGAAAAAAAAACACAAAATGTCAAATTAGTGGTCGCTTTTATGTAACCGCGACCGTACATCGTGAGAAGCATTTTGTCAAAATCCATTTATTTTGAAATGATGCGATACTTTTTGTGACAAGTGTATTTACATTGTTTAATTATATTTACTATTGTCTCGCTGGATATACTCGTAACATTTGTAATTATTCAAATGCATTTAATAAATGTTTAAAAGCCATTACAAGTTTGCTTTTACAGTAATTGTATTTACACAGGAATGCCTTCTACATAAATTATGAAAATGTGCCAAAAACAAACGAAAATACGAGCAGTGATTTTCAATGTACACATTATGTAATTCAGATTTACATTTCTCCCGTTATTTTCATCTAAATTAAAATTTTCAATATTTTACCAGTAAACAAGAAGTATTTATTATAGATAAACTTTTATCAAAAAAATAATAGCAAAAAGAAGAAAATTAATGGTAAATTTAAATAAGAGATTTTATAATATTTAATTAAACATGAAACAAATAGTAAGAATACACATACTGACTAACGATCAAATGTTAAAAGCGTACGCCTCCTGTGAATTAGAGCATCTGGTACTAATAGTTCGTAATACAAATCGGGTGTCCGGTATTGTTTGAAGCTGGCAGCATATGTCATATTTAGAGAATATAATCCCTGGATCCCGAATTCCGGGATCTCGGGATCCCGGCCGGGTTTTGATCCCGTAAATCCCGAGACTGTATTTGGCTAATCTCGGGATTTTCGGGATTGCCACATATTACATAAAGACAAAAATCAACCTTAGGTACGCCGTACGATAAAAAAAACTGCACAGGTACAGCCCAAATAATATGTAACTTAGAAGGGACTTCCCCGCCCAGTATACTTCAAAACAATATTGTTAAAGTAATTCCCCAATGGGTCAACAGGGGAATTACCCGATCAACTTATATGATATATCATAATATTGTTGCGAGGGATTCCCCGTCGGAGATTTCATTTATTATTCAGCGACAAGGTTACGCAGGTTACGTCATTTAAATTTAAAAGTCAATTATCTGAAGAAGTTATTTTAAATGAAAGGAGACTTTCTTCAACGTAAAAAATCAGTGATACGTCGTCAGTGTGAAGTGAAGTTATTTTTTAGTTGCGAAAGACGGGAATAGTGCTAAATATAAACGATGCCCTGCAATTCTCAAGATTTTGGGTGGATCGACTAAGGGATTACATACACATTTGTCATCAAAACATAACATTAAGATTTTATCTGACGTTAATCGTTTAACAGCTTCAACAAGTCAAGATTCTGAAAATCTGAACACAGCACCACCGCAAGCTAAACGAAAGTTAGAATATTATTTTACTGAAAGTGCCGACGATAGCCTGGATGATGTTTATAATTTCCTTGTTTCTTAATTTATTTATTAATAATTATGTTAATAATTTCGAAATTAAAAGAATATTTTTAATAACTAAACTGATTTTTATTACTAAACGCAATGTGCATATACAGTTAAAGCTCCATTCGCGGACAGCTCCTATATGCGGACATCTCTCGTAACCGGACACAAGTATTTTGTTACGTTTTTAGTACAAATTACTATCCGATAAGCGGACGCTCTAGCGGACGGACGCGGACACTATATTTCTATATATTTCGTAAGTGGACACAAAACACTTTCTAAGTATGTAATATCCAAAAAGGAATCGTAATAAATCCAGTATTCCCCTTTTTACTCAATGTGGGTCACGAATCGTAATGAATTCGCTCATTCCCCTTTTACACTCTCTTATGTGTGTGTGTCACAAATCACAGTTAATGGAAAATTCTTGCGTGCTTTACCTGATCAAACTTTCTCCTTGAAATCTGACAAATGTGTCGGTGGTAAACTGTCGAAGGAAAGACTCACTATTTTGTTTTGTGTAACATGACAGCGGAAAAAGAGATGTTGTTAGTTATTGGTAAAGCGGCTCGATCTCGAGTATTCAAAAATCTTATAATTAAGGACCTACTAACAAATTGGCAATCCAACAGAAAGGCATGGATGATGCGAGATATCATGTCTAAATGGTTGCAGCAATTTGATAAGAAAATGACATCACAGAAAAGAAAAGTTATTTTGTTCTTGGATAATGCAGCATCTAATCCTAGAGATTTGAAGTTAACGAACGTTAACATAATTTTTTTACCTTCAAACGCAACTGCAGTAACTGGAAGAATGCCAGAGTTTGATGCCGAAGATGAACTACCATTGTCAACACTTTTAAATCTACAAAGCAGGTGATAAAAATTTGGAAGAATTTTTAAATATCGATAAAACAGTCCACATTGAAGATCACAACATATAAATTCAATTAGAAAATGAAAATGACATTATGGAAGTAAACGATTTATAGGAAGAAGAGAAGGAAGTCGATGACCAAGCCCATGAATCGATAAAATCATATGATGAGGCGCTGAAGCAAATTGCCCTTTGAAACGCTTTGCAAGAGATGACTTTATAACATTTCAACATCTGAAAAAATTAGAAAGTCATTATGAGAATCATCAATTGGAATGGAAGCAAGCCAAATTTCAACAGAGGAAAATTAATAAATTTTTTCAACCCATGTAAATTTATTTTTAAACTTTTAATAAATACATACACATATGTACAATTGTATATACATATATCTATGTACTGTAAATGCATATATACTATGTTATTTATATTTACTAATGCATATGAATTTGTAATAAAAGCTATTTATTATAACGCTAAGAAATAAGTAATTAAACTTCTAGTTTCAAAAATTCTTTTATTGTAAATACACTACAATATTGTTTCGCCATACAATGGCTTCATCAGGTGGATGAAATACTGAATATGTACAATACAAGTTTGAATATTTATGTAAAAATTATTGGGGAAATGGTGATGGAAAAATTTTACAATCTTAAATTTAGTAAAGGCGAGTTGTTTAAATCTAGTTGGTCATTTAAAGCTAATCCTAAATTATTGTATCTATTAATTTCTATGTTTCAGTTAAGTTAGTTAAGTTAAGTTTTTTACTTTTTTCTTGAATGTGTAAAATTTTGAAATCTATATTAAATTTATGATTGATATCTAATAAGCGAAAGTTGAATCTGTTTTCTTTCCTTTATGACTTCTCTCGTGTTCTTTCATCCTAATTTTGAATGTCCTTCCCGTCTGTCCTATGTATACCTTATTACAATCTTCGCATGTTAATTTATATACACCAGAGTTTTAATATTTATTATAACTGAATTTAGGAAATACTGTTTTATATTCGTTGCCTTAAAAATGCACGTCAAATAAAGAATTTTTTTCGAGCTACCCTATAAGCGGATATCTCCCATAACCGGACGAAAACACTGGGACCATGAGTGTCCGCTTATGAGAGCTTTCACTGTATTCATTATTTTCATCGCGGACTACTAGAGCAGTTCGAAAATTAAAAGAAAGAAACGGCCATAATTTGTTTATTTATAAAAATATCTATGTCAAGTGGTACTTCATTTGAATTGTCGGTCGAAAGAAGGCCTTTTTTATAAAGTCATGGCCGACTATGGTTTCCAATAGAAAAAACTTAAGTTTGTTACATAACTCAAAAATTATAGCTTAAATAAAAAATTCGGTTATACAGTATTATTAAGCACATAATTACTTATAACGTTTTCCTTTACATATTTTTTCTAAAGTCAATAATTACAGAGATATAGGCGCCGGACAAAATAACAAAAAATTATTTTTTGCGATATATCTAGTTAGCCATGCAATTTCTCCAAAAAACGAAAAGCTCATTAAATTGAGCTCGTAAAACTTCAATTCTTTCCCCATTTAATCGTCTCTACATCTCCGCTAGTTTCCGAGATCCCCATGTTAAACTTGGGAAAAAACTCACTCTGTATAATATATACTCTGTATATATCTTAGAAATTCTATATTCTATATATAGCTAGAATAAGATTAATTTTGTATCTCAAAGGACAATAAGAGTTGTAGTTAAGTAATCGGTTTGTGTTAGATGGGTTACGATACCATTTAAGTTTCAGAAGATCGCTGACCCTGTATATATTGGTGTCTAGAAATGACAAGACTCCGTCCTTTTCTATTTCCACTGTGAATTTGAGATAACTATTGGAGTTATAAGTAAATTTAAAGTGGTTTTGACATACTTTTCTGGTAAAGAACACGCAACATCGTCAACGTATTGCAAGAGAAAACCAAAAGAGAACTGTAATTTCGTAGAGTAATGTTCTTAAGTATGTGGTTTTGCGAATGTAAATACTGTTAAGATATGAATTTAAATTGATATCTTCATTCAATAAAATCGCTCAAGAATTGTTAGTTTCCTAATGTAAGTACATTTTTATATTTTGCTTTCTATGGCTAATCTGTAAATACTCTATTAGGTCTGGTGAAGAAACAAATACAGTTTTGAAACGTTACGTAGCCATAAATCGTTTTATTTGATACATTGACCCAAATGCTGTTTTTATTAACAGTGAAATCATATACATATTAGAGTAAATTGGATGCAGCATTTTACACTCAAAGGATTTGCCGGATAGGTGCCCCAATAGGAAAAACATTTTTATTGTAGATTTATGTAAAAAATACATTCTTTATTAAAGCGATGTAAAGTAAATCAAAACAATTAATTTGTTTAATCTTCACTATATAAAACGTATATTTACTAAGCGTTTCGCTAACACTGTAGCTTTATCAAACGACGATGGTATAATGATTATTCTACAAATGAAATGAGTGTATGCACATAAATTTGGTAATTACAGGTATATAAAGAAAGAAACCATAAATTGTTAACAAAGAAAGATAAAGATTAGGCATTCAAACACAATAATCACATGGAAAAATGCTAATTAAATAATATAACGTATAGAATCCACGGTTGGCTCTTGGTGAAGCATAATGAATAATTTACTAAAGAAAACACTCGGTATGTTTTGTTTCACAAAATATATTTAATTTAATCTCTAACATATGTTTCGCCTTTTCAGGCATTATCAAAGAGTTATTTTTAAAAACTAAAATAGAAAGTACACTTCCACCACTATTTATGAGTTTTTAAGGGACTTTATTATGGCATCAATGGTCGGAGTGTTGACAAAATCCAGCTGTGTGTTTGTTACATGTCTATTAAGGTTTATGGCTTTTTTAATTTCTAATATTTCGAGGAGGTCTAGTCTCTTTCCTTTATTGCAAGTATGTAACAGTTTAAAATTACTGGTATTGAACAAGTGTGTCTTTTCAATGCAGTATTCGGAGAATCCGGTATTCATTTTTCCATAAAGAATAGAACTTCTATGCTCTTTGATCCGTTCTTTTATTGAGCCGATTGGCCGATATATATCGCATCACAATCACTGCACCTTATTTCGTACACACCTGACTTATCACACAATTCTGTTTTCTCTTTATTATTAACTAAAATATTTCCTAGATTTAATTTATTCACTTGGATGACATTTAACCCTAATTGATTCAATTTATTAGAAACTTTATTGCTAACCCCAGGTATATAGTTGAGTGTGTGAAATGTTTTATTCGTTTTTGTATATGTGTGCCCGTAGTAAAAATTCTTCATAAGGATAGTGCGTTGTTTTTTGATAATCATTTTATCTATAAATTCTGTTTTTTAACCGTTGTTTCTAGCTATTGTTTTTATGGTGGTTACTTCTTTTTCGTAATTCTCATTATTTAAAGGGAAATTAATCAGTCTATGTATAAAACTATGAAACGCTGCCATTTTTATATTCCATGATTGACAAGAATTAGCCGGGATTACTGTATCCGTTGTAGTGAGTTTTCTAAATATATCAAACTCGAATCGTTTATCAATTCTTGTTAATTTTAAGTCTTAAAAATTGATGGTTTATGGGTTTATTCAGTTCAAGATTGCATGGTAGAATTTCAAGTTGAGTTTCCACATTTTGTAATAGATTATATACAATTTAAGAATACTTTGGATAGAACTTTAAAACTTTTTTCTGAAATTGGTAGTCTCTTAAGAAAATCAGGCAGCGGAGCAGTTAAGAAACGTACACCTCAAGTTGTGAATCGTGTTGAAGATATAATGGAAAATGAACCACAAACATCTGTTCGACATTTGAGTCAACAAATAAACCTTTCTGTTGGTACAACTCACAAGTTATTAAAAAAAGATATGCAACTTTATCCATACCGTGTCACAGCAGTACAAGAATTGTTAGAAATTGATTACCCACATAGACTACAGTTTTGTAATTGGTTTGTAAATATGAACAATAATGGAGAACTTTCGCAAAGAGTCATCTTTACTGATGAAGCGTGGTTTTATAAAACGGGATACCTAAATTCACAAAATACAAGAATTTGGAGTAGTGAAAATCCACATGTATTTAATGAAGAATCGCTACAGCCAGAGAAAATTGGTGTTTGGGCAGCGATAAGCCAAAGGCGAATCATTGGACCAATATTTTTTCAGGGAACGTTAACTGCTCAAAGGTACCGTACGGAAATTTTACAACCATTTGTCAATCAGTTGCATGATTATGAACTTCAAAATGCATATTTGACGGAGCAACAGGACGACGCACTTTGTCACTGTACTGCAGAATCTTTGGATTATTTAAGAGAATTTTTCGATGAGCGTATAATTAGTCAAAATACTGAAATTGCCTGGCCTGCACGTTCATGCGATTTAACACCTTGCGACTAATTTTTGTGGCCTTATCTAAAAAATAACATATTTCGAACACCTGTATTGAATTTGAATGATATGCTACAGAGAATCGAACAGAAATGTATGGAAATTAATAACAATCCAGTAATGTTGCAGAATATCATCAGAAATATTGAACGGAGGATTTTAAAGTGCATTGATCTTGAAGGACAACATTTTCAACATTTGTTATAGTTTTCAATAAATACCTATTATTTGTTATTTATTTGTATGTATGAAACTGTCAAAATATACGACTTCGTAGGTTAAGTAGTAAATTTTAATTTACGACATACTTCAAAATATTCTCAGTAAATCACATGCTACTTGATTGACTTTTCAAATGAACACCCGTTAGTTCAAGTAACACATGCCCTACACGATGTGAAATGTATTACGTTCAATGCAACTAGATATTAGCACAACTAAGGACTTAGAAAAATGTTACTCAAAAATTTGCAGAAAACAACTATTTTATGCATTACTATGAAATTTATTTTAAAAGTCTAGTGTTATTTGTGTATATTCAATCAAGCAAAAACTTCAATAATTTTCTTTTTCATAAATTTGCAATAAAAATGTTTTTCCTATTGGGACACTTATCCGGCAATTTTTTTTTTTCATAAATTTGCAAAAAAAATGTTTTTCCTATTGGGACACTTATCAGGTATATGAACAGCAAAAAAAATGTATTTAATTGTTATCGTCAATGTTCAGTGGAAAACACCAATTACCTACATATTTATGTGAAAATTTTCTTATTTATTAGTGCACATTTCTATGTATATTTTGATCATTTCTTAGTATAGTGTCTTTCTGTACCAATTTTATTACTCTCAAATTATACCAATACTGGTTCCAATTTTCCCATACAATATCTTGAATTATTTTATTTATTTCTCACATATGTAAAGGCTACATAATCTTCAAAAGTCGAATTGTTTGAAAAAAAGAAAACCGAATAAAATATTTACATAATAAGAAATACAGCGCTTACAATAATTAAACAATGATAATTATTATTTTAAAAATATGGCACTCGCGTATTTTTAAGTTGATGGCGTAATATTTCTTAATTTAATTAATTTATTTCAGTTGATGTTGTAAGTCATGTAAATAATAAATAATTTTTAAATTTATTCAAACACAATTATAATTATGCCGCGACAAAAAAAAAGGAACAACCACCAACCTTGCAATATTTCCGAAGAAACAAGCCGGGAGCACGTGTTAAAAACAAAACACGGAAAAGCTTCCTCTAATCGCAACCAGTAAAAATACAACACCCATAAAAATGTCTGCAAATATTTCACTAAAAACCGGTCAGTGTGTCAATGAGTTATTTGTTTACTATATTAGTGAGATAGTGAGTAGAGCACGCCGCGACGCGTCGGGACGCTGTTCGCGAATGAGGCGCCTACGAACGTCGTTGTACTAGGACTGCCTGGGATTTTCGAGCACAGCGGCGGAGTTTTGCAGAGCGCATTTAAAACGGGCGCATGCTCGAATTCTAGAGTGCTTTGCTTTTAACCATAGACCATAGACTACTAGAATGTTTTTTTTTGTTTTCTCATTTTCTTCGTTCTCCACTGCAAATTTGATGTACGTAAAACCGGTAAAAAATTAACCCGCTGCTAGAGCGGTTGCAACAACAGACATATTCTCCTGCGCTTGTTCTTAACGAAGAATTAAAGTTAAAGCCGCAATATCGGAAAGTTTCGAATTGAAATTTGTTTTAGAAGTTTGAAATTTGATTATATTGAACAAATAATAGTAATATTTGTGCAATAGAAAAGTCTTATTATAAAACGAAATTAACAATTTATTTTATATCTTTTTGCAAGTATGAAAAACCAAGTTCCTCGAACTATAATTACTGTCTAATTCTGTCTAATATACTTGGCATAACGAAAAGTTTGTAAACATCTTGGATCACAGCAAGCAATAAAGCTTTTTTGGTGCGTTTTTTTTCATAAGCCTCACATATACAGTATAACTGACATCTATGAGCATTTTTCACGAAAATGTACCGGGTTTCCGCTAGGGTACTTTCCATAGAATAAGTTGTACAAAACTCCAAAGAAAGCTTTGGAAGCTCCTTTTCAAGGAGAATTTCTTGTTAAATCTTTCGAAATTTAAGGAGTTAATAAAATAATAAAGAATGGAATAAACAATCAAGCACCACCTTAATCAATACCAGAGGAAAAGACCGACGATATACATATACATGAGTTTTCGAAAATCTTTGTGAAACTATTAACAGAGGAACGGAAATTAATTCTTAACCATCAATTTGGATTTCATAGTCTACATAATACGTTAAACAAATACATCTAATGCTAAAAAATTCTGAAATAGCAAAACTATAACATGGTTTAGATTCTACGTACACTGCTTCTAAACTGACGTATTCCCTACAACCGAAGGCAGTACTCATTCCGTTCGAACTTGGAACTGTCCACTATTCCGAAGTAATCAACAGACAAAGACTCCTCAAAACTAAAATATATTGACTGCCTGTACCATATAAGGCAACTTTAAATTGAATTATCTGCAACTTTCACCAATTCAACTCTAAACCCGGACACCACTACGTTCATAAGGTTGTAGAGAGCCATACAGATACAGAAGATATCACAGGAACTATACTGGAAGAGCCAATATTTTAAATGCCGACGGACAGTATGGCACCTGAAATGATGTTTACAGCTACATATTTGAACATATTTATACCGACCAGGGAACAGGCAAAAAGTCGCTCGATCGATTGTGGTGCCGGCACCTGGTACATTGATGGATCACAATCTAGTCAGGGGGCAGGTGCAGGCATATGCAGAATGTGCCCTAGAAGGAAGATATCGATATGTCTGGGGAAACATACTACGGTTTTCCAGGCCGAATTGTTTGCAGTCGCAGCCTGCGCCGAGGAAATTCGGGAAGCCGGCTGCCCAAACAAAAAAATTAACATAATGACTGATAGTCAGGCGGCTATTAAAGCCATTATGAACCCATCTAACAGGTCTAAGCTGGTGAAATATTGTAAACAGGTCCTCAATAAACTGGCACAAGACAATACAGTGTCGCTGATGTGGGTGCCAGGACATGAGTGAATTAAAGGCAATGACAAACTGGCCAGAGAAGGTACTAATAGGAACTTCATAGGACCAGAACCTGTATGTGGAATCACTAAGGATTCCGCTAAAAACGAGATCTGGTTATGGCTAGAAAAAGAACATAAAAATAAATGGAGGTTAACGGAAGGTCAACTCCATACCAAAACACTACTAAGGGAGCTGGACGGAAAGTTTTCAGCCAACCTAATTCGTTGTAACAAAAAAGAAATTAAAATAATTACCGGGTTAATAACCGTACATTGTCCTTTAAGGAAGCATTTGTACAGCATGGGCTTGGTTAGCGAGCCCTGGTGTAGCAGATGTGGAAAACAGGAGCAAACTAGCCTTCATGTAATATGCACGTGTGAGGAACTGAAGGAACTCAGACAGAAATATTTCGGGAGAGATCTATTGGATGCTTCGAGTGTACTCAAACTTCACCTGATGAGGATAGTGGCTTTTATCGAGGACATAAGACTAACAGAGTGGAACTGAGAGATCTATTTGGGACAGTACAAAGAGCAGTGTGCTCAAATGCCTGGACGTGCTGGCGTCCAACCCAAAACAGAAGAAGAAGAGACCACTACGTTTGCATTCTGTGAAAGTGTGTTATGTGTGCGTTCTGTGAAAGAATATGTCAACCTATTAGTAAATACAAATCGTTAATATAAAATAAAAGAGGCATCGAGGCGAAAACAGAGTCCTGCGGAACACTACGTATATGATGGTGGCGAATCGAACAATCTAGACCTCAACAATCACAAAAACACAATTTCAATAATCAGTCAAAAATTAACGAATTAAAAAGGCATTTGGAACTGATTAACCTTGTTCAAATACAAATAATAAATACAAACACCGGCAAATTTAAAGGAACAGATTGTAAATTTAGAGTATTTCTTATTTTTATTATTTTATAGCCTATATATAGATAGCTTTGAATGCTCCAGTAAACAATTGAAGTTTTTAATGTTAAAAGGTCAAACGTGTGTGTTGTGTCTTACATTTGAAATGCGTATTAATTGTCGGTTAATTGAGTAATCAGTTTAATTTGTTCGTTGTAATTTGCTTTTTTGTATTGTTCGTTTGTTTGTATTATAAAAACCAGGTAATAATGGGTGACTTGGTACCGACTGATATTACTAAGGCCGTAGCAATGATCGAGCATGATCTAACATACAGTGAAGATGCACGGACGTTCGGTAAATCAGAATCATGCATCGTAATGTAAGTTATTGGAGGCAAATCGGGGAGTATGTAAGAAGAAAACAAGTTAGGAAACGCTCAACCACGACTGCAGATGATCATTTTATAACGTTGTAAACACTGCGAAACAGGCCTCAAACTGCAGTTCAAACACAAATCATACAAGGCGAATGTTCGTGGGACCACCAGAAGTGAACATACTGTAAGAAGAAGATTTAAAGAAGCTGGTATCAATTCATGTGTACCAAAATATCCAAAACTCCAGCGACATCATCTTGTAGCGCGACCATAATATGGTCGAGAATATCGAAATTGGAATGTTAACCAGAGAGGTCAAATTTTATTCACGGACGAGAGCCGCGTCTACATAGATTCAATTCATGGTAGGGAAAGATTGTATCGACGACAAGAAGAATAAAATGCACTATTTAATTTTACTAATATTGTATCCTTTGGTAGAGATTCAATTATGGTATTGAGCGGCATATGTTCGGGTGGACGCACGGAGTTAATTATGGTTGATGGCGGAGCGTTAATTGCGGATAGGTACGTCAGAAATATTCTCCAAGACCGCGTGGTACGTCTTGCCCCATATATCGTAGAAAATTTCACCTTCGTGCAGGATAATGCGCGTTCGCACATCGCCCACGGTGTAACTGACTTTTTAAATAAATCGGGTATAACAACAATGAATCGGCCATCGTGTTCCCCTGACTTGAACGCGATCGAACATGTATGGTACATGCTATGCAAAAGGCTTAGGTCAAGAATTCCTGCTGTTCAAAACAGAGAAGAAGTAAGAGTTGCATTGATTGAGAAAGAGACAGATTGCCTCAAGAACTGATCGATGACCACATCAGAAGTATGGGAGACGAATGACTGCAGTTATAAGGGCTCATGGGAGCAACACGCGCTACTGAAGCAAAAGAAAAAACATGTTAAATGATTAACTATGGTCAACTATGTACAAAATAAAGATATTCTGTTTAAAACCATATTTTGTTCAAGTCTGATATCTTCTAGTTTTTTCTTTCTTCTTCAACAGATTCCACATAATACAACCGTTGTAAGATAAATTTAAATTAACCCACTTAACCTTGTATTAGTAGATTACCTGAGAAATATTAACTATATGCATACTATAGAGAGTATAATAAGATTTTATGTCTGTTCCTTTAAATTTGGCGGTGTGTGTACATAAAAAATAATTTTGCAATAAAATTCTTTCAAACAATCTTAACTTAAATGAAATTTACCAATTAATAGCGATATAACAGTTATATATATTCTCTTTTATAATAAATAACTAGAAACGTTACACCTAAATTCAGTAAAGTAATATTAACCCTGTTACAAGAACTTTCATAAATATTCATCCGAAACATATCTTGTATCCATTTACTATATATGTATACATTTTCATAATAAACTGGGGTATCGTTACAAGTTTTGCCTACTAAATGTGAGAGAATACCAATCACTACACCTTGGTAAATCATAGGTCCTCCTGAATCACCCTTGCAAGGGGTCCTTCCAGGTTCTCCAGCACATAGCATTCGACGGTTGCTAATACTATCATTGCAACTGTGTGCTTGTATTTCCAGTATATCTAAGGATGATAAAGGTATCTGACCTTCTTCATCAGAGTCTGTAAGTATTGTCCATCCCAGAAGTGTTACTTTAGCATTATCAAAATTCAAAGGAATTTTAGGGATTTCTACAGCATCTACATATTTATCTTTAATAAATGGCTGATTAATTTTAACCAGACCAACATCATTTGCCATTGGATACTTGATATATAGAGGATGTATAAATAGCTTTTGAGACTTTCGTATTTGTTTTGATTTGTCTACTATTGTGATTCCCATTACAACTGTTATTCTGTCTTGTGTTCCAGTATTGAATGGCAAATCAAATCTGTATCGAGTACTGTCGATACAATGTGCTGCAGTCAGTATCCAGAACGAATGCACGTAAGATCCTCCACAAGTTCTATAACTTGTGTAATCAACAAGTAAGACAATAAACGGAAAATTTTCTTCACTCCCAATTTGATTTTGAAAACTTTTTGATGTTATCGTTGTGCTGTCAAAGAAACTGATTTTATTGAAAGCATTCACTAACAGAAATGAATTAATTATATCGCGTAATATTGGCATATCATAAACTTTACATTTATCTGAAATTTTAAATCAGGTTAAATAACCACTTACAGTTGCGGCCAATAAATATCGGGTACTGATTTGACATTTAATAACTTTTCCATGAAATTTGGTAAATCAGGCTTTTGCCTACAAGAACGTTAAATTAACTAATAAGGTAATAAGAAAGCTAACCAATATAGCTGCTATTAATGCTTAGAAGATATATATTATAGGTGTATTAAATCAAAAATAAATGTTTTTTCTAAGTGTCTGTTACTTGTATTCAAATAAATCGCGTACACCATTCAAATCAAGTAAACATTTTTTATTACTTATTTCATCGTTTATAAAGGACTTTCTGTCATTTTGACAAAAGTTATTATAAAGGTTATGTGTTTCTAGAATGTTCCTTTACCCAACCTCATTTAATTCTTAAAATTGTGCTCGTATTATAATGGAAATGAAGTGCATCATCTCCAATAGACCAACCTTCTTCGACTTTTACTATAATAAAATACATTTCTTGGTCGGAAACTTTTGGTATTTGCATTTTTGATTAACTTCATTGTCACGGCATGACGTTAATAACAGCAAAATACAAAATTAAACGGGAAAAAAATAGATGTACGGGATTTTTTTGAATACAAGGGTACTGTCGCGAACAATAAATTCTGGTCGTCAATGTTACTTAAAAATTTGATTCAATTGTAATTGTAAATTTCCCCCGCCTGATAATGCCTATGTCAATCAAATTCGACAAAGAAAAAATGACAATTATTGTCATGCAACATGATTATAGGTTATGACATTTACGACGGTTATACAGGTTGGCCCAAAATGACCGAAGGGGTTTCAATTCCTTATAACTTTTTATTATAATTTTTTTTTTGTTTTCAGTATTTTGTAAAGAAGACTTGGGGAATTTAAAATGGAACAGTACACAATTGAACAACGTGCCAAAATCGTTGAACTTTATTTCTCAAATCAACGATCCATTGTTTTGACTCAGCTTGCATATCGTCGTTATTTTAATGTGCGGGTTGGACCCTCAGAGTCAACAATAAACCGTCTGGTTGCAAATTTTCGAGAACAAGGGGCAGTAAGGAATCTTCCTGGTGCTGGCAGACGACGAACGGTGCACACGGATGACAATATTGAACGGGTACAGGAGAGTATTCGGGAAGATGGAGAAACATCAACCAGGAGACGTTCGACACAACTTGGCCCCTCAAGAGGGTCGCTGCAGAGAATTTTGCATACAATAAGAATGTTTCCATACAAAATTCAGCTTGTCCAACAATTGAAACCGACAGATTACCGGCAACGACTTGATTATGCAATTTATTTTCATCAAAAAGCAGAAGAAACTCATGATTTTATTCATAATTTAATTATGAGCGACGAAGCCCATTTCCAATTAAATGGGTTCGTTAATAGGCAAAACTGCAGGATATGGGCTACGGATAATCCAAGAGTAGTTCAACAGCGAGAATTACACCCACTTAAGTGTACCGTTTGGTGCGGTGTTTCGTCGGAAAGGATAATTGGCTTATATTTTTTTGAAAATGAACACGGTGTCGCCGTTTCCATCCCTGGTGTTAGATATCGGACAATGTTGGAAATTTTTTTAAGGCCAGCCGTGGAAAACCATCCGCAAGCATGGTTCCAACTGGATGGAGCCACAGCGCACACTGCGAGGGACACAATGGCTCTTTAACGCGACATCTTTGGTGAACGAATTATTTCCCGTACAAGCGATTTTAATTGGCCTCCGCGTTCACCGGATTTAACCGCTTCAGACTGTTTCCTTTGGGGTTATTTGAAAGGAAAAGTCTATATTAATAAGCCTCGAACCATACAGCAATTAAAAAATAATATACGCGACGAAATCAACAACATAGCACCTGAAGTTTTGTGAAAGGTTATGGAAAATGTTTTGGAAAGAGCACGAATATGCGAAGCAGAAAATGGCCACCACTTGAGAGATATAATTTTTCATAATTAAATTAAAAATATTCTCCATTAATATAGTGTATTTAAAATTAAAAAAATTTAATAATTATGTCTTAAATAAGAAGTTATAATGAACTCAAACCCCTTCGGTCATTTTGGGCCACCTGTACAATGGAGTATTTGCAATTGTTTCAAAAAATGACATTGACGATCAGAATTTATTGCTCGCGACTGTACTATTAGGTGCATGGAATTTTAGGATAACCAAGGTCAAATTTTATGTATACTGACAGCGCATTTTTCATATTTTATTATATCGAGCCATCGAAAAAATTTATAATTGGAGTAGACTGTGAAATTGGGTTGGTACTTTAGCCACTTCCACATAATGACACATTACTTGATGCATGACAGTTTCATTTGGTTTCATTGTAAAAAAATGGCATTGAAATGATACTACAACAAAAAAGAAAACAAACAATTTATTTAATATCGAAATCATAATCAAAATTTACATATAGCTACAGAAGTTGTTGAAAATGTTATCCATTTACATCTAACCACAAACCAACTCTTCTCCGCAATCCAGCAAAAACTTTATGCAGCATTTGCGGTGAGTTGCTGATATGCTGAAGGGCTTCAATATTATCAGCTGTACGTTTAGATGGCCGTCCACTTCCAGTTTTTCGACCGACGCTACCAGTCTAATACTAAATAAAATGAAAGAAATTAAACAGGTATTTTAATATTTTTTGTAATTTTTTGTTTTGTAATTCCACTATTATTCTAAATAACCGATTCTAGGCCACGCGGCATTAAAAGTATAAAGGACCTGATAAAATGTGAATCATCTTTGAGAGTATTCCCAGAAAGTTGAATTTCTTGCCAAAGTTCATCAGAATTATTCGACAAGAAATTTCTTGTGTATAATCGTTTAATTATGTAGCCCCAAATATTTTCGATAGAGTTCAGATCTGGACTATTTGCAGGCCATGGCATTAGCTCAACGTTTTGTTGTTGAAGCCATGTGGTCACGTTATATGCGATATGGACAGGATAGTTGTCTTGCTGGAAAATAAAGTTGTTTCCATGATATATTTCTGTTACTGCAGGTAACATGGTGTTTTCCAATATATATTTAAATAATTTTCTGCATTAAATCTACCAATTATTCTATGGCAGATGCCCATACCTCACAAACTAATCCACGCCCATAGATTAACAGAAAAACGACCAGATCTATTGCACCGATGTAAATATCTTTTGCAAAATTTGGAATTGGGACGACGATAAACCATTAATGATCCATTGAAAACAGATTGAAATATCTTTAAGTACTCGCTTATCAAAAGCTGTCATTTCACGATTCGATTTGCGTGCGTAAAAAGTCACTTTAAACACGAGTGCGCAAAAGTAAAGTTGGTACTTCCTGGAACTTGATTAATTTAGTGACATTTTAAAATCATAAATCCCTAACCTTAATAATATGCTACCCAGTTCGTTGTTTTCCTATGAAAATAAAAAGAAATGAAATAGAAATTGTTATATTTGGAAGGTATGTAATTCAATGTCAGAAAAGCAACAAATATTATATAAATTACCATTATTCATTCTTTTCAGAAATTGAAACGGAACAATTATTAAAAATTTTGATTGGTCAATTTTGACAACCAGAGATTGATACCCCAGGGATTAACTGGTTTGTTTGAATTGATCTTGATTGCGAAGGTAGAGTAACGTTGATTGTATTATTACATATATCTTGTATTTCAGATGTCGAACAAGTTGCAGGTGGAGTCGATGTCTCTAACGGGGTCATTGTTTTAGCTAATTGAATTCTACTATGCAGAGAATTTTCGATATATCCTTCTGCAACCGTAGATGATTTCCATCCACCATGCCTTTTAATTGAAAGCAAGTCACCTCCTTGGTTTGCCAACAATGTCGCTGAACTCCTTCGAAAACAGTGACCTGTGAAGTTACTTGCGCTATCAAGCTGAAGGTACTCAGCTATTCGCATTGGAATTTTGCCAATTGTATTAAGACCAACAGGTGAACAAACACGCTTGCCATTGCGATATGTTAAAAACAATCGCTGCTGGCTGTCCGGTCTTAAATTTGCATATTGCCGAATTAATGCAATCCATTCAGGCTTAATGATTGCAAATGTACGGCTGTTACCTGTTTTAGTTTCTGGAATTGTTACGATAATTAAATTCGATTTAAATTCTATGTCTCGCAATGACATTTTGCAAAGTTCTTCACGTCGACACGCTCCAGAAATACCCCATATTAATACAGCCTATAAATACATATAGTGTTGTATGGAATTTAAATATATGGAAATGACTTTAACTTCATTAGTAGGAACAAAGAATTTGGTGCTTCAACAATAAATTTAGTAATTTGTTCTTCGGTTAATACTGCTGATTTTTTAGGCTGATGTTGCTTAGTTATCTGTTTTAAATACGCTATGAGTTTTGCATATTTAGATATATCCGTATTATCATATATTATATTAAGCATGATTTTAACATAAAATAAGTGGACCATAATGATTTATTTGATTGTAAATCTTGAAAATAAACTAATAAACAATTTTCGGAATATTTTTGTATATTTTTAGATCTAGCCCAAGTTACGAATTTAGTATAAGTGCTTTTGTATATGTTTTCTGATTTTATGGGTAATAAATTATCCACTGCAATATTGGCAGCTTCGCGAATTTCAGGCGGTGTACATTACATTTCATTATCAGAATTCATGTTGTTGGTGAGGTTTTTATTTTGTATGGAATTTTTTGAATTTGATAATTTTAAATTAAATGTCACTTCAAATAATCAATACTGCCAACTCAAATTTTTTTTATTAATATCAAGAGATTAGTAGTGTGTCATAAACGATAACGTATTTAACAATATGTATTATTATTATAATTCTCCTACAAAAAATATTGTACAAACTTCGTGCGTGAAACATTTCGCGAATTCGTGTCCATACAGCGCTCGCCTACGGCTCTCGCTTTAAACTGGTTACTCATTCGCGAAATATGATTTCACGCACTTGGTTCGTAAATAACTATTTCGTCACTAAAAATGATGTGTTTCTAATATTCTCAACCACGATATATGAACTTTAAGGAAAACAATATGCGGCTTTGTTTGCAAAGTTATGTTAATAAAACCTTCTTGGCAGCCACTCGACTGCGCAAGTTGGATTTGCGTATTATGCGATTTGCAGTATACCTCGTTTTGCCGCAAATCATTTACTAAAGCTTCATCCTGTGCACGAGCTGAAATTTTTTGTCAGCCAGAGCCTGATCTCCCGTTAAAATTTTCTTGTTCTTCCCACTGTCTCTTAATATAAGGTATCCCAACAGGAACTTGGCGATTTAAATTCCAAATAACGTGCGTAGTATTTAGAAATTCAACGATTTATTAAGGTAAACATAAAATAGAAACCCTAAAATTATATGTGGAACAAGATATCGGATAAATGTCCACCGTGACTTCTATTGCACACAGCGATTCTTTTTTTAAAATTTTCAATGACTTTATCACACATATGCAAGTTAATCTCGCCAATAGCCGCACGAATGTTATTTTTTAATTCATCAATTGTCTGTGGATTATTTGTGTAGACTTGATCCTTAAGGAAACCCCAAAGGAAAAAGTCCAGCGGTGTTATGTCGCAGGATCTTGCAGGCCAATCCACGTCACCATTACGAGAAATCACGCGGCGAGGGAATTTCTCCTGCAGTAAATTTAGAGTTTCCCTGGCAGTGTGACAAGTGGCCCCATCTTCTTGAAAGTAAAGATTGTTGAGGTCCATATCTTCCAAACGAGGCCATAGAAAGTTATTCAACATCTGTCGATACCGCTCCCCATTTACAGTTTCTGCTTCTCCATTCTCATTTTCAAAAAAGTAAGGTCCAAGAACACCATTGGCCGAGAAACCGCACCATACAGTGACACGTAGTGGGTGCATGGGTTTTTCAATAATCTCTCGAGGATTTTCACGCCTCCAAATGCAGCAGTTTTGTTTATTTACGTAACCCCCTATGTGAAAATGGGCTTCGTCACTGAATATGATTCGCTTACAGAATTCGTCATCAAAATCAGTTTGCTCCAAAATCCAATTGGCAAAGATACGGCGGTGGTGATGGTCCCTGGGTTTCAATTCTTGTGTTAACTGGATTTTGTATGTGTGTAGCCGAAGGTCTTTTGTTAAAATTCGTTGCTGAGATGATCTTGAGATGGCCAATTGCTGTGACCGATAACGAATTGAAGTTTTTGGACTTTCGGTAACACTTTCATTCACCATAGCGATATTTTCAACTGACCGAACGTTACGAGGACGTAGTGGTGTCTTTACATCGAGAACAGAACCAGTTCGCTCAAATTTTGCCATTAAATTTCTAATTGCCGTACTGCTGGGAATATGATTCTGATGAAAAACAACGCGTAGTGGACGAATTGTGTTAATGTGCGTAATGGAACGACCATTTTCATAATAAATTTGAACAATTTGGATACGTTCTTCAGTCGTGAAACGTTGCATGATGACTTTTACAAGTTTATAGATGACATATACCAAATATTAGGTTGCTAAGTTACCTTATTTGAAAATAATGTGAAATTTAAATCCCCAAGTTCCTGTTGGGACACCTTTTATAAGAAACAGTATTTTAAAGTTGTTATGATTCATTTTCATATCATTTTCTTAAATACGTTTGACAAAGATTTAAATGTCAAACACGTGTACAATAACTGAAACCAACCAATGATATGCTACGATACCAAGCTTCTCAAAAATATAAGCTAGTACCCCAAGGGGAAGAGGAAGGTATTTTTGTACGGTTAAACAAATTCCGGTTTCAGCAAATGGGACACAGATGGTATACGTACTGTACTGTATTGAACAGTATAGTTACCGTACTTTGATCAAATGGAAAGCAGCTATAATAACGCGTTACCAAGTCGTATAAATGTCAAAGTCGCTCATGTCTTTTATAATGACAGCAATAATATGTCACCGAATAATATGCCAAGAGACAAACAAAACGATTCAAAAACCGAAACAAATTTACACGGAAGTGTCTGATATCGAGGATTATCCTTTTGTCGCTTTAATATTTAGCCCATTAATATGTTCAGGTACGTGCATCCAGCCATATTGGATATTAACTGCTGCAGATTGTCTTTTCATCGATCGACAAAAGATTCAGAGTGCTATTGTTATCATGGGAGTAACAGCATTGAGAAAAACGAACAAACAATTAAGAAATTCAACGAAATTCTACATACATCCAAATTATACCAAGAAATCTAATAATTTAGCTTTGATTAAACTGGCAAAACCCTTTTATATATACGAGAAGGTGGATTATATAAAAATAACCAATAATTCTGGAAAATACTTGAACAAGAGCGTAGTTGCTTTAAGTTGGAATGTTATGAGGCCTTATAAATTTATCAAAATTAATGCTGAACAGTTGACATTAGTTAAGCTGGATTTGTATATTAGTAAATGTGAAGGAATTCATGTAAATAACTACTTATTTTGTGTTAGCGAGGGTAATGGTTCTGAATGTAAAGTCATGCTTGGTGGACCTTTGATATATAAAATTATTTATTTGGAATCCTAAGTCACTTTGACCAAAAACCTTGCATCGATCGTCCACTTTTCTATGTAAACATTTACAAATATCGCTATTGGATATCTTATACAACTCAAAATCTACAAGATTCAAGTTATTCTAGAATATTGAATATGACTTTAATATATTTACTAATTCCAACTTATTATTGCATCTATTTTTATAAATAAATATAAGAAGAGAATTGCATTTTACTTAATATACCTGCTACTTAATTTATTTATTTCATATGAGAAGCGGTGTTGCTACCTACAGTGCGTACAGACCCAGTTCTGGCGAAATGAGAATGGTCGGTAAATTGACGAAATCGGTAGTCCTAACGCACAATTAAGGGAGCCTCTATTTATCGGGTATGCCTTTAGTCAGTAGAGACGGGTGTGGATTGACCAAGACAGAAGGTAGATAGGAAAACCACTTAGTTTTACTTACGGAGGCTCGAGACTAAAAACTGAGAAAAGGGATTGCGCGTTCGTGGGCGCATGCGCTTACAGACTACTAAAATTGAATCAAAAGGACGTCTAAGTTAAAGGAGGAAAGGGATACCTAAACACAAAATAAGAAATTGAAAAATAGTTAACTCGTATATTTTTAAAAAATTTAGAAAAAAACAACAAGTAATTAACAAGTAGTTAACAGGTAATCAACAAATGGCTCAGACGCCGCAATTAGTAAAATGAAATTTAAGTTATGAAAATAATTAACACTAGGATTTAAATATCCAGTATATCAGGTCATTAAATTATTGAACGTATTACAAAAATTTACATAAGTTTATACGGAATCAACTTAAAACGCCAAAATTGGATAAATTAAATATATATTGAATTATGATAATTAGTAAATTAATCATACAAAAAAGGTTTTAAATATATCTATACGTTAATATGCCGTATAACGCTTTTGTTTAATTTTTTGTATATTTACCGCCATCTGGCTCGTTTTTGAAGGACCACACCCGTATTGTTTTCGTTTCATACCAGCTTAGCGGGTCAAATGAAAGATCGCTTTTTTCGGTAAAGTCTCTTTCGTCTGTCAGATGTCACTTATTAAATAATTGCCACCTGATAGGATGAGATTTGCTTTATCTAATAGGCGGTTCGGCTAAATGTCATATACAGATACAGATCTATTTAGAAAGATTTGTATCATTTGTATACATTGCTTCATTAGCTTAACTGACTTAACTAGCTTAACCTATAAATGGCAGAAACATATGTCCTAAGCAGAAGTAAATGCTGAAAATACGAGGTATTGTCCAAGTATACAGTTACAGATATGTAAATTATTTACATGTCTGTTTCATAATTAAGTAAATTAATCAATTTAACCTAGGGTCAAAATTCGTAGTTCGACTGCAGATCTGTTATTGCACCTTACATTTGTTATTACACATACAGTATTTTACAAGTATAGTATTTAAATTTAATAGAAATTACAATTTACTGTGCTCTGATCGCAAGCCTATGATAAGGTGATGTCAGAAAAAATATTATAATATATATCGTGCGTTCCCTGTCTCTAGTTAGCCATAATTTCTAAGTAGCATCAAGAAGCATATCGTAACTTTACTAATATGAATTTCTTAAATGACAATTCCATCTAAATGACAGACGGCTTTAGAAAATTGCAAGGTTAATTGCTAGGTTATAATCTTCCTGTCATGAGTAAATAAAATTCCGTGTTATCGCTTTTATTAGATGACATCACTAATGACATTTACATTTGACAATTCAGAACGGTGCGGTTAAGTTACGACATACCTAAAAATATCGTGGCCAACTCTGACGCTGTTTTCTTTGAACGCACGATATAACTCTAGCATCTCACAAGGTTGTTTCAAAAAAAGAGATCTACTTAATTGTATGAAATCAATTAATTAACCATCAATTAAAAGATCCAACCTCCTTATTGCGTGAAATCAACTAAATTTAATCATTAATTTAATGATAAATTATTTAAGTATAAATTTTTATAACGATAAAAACGTTCATGAATTAATATTATAAAAGTATCAAATAGCGTTAATTATCTGGATAGGTGAACAATAATCTAATAAATTCTTAAACAAATTACGTGTATCACTTAAGAAGCAATTTAACAGATTTCCTAATATATACACGAATTTAACCAAGTTAATATGCCGTTTTAATTAGCATTTAAAATTAAAAATCGTAATTATAGCAAATAAAATATCTGCGAGAATTTTCAAGTTCACTGCATTAAAAAAAGGTCTTGTACAAAGTACCTCATCGACTGTAAGATGATGTTTTGGCCTTGACTTTTTGGCACGTTGAATGGTTGTTTATCTGATTTTTCTCTTCGAATTCCAAATATTATAAATTTCCAGCGAATGGACAGACAAGAGAAAATCTGGAAGCCTATACGACGTCCAATTACTCGATAAGGTAATGAGCTTTCTTGTTAAATCCGCAATGGCGTTAATATCCAAAGTACTTAGGGTAGGCGTGGATTATATTTCGATTATCGGAGTACATCAAGAAATATCACCTTCACTCACTGGTCGTTCAAACAGAAGTGCCCATAAGACGCGTCAAGAGCGGCCTTACTGAAGGTCTACACAAACTATACAGAGGGCGCAGCCGATATCATAAAATATATCGTAATAAATTTAAATGCAAAATTTTAATTCAGGGCGGTATAACTTTATCTACGATAAACTTTTAAAACAAAGGAAAATAAACTGTAACGATGTGTGATCATAATAACACATCATAACACACGATCTCGAAACGTTGGTTAACATAACAATTCTTTTACTGGCCGGAAAATGTGCGGGGGTGCTCCATCCTGCATAAAAATTATGTTCTCAATTCCGTGGTGCTCGTTTTGCGGCTGCGGAGTAACATATTCTCTTAATATTTGCAAGTATTGTTCACCATTTAAGTTACAGATACTGCTTCTCCATTCTGCATTTCCTCGTAGAAATACGGGCCAATGATAAAATCAGCTGTAAAACTGCACCAAACGGTGACTTTCTTGTCATGAAGACCTTGTTGAACGATTTCTTATGGATTTTCTGCAGACGAGATTCTACATTTTCGAGTGTTGACTCCACCATTAAGGTTAAATGTGTCTCATCTGTCCATGTGTATCTTTAAGTACCTACTACTTTCTTGTTCAGGTTTACTACGTAGGACAGGTATGCTCCTCGTCGTTCCAATCATATTGTTACGAGACTAGTAATCTGTCGAACCAACTAGATGACTCTAAGATTCGCGAAACACATCGGTATTATCCCCGAACAATGTGGTAGGTTCTCGATGTTAGGTAATTCGTATAAATACAACGCATCGCCCGCTATCGAGGCAGTTAAGTTTTAACTACGGACAAGCGAACGTTATATTGTTTTAATTGTAATCTGTGAAGAATAAATATTTCGTCGTTCGAACTTGGCATCTACCTACGTAACAATATAATATCAATTTTGACATTGATAAATCAGGCCCCAGTAAAAAACGTAGTCATAAGGTTGAAGATGAAAATCGACAGTTTCAAGGTATTTGGACCGAAAAAGACTTTTTTATTTCATCGCATAACAAAAGTGTCTGTTTAATATGCAAGAGTAGTGTTTATAAGGAAGAAATACAATGTGAAACCCAACATCATACTTTTACTAAATTAACCGGCGAAAATCGAACGCAAAAAATTTCCACTTTGAAAAGGGAACTAATGGCCAGCAAGCTATGTTTACGAAACCAATTCAAGACGCTGAAACAGCTACTGAAGTTAGCTTTGAAATATCTCGAATAATAGCGAAAACTTGTCGGCCTTTTAAAGATGGTGAGTTTGTTAAGCAGTGTGTAGATATCGCCGCAAAAAAATGTGTCCGAAATATGCAAAGTATTTTTCTATAGCACTCGACGAATCTACAGATATAAGTTCCAATGCTCAACTCTTAACCCTTTCGCGCCGATGACCGTATTTTCCCGCGCGAAAAAATTGTGACCAACAGTCGAAGACTTTTACCCAATTCATTGTATTTAGGCGACGAGTGTCGTACGAAGCCGTCCGCTGCTGTTTTATGTATTACATGTGTTTATTTGAAGTTATAGACAAGTTTAAACTTGCAGGTTATTCTATTTTTCATGTGTGCATTCGGCAGTAGCAGTTCTTATTTCATACTGTGTACAGGTTTTCTTTTTAAGTTGTTTACTTTATAAGAATCGGTGTTTATAGATTTACTAATATTTGTAGTTTCAACAAAACATAAAAGTAAGTAAAATACCTATATAACGTATATAATATATATGATAATATTATATTTTTGTAGAAAATGTCTCAAAATCGAACGAAATATTTAACGGAAAAAGAACTTGAACGTATTGCCCTTGATATGATGGAAGATGACACATTAGAAGACGACAATGCGGGAATTAGTAGTGGCGAAAGTGATTCCGACAAAGAATTGAAGGAGATAGTGAAGAAGAAATTATCGATGGAGTAGACGAAGGACTTCACATGGAGGTACACACCAACCTGGACTCCTCATGAATATGATTTTGATGAAAGTAATAGTGGTATTCAAAACAAAAATATTACTAACGAATCAACAGCTCTAATAATTTTTCAAGAATTTCTGAGTGAAGAATTAATTAACAAAATATTATTGGAATCTAATAATTATTATAAACAAATAATTGAGAAAGATGCTAATATGAAAAAGAATATGAGAAGTTTAGAGGCTGATGAGTTCATGTGTTTCCTAGGACTAACATTACTTATGAGTAGAGTAAAAAAATTGGAAGTTCATGAATACTGGTCAACAAATACCCTAATAGAAACCCCTATGTTTACTAAAGTAATGAAAAGGGACAGGTTTAAATTCATAATGAAGATTCTACACTTTTGTAATAACGAAGAACAAACTAATGATAGACTGTGTAAAATTAGTTCCATAACAACAGGAGTAAAAGAAATTTGTCAAAAAAATTTTAAGCCGTACCAAATCTCTGCATCGATGAAAGTTTACTACTATACAAAGGTAGATTGCTTTTCAAGCAATACATCCCATCGAAACGCAGTAGATTTGGAATAAAAATGTTCATAATAAGTGATTGTAAAACTGCATATGTATTAGATTTCATTATCTACAGTGGTTCAACCACTGAAATTACAAATCAGAATCCTGAATTAGGAAAGTCGGGACAAATAGTTTTAACTCTTATGAAAAATTACCTCTATAAGGGACTTTCTTTATATGTGGACAATTGGTATACTAGTCCATTATTATTTAAATATTTGCATCAACAAGAAGTAAGTGCTTGTGGTACTGTTAAAAAAAATAGGAAATACATGCCAGATTTTTCACAAAAATTGCGAAAAGGAGAAGTAATTTTTAATTCGTCTGGACCAATCCTTGCAATAAAATGGTGCGATAAGAGAGAAGTTCATATGTTAACAACCATGCATGAAATATCAATGACCGTTACGGCAAAAGTTGATAAAGCAACAAAAGAAAATGTTCAGAAACCTACTGCAGCGCTCGAATATAATAAAAATATGGGTGCCGTGGATAAATTGGATATGATGCTAAGTGCTATAAAAAGTACCAGGAAAACCATCAAGTGGTATAAAAAAGTCTTTTTCCATCTTGTAGATATTTGCATCTACAATTCTCACATTTTATATAATATTCAAAAAAAGATGCAGACTCCATTAGCAGATTTTCAACTTGAATTAATTCAGCAAATATTTGAAAAATACAACAACCTTAATAAATCTATAACAATAGGTCGAGCTCATGTTAACAATCCATTAAGATTAACAGGACGGCATTTTGCTAATAAAATTCCTACAGAAGAAGGAAGTAAGCAGAAAGTAAGAAGATGCGTTGTCTGTAGCAAGCATAAACTGAGAAAAGAAACCTCATATTATTGCAAGGATTGCAATGCACCTCTTTGTGCAATCCCTTGCTTTGAAATTTATCATTGTAAGCGTACTTACTAAAAAAAATGTTAATTTTAATTAGGTACTCTTATTATATTGAAATAAAGAATAAAATTTATAAGCTATATTGTTCTTATTTTTACTTTTCTATTAATTATGAAATTTAAACATACGTTTCTAGTTAAATACAATATTCAAGTAAAGACGCCGGTGAACGTACTTTTCCGATACATGTATGCTATAACGACGAAGACCGTACGATTCCGAAACCTCATAAATAGCCCGTCTTATGGGCATTGCTAATGGAAAAATAGCCCGTCGCGAAAGGGTTAATATTTTTACGAGGTGTAACGCAAAATTTTGAAGTGAGTGAATAATTGATTGGTATGAGTTCTTTGACAAGTCAAACCAAGGGGAGTGACATGCTCAAAGCTCTTCTGGAAAAATGTTCTATAATGGATTTGGATTTAACGAAATTATCTGGAATTACGACTGACTGAGCACCTTCAATGGTTGGAAGTAAATCTGGGATAATAACTATGTTAAAAGAGTATTTACAAACTAAAAACATAGACACCAAGGAATTACTGTAGTTTCATTGCATTATACATCAAGAGGCCCTCTGTTCAAAATTATTGGGATTTGAAAATGTGATGAAAGTTGTAGTACCTACTGCAAACTTGATAAAATCACGAGGTCTCAATCACCGACAATTCGCACAATTTCTTGAGGATATTGAAAGCGAATATGGTGATCTCCTGTTTTACACTAAAGTAAGGTGGCTAAGTCGTGGGTTGTCACTAGAGCGGTTTCTTAACTGATTGAAGAAATCAAAATATTTCTGGCGGAAAAGAAAAAGGACGTCTCCGAACTCGACAACCCTGATTGGCTGTGTGAGTTAGCGTTTCTTGTAGATATCACAAATTACTTGAATGTCTTAAATACGCCACTCCAAGGCAAAGATCAATTGATTTCGCAGTTATACTCTCATTTTTCGTCCTTTCAATGCAAATTGAGTCCTTTCAGGACACAAATCAATTCAGCCAATTACAGCCATTTTCAGAACTACAAAAAATTATGGATAAATTCAATTAAACTGATGTCTATTTCGCTTATGTTGAAAAAATTTATATTTTAATACAAGCTTTTCATGATCGTTTTCTAGACTTCAAAAAAGTTAAACCTCTATTAGACATTTTAAGCAATCCTTTCAACATTTCACCCGAAAATGCATCGGAATCAACACAGCTGGAATTGATAGACATGCAAAATGATGATAATTTACAAAACAAGTTTAATGAAGGTAATTTACTCAACTTTTACCGTTGCGTTGACAAAACCGCTTATAAAGAGTTGCGAATAAATGCATTGAAATGCGCAAGCTTATTTGGATCGACGTATATTTGTGAGCAAACGTTTTCAGTGATGAAACTTAACAAAACAAAAAATCGAAAGCGTCTGGCAAATGAAAATCTGGAAGCAATTTTACGTGTGGCGACAAGTAATGTGGAGTCAAACATAAACAAAATTGTTAGGTCAATGCAATGTCATGCATCACAATAATAAAACATGAAATATTACATTGTAGTGATTAGATTACATTACGATTACATAATTACAACAAACATTTTTGAATGTTCTTTTATTTTTATCATTTGTAGTAATTCATACTATTTAAAAATAAAAATATTTGTGTTAATAAGTATTCTATGTAGTCGCCCGTCCTTGGCTTATAATTTTCCCGAGTGGCCCCTGTTCCCTATAAGTCTGTGCTCCCTGTTATAGACCCACGTATGGAGAAACTTTTAAATGAAAAATAAATGCAAATATGCCTACAATTTCTTTTCTTTGCATGTGTACTTATTGTAAGCAAAATGTTCATAATAAATGACTTTTTCTCATAAAATGATTTGTCATTATTGTTTAGGCTACTTCGCGACTACCCTTTAATATCACCCCCTTGGGGGTCGCCCGAAACGGTACATTATAGCATCCCTTGTATTTATTAATTTGTTCTAATAATAAAGCATTTCGTTAACCATTGAGTATCGCGTGCCCTTTTTCACTGTCAAGGCGGGTTTCTGGTATTTACTAAGAAAAATAGAAATAATACGTAAAGCGAGAAGGCAACTGTTTATATTACACACTATTTTGGAAGCATCGTTGTAATGGGACATTTAAAATTGATGTTAACGCTAAAAGTATTATCCCTGTTGAATACACAATGAACTGTACCATGTCAGAAGACAAAGAATAACAATTTTATGTGTTAACGCAGGCTGTACGCATACTCTGACAGCTATGATCTATGATTCATAAAAAAGTAACAAAAGCAATACGGCCGAAGCCGAACGTCAACTGCAGGAACAAAAGCAAAAGCATAATTACTTCGATTTATTGTTTCAATGATAAATCGAACAGTATATTTCACGCAATCTGACACTGGAATTTTTTTATTCGAAGTAATTGTAGGTAATTTATAAAAGTTCAAATTAATTCGTTACTAGTTTTTTTTTTGTTTTTAAGGTTTTTCCCACTTTGTCACGTTCCGATAAATCGGCCGAATCTATGTTTCCAATTAAATTACGTGATGTACGGAGTTTGGTAGTTGAAAAAACTACCTGTTATTTAATTAGCTACTCCATGAATCTATGTTGTAATTATTTAGTAGTTTGTGATCTTTACTTTTCTGAAGAAAGAAAGAAAATAAGATTAACGAACTACAAGTGTCCGTAAAAGGTCTTTACAAAAACGAGGCAAGATAAATATCAATGCACGTAATTGACCGTTAGTGACGTAATATATTGCGCGTTTGCCAAGGTAATTTGACAATCATCTATGGTTTGTCCTTGTCAGTGAATAAATGAACATTAGGTTATGTTTAGCGACGTTCTCAATAATTTGACAATTACATATGATTTATCCTTGTCAGTGAATAGATGAACATTAGGTTATGTTTACCAACGTTCTCAATAATTTGACAATTACATATGATTTGTCCTTGTCAGTGAATAGATGAAAATTAGGTTATGTTTAGCGACGTTCTCAATAATTTGACAATTATATATGATTTGTCCTTGTCAGTGAATAGATGAGCATTAGGTTATGTTTTGCGACGTTCTCAATAATTTGACAATTACATATGATTTGTCCTTGTCAGTGAATAGATGAACATTAGGTTATGTTTAGCGACGTTCTCAATAATTCGACAATTATATATGGTTTGTCCTTGTCAGTGAATAGATGAACATTAGGTTATGTTTAGCGACGTTCTCAATAATACATTTGTCATTGTCGTTTGACGGAACATAATGTCATTGCTAGGTGATCATAAAGTGATACACGCTCATAGGTTAGAATTATCTGACATTTGATATAAAACCAAATACAAATTTCTGCACTACTTCTAATTCTGCGCGAACTTACCCCTCCTCGCGCCAACTTAATTGGCGTTTGCTTTAACAAGTGTTCATTTGAAAAGTCAATCTAGTAGCATGTGATTTACTGAGAACATTTTGAAGTATGTCGTAAATTAAAATTTACTACTTAACCTACGAAGTCGTATATTTTGACAGTTTCATACATACAAATAAATAACAAATAATAGGTATTTATTGAAAACTGTAACAAATGTTGAAAATGTTGTCCTTCAAGATCAATGCACTTTAAAATCCTCCGTTCAAAATTTCTGATGATATTCTGCAACATTACTGGATTGTTATTAATTTCCATGCATTTCTGTTCGATTCTCTGTAGCATATCGTTCAAATTCAATATAGGTGTTCGAAATATGTTATTTTTTAGATAAGGCAACAAAAAGAAGTCGCAAGGTGTCGCCAGGCAATTTCAGTATTTCGACTAATTATACGCTCATCAAAAAATTCTCTTAAATAATATAAAGATTCTGCAGTATAGTGACAAGGTGCTCCGTCTTGTTGGAAATATGCTTTGAAGTTCATCATCATGCAACTGATTAACAAATGGTTTTAAAATTTCCGTACGGTACCTTTGAGCAGTTAACGTTCCCTGAAAAAATATTGGTCCAATGATTCGCCTTTGGCTTATCGCTTCCCAAACACAAATTTTCTCTGGATGTAGCGATTCTTCATTAATTACATGTGGATTTTCACTACTCCAAATTCTTGTATTTTGTGAATTTAGGTATCCCGTTTTATAAAACCATGCTTCATCAGTAAAGATGACTCTTTGCGAAAGTTTTCCATTAGTGTTCATATTTACAAACCAATTACAAAACTGTAGTCTACGTGGGTAATCAATTTCTAACAATTCTTGTACTGCTGTGACACGGTATGGATAAAGTTGCAATCTTTTTTTAATAACTTGTGAGTTGTACCAACAGAAAGGTTTATTTGTTGACTCAAATGTCGAACAGATGTTTGTGGTTCATTTTCCATTATTTCTTCAACACGATTGACAACTTGAGGTGTACGTTTCTTAACTGCTCCGCTGCCTGATTTTCTTAAGAGACTACCAGTTTCAGAAAAAAGTTTTAAAGTTCTATCCAAAGTATTCTTAAATTGTATATAATCTATTACAAAATGTGGAAACTCAACTTGAAATTCTACCATGCAATCTTGAACTGAATAAACCCATAAACCATCAATTTTATTACCACTTCGAAAATAAGCCTGGACTAAAAAAATTTTATGTTCTAAAGTGAAAGCCATTTTAAAACTTTCAATTTATTTAAACCAGAATCGACGCACGATTATTTTATGCACTAACTGATATTTTTAATTGACATTATCAAATGTCATTTGAATTTACGTTTACGGAACAACAAACACATACTAATATATTTGCGCCTTATTCTATCAATATTTCAAAGTAACCTAGATTGACTTTTCAAATGAACACTTGTTATATATATATGCTATGACATTATGGAATAAACATATCCACGTATCTATCTTTTAAACAAAATTTAAATTTTCTATAATACCGAACACATATTTCTAACGTAATATTTATTTTTATTTTATTGTAAAGACACTGACTTTCCTATTTCATTTATAATTGTTTATTCACTCATATCACTGTCACTTGAGTCACTTTCTCCGAGGTGTATGATTATTGGGTTGATATCTTCTTTATCAAATCCTACCTCCCTATCCCACCACTTTAAAATTTCTTTGTCTGTGTGACGAATTGCAATTTCCAACGTTGTCTTTGTGATGGTGCTTAAGGCTTCTTCCCACATCTTAATACATTTGTCAGCCCCAAACCCATCTCGACCAATGTGTTTATTATAATACAACTTCGTGATTCCCCAAATATTTTCTATAGGGTTAAATATGCAATGATAAAGAGGTAGTCGCAGAACTTTGTGACCACATATGATTTTTGAGGCTTGTTCCTATAATTAAATATACGTGCAAATGAATTAAAATAAATATACTTACAGTGAAACTAAATGAAGCAATTGTGTTTTTCACATATCAGCTTCGAAGGAAATCTTATAATTTCGTAGCCAGTTTTGAATGTTTTCTTTTTTCCAGCTTGTGGTAGCACATTTGATTGCTAATTTACTATGATAACTTACGTTATCCATAACTATCATAGATGGCTCTTTAAGACGTCTTAGAAGCTGATTCTCAAACCAATTAATAAAATTTTCATAGTTCATTTCTCCATGATAGTCAAAGTTCTTAGTGTTCGAACTAAATATCAGGGATGCATCAGGTATGAATCCATTGACATTGCCAGCATGTAAAATGATGTACCTACAATGCAATTTACAAATATTTATAACATAAGCTTTTAATATATGAATATTGTATTTGTATGCACCTTTTGCCTCCAGGTTTTATTCTCTTAACACTTTGTTTCGTGTTGTCCCATTTTCGTAAATCCAAGTTTCATCTAAAAAGACATAATGCCTTATAATTGGTGCGTAAATTTTTAACATATGATTGCAGAAAAGTAACTCTAGCATTTGCTATGTGAGGCAATTCCATCAATCCTTGTCGAGGATTATCTTTGCTCCAACGAAAACCTATTTCTTTTAAAATAGTCCCTAGAGAAGAGACACTTCCATGAAATATGTCTCTATCCTTCAAAATTTGTAGCACACTATGCCGTGTAATGTGTTGTTCTAAAATGTTGATTTGCTTTCGCATCAGTAAGGGATTCATTGTTTTTCACTGCTTGTGTGATTGTACTAACAGAAGATATGCTGATATTCAAAGCTGCGGCAACACGCTAAAATTACAAAAGTTTTCATTCCTTGAACACTATATTTATGGAAATACACCACTTACTTCCCTTACTGCCTCAAAAGGTATCAAAGGTTGTCCGTGAATGCGGATACTGTCACGCTCTTGATCAAAGAACGTTATTAACGATGCAACCCTTTCTTTAGCTTGTTTACGCGTATACTTAGGCATTTTAGCGCAATACCATCACCAAATATCGTGAATATTTACTAGAAGTTCCAATAAGAACTAATTTTGATAAAATATGTAATATCGTAGACAAAATAGGCGTTGAATAAACTATTATAACCTAAACGAACGGCACAAGCACAAAGCAAATGTCAGAAATGTCTGACAGATACAAAGCGACAACGATGTACTTTCATACCAATATATGAGAATAACTCGGTTTGCGTTTATTGATAATAGTGTTTTAAAATAATTTAATTAATTATTGAGGTGATGATATGCGCCAAAGTGTAGCAATCTCAATCATTTACACCTTTATCTATCAATTACAAAACACAATTTACATATATTATGGACAATGGTAAATACGTATTTTAGAGCTGCTAGTGTGACGTAATAATACGTCATAAAATATGTGCATCGATATTTATCTTGCCTCAACTATACATATTCCTTATATCGGGTGTCCGTTTAATACTGAAGCTGACAGTTTATGTCAAATTTTGGTTAAGTTAGCACTACTGTACTTGATTTCGACCGCAACAATTAACATTAGCGTCTTATACGGTAATCAAATTTCACGTAAATATAAAAATCGATAAAATTAAACACAATACTCCTACTTTTTGAAGTGTGCGTACCCAAAATTTACTAATTAACACGTCAAGGTCCAACATACACACAAAATTTTATGCACTACCGTTTTAATAATCCTTTCATAAATAATAATTCTGATAAATTATACATACTGTCAATTAAATTCAAATTGACACGTCATCTATCATTGTCTGTCATCTTTTTTACATAAAATTTTACATCGTAGGTATCATACGGTCTTAAATTAATAAAATGCAATGTTTCTATGACAATTTTGTCAACAAAGCGAGAATAAGTAATTGCCATTATTATTGTCAATTTCTTATAATTGTAAGTAAATCAGTTTTTATCTATAACGCAGGCCTACAAAAAAAAAATTTTTTTTTGGTGCATCTCTGTTTGTTTGAATTGTCGATAAAGTAGGTAATGTACAGTATATTGAGATACGTCATTTTAACTCATCAGCTCTAGTTTACCTACTACCCTCATTGTGAATTGTTGTCGGTCTTGTTATGGTCTTGTTCGTAACTAGTCATTTTTACAATATCATCGATAAAGTTTGTGTTACTATTTCATTATGGCTAGTACGTCCAGACGTTGTGTTAATGATCCTGATATATTTTGTTATGTTTGTGGTGAATACATACTGAAAAATCAGCGTAAATCGATTACAAACACAGTGCGTAGTTTGTATTTTGCTTACTTCGGTATTGAAATTCTACACCAAGATAAAGTGTGGGTGCCTCATAGTGTTTGTAAAATATGCGTTGAACATTTGCGACAGTGGGAGAGAGGGAAACGTAAGTCTTTGAAGTTTGGAGTGCCTATGATATGGCGAGAACAAAAAAATCATTATGACGACTGTTACTTTTGTATGATTAATATAGTGGGCATCAACAAAAACAAAAGCCATAAATGGAAATACCCCAATATTTCTTCAGTACAAAGACCTGTTCCTCATTCAGAAAATGTTCCAATACCAACTTTTCACCAGGTAGTGCAGCAATCTCGGGAGGATGAAGCTGAAATACCTATTTCTTCCCAAGTAGATGATGACTTTCAATACTGCGGAATAACATCAGATCCTAAGCCATTTTCGCAGAATGAGCTTAGTGACCTCATCAGAGACTTAGATCTTTCGAAGGAGCGTGCTGAGTTACTAGCGTCAAGATTAAAAGAAAAAAATTGTCTTTCCTCAGATGTTCGAGTGTCTACATATCGCACGAGAGAGGGAAAGTTATTGAAGTTTTTTTCATCTGATGAATATTTTGTGTATTGCTGTAATGTGAGTGGTTTGCTGGCTTTCATGGGTTTAACGATCTATCAGCCCAATGAATGGCGTCTCTTTATTGACAGTAGTAAACGAAGTCTAAAAGCAGTTCTTCTACCTAATGGAAATAAATATGCTCCCGTTCCAATTGCTCACTCAACATGTGTAAAAGAAGAATATGAGGTAATTTCAAATATTTTACAAAAAAGAAAATATATTGAACATAACTGGGTGATCTGCGTCGACTTGAAGATTAATTAAATAAAAGGTTAATTTTTTATTGGGTCAACAGAGTGGTTATACTAAATATCCATGTTTTATTTATCTCTGGGACAGTCGAGCTAAATCACGTCATTGGACTGCAAAAAATTGGCCTGTGAGAGATGCTCTTGTTGTTGGGGAAAGAAATGTTACAAATGAACCCTTAGTTTCAAGACAAAAAATTATTCTTCCGCCATGGCATATAAAATTAGGGCTAATGAAGCAATTTGTTAAGGCTCTCGATAGAAATGGTCAATGTTTCCAGTTTATTTCTCACAAATTTCCTGGTTTAAGTACTGAAAAACTCAAAGCAGGTATCTTTGATGGTTCTCAAATTCGTAAATTGATGAAAGACACAACTAATTTTAAGACTTGTATGAATGATGTGAAGAGGCTTGCCTGGCAATCTTTTGTAGCAGTTGCACAAAATATCCTCGGAAATCATAAGGCTGACAACTATGTAGAACTAGTAGAAGAAATGCTGGTGCTATTCAAAGATTTAGGCTGTAATATGAGTATAAAATTACACTATCTCAATAGTCATCTACATCATTTTCAACACAATTTAGGAGATCTAAGCGAAGAACAAGGGGAACGTTTCCACCAAGACCTAAAAACAATGGAGAATAGATACCAAGGAAGGTGGGACAGTCATATGATGGCTGACTATTGCTGGGGAATCATGCGAGATTGCCCGAGTCAGTTTCATTCTAGAAAATCACTCAAAAGACAATTTCTTGATGTTTAATGTCAATAAAATATATATTTTTTCGTGAATTGTGTTTCTTTTTTTTTCGGGAACTAGAGCTGACAGAAGAAAACGGGTAACATTTTTGATATCGCCATGTAAGACATACTTAAAATCGGGTCTAAAATCTCCGGCACCAAAATGGTTGTAGGCCAGTGTAATGGATTGTAGTGACGAAGAAACAGTTTACAGTACACCACCAGAAACATCTAAAGCCGCAGATAAAGCACAATTAATTGTTAACCGGTGCAATATACAGAATTTTAAAAGCAGTAACTATACAGAAAATGTATTTCTTGCATATTTTCTGGAAAAATCCTAATGCCGTAAGCCCTCATCTATGTGGTCATACTATTCAATGTTGAAGACAACTGTAAATTTGGATAATAATATAGATATCAGTAAATATTCAATATTAATAGACTTCTTAAAACTAAAATCAGACACTTATAAACCTAAAAAATCTAAAATTCTAACCAGAGAAGAAATGGACTATTATTAAACGATGCTCCAAATAATTTATATCTTATGGTAAAAGTAAGTTACACTATTTGTCCTTTTTTAAGTTTCGACCAATATGTTAATCGAAGTATGTTATATGTTGCATTAATTTTTGGTGTTTGTGGAGTGTGTCGTCGAGAGGAATTAGTAAATATTACAACGGACGACATTCAAGATATAGGATCAACTCTATTAGTAACCATACGATCTTCGAAAACTACGATTGATTGTATTTTCAATGTGATTGACAAAGAGCAGACGTTATCAAGATATCTCGATATTTATAGAAGATACGCTTCGCTACGCCCTAAAAGTACTAATCACAGACTTTTTTTGTGCATTATAATAATGGAAAGTGTTCCAGTCAATTTGGTCAAATAGCAACCTATTTAAAGCTGTCTACTCCAAAAGACTACAATGGCCACTGTTTCAGACGTTCCTCAGCAACTCTGTTAGCTGATGCAGGCGAGAATATACTTAACATAAAACGACATGCTGGTTGGAAATCTTCAACTGTGACGAAAGGATACATTGAAGATTCTGTGACAAATAATAAAAATTGACAAAAAGATTGTAAATAGTAATATGCTTTCCGCTACTAGCTTCAGTGAACCTGAAGATAATGGCAATTTTAAAAATGAATTTCCGAATATGAGTACTGATTCTTTTGAGCCTATACCTTCCAGCAGTAAAACGAATTGTGTTATTAAAAGTTTGTAGCCAATTACAACAAAACGAGACAATAAATCCTAACACCACCATAAAGAATTATTCAAATTGTATTTTTTAAGTGGAAAAATTATGTAATTCGTAATTTATGTTGTCTAGATTGTTCTGATTTATCTGCTAAATACTTTAAATTATTAAATACACACTATTATACGTAATAAATCTGTTTTTATTAATATACCGTGTTTTTATTTATTATAAACGGTGAAAATCTAGTTTATCGCCCGCAAAATCTAGTTTATCGCCCACGGGCGGTAAAGTAGTCCGTTAGCGATAATGTGACACTTTGCGCCCGCCAATGTGATTCATAAAATGTACTTTATAGCTCGGTAGTGCATAAAAATAATTTTAGTAGCGATAAATTGTCCCACGAAAACTGTCGTAGCAATAAATTGTCGCTGCGGTGAATTGTTTGCGATTAATTGTCGTGCGATGTAAAATATCGTGCGTTATATTGAATGTAATTAAAAAATCAGCGAGAACTGTTCATATAACCAAATCTTTGTGTATTAGTATATTCACACTTGATAAAGTACTGAATAAAATTAACAAAATAGTATATCTAACATTTTATTCATTGTACTAAATGCTATAAGAACTGTTAATTAACTTTGCTCAACGTTGCATTGGCAGCGACAAAACATATACTTTCTTTTAAATGTATAACCTTAATCTCCGGCTTTAACATATTAACTATACTAAACCGATGTCTGTCACATTTTCTATTTAGTAAAAGCTTAGAGCGTATCAAAATTTGCCAAACAAACGTGGTTTCATTCTAATTATCAACGAGAGTATAAAGGCACGTCTGTCAGTCTGTTACCGGTAATTACCGGTAGGGTTCGCAAGCCAATAAATAAAATAATCCTTGCATAGGGGTTTCAAATAAACTAGATACAGAATTCTGTGGTTTTGTTGACATGCGTTTTATTTACAAAATCTAATTGGTTCATCCGCAATTCGTTGCCAGCGTATTCATATTTAATTAGGTTTAAATATAACTGAATCCACTTTGATTTTATTGCGACAATTCAAACCGCTGGCTTATTTGAATAATTAGTTTAATAACACAGGCCTGCATTTTTCAAAACTTTGAAAGTTGATTTAAAAATTTTTTCTAGTTTTCTAGTAATTGGATAGCGCTGATTTCAAATCTGCTTTTATTTTTTTTTTGTATCGGTAAGGTTATTTTTCAAACCAGTAAAATCAAAAAATATAGAAAAAAGACGATTTATTTCATTTATAAGCTAGTTTCATATTATATTAAAATACAAAAATATATACATATAAACTATTAGAAATAGTTATTTATTCTTTATGCTTCTTAAAAAAACGTTTTCGTTTTTCAGAAAAGCTTCGTTTGGTTGTTTTTCTGTCATATTCAGCTAAAGGAAGATCTTTTCTCAATGTCCAACAGTAATCGGTCATCATTTTTGTGTCCCAGCGCCCTTGGTATCTTTTTTCCATCTCTTTAATAACTATTAAGATAAAATAAAACAAATTTTATGAATTTCACTTTTTAATTATCACTGTAACGAGTCGTTTCGCACCAACCTGGGCTTCGTCAGACATATAACTAACTTATTTACAAAATATTTTTTTATATTAAACACAAGTAAACAGTAACAAGCAAAAACACATGTTTTATTTTAAAAAAATAGTCAGAGGGATGGGTGCTTTTTATTACGGGATGTCTATACAAAACTTTCGCTACGGTTTATAAAAAAATGTACAGTTCTTAAGAAATAAAACTAAAGGTTTACATTATATTACAGGGATAAAGAATTCTATGGAAAAATACAAAAATACTATACACTATGTAACTGTCAGCAAATCAAATAAATAGATTAAGTAAGGGTGAATTATTTGTTTCTAATTGATCATTTAAGATCTTGTCAGTTCTCTTTATTTTATTAATTTCCAGTGACTCTAATAAATTAAGTTTTTTTCCCTAATAAAATAAAGAGAACTGACAAGATCTTAAATGATCAATTAGAAACAAATAATTCACCCTTACTTAATCTATTTATTTGATTTGCTGACAGTTACATAGTGTATAGTATTTTTGTATTTTTCCATAGAATTCTTTATCCCTGTAATATAATGTAAACCTTTAGTTTTATTTCTTAAGAACTGTACATTTTTTAATAAACCGTAGCGAAAGTTTTGTATAGACATCCCGTAATAAAAAGCACCCATCCCTCTGACTATTTTTTTAAAATAAAACATGTGTTTTTGCTTGTTACTGTTTACTTGTGTTTAATATAAAAAAATATTTTGTAAATAAGTTAGTTATATGTCTGACGAAGCCCAGGTTGGTGCGAAACGACTCGTTACAGTGATAATTAAAAAGTGAAATTCATAAAATTTGTTTTATTTTATCTTAATAGTTATAATGGAATTTCATCAAGTAAAGGCCGAAACAATCATATATCTCTTTAATATCCTGGTGAAATCTTTCTTCTTGCTCTTCACTCACGTCCCCAAGGTTTTCTGGGAAATAGTCCAAATGGGAATGTAAAAAGTGAATTTTTATGCTCATATTGCAACCAAGAATCCTGAATTTTTGTTGGATATTTTCAACGATCTCAACATAGTTTGTGTCTTTATAATTTCCTAGAAATTTATGTACAACTTCGTTAAAAGCATGCCGTGCATGTTTTTCCTTATCTTCCATTACATTTTCAAATTCTTGATCTTTCACCAAGCTCCTAATCTGCGGACCTACAAAGATTCCCTACTTTAATTTTGCCTCTGACATAGTCGGAAATGTTTTACACAAATATTTAAAACAATTTCCTTCTTTGTTTAATGCCTTAACAAATTGTTTCACAAGTCCAAGTTTTATGTGAAGCGGTGGAAGTAACACTTTTTGAGGGTCAATAAGACTTTCGCGAATTACATTTTTGATTCCAGGTGTTAAAGTCAGCCTTTGTGGACAGTCTCTCTTTATTCAATGCTGTTCTCGATTTCTGCTATCCCACTCGCACAGGAAACATGGAAATTTAGTATATCCAGACTGCTGACCCAAGAGAAGGCCTAAAATTTTTAAATCTCCACACACTTCCCAGTTGTGATTTTCATATTGTATTCTTAAAAGTAATTCCTGTAAATTTTCATAGTTTTCCTTTAAATGAACAGAATGGCCGACCGGAACAGAAGCAAAAACATTGCCATTATGTAAAAGAACAGCTTTAAGGCTCCTTTTTGAAGAGTCGATGAAAAGTCTCCAGTCAGAAGGTGTGTACTCAGGAGATCAGCAATTGCTTGGCAGTACACGAGTGGTCCGTGTTGTGCAAAATATTGTACAAATCCAGCCTCACGATTTCTATACTAAGATAGTTTCTGGGGCAAGCAAATTTTTTTGTTTCAACCTAGACCTCAGTACTTCAGAAAGATCTTTTGAAAGTCCCAAATCTCTTACTAAATCATTCAGTTCGGCTTGTGAAAATAACTGAGGTTGGTTTTGACCTGAGGTTGATGGTTCAAAATCACTATCCATCTGTACGGAGCCGGAAGTTGAAGAGGTTTCAATATCTTCTTGTAGTACTTTGTGGGGGTATAGGTATAGGTACATGATCACTGTGAGGAACTGGTCTGATAGCTGATTTAATATTGTTTGGGTACAAAATATGTTTCAAAGTTTTTCTATTATACCCCTTAATATCACAAAGACAAAAGTAGCAATCTTCATGATGATTTTGCTGTTCTCTCCGAACCATCGGTATTCCAAAAGGAAGGCTTTTTCTATTCCCTTTGGTCCAATGTCTTAAACCTTCTTCACATACCTTACAAACAACGTGCGGTGCCCAATCTTTATCTTGATCTCCTAATTTGATTTTGAAATAAGCATATTATACATTTTTCACAAATTCACCAATTGGTCTCTTAAACTTTTTCAAGACGAAATATCCACAAATATAACAGAAATCATCTGGTTTGTTTTTGCAACCCCGGCTAGACATATTTTTAAGCAATGTTTATTTATCAAATACCACGCACAACACTAAAGACAAATTAATTTTACTTGTTTACTGATCGACACTCAGAGCTATAATGAAGTAAATGACATTAAAATATACATTTTGTTTGGAGTGATAAACTTGAAATCCTTCTTCTCAGTACTAATACAGTGAAAGCATAATAAATAGGATTTAGCAGGTAAAAATTCCCGGAAATCTTGTCCAAAATTAATACATGTAATAAAAGATTTACATCAGGTAATGAGAGCCTATTTAACAAATCTCTTTAAAACCACAACAGAAAATCACTTTGGGTTAATACCTAAAATTTGAAGTAGTACATTCATTTTAAAATGTATTAAAACGCCTATTATAAGTTTTTTTTTATATTTTTTTCTTTTTCTTTTGTGCAAAAAAAATCTGTAGGTGATAGAGACCAACTGTATTTTAATTAGTTATTGCTATATAAAAACTGAGCTTAACAAACAAAAATCACGTCATCACAAATTTTATGCAGGCCTGTGTAATTCAACTAAAGGAATTATTTAAAACAAGGCTATAATTTTGTAAATTATATTATTAGAGTTACACCAATTTACAAGTAAGGCTATCGGGACACAAAATTACAAACCCATAAGCAAATTATGCAATTTTGCAAAACTTTTAGACCATTTAATATACCATGAAATATTATTACTTATAAAATCTTTACCTGCAACCTTTACCACCCCTATACAAAATCATAAATTTGCATTTGACAGATCTACTAATCACCTAATTCAGCTGAGATTACACAATCTATTTCTGAAGTGTTGGACAATAGTTTACAAGATGAATCTATACAGATTTCACCAAAGTCTTTGATTCAATCGAACACTATTTGTTATTGACTAAATTTGATATATTTGGCATCTCTTTTAGGCTTGTTGAACTTGTAATGTCCCCTGGTCCTGGTCGTAGCTTCATTTCCAAAGCGGACTCATTAGAGGTCGGGTTTATCGGTAGAATAAATAGTACATTAGGGAACGATATATAATAACGTATACAATGTGTCCGTGAAAATGTGGGAAATCTCTCGGATTCAGATAGAACATTAAAAAATAAGATGACAAGTTCCCATAATTTTTTTCCTAGCGGCCCTCCCTACGGAGATACGGCCTCCTAAAGGACGCCACTGGAAATCAATTTTTCTTGAATAACTTTTAAACTACTTATTATAATTTAATGAAAATTTAATATGATAAACAGTAGTAAGGACCTCTTAAAATACTGCCCTTAAATTTAAATTAGCTTGTTTAGTTTACCAGGGGCGGACCAGGTTATACATTTTAATGCTTACATTTTTAACACCCGGTATGATAAGTAGTTAAAAAAAACAAATTTGGATACCTTGAATATTAAGCTAAAGAAAAGGTACTCTTGTTCATTGTCGATAAAATGAACCGTTTTCGAGGAAAAAAAATAAAAGAATTAATGTTTTATTTCTATTAAAAAGAACCATGTTTTTTATTTTTCTTTGTCTGCAACAAAGTGTGATACAAAAGTCTGAAATAAAACTGTTTTCAGTACTAAAAAACGCATTGTTTTTACAAACGTTACTATGGTACCCACGAATTAATAAATATCTTGCATTGACGTGTAAATTTTAAATCTTGTAATCTTTCATATTGTTAACACGTTGATCCTTTATTTCGATATTAATTTATTGAATTTTGAATATCTTGGTAAATTTAATTTGATAATGGGATACACATTTAGTGAGTATGCAGATATGCATCTTATGTACGGTCTTGCTTCTTGCAATGCTTTGGAAGCAAGAAGGTTGTATGAAGAAAGATATCCTAATCGCAATATTCCAAATCAGAAAACATTTCAGCGACTTGACCAACGTCTAAGAGAGACTGGTGGGCGATTCCAGTTAATAAGGTAACATTATTGACTTTCTTTAATGTTTTAGGAAGTTTTGCGAAAAAAAGTACTGATGCTGGTGTGAGAAGAACAGTACGTACGGTGCAATTGGAGGAAAATATTTTGGATACTGTAGGTGATACTCCTTCAATAAGCACTCGAAGATTAGCCGCGCAGCTTAATACGTCAAAAACGACAATTCATGAAGTACTTAAAGAACAGTTGTTTTACCCTTATCATCTGCAAAAAGTGCATCTACTACTTCCTGAAGATTTTCCTCGTAGAATCCAGTTCGCAAACTGGCTGTTAGATCAGCAACGAACAAACGCAAACTTCATTAGCACTATTCTTTTTACCGATGAAGCAGGGTTTACCAAAAATGGTATTGTAAATTTACATAACTCGCATGTATGGGCTGATGAAAACCCTCATGCCACTGTCGTTCATCATTATCAACATCAGTTCCAATCAATTAATGTTTGGGCAGGAATAATTGGCAATTTTTTGATTGGACCATGCGTATTGCCGCCACGATTGAATGGTGAACTTTATTTACAGTTCCTTCAGAACGCTTTTCTGGATTCAATAGAGCATTTGCAACTTGCAAGCCGCCAAAGCATGTTTTTTATGCATGATGGGGCCCCACCTCATTTTAGCGTTGCTGTACGCGACCACCTGAATAACGTCTATCCAAACCGTTGGATAGGCAGAGGAGGTCCCATTGCCTGGCCTCCACGGTCTCCCGACCTAACGCCAATGGATTTTCACCTGTGGGGTCATCTCAAAACCTTGGTGTATTCCTCTCCGGTTGATACTAGGGAGGAACTTTTACAGAGAATCACATTTCATTGTGATGTGATAAGAAACAATGCTGGGTTGTTGTGGCGAGTACAGCAGTCCTCTATTCGTCGTGCCCGCTAGTGTATCAGAGTTCACGGAGCCCATGTTGAACCCACTTATGAAGTTTTTAGTTGATTATGTCTAATTAGCGTATTTAGGTTCAATCGTTGCAAGCTTTAGTGAGTACATTTCTAAACATAATTTTTGTTAAGGTGCCTTTCTGGGACAAAACTGCATTTCTAAGAATCTTTGTAATTTTTTCGCATTAAATAATCTAAACTAAAACTTTTTTGTTCCTGGAATGACTTTTGTATCACACTTTGTTGCAGACAAAAAAAAATAAAAAACATGGTTCTTTTTAATAGAAATAAATCATTAATTATTTTATTTTTCTTTCCTCGAAAATGGTTCATTTTATCGACAATGAACAAGAGTACCTTTTCTTTAGCTTAATGTTCAAGGTATCCAAATTTGTTTTTTTAACTCCTTATCATACAGGGTGTTAAAAATGTAAGCATTAAAATGTACAACCTAGTCCGACCCTGGTAAACTAAACAAGCTATTTTAAATTTAAGGGCAGTACTTTAAGAGGTCCTTACTACTGTTTATCATATTAAATTTTCATTAAATTATAATAAGTAGTTTAAAAGTTATTCAAGAAAAATAGATTTCCAGTGGCGTCCTTTAGGAGGCCGTATCTCCGTAGGAAGGGCCGCTAGGAAAAAAATTATGGGAACTTGTCATCTTATTTTTTAATGTTCTATCTGAATCCGAGAGATTTCCCACATTTTCCCGGACACATTGTATAATAAATAAATAACAATATCATTACAAGTTAAATATCATTACACTAAAGACTGAGGAGTCTAGTCAGTCTTGTGTACCAGATATTGGTACTCAAGACTGACTAGACTCCTCAGTCTTTAGTTTATACAAGGTGGGGAAAAAGTACTATATATCGCTTACAACTTTTGAATGAGCAATTTAATTAAAGCATTTCTTATACAAAAGTAAGTTCATATAATATTTGGCATCACTTGGTAGCATTCGCTTTTTTTTTTTGGAGTTCACTATTTTAATACAAGGCCAACTAACTTTTTTTTCTTAAATAGCGTCATATATTTTTTGGAATATTTAAAAGACATTTTTTTGGAAATATAATGGTATGCAATTTATAGGAGTTTGTACAGGGTGACCCAAAATGACCGAAGGGGTTTGAGTTGATTATAACTTCTTATTGAAGACATAATTTTTAATTTTTTTAAATTTTAAATACAGTATATTAATGGAGAATATTTTTAATTTATTTATGAAAAATTATATCTCGCAAGTGGTGGCCATTTTCTGCTTCGCATATTCGTGCTCTTTCCAAAACATTTTCCATAACCTTTCGCAAAACTTCAGGTGTTATGTTGTTGATTTCGTCGCGTATATTATTTTTTAATTGCCATATGGTTCGAGGCTTATTAATATAGACTTTTCCTTTCAAATAACCCCAAAGGAAACAGTCTGAAGCGGTTAAATCCGGTGAACGCGGAGGCCAATTAAAATCGCTTGTACGGGAAATAATTCGTTCACCAAAGATGTCGCGTAAAAGAGCCATTGTGTCCCTCGCAGTGTGCGCTGTGGCTCCAGCCTGTTGGAACCATACTTGCGGATGATTTTCCACGGCTGGCCTTAAAAAATTTTCCAATATTGTCCGATATCTAACACCAGTGATGGAAACGGCGACACCTTGTTCATTTTCAAAAAAATATGGGCCAATTATCTTTCCGACGAAACACCGCACCAAACGGTACACTTAAGTGGGTGTAATTCTCGCTGTTAAACTACTCTTGGATTTTCCGTAGCCCATATCCTACAGTTTTGCCTATTAACGAACCCATTTAATTGGAAATTGGCTTCGTCGTTCATAATTAAATTATGAATAAAATCATGATTTTCTTCTGCTTTTTGACGAAAATAAATTGCATAATCAAGTCGTTGCTGGTAATCTGTCAGTTTCAATTGTTGGACAAGCTGAATTTTGCATGGAAACATTCTTATTGTATGCAAAATTCTCTGCAGCGACCCTCTTGAGAGGCCAAGTTGTGTCGAACGTCTCCTGGTTGATGTTTCTCCATCATCCCGAATACTTTCCTGTACCCGTTCAATATTGTCATCCGTGTGCACCGTTCGTCGTCTGCCGGCACCAGGAAGGCTCCTTACTGCCCCTTGTTCTCGAAAATTTTCAACCAGACGGTTTATTGTTGACTCTGAGGGTCCAACCCGCACATTAAAATAACGACGATATACACGCTGAGTCAAAACAATGGATCGTTGATTTGAGAAATAAAGTTCAACGATTTTGGCACGTTGTTCAATTGTGTACTGTTCCATTTTAAATTCCCCAAGTCTTCTTTACAAAATACTGGAAAAAAAAAAAAATTATAATAAAAAAGTTATGAGGAATTAAAACCCCTTCCGTCATTTTGGGCCAGCCTGTATATGAAGATTTTCAAGAAAGTGGTCAAAAACTTTTACAATTGTCAAATTATAAAATTTTAATGAAATGAACAAAGAAAACCAATGTTAAAATGAAGTGTTACTGCAATTCGTACAAACAAAAACGGTAAGTTAATTTAAAAACTAGAAAAATAGGAAATTGACAAAATTAATTGTTTAAGTCGTCTAAATGGGCACCATTTACTGCCAAACAATGCCCTAATCGGTCTCTAAACCCCTGCAAAATATTTTGAAGTGCAATTGGTGAAAGTCTGACTTCAGTTTTATTTCTAAGCTGTAAATACTTGAGATTATTAGGTCGATTTCTGTAAACTTCAGTCTTTAAATTGCCCCACGTAAAAAAAAATACAAGGGATTTAAATCTGGAGACCTAGCAGGCTATTCGATAGAACCACTTCTACCAATCCACCTGCCAAGAAAATCCTCATTTAGGTAGGTACTGTCTTACTACTGCTCCATAATTAGGTGGAGCACATATCATTATTTGAAACTAGAGTTCTGGTTGAAATTTTGGGATTCTCCGCAACATCTAATGCTACGCAGCATGTTATGATCCCAAAAGATCGAATAATGGAAGACGTTGAGGTATTATCAAAAGCTCCCTCTATATCCAACAAAACTGCAAGCGCGATTTCCTTATGGCATAGGCTCCTTTGGAGCCGCCCCACTAGGCTATGCAGAGCAGTCTCTCCTGATTTCTACATCAGATATGCTCATTGCAGTGAGCGTAGAGGAAATCTATCCAGAGCTCCTTCTTTAATATGTAAATATATCATTTTTCCATAGTCTTCGACATAAACATTTACCTCATGTACTATATATATTACATCTTACAAAAGCACAAGAAACAGCCTAAAACTGAAAATTATTAAGCTTTGTTTGTAGGAAATGAATAGAGGCCGGATTATATTAAAAAAAAATGAAAATATGCGAATAAATATGCAGATGTTTTAGCCTAAATATGTACTTCCTTATGAAAAATATGCAGGTAAAAAATATGAGGAATGTTAGAAAATGGAATACTGTAGAAAAGAATATTCTATTAGATTTACTACAAGTTTATTTTGAACATTTTACAACATAATTAACTATAAAAACAATTTACAATCACATATTTCTCAAAGTTTTCCACATAATAATTGTGACGCTTTTCTGAAAACATGTATTTATATATTGTCAACGCTTGTTATAGGAGCTTATTTTAAATTAGAAATATCATCTATTGTCAACCCAATATTTTCTACTGAATAACCACACAAAATTTTAGCAATGCCCTTTAACTTTTTAAAACCCTCATTTTTTCCTATTACACCTAAAAATTTTTCATACACGGACTGTTCCACTCCTCCTTTAACATCAAAACATGGCTTTCCAAATTTGTTTCATGTTGTGAAACGCTCTCGATTAGCGACATAAATTGTTTTTCCAACTGCAATATAGAAGTGGAAATAAAATTGTAATTGGTTTTAATAAACGCCAACTGTTGAGGTATTTCTTTACTCGAATACATCTTTTGGGCGTGTATCACAGATTGTGCATCCCTATCAAGATCCATAATAATTGTTTTTATAATAATTCCTTCATAATGATTTGCATGAAAAATAGTAGCCTACAAGCACGTTCCCCATCGTGTGATTACTGGTTAAGGAGGAAGCGGAACACCAGGTAGATGTTGTTTGTAAAGTTGAACTCGTAATGGGGCCTTCAAAAATACTTTCTTAACACTACTAATTAAAGTATTTACCAAGGGAAAATGGTTTCTGACTTCTTCTGCAACATGATTTAGTCCGTGCGCTAAGCAAGTTGTTTGAATTAAATTAAAGCTGTCTTCACCATGTATGGTGCAGCATCCGTCAAAAGCAATAGAATTTTCTATTCAAAGTAAGAAGAAAGTTGCCAGTTCTTCCTGTATAAACCTTGTTATTCTCAAATTATTTGCCTTTTCCAACTGTATGGATGAAATTAAATAAGATGTTGCTGGAACCGATACGTTAAGGATACCAATCATTAAATAAACTATGTATCGGCCCATACTATCAGTAGTTTCATCTACGCATATATAAAGATAATTGTTTGCAACAACCTTCATAATGCTATTCAATGTATCAGAATAATTGAAACATACATGAGTAGGTAAACCCCACCAGTTTTGTATAATACAAAGGTATTTTTAATAATATAAAATATTATTAATTCTTCACACTGGTGTTCTTCACACCAGATTTTTAATAATATTTTATATTATTAAAAATACCTTTGTATTATGCTATTCAATGTTTCTGCATAGATACAGCGAATATATTTTTTTCTTAACAGGCTCTCGTGAGTAATGTTATATTTGCTGATGTACTTTTGTAAAAATAACTTGACATTTAAATTGCTTAATTTATGTAGTGGAATATCTGCCCAAAACATTTGACACAAATCTTCATTAAATTGTTCTTGTTCCGATTTTTTGGAAGTTGATGGCAAACATTGCGGTAATGTTTGCTGACTCTGCTTCCAATTTCCATCTTTTGTTAGTTTTGCAGCATCACTTGTAATCTGCAAAAAAAATATGACATCATCGGTTGTTTTCTTGTAAAATAAATGATATTAAAAGATAAAGGAATAATTAAAAACTTAATTAATTAATAAGAGGAAATTAACTTAAAATTTTACTCACAATCTTTGCAGCATACTACGCAAAACACTTTTTCTCCATCCATACGCAATTCTGAATAAGGTGCAATCCATCCAGGCACAGTCGCTATTTTCGGCATTTTTGCTATTATATATCACAACTCACCAGTTTACACCTCGAAAAGCCAACGTAAAACGACGTTTAAAATAAAATTACTTTCGAACATGGGAATAAATTTCTCCGAATAGCAAAGAAATACATATACTCCTAATTTTCTGGTAAAACGTATTTTTGTATTTATTTGGAAGTTTTAAGGTATTAGTTTTTCCTGGAATTTTGTCTCGACCTGAATGTATGGGAAGAGCATTAATAAATTCTTGGAAACGCTTATCGGAAAAGTAACGGGAAGAGGCTTAATAAAATGCTATTTTTAATTTAAAGAGGGCTGTTTAATTTTTGTTCGTTTGTTACATCCACGACATATTTTTAGTAATACCTATAATAAATTTGATTTAGTAAATAAATAAAACTCGGATACTTAAAATATGCAAAATGACTGAATTACTACAAATATACAAATAATATACAAAATGCATATATTATGCAAATGCAAACTGCATATAATCCGGCCTTTAGTAATAATAAATCATGCATCTATATAGAAATATATTTTAATATTACTTCTTATGCAAAACAATTCACATTAATTCTAAATACTTACCTTTTAAATAGCAACTCAGCCATTTTTTAAAATGTATTCTTCTTAACAGACTTGTTAGAAATGTACTACATATAGTACATTAGGCATACTTGGGCTAAGAACGTGATGCAGTAAATGAAGCAGGACTTATAACGCCACCTTCTGTTATACTCTGTAGTTATAATTTCACGTTTCTGTACATAATTCAGATTACTTTTAAACAAGTACTCGCATTATAAAACAAAAAAACTTTCGCGCCAACCTAATGAGATCATTAAAAATTACGCTGAGGGATTTTTGTAAACCGACAAATTTTTTTGTTTGATTATTGATCAGCATTTAGTCAAGAAAGTTTTACATAAAATATAAATCCTCTGGAATATCATCGTAAAATTTGTATAAAATCGCCTTCCCATAATTCAAAAAGTTACAGAGCTAATTTAATTTTTAATAATTTGACAGAAGCATCTACTTTTAGCATTTTATGTTTGCATCCGGTTCTTGCAATATTCACGAGGTTCCCATTAGATTATGCAAAATGGAATTATTACATAAAACGTAACGTTCTTTCACGGCTAAATGTATAACCTCTTTACTTTTTTATAAATAATCACAAGGCATCGAAGATAAATTCCATTTTTACTTTGAAAATTCTATAATCAAACGAATAGGATACGTTATTCGGCTTCCGTATTGTCTTTACTTCGGAAGAAGATTACGACCGAGATAGAAAAATTTCTATATAAACATACATCTGGATTTCATTGTTCGATAAAAATTTATTTTTATTTCCTGTTAAATTTATCACAACTGTGAGAATCTTCGAACGCCTTCTACAAAATAATAAAATAAGTCAAGTAAAGGAAAACAAGACCGAATGGCGTAATAGAAAATCAATAATCAAGATATATTTTCTACAGTATAACCTCCTTATAATGGACACTGACGGGGATTCCTAAAATGTCCAATATATGGAGGTGTCCAAAATGTGGAGGTGAAAAAAAAAAACGAAAAAAAATATTCATTCTCATATCAATTTAATCACACATAATAAGACGAAAGTCGAAAAAAATTTACAATACTTAATACACATACATACATACATATTTTATGCTAGATTTTACTTGAAATAATCATTAATTGTTGTTTGTCTTGCTTTTTTCATTTTATGTTTAAATATCTCAGATTCACATTCAAGAAGAGCTTGAGAAATATTGTTAGCAATGTTAAAACTGTTAGTGCTTAAGAAATAGTTCTCAAGATCTTTTAATTTTTGATGGGCTTCTGAAATATTTGATATACTAGTTACAAATTCCTCTTCAATCTCATTTTCCATTTCATCACTGATATCAGTAATTTCATCGATACAATCTATAATGGAAACATTAGGATTTTCAGTAAATAACTCATTATCAATTAATGCGTATGTGCTTAAATCTAAATTAGTGATGTTAAAATTGGGAAATAAAAATGCTAATGGTATATTATCTTCTATATCGCACTCTGCACTTAGATCACTGTCACTTTGATTGAATCCGCATTTTTGAAAACAGTTTCTTACGGTCACAGGCGAGAGTTTTTTCCAAGCAGCTGATATCCATATTAATGCAGTGACTACCGTAATGTTTTTGTCTACCATTTCTAGTGAATTTTCAGTATCCATTAACGCCAAAAGCCTTTTTACAAGCATGCTCCGGTAAATTACCTTAAAGTTTTGAATCACACCCTGGTCCATAGGTTGACAATGCGAGGTAGTATTTGGAGGCAGAAAAACCAATTTTACGTTTTCCAATGAAATCTTCGGATGAGAAGTGGCATTATCAAGAAACAAAATTCCATGCCTTTTTTCTTTCTTCATCTTGTTATCAAAGTTCTTTAACCAAGCTGACATAATATCCAAAGTCATCCACGCTTTTTTGTTAGATGTCCATCCTATCGGCAACATATCCACATGAGCTCCTTAAAATATCTAGGTTTCTTACTTTTACCGATGACTAACGGCCATTCCTTATCACCCTCCATATTTGAACACAACAATATAGTTAGTCGTTCTTTTGCAGATTTTCCTCCGGCACATTTATCACTTCTTAACGCAAATGTTTTTGTCGGAAGGGCGCGGAAAAATAAACCGGTTTCATCAGCATTAAAAATATCTTTCGGAGAGTAATCTTTGCATATTGATTGCAACTTGACTTTCCAATCGTCTACATTTTGCATGTTTACATAGGCAGATTCACCACACACACTTTTAAATGATATTTTATGTCTTTGACAAAATTTCTCCAACCAACCAATAGACGCTTTGAATTCGGTGAGCTGTAAACTTTGTGCTACTTCCAGCGCCTTTTCTTTGAGTACGGGTCTTGACATGGGAATATTTTTGTTTCGCACCTTACAGAACCAGTTGAACACTGCTCCGTCGATTGCTAAACCACTAGTTTTTGGAAACTTCCTTTTTTGAGCTAGGTTTCCATTTTTCTCGAAAAGTTCTTTTATTTCACTTTTGTTTTTCACTATATCACTAATTTGCGACTTTCCGACACCAAACTTTTCCGCGAGCTTTCGGACACTTAAGCTTTGCTGTTCACTAACCGCAATAGGTAATATCAATTTTATCTTGGATTGTTAACCGCTTTCTTTTACTAGAATCCATGTTGACACTATCAAAGGCTAGTTCAAACTGATTCGAAATATCACTCCACTTATCACCTGACGAGCAGGCCAGTGGTAAACCGTCGTTCCTTTGTATTATGGGAAAAACCCGAGTAGATATACTTCCACGTGTGCACTTTGTACATACATATGTATTATGGGAAAAACCCGAGTAGATATACTTCCACGTGTGCAGCAATAAAAGTACATTCATACATACATAATTGCAAAATTTTATTCGGCGCCGCTCGTCTTGTCTGTCCTTAATTAAGAGATATATTTACAGATGTTTTATTGCTTCGGTGAAATAAAGGGTGTCCGCGTCCGATTTATGGAGGGTCCAATATTAGGAGTGACTATTGTTAAGAAAACCCATTATAAAATTTCGTACCACAAAAAATGTCCATTTTTTAGAGGTGTCCGATTGTCGGAGGTGTCCATAATTAGAGGTTTTACTGTATTAGCCTTGTGAGAGAATATAGATAGTTCACGGATTAATATTTTTTTTTGTTTAACTAAGACAATAATGTAGAAAGTAAACCAAAATAAGCTTAAAAAAATATAGATAAAATGAAGTAACTCAGGCAACAGCATAAAATAAAATTATTTCAAAATAACATGAATTAATTAACGAATATTAGAAAATGCTGAGTAAATTATTAGATCTTCTTCTTCTTCTTCTTTCTCTTTCCTTAAGACTTAGTCTTGTTTCTTCTCCTATTCCAATTTTGTTCAGCCTCTTGGGAAGCAGATGTCCAGCTCTCGCACCATCTCTTGGGAGGTCGGCCTGGAGGTTTCCTTGAGTTCGGTTTTTCGTTCTTTGCCCATTTTGCTCATCGATCCCCCGTCATTCGGTCGACGTGGTCTCGCCAGTATCTTCGTCTATTTCTCGTAAATTGCACCACGTCTTGAATTTTAAGGTCTGTTCGTATATCCCTGCTTCTTACATGATCTCTCAAGCTTACTCCTCTGATATTCCTTAAGGTCCTCATCTCCGTTGCTCTCATCATGCTCTTCGTTTTTGTTGTGTCCGCTCGGGTTTCCACTGCGTATGTAGTCACCGGTCTTACGGCTGTTTTATATATGCGGACTTTACTTTCGGTGGTACTTACCTCGTTATCCGCCATCAGGATTGCGTCGTCAGCGTAGCACAGTATCCGCATCGATTCCTGTCCCATTCTATATCCTCCATCCATTTCTTTTACGCCGTTGATTATTTGATCCATGATGAGGTTGAATAGTACTGGGCTCAGGCTATCCCCCTGGCGTATGCCCGTCAGTACTGGTACTTGTTCTGTGAGTCCCTTTGGTGTTTTCATCTTGGTTGTATTACCTTTACTGAGGTCTTTTATTATGTTAATGTACGACACAGGTGTCTTGTTTTGCTGGAGTATATCTATGATGTCGGCTATTTGTACTCTATCAAACCCTTTTTTGAGATCCACAAAGCAGAGAAACAGCGGCTTGTTGTATTCTAGGGATATTTCGATCATTTGTCTAAGGATGAAGATTGCGTCAATTGTCGATCTATTTTGTCTGAAGCCTTGTTGTTCTTCGTTTATTGCTATTCTCTTCATTATCTTTGTTGCAATGATTTTTGTAAAGAGCTTGCTGATGCTAGGTAGGAGAGATATCATTCTGTAATTTTCCGGATCGTTCTTATTTCCCTTTTTGTAGATCGGTATTGTGATGTTGGTTTTCCAATCATTATGCACTTTTTGGGTCGAGATTATTTTTTGGAATAATAATGTGACTGCTGTTTCCAATTCAGCCCCCCCGTACTTGAGAATTTCATTTACGATTTGGTCTGGGCCGGGGGCCTTCCGGTTTTTCGATTTTATTAGTGCCTCGTGTACATCTTCCCGTGTTATGTTGTCCTCTTCAAGGAGCTGTTCTGTGTAGGTGTTGTCTTCATTCTCTCCATTGTCGTCTGTCCGCGTTTCATACAGGCCCTTTACATACCTTTCCCATTCTTCTGGGGTAATGATGTTTATTTGTACTTCTTCGTTTACCGCTCTTTTCCTGTTCCTCAGTGTGTCCCAGATCCTTCTATGTCCTCCTCACAGGTCATGTTCCATGTCGGTAGAAAATTTTTCCCAGTATGTCTTCTTTATTTCCTTTATGGCACCATTCACTCTGTTTCTGATCGTTTTGTATCTTTGGTATTCCTCTGCTGTTCTTCTGCTCCTATATCTGACGTAGGCTTCTTTCTTTTGTTCTGCCAGCGTTTTCGCTTCGCCTGTAAACCATTGCTTTCTATTTTCTCTACCATTTATGTTTACCTTCCTCACTCCGAGTGCCTCTGCGGCACCTCCCGTTATGTTGGCTTTTATCTTATACCACATTTGTTCGACGTCCTCGTCCTCGGTCATTTGGTTCGTAGTCATTTTTCCCTTCAGTCTACTCTGATACAATGTTTTCGTTGAAGTGTTGTTTAGTGATTCCACGTTGAATTTCTGGATGTACAGTGGTGATTTTTTCTTTTGGAGGTTTGTTTTGAGGCGGTATTTACATAGGACTAAACCGTGCTCTGTCCCAAATTATGAGATCGACTTTTTAAATTCAATAAATCAAAAAATAACAAACTTTGCTCATAAGGGTGCTTTAGCTGTATTCTACCATCAATATTTTCTAAATATCAATATATATGGAAAAAGTATGGTATCATATGTCAGTAAAGTGCGTATGTATCTTCTTCTTCTTCTTCTGTTTTGGGTTGGACGCCAGCACGTCCAGGCACTTGAGCACACTGTTCTTTGTACTATCCCCCAATAGATCTCTCAGTTCCACTCTTTTAGTCTTGTGTCCTCGATAAAAGCCACTATCCTCCTCAGGGAAAGTTCCGAAATATTTCTGTCTGAGTTCCTTCAGTTCCACACACGTGCATATTACATGAAGGCTAGTTTCCTCCTGTTTTTCACATCTCCTACCAGGGCTCACTAACCAAGCACATGCTGTACAAATGCTTCCTTAAAGGACAATATCCGGTTATTAACCCGGTAATTATTTTTAATTCCTTTTTTGTTACTACGAATTAGGTTGACCGAAAACTTTCCGTCCAGCTCCCTTAGTAGTGTTTTGATACGGAGTTGACCTTCTGTTAACCTCCATTTATTTTTATGTTCTTTTTCTAGCCATAACCAGATCTCCCTTTTAGCGCAATCCTTAACGATTCCACATACAGTTTCTGGTCCTATGAAGTTTCTATTAGTACCTTCTTTGGCCAGTTCGTCGCCTATCTCATTGCCTTTAATTCCTTCAAGTCCTGGCACCCATATCAGCGACACAGTCCTGTCTTGTGCCAGTTTATTGAGGACTTGTTTACAATATTTCACCCAGCTTAGACCTGGTAGATGGGTTCATAATGGCTTTAATAGCCACCTGACTATCAGTCATTAAGTTGATTTTTTTGTTTGCGCAGCCGGCTTCCCGAATTTCTTCGGCGCAGGCTGCGACTGCAAAGAATTCAGCCTGGACAACAGTAGTATGTTTCCACAGACATATCGATATCTTCCATCAGGGCACCTTCCGCATATGCCTGCACCTGCCTCCTAACTAGATTGTGATCCATCAGTGTACCAGATGCCGGCACCACAATCGCTCGAGCGAATTTTTGCCTGTTCCCTGGTCGGTATAAATATGTTCAAATATGTAGCTGTAAACATAATCTCAGGTGCCATACAGTCCGCCGGCATTTGAAATATCGGCTCTTCCAGTATAGTTCCTATGATATCTGTATGGCTCCCTATGCCTATGTATATTAGGGCACTTGATTTCAACAATTTAACACTTATTCAATCTTCATACGTAAATTTGGAGTGCTTCAATTTTCTTCATGTATAAATGACAAACTCTTCCATTGTATATACAATGTACCCTATTTATTTATGTTCTGAGGATAGGAATTTATCAATATTTGGAAGCCTAAATATTTTGTCGTTCACTTTATTATTGTCTGTTTCCCCATGCTTGATAACAATTGCTGCACATAATTCTTTCAATTCTTCATGTCTATAAAAAAGGTTTTGTTATAAAGCCGTCCTTGTGTACTAGAGTCACCGCGTAAAATGCAAGGCACATCACGCGGGTGATACCTAGAATTAACATAAAGACGCGAAATATTAAAAACTAGCGCTTAACGTTTAATCCGACTGTTCATAACAATATCATAAGGTTCGCGTTGCTATGTATTATTTTTAAATAATAAAGCCATATTAAACAAACTAAATGTATTAATTTCTAAATAAATAAAATAAGGCTTTTTAAAAGACGTAACCAGAGCTGTAAAATATAATTCGTTCATATACCTACATATACAGAATTTTAAACTGTAACCGTTTTTGGTACTACTTGAACAGAGAAATGCAAAAATATTTCCTAAGTCTACAGAAATTTCACAATTGTATAATATTTAAAACAACCATAAATTGACAGGAATTTACATAATGGCTTATAAAAAATATTTTTCTAATTTGCTTTCGCAACTGTCAAAAAATACACCGCTACAGCGACATCTATCGCCTACGAAATCAGCGAGTATTTTCATTGGCTAGTTTAAAATCGTATCATGATCACTCTATCTATTCGATGAACAGACCATAGTATCGAATCTATGTTTAACATTTTCAAATGTTCTCTCCGGCGGGTTTCTTCCAAGATGTATACCATGTCAATCAGCTCTTCCTTTGTAACATCCGTTATTATTAAAAAAATTTCTAATGCATTGAAAACCTTATATTGCAATAATTAATGCCGTCAGTAAAGTCGGAACTACATTCTCCATTTTAATACCGCTGAACATTTTAATTTAGTTAGCTAGACATTAATATACACTTCTGTACGTTACTATGTACTTCGAGCGCATTGAAACAGGTACATTTACTGATATTATGCACGTATGCGCTTTCATCTAATATTTACATTGTATTACCCAATGTGTATGTACATGGACTCAGAAGTACGACAAAGCATATTTAAAAAGCTATGAAGTTCATGAAATAGATCATGGAAACAAATATAAACATGAAATACGAAATCAGCTCTTTCGTGTTTTCAGAGTTCTCGTATTTAATAGAAAGTGTTCCCTCAAGTTTATAAAGTAAACGATATTATAATGGTGGCAAAAGGTAGCAATTTGCACAACGTGGCGTTGTCAAAAATATAATTAAAACACTGATTGATTCTTTAAAATGCCCCACGTTATGCCGTTAACAATAATATGAGCTTTTGCAAAATATGAATTACACCACGTTGGATGCTATTAATAAAGAATCGAATTACTAATATTTTCATAATCTCTTATATGACGGATAAGCTACAATTATTGAAAATAGAAAAATCTAGTTACCTATGACAAACAAATTCTGGTTATTAAATAGTGTATTATTTTATCTGTCAAATGCAGTTTAGTTTGTGCAATTCGGTTGAATAGTGTCTGAGAAATAACTTATAGAATACACTTCTGTTATCGAAAGAATTGAATTAACACGAGAGAACTTTCCGATAATGATTTCAAGAAAGGCTTGAGTGCGTATAATAATAATAATAATAATAATAATAATAATAATAATAATAATAATAATAATAATAATAATAATAATAATAATAATAATAATAATAATAATAATAATAATAATAATAATAATAATAATAATAGCTTTATTGTCCAACGGTCATCAACCAATTACAGGACAAACCAAAGATTGCACATACATATTGCTATGGATTTTTTCCTAAATAATATTTAAAATGTTTAAAATAGATGTACAATTGTTTTGAATCGAAGTGTATATTCAAATGTATTTATGTGCGTAAGCAAAAACTAGTTTTATTCGAGGTCTTCTTTATGTGAAAGCGATTGCGGGTGATATTGAGGGGAAGATCAAGTTTTGCCTTCACACAAGAACGTTGTATGTCTTTGAGAATATATATATATATATATATATATATATATATATATATATTTAATTAAAATTCGGGATGTATTGATTGTGTTAATTTAGTTGATTGTATTTTTATGCAATTCCAGTATATTGTTGAGAGTTTTATTCTCATAATTTGTTGGTTTTTAGATTAAACAACGTGTCTTGTAGGTCTAAAAAAAATGTAAGTTTTTATTTTATGATGTCATAAAATGTTGATTAATATTATAAGATATTTATATTGTATTCGATATTGTTATTAAGAGATTTATTATTATTAGTAGAAATAAATAATAAAGAATATTTTTAAAATTTCTATGTAAAAAAATATAACTGAAAATTTATTCGTTGGGAAATCAAGGGTATCTTTTGTTACATGTGATCGCGCATGTGTTTAGATTTTGATCGTGTTTTCAAGATTGGTTAACAATTTGGTTCTCTGGGGAGAAGTTAAAAATAAACTTTGTTATTTTTATAATAAGTTTGTTCGGATTCATTGAGGAAGTTTTAATTCACTTAGCTGTCATTTTCAGTGAATTGTTTTACCTCGTTGTAAATTGTAAATTACACAATCTTTATACTCTATAAAGATAGTTTTTTTTTGTATTAAACATTCCTTTAAATATCTTGTGTTTTATTCTTGCTATAACTTTACTACTGTTTTAAAAAAAGTAAAATAAACATTATACTTGTGAAGTATATTTGACTGGCGCCTAGTATTTTCGTAGAGACAACCACGAATTTCCTTTTTGGAACCCTGAGAAGAAAGAAGTCCCATAATTTTTGGAAACCAACCGGCTGAGTATCCTAGTTGGGAAGTTTAGTTGTGGATGGTGGCCCAAATATAAGCAACAAACCACTATTCATAGCAATATGTATAAAAAAAACAAAAATAAAAAGATAATTTTATCTAAAAATAAACATAAAGAAATACATATACATATTGCCATGGATTTTTCGTTGGACAAGAAAGGAAAATGATTGAACAATATTAAAATTTTTATGTAGTACATTTATTAAAATTTATCTATTTCAATTTTTATGTTTATTTATTTCAGACGGGGATCGTTATAAATATATTTTATTTTATAAGTGATAAATGTTATTATGTTTGAAATTTTGATCCATCCTCGTATATTTAGGTCGATCAGAGGATTGAAGTTGCCGCTTTTCCGGATATTGTATTATTATTAAAATGTGTATTGTCTGTATATATTTTTGATTTTATAGTTGGTAGGGATATCCAGGCGGATGTTAAAAATTTTATTTTTGTTAGAGATATCTTGACGTTTGAAGTGTTCGGGTTGTTAAAGAATAAAATACTCAATTTTATTCTTTGTTTTATAAAATCGGGTTGTATTTTGTTTATGCATTTGTGTGAGGTGCATGTAAATCTTAATTCGATTTTTGCGAGTGTTATAGTGATTATAAAATGTTTTTATAAATAAGATATCTCTCACGCAATTTATTAATGGTGCATAGATCTATGTAAGTTCGATAAAAATATTTTGTTTATATATTTGATATCACGATTATTTTCATTATTATAATTTCATGTATTTCTTGTAATAATTTATATATTTGAAAGTAGTATATGGGTATTAGAGAAAATTGTCATGTTTTTTGTAAGGGAAGTTTTTTCTTAAAAATAATATTCGAGAATGTTTTGAATTCAAGGTTGGAGTTTTCTTTATTGTGGGTTGACCTTGTTGTGTTATTTTTGCGCACGACTAAAATTCAATTTTCGCGGGTTTTGAAAACTTGGTTGTTTTTGACATTTGATTGTAGGGGTTAAAGTAGAGGTTAAACTTGACAAAGTTCACTAGTATTTATTAGTTTTAATTTTGTTCGAGAGTCACAAGGGGTTTTTCTCTGTGTGCGAGTCATTATTCACAAAGAGTGTTTCCCCATTGCTACTGTTGATGATGCTTTAGCACCCTATACACTCGGTAGAGGGATTTTTTTTGATTTTTTTTTAATAAAAACTTCTAAATTAACAAATTAAGATCTTTTATTGACATTCATTGTTTTATTTTCAAATTAAAAAACTTGGACCCATTCCGCAGGAACGATTCATGAGATGGGAGTTCGTGGATTCTACTAGACTGAATAGCCGGCAATATAAGCTGTAGTGTGAATTAAAATTAATAAGCAATTTCAAAGCAAATTCCACTGCAATATGTAACACATAAAAAAATAAAAAATGATTTAATCTTAGTCTTTTTGTTCTCTATGCTATGGAATTGAAAAAAAAATCTTCATAAAACATCTCAGCAATTCGGCACATGGTCACTAGCGGAGAGCTCTGCAACAAGTTGGTCCTAGAAAAAGGTAAAGCAAAGGTAGGAGAGGAGCGAGAGGATATACGAGGAACGTGAAAGTTGATAGAGGAAAGTAAATAGGGACAATCAATAGTACCGCAAACAATCCTCCACACAAATCTCGTTCCTAGAGTATCTCGTCGATGGGTTAACGATTGTAAACCATGTCTTCCAAGTAGCAAATTGTAGTCCGTATTTCGCTCGGGATAGATGCCATCAATTTTAAATGATAAATACTTTAAAAAACGACGTTGTATCTTTTCAATAGATAACTGAAGATAAATATAATGAGCCGACCAAACAGGAGAAGCATACTCTAACTTACCGAGGACAAAACAATAGTACATAGTTCTGAATAAAGACATAGAAGAGAAGAGTTTGCAGGTACGCAGAACAAAACCTAATGTCTTCGAAGCAGCAACACACATGTTATTTATATGTGTCACAAAAGTTAATCCAGAGTCGAACAAAACACCAAGGTCCTTTATGTTATCAACTTTATTAAGTATCATCATTTATAAAATAACTGGAGTCAATAAAATTAACTTTTTTTATATAAGAGACGTAGCAGCATTTCTTGATGTTCAATCCCAATTTACAGTTGAAGCACCATTGGGAGAGAGTGTTCAAATTCGCCTGCAAATGCAACACGTCGTCCCATGTTTTAATGGAGGAATATATTTTCAGATCATCTGCATAGGCAAGTAGTGGGCAAGACAGAGACGATAATAAATCATTTAAAAACAAGATAAATAGGAGAGGACCCAAATGTGAACCCTGTGGGACTCCAGTTAGAGGAGAGAATTCAAAGGATTTATAACAGTTGTAGAAGACATAATGAAGTCAGTAAGTAAGACTGTAGAAGAAGAAGAAGTAGGGAAGGACTTAACCCAGATGCAGACAATTTCCTAAGTAAAATTCCATGGTCAATCACATCAAAGGCACTACTAAAGTCCGTATATATGACATCAACTTGACAAGTTATCGAGATGCTCACTAATAAACTGACAAATAGTCACAAGATTCGTCACTGTCGATCTTCCCCGCATGAAGCCATGTTGAAATGGAGAAATGTAGGATTTGGTGTTGTGGTGCAGACAGGAACAAATTACACTTTCAAATACCTTGTAATAAAGGTAGGGCCTTATGCCCTTAGGTAGGCAGAGATCGCCATGTAGTAAAGGTAGGGCCTTATGCCCTAAGGTAGAATCGCCATGTGACGTGGGCAGGATGGATCGTCCATGTAAACTCTATGTGCCTGGAGGATCGGCATGTAATGTAGGCCGTTTGGGCGGCCACATTGTGTTGCAGGAGCGAGGCGGAATAAAGTACTAAATGATACACACTCGAAGTTCGGGTAACATTCTATAATTAACTCAACGCTTACAAACTGAATAACAATATATTTACAAGATGTACATGTTATACTTGGTTCAACTCAGACAGGGCAGAACGTGGTTATTAAGATGTAACTCAGTTCGCACCACTGACTGGTTGTAACTCTCGTCGTAACTATCGTAGTAACTATCTCGTAGTGACTCTCTCTATGACTTAAACTATCGTCTATATATACTAGAGAAGATCCTTGTCTTACTTATCATTTGTTTCTAGAACAAATGTATAACCCTGATGCGTTGGTCTTGTGTATGCAACAAATCCGAGGTAAAGTCGTGTTTAGATAACACGTTAGTGTTTTGTATTAAACGCGAGGCTTCGCCTTGGCAAAGTGTTACGCATACACATGACTGCGTATCGAGTTATTACACCATCCCTCTTGGGGAGAAAGGAAAACCAACATTGATATGTTTGTTTTTCTTTCATCAAGAATCTCTCTATCTATTTAAAATATGGTAAACATTAATGAAATTACAAATTTACAATAAATTCAATAAATTTGCTAAAATTACAATGACTACACTTCTAAAGCGAAATCGTTATCAAATATCACATAATAACAAGTACATAGTAAAATGATGAATAGTCTAATATATATGGTAATACGTAATAAATATATAATAAATAAATATATAATATAAATCGCAAAAGCTTTAAATAGTAAATGCTAAATTTTAAAGGCACTGCTAAATAGTAAGTTTTACATTGTTGATGATAATAAAAATAATTGTTTGGGCCGTTGTACACTGTCTCAATTTTGCTAGTCTGTTTGCTTTCTTGAATTTTATTTCTATATCATGTGTAACTCATGTAGAATAATTGCCTTGTTTTGCAGTTTGCCATTCTTGTCTTTTGTTTTTCGCGTTTGGTTCTTGTTTCCGATTCCTCATGCTTGATCTTGTGGTTTCAATTCTTGTGCATGACTGTTTGCTTCCAATTCTTGTGCGCCCTTTTTAACCATACTTTAAAATAAATCGACTCTCTGTTTTTCTATCTATTTTCCTCCATGGGAAAAATTATTTTGGAAATCACTCATTCGTGTATTTCCCTGGACAACACATATTCCGTGTATGTCATGTTCCTGCGCAGAACTATTCTTGTGAAGCTTATTCTGACTACAGTAAGGGTGCTCGTACAGCGGAAATGCCCTTATACTGTAAGCCTTTTCTTCAATACAGAAAAACTTGAGACCAGTTACCAAAACACACTTTTGTTATAACTGTAATCTCTAAAAAAAAATTCTGAGAGCGTTTTTTGTCGTGTCGGACTATTTCCTGGAAGCGCATGCTTGCTTCCTCACGACTTAGGGGCGAATTGGAGTCTTCTTTGCCTTTCTTCTACTTTTGAAGTTCGTCTGATTCGGTTGGTTATCGTTTTCGTCAGTTCCACAACTCTAGGATGATCTGTCCTGGGGTTGGTGGAAACTGCACTGCTGTTGGTCTCGTAAAGGTACAATCGATAGGTCTCTGTCGTCTATTCAGCTCCTGACGTGATTAGGATGCTATCGAGTCGTCCCGTTACTAACCATTATATCATTGGAATCAACTTCTAAGGCGTTTGTGAAAAATTTTCGGAATTCTTACAAATAAAATTAATATACTAATCCTCGTATATTAATTTCTTCTATTAATTTAATATCATTCTCTTTTGTTTGCGAAAAAAATTTTGAATATGTCAGCAATAACTTCTGTTCAATGTCACTATGTAATCGTTTACAAAATAAACAATGCTCGTCCATTTTATAAATGAACTTGACTTTGTGGATTTCTAAACTGTCTTGTAAGTACATACATATTTTGAATCGATAAAATACACATATTATTGCTTACACTTTTGTTTATAAACAATATGAAATATAATACACATTGAGCGGCGCTTATTTAAAAAAATACAAGCGTGTGCATTTTATATATGCTTTGAACGTAAATGAACTTGTGAGAAAAAAAAAATATAACATATTTTCTCTGTTCTCTGTAGGCGTCTTTCTTAAAAAAAATATATATGAAATTCTACATTCTCGCGTATTTGACTAACAAACTTGGACAGGTTTAAATTTGAATTTCTCGGCCATGATTTAATACTTTTACAATTATACATACTAGTTTCTAAATAAACTTGACCTTAAGCAAAAAAAATAACAATGTTACGCTCTACATTCTGTTAGCGTATGCAGAATTTGCTGCACATAAATAAACTAATATTATTCTTACGACACGTACAAGGAAACATTTTAATCACTTGTAATATACACATACATATAAAGTGTCTATGCATTACTTTCACACACTGTAATTGTCTTTGCTAAAGGAAATACCTGCTTCTTCTCCGGAAGTGGTAGTTGCTCCTTGGCAGGGGATGGAGATGCCTTCTTCCATCCTTTTTGTCGCGTAATTGCCCATTTGTTACACTGACCTGCTAAAATTTCGGTTTTCTTTGGCTCGTTCCGGGTTCCTACTATTCCCTGCAGTCTTAAACGACTGGCAGAATGGTCCTATGCCGTAGGTAGGCAGAGATCGCCATGTAATAAAGGTAGGGCCTTATGCCCTAAGGTAGAATCGCCATGTGACGTGGGCAGGATGGATCGTCCATGTAAACTCTATGTGCCTGGAGGATCGGCATGTAATGTAGGCCGTTTGGGCGGCCACATTGTGTTGCAGGAGCGAGGCGGAATAAAGTACTAAATGATACACACTCGAAGTTCGGGTAACATTCTATAATTAACTCAACGCTTACAAACTGAATAACAATATATTTACAAGATGTACATGTTATACTTGGTTCAACTCAGACAGGGCAGAACGTGGTTATTAAGATGTAACTCAGTTCGCACCACTGACTGGTTGTAACTCTCGTCGTAACTATCGTAGTAACTATCTCGTAGTGACTCTCTCTATGACTTAAACTATCGTCTATATATACTATAGAAGATCCTTGTCTTACTTATCATTTGTTTCTAGAACAAATGTATAACCCTGATGCGTTGGTCTTGTGTATGCAACAAATCCGAGGTAAGGTCGTGTTTAGATAACACGTTAGTGTTTTGTATTAAACGCGAGGCTTCGCCTTGGCAAAGTGTTACGCATACACATGACTGCGTATCGAGTTATTACAAACTTAGAAAAATTCGACAATATTGATATAGGTCTATAGTTGTCAACATGCGCATTGTCGCCCTTTTTGAATACTGGACTTATTCTCGCTCGCTTCCTGATAGTCGGGAAAGTAGAACTTCGAATTGCCATGTTAATAATTAAAGTTAGCGGTTTTGCAAGGGCAAATCGTGCATCATGCAAGATAAAACTGGGAATTGTATCATCACCCGCAATATTTTTTTGCGTGAATTTTGCCATAATACTAAGTATTTCGTCTTCAGTTACAGATGCTAATGTAAAAGGAGTATAATTAGTGTTCTCTTGAATGTAAGTGAAATCGCTACGCATAGAGTGAACAGAAGAAAATTTGTTGGCAAATGCATCAACGATACCTTGAGGAGAATCTAGGAGGGTATTATTATGAAACAAAGTTTTAGGTATATGTGTCGTGCCCTGCTTAGAATTAATGGATTGAAAAACATTTTTCGGATCAACCTGGAGAGATTGTTCAACTTCTCTGAGATAGGTGGCATAAGCGGTAGCTATATTACTCCTACAAGTGGTCCAAAGTCGTTGAAATTGGTCATAAAAGAAGTGGTTATGGGAAGACTTCCATTTGCGTCGATAATATTCTCTTAATTTCAAGTTAGAGATGATATTACTTGAGAACCATAAAGGATATTTCGATTTATTTGCTTTAGCAGAATATTTGGGAACAGACTTATCCAATATGTTATATAAAACATTGTAAAACTTCTTAAGTGCATAGTCAACATTAGTAAAATCCTCCAAAAATTACCAATCCGCATGAAGAAGATTATCATACAATTGAAAATAATTCGCTCTACGAAAATTGTATCGTAAGTTATTATTTGAAGGAAATGCGTTATATGTGTTACACGAAGTAGAAAAAGATAAAGAGATAGATAGTGGCGGATGATACAAATCGACTGAAACAAGTGGATGATTCTCAGGTGTTATAGTTATATCAGATGTAAAATTAGCAGTAATAAGATCAAGAAGACGATTGTTACAATTAGATTGTTTAAGATTTATAGAACTGCACAAACAATTAAAAGCACAACATTTAGCACAGCATAATGGATCATTTATAAATTGTGGCAAGTTAAAATCACCAAGTAGGAGAACAGGCTGATCAATAAAAATGGTCTCAAGGGCTTCACAAAAAAGATCGAAGTCGTGAAGAGAAATATTCGGAGGAATACAAAACAGCCACAAGATAAAACGCAGTTAAGCCGAGTTTACAATTACAAATAACTACATCAATCAAAGGAACAATAGAGGAGTATAAGTGCGAGGAAAGTTTAAAATCGGCCTTTTGGGGATCACACACCATCATTGGCTACTGTATAATATTAACAATAATGATAATAATAATAATAATAATTTATTTTCATCCCTTTGACTACAGTAGCAAAGGATAAGTCAATTTAAAGTAAAATAAAATCTTAATTGTGGTCACAATTCTTCTTACATATATGATTGTTTCGGCCTTTACTTGATGAAATTCCATTATAACTATTAAGATAAAATAAAACAATTTTTTTTTTTTAAAGGTGAAATTCATAAAATTTGTTTTATTTTATCTTAATAGTTACTTCTTATATATTGCTATGAATTGTGATTTTGAAATTTGCTTATTCACAATTCACGACAAATCTATCCAGCTACGATACTCAGTCGGTTTAATTTCAAAAAATGGAACTGCTTTCCTCTCAGGGTTCCAATCGGAAAAGTGGTAGTCTCTTCTACAAAATTTATAATGCGCCAGTAAAAGAGTATTGACAAATGTTATAATTATATTTCTTTAAGTTACTTGTAAACTTCTTGAAATAAGGTTTAATAATAATAAACACAATAAAATTTAAATGAAACTTTAATACAAAAATAAAAAAAAATTTAAAAAAAAATCTTTATAAAGTATAAAGATTAATATTGCCTCATTAAACAATATTATAAAGGTAAAAATAACGCATGGAAATGACCGCAGCATGCGATCAAAAACCTTTATGACAGCCGATCAAAATTAAAAATAATAAATTACAAAAAAACTTTTTAATTTCTCCCTAGAGAACAAAATCAAAATAAACAAGCTATTTGACAGACCGAAACAAACTCTAACATATTGCTGTGAATTGTGAATTGTAAATTGCTTATTTAACTTGGTCCACAATACACAGCAGCTTGGCCGGTCTATCTCAAGTCGGGTACGCCTTCCAGGAGCTCTTGTATCTTCAGGGTTACCCTCACAGGGTACGTGACACAATAATAAAACAAAAGGCATTAGAAAAGAAAACAAAGATTCCCCCCATGAAGTTTTAATATAAAAAAAATAAAAAGGAAAAAAGAATTTGACTTTATCGAGTATAAAGCCGTACTGAAACATCTATTGTGTATCAGGGGTGAGTAAAACTTTGATACAAATGACAGTAGAAAAGAAAAAACCTCACTAAATGATCGCGAGCAAAATTAACCTAATTAAATATTGAGGAAAACTGTCAATCTTCATTAATTACGTTATTCCTAACTAAAACGTCAACAGAACATCTCTGTATGCGCACGCACTAATTCTGACCCATGCGCACATTCAACATGGTACAAATATACTTTTCCCACCAAAATCTAACCTTCTAGAATATTACAGATAAAAAATATACTCAAAAAAATATGAAAATTTTCCTTAATATTCATCTGACTCTAAATATATATTATAAACTACAATTTTTACTGAATCTACGAGCTCCAATATTATACAAATAATATAACTAAATTATTTCTAAATAAATGCATATAATTACAGAAATATACGTACATTAATTAATGTAGTCGTCACACTTCACAAAAATATTAACATGAGAGATTTCAGATAGGCCGCATAAATCAAAAATTACAAAGTATAAAAGACTCATAATAAATCGAGAATTAACTTTTAACACATCAATATCACCACACTAAAACATAAACCGAAATTATAAAGAACTGAATAAAAAGGAAGTCTTTATCCAGCAAACAATTAATTAGACCTATCTGTTGAATAGCTGGTTAATCTCTAAATCTCCTTCTTCACGGAAATGGAATCATTACCCTACCTAAAATAAATAAAAGAGCGACAATGACAATATCTTCCTACATAGCGGGAACTGCAAACCTCGGCGGCACGCTCGCACTATATACAGTCGTGGACCAAAATACACATTATAATAAAATTTACCAAAAATATAAAATATTTTCAAATATTTTTCTGGAATAAAATACACATAAATATATAGTCTTTTATAGTTTCTTTTAATTTTTTCTTCGGGGAAAAATTAATTGCAATATGTGCAACCACATGTGACAAAAAATGCCCTTGATAAACTAACGTACTAAATTTTACAGTTACAGATTTTTTTTTACTGGAAATGTTAAAAACCTCCTTTGTTATCTATATCAAATAACTAAAACTAAAATCTCAATACGATAATAATGATAATATAGAAAAATACAGTATTTAACACTTTTAAATGTAATAAGATAACTTTTAATAATATATTAATAACGTTAAAAAATATATATATATATATATATATATATATATATATATATATATATATATTCGAGACACGTGGATAAGAAAGTTAAAAGAAATATAACAATAACGAGATAAACAAACTCGTAAAATATCGGTAATGAAAAATTAGACAGCACCAACAACAATTAAATCAAAAATAAACCCGAAGTTACTTAATAAAAAGATAAAGATTAATCTTTTTATAAACACGACTTCCTTATTTCACCTAACACTTGTGTCTGAGCATACAGCAAGCACGCAGGCTTCGCATAAAAAAATACAGTATTTAAATATCGTCCACAGCAGAACAAAACGGCTTGCTCCAATTGCGCAAGTCAAATATATTTTGAAATATTTATTGGGAAAAGTCCACAGCAATATGTAAGCGCGTTAATATCTATGTATAAAATAAACATTGATATCTAATACTACATTAAGAAGAGTACAAATGAAAATATACAAGGAACAAAATATTAAAAACCTATGCAATAACATAGAGTTTCACTACATTGCAACAAATATTATACATCACAGTCATGAACAAACTCCTGGACTGAATAATAGACTTTGGAGATTAGTAGGTCCCTAATACTGTATTCAAACAAATCAGGTGGTAGCTGTCTATACTTAAGTGGTAACCTATTGTACAAACTGATTGCCTGGTATTTAGGATTTTTTTCAGTAAATGCTAATTTATGTTTGGGAATTTCCAATACCTGACTATTACGTGTATGATAATGGTCGTTATCATTTAATTTTGGGAAAATATTAAAATTTTGTTTGACATAAATTAATAATTTATAAATATATACACATGGCAATGTCATAATTTTCATTTCCTTGAATAAGTTTTTACAACTTACTCTTACACTGACTTTATTCATTAATCTAATCGCTCTCTTTTGCAGTCTAAAAATTCTTAGTACTTTTATTGAACCGCCCCAAGCAAGTATTCCATATGCGAGTAGGAAATGGAAATGAGCAAAATAGTAAATTGTTATGACACACGTATCTACTCTGATAGGCAATTGACTTATTGCGTAACATACACTAGTCAATTTCTTTGCCAAGCAATCAATGTGCTCATTAAAAGAGAAGTTCCCATCTATATATATATATATACCCAAAAATTTTGTAGAGTCTACCTGAGCAACAGTACCACCATTTACTCTAATTAACTGTGAACAATTCCTCTCGCGTTTTTTTGCACTAAATTCGACTATTTTTGTTTTTGTGTTATTTAAGTACAAAGCATTGTTTTCAAAATATCCGTTCAAGATATTCAATGAGGATTTCACTGCATGACTTACATTTTCATATTTATTACACGTTACAAGCAATGACGTGTCATCCGCGTACATCACCATTTTACTGGGTGCATCGTTTACATAAATTATGTAAAGAAGCGGTCCCAATATGCTTCCCTGGGGTACTCCTCTCCTTATTTCACTTAAATTCGATTTAATTCCCTTTACTGCCACATAACTTGAACTGTCCTCCAAATAACTCTGAAACCAGTCCAAGGCCAAACCTCTGATGCCATATCGTGCTAATTTTTCTAATAAAATTTTGTGATTTACTAAATCAAATGCTTTGCTTAAGTCTATAAATACACCCACACATATGTCCGTCCTGTCTCTAAATTGTTGTACACATCATCCAAGAATGCTGTTACTGCGGATATAGTTGAACGTCGTTTGCGGAAACCAAACTGTCTTTCATTCGAAATATTATTTTGCTCTAGGAATTTTGTCAATCTAATAGCTACTATTCTATAATTTTGGAAAATACGCTCAATAAAGAAATAGGTCTATGTTACTTGCAAGGTGTGTGGATCCAGATTTGAAAACCGAAATAAGTCTTAATAACTTAACTTAATAACTTTTAAGTCACTATAAATGAACCCTTACTGAAGCAGATATTTATTATATCCGCTAGTGGAATAATAATTCCATCTAAACACCTCTTTATGAGAACCGTGCTAATACCATCTGGTCCCGATGAATATGTATTATTAAATCCAGCCACACACAACCTTTCGAATCTCATCTTCATCAGTTGGAAACAAGAAAAATGTTTTATCATTTTGTTTAATATGAGATAAGTCTATCGTTATTCTATTCTCATCAATTAAATTAGTTGTAACTGAATCGAAATACTCACGAAAACAATTAGCTACACCCAGCGGATCTCTACATTTCCCCTTGCCATTTACAGACAAAACAATGTCGTTCTTCACATGCTTTTCCTTATTTGTATTTTCTTGAATTATTTTCCAAACTGCTTTGCTTTTATTCATAGAAGAGGCTATTCTATTGTTATTGTGAATTAGTTTGGCTTTTCTTATAACCTCTCTATATACCGCTTTATATTTATTATAATAAATCTTAATGTGGCTATCTCCACTGAAAGTCATAATTAGAGACCGGATTTTATGAAATTTGCATATCAGTTATCATTAATATGACAACTAAATCCTTCAGTATCTAGCCGAATTACGTCAATTGCAATTGATTGACGCATATTAATTTTTGCATATTTTGCATATATCTGTAATTGTTGCATATTTGATAATTAACAACTTTTGTTATCCAAGAAACAATTAAATCTCATTAGAGCAGCTTTATTATAATATCTCTTTTAAGATAAGAACAAAAGAAAGGGAAAATACGCGATAATAAAAAACAAAAACATACATATTTCTAATTTGTAAAAAATACATTCTTACCTTGCTTCTGTTCCAATCTAAAACTTTCTCTACACACACAATACCTTTAATAAACAGTAAAAAACTTGGACGACGAATTTCCAAATTATACTTTAGTTAATAAACAAACATCGCTCTTTGTAACGTACGTTTTTAAATTCACCGAATAAGCGCGCGCATCCGTAAAACATATGATGAGCAAACGTTTCAATACACGCATCAACGGTACTTGCGTGAACTGAAACAGTATAGGTACCCATACTACGAAAAATGCGAGTAACGAAATGCATTCGTGTGTAACGTTTCGTTACTCGGTGCTAGATGCGTTACTCAGTACCGAATACATACGGTTTGCTACAGCTCTAAAAATTACCATTTTCGAATTCAGTGCGAAGGTGTTTTTTCGAGTGTCTTGTACGTGTTGCTAAGTGTTCTTCAAATATGCCAAAAGATAATAACTACTTTGTGGCGTCCTGGATTAAGCAGTGTCCAGAACTCATTCTAAATGACGAAAAGGTTTTCTGCAAAGCATGTGGGAAAACGGTAAGTGTTTGTTTTCATTGTTTTTATAGCATGTATGACTTATCTTGAAGAATGTACCTGTTTGGACTCAATTTTCACTCACTTTCTTTTTTTTTTTTGTATATTTTTAGAAATTATCAGAAACTTCTTTTACATAAAATTAAATAAGAAGTGTGTTATTTTGTTACAGAAATTCTTTTCACATTAAACTGAAAAATTATTTATTTTGTTACAGATAGCCTGTGATCGCAAGTTTCAAATCACGCAACATGTTGCTACCGACATGCATAAGAAAAAAACCAAACGAATAAATGAAACAAGAATGGCTCAACAATCTTTAACTCAAGCGTTTCAGGCGGGAGCCAGGAAAAATGAACAAGAAATATTCAGTGCAGAATTGTGTAAAGCTTTACTTTCTGCTAACATTCCACTTCATAAATTGCAAAATCCTGTATTTAAAATTTTTTTAGAAAAAAACTTTCGTTTCACCGTTCCGGACGAAAGCACTATGCGCAAACGTTATGTAAATGATGTATATTTGGAAACAATTGAGAACATTAAACAGATTACTAAAAATAATAACATTTATTTTATAGTCGATGAAACTACCGACTCTTGTGGAAGGTATATTGCAAATTTACTTATTGGTACTTTAAGTAATTCAGGTACAAGTATATCTTATTTAATTGCCTGTAAACAGTTAGAGAAAACCAACAATAAAACAATTATACGGTTTGTGAACGAATCTTTAATGAAATTTTTTCTTCCGGAAATTGTGCCAACCGAAAAAATTTTGTTAATGCTCACAGATGCAGCAACCTATATGGTTAAAGCAGGTCAACAGCTCAAAGTGTTGTATCCTAATTTAATTCATATGACCTGCTTAGCTCATGGTTTAAATAGAGTGGCAGAAGAGATTAGGAATCAGTTTCCAGACGTAAATATTTTAATTAGTAATGTTAAACAAATATTTCTAAAATCTCCATTGAGAATTCAATTGTATAGAGAAAAGTTGCTCAATGTTCCTTTACCACCAGAACCGATAATTACGCGGTGGGGTACATGGCTTAATACTGCACTTTTTTATGCAAAATATTTAGTTCCTTTGAAGCAACTAATTATGGATTTCGACGATGCAGCTAGTCTTGCCATTAGAAAGTGCAAAGAAGTTTTAATAAAAAATTCATTAAATGCTGAATTAGGATTTATCCAGACCAATTATGAATTTGTCAGCAATATTATACTAAATTTAGAAACACAAGGAATGCCATTAATTCAGTCTGTTGGATTAGTTGAGCAATTTGAAAAAAATATAAATGAAGTGACAGGAAATAGAGCTCAAATTATAAGTAACAAATTTAAACAAGTTATCGAAAAAAATTATGGTTATTTTTTATTATCAAAAGTTGCAAAAATATTAAATGGAGATTTTGAAAATATTGATGTCAGCCTAGATCCAAATTTAATTAGTAGCTTTAAGTATGCCCCAATAACATCTGTAGATGTAGAAAGAAGCTTTTCTAGTTATAAATACACTTTATCTGATAGAAGACATAATTTTTTAATAGAAAATATTGAAAAGCATCTAGTTACAAGTTATAATGCCAATGTTGGTAACAATAAATAACATTTGAAAGTAGATTCGATGTAGATCATAGGTAGATAAGTATAATGTAGGTATACGCATTTATGTACATATAGGTATATTTTACAAAATAAAATATTATGTGAATAATTGTTTTCTTATGTGAAAAAAAACCTGCATATTTGCATAAAACGGTGCATATTTCCATACAAGTAGTGCATATTTTTTAAGAATTGTGTGCATATATATATGCGCATATTTCGAGCAATTTCCATGCATATAATTCCGGTCTCTAGTCATAATGTATAATTCTTTAAGTCGTTTTGATGAAACTCTACTTCCATTAGTTATCCATTAATTATTTCCTCTCTTGTTATTTGTTAATTCTTTACGCTTTGTTGGAAACGCCTTTTCAAAATTATAATTTATTTTACTGATAAAATTTGTATATTGTTCCTCTAAATTATTTAAATTTAATACATCTGACCAGCAATCATCGCAAAGCAATTGTTTAAAGTACAAAATATTTTTTTCATTATTTATGAGTCTATATATGATATAAGATTTATTTAGTTCAGTAGCTTCAAAGAAACATACCAACCTTTGAGCAGAGTGATCTGATAAACCATTATGTAAAACTTCACTATGAAAGTTAGACATTGCCCGGTCGATGCATATATTATCCAAACGGTTGTTTTTTCTAGTAGGCTCGTTTATAATGCTACAAAAGCTATAGGAACCTATGAAATCCTTAAAAATATTTAATTCTTTTGACTCGTTTAGAAAGTTTATATTAAAATCTCCACAAATCACTATATTAAAAGTCTTATGTTTACTTAATATCTCTAGCATTTCAGTAAATTTATCTATAAAAGTAAGGAAATTGCCATTTGGACTCCTATATACTACCACTACAATCATACAAATATGTAATAAAACAAATTTTGCACCTATACATTCAAAGTCAAATTCCACAGCTAAATTATTTACAGTCTCTACTTCCCTTACATTTATACAGTCCAATGACTCATTTAAAAACATTGCTACCCCGCCATGCACTGATGATTCTCTGCTGAAATGGTTCACTGAGCTAAAGCCACCAAGACCAACAGACCAAATATTGTTATTGATAAACCAATGCTCTGTTATACACAAGATATCCACTTTTTAGATGGTATGAAGAATTTGGACGAGGTTGTAACTCGGTTATACACAGAAAAGAAGCTGGTCCTTCAACTGTTATTAATTCCAAAAATATTGCTGCAGTGAAGAAGATGGTGGAAGAGGACAACCGCATTACTTATGCAATGATAGAGTCCAAACTGAAGATTGGATCCTGGCTAGTGAGATCAATATTGCACGAACACTTACATTTGAAAAAGATTGTAACTCGGTTTGTACCCCATCATCTGACATATTTACAAAAAGCAGAACGTGTAGAATTTGTCAACAAACTTTAGATATGTTGAATGCTGGAGGCCATCAAATTATTTCTAATATTGTAACTAGCGATGAAATGTAAATACCGTTTCTTGATGTTCCCACTCACCAAGAAAGCCGCATCTGGATACATGAAGATGAGGAAATCCCTACGATGGTGAAAAAACAGCGGGCAATAAAAAAAGTAATGTACGCAGCATTTTTTAGAAGCACAAGTTTTGTGGTCGCAATTAAATTAGAAGACCAGAAGACAGCTAAATGGTACGTTGAAAATTGTTTGCCTACTGTGAATAGTAAAGTGCCAAGAAAGGGAATTATGTTACATCATGATAAGGCGTCTTCCCATACAGCAGGGATAACTGTTCAGTATTTAGCTCAAAAAACATTTGAGAGGGAAAAGGTTCCAATCAGTAGAAGAGATTGATATCGCAGTTAAGTGTTTTTTTGATAGTACCTCTAAAGACAGCTGGCTGAACGCTTTTGAACTACGGAAAGAAAGAATGGTTAAATGTATCATTATTTATGGCAATTACATTTTGAACATATTTAAAATAAAAATTCTGAAAACTTGTATCGATCAATATTTCTATTCTCAATAATTGTAGCTCGCCCCTCGTATTACCGTTAGTCAATTTTGGTCACCTTATGGTATCGATTTAATCGCTAAAACTTTATTACTAATTTAGATTGAATATTTCTGTTTCCTTCAGAGGCCCACGTATATTAATTTGAGTACAGGAACTCGAATTAAACCCAAACTAAATTGACGAAAGTTGCGTGTCTGTTGCGAGGTGCGGTCTTTGACGTTCACTTCAGGGCACTATGCAAAACTTCGATGTATTTAGCCTCATAAAGGGGCACTCTGATAGTGCGGAGTATTATTTGCTTTGCTACCTGTGGAAATAGTATGAATAAATTACAAAGTTACAAGACAGGAAGTCTCCATGGGTAAATCAAGTCAGAAAGGTAACAATTAATCTGGGTCATCTACCAAAACAAATACATAAAAAACCGTAAGAGTCAACACCATAGAGGAAGTTAAGCTATCTGGAATTGAAATAGAGCCAAGACAACGTATGAACTAAAACTTTGCCAGGCATATGCAAAGAAGTTGTCAAAAGCAATTAAATGATTTCTACTCATTTTTAAATGCTAATTAGAACGACAAAAAGTAAATACTTAAAGAATTAGATAATTGAGTATCGCTTTTAGAAAAAGCAAAGAAATTGAGACATAGAAAGTGACAGCTTATCTAATTTAGTGGGACAGAGTAAGGAAGTAAGTAGGTAAATTTTATAAAAAATTATCGGAAAACGTATAATTGTCATATCAACATGGACCACATAAAAAGAACAAATACTCCCTGAACACATTGAACATGAAATCGTCTGAAATTTATCGATTTGACAGTAATTCTCTCGGGTAGCTCCCATAAATTTAACTCATATTATCCCGGTGACGCCTGAAAATGGACGTAATGAAGATATATCTTTCCGAGAATATCCAATTAAAAAAATAAACAGACAAAAGATCGGAAAGCTAAAGTTTAAATTCCAACGGTAGCAAATAGAATGAACTGAAATAGGTTGCGTAAATACAAAGAATTGCCATTGTTATTATTAAGTTTTGAGTGGGCAAGTTTTCTTACAAAGAAATAAAAATTTTGTGTTCCTTATGTTAACAATGATTTTATTCTTAAGCAAATTTGCAAATTGCGTAACACGAAATTGCGATAAATTAAGTTAAATGAATTGGCACTGTTTACACTTTATTATTAACAAAAATCGAATTGTCTTCTAAAATGGAGGCCCAATTGATTTTCTTTAAGTATAAGCAAACGCCAATTAAGTTTGCGCGAGGAGGGGTAAGTTCGCGCGGGATTAAAAGTAGTGGGGAGATTTGCATCAAATGTCAGATAATTCTAACCTCTGAGCATGTATCACTTTATGATCCATTAGCAAAGACATTATGCTCCGTCAAACGTCAATGACAAATGTATTCTGTTTTGACAATTACTTGAGTAGTGAGGGTGGACGTCTTTTAAAAACGGCTTCTGCGCACCCCCTCCTCGCGCCAACTTAATTGGTGCTTGCTATACATAACAACGAGGGCGGGTTGAGGCACAGATAGACAATTAAACCAATTTTTTGAACACATAAATAATCTACACCAAAACATTTCACCATAGAAAAAGAATCAGATCAAAGTATAAACTTCTTGGACCTTACAATTTCTAGACAAAATAATAAACATGTCTTTTCAATATATCGCAAACCCTCACACACAGATGTTATCATTCACAATAGTTCCTGTCACCCGGTTAGTCATAAACTAGCATCATTCCATTGTATGATACACAGATTAATATCAGTACCTTTAAATAATGAAAACTTCTTTAAAGAATTAAATATCATTAAACAAATAGCGCAAAATAATGGATATAACCCAAATATAGTAGATACAATTTTAAGAAAAAAGAAATATAGGAAAGCAATAGAAAATGTGTACCCAATAATAAAAGATAAACCAAGCAATTATAAATTATTAACATACATAGGACCGATAAGTGAAAAAATAGGAAAAATTTTACGAAAAACAGATATAAATGTAGCTTATAAAACTAATAATTCTTTAGGGAAATTCATAAAAAATAATAAATCCAAGACTAGCAAAAGTAATAAATCCGGAGTATACAAACTAACATGTAAAGAGTGCCCTAAAACATACATAGGCCAAACTGGTAGGAGCTTTGAGAAAAGAATACAGGAACATTTTAAAAGTTTTATTAACAAAAAGACAGATTCCAATTATGCACTTCATTTGTTGGAAAATAATCATAGTTTCAATAAAGATTTCGAAATTTTACAGCCACAACAAAAAGGATTAAACTCAAATTTACTGGAATCCATGGAAATAAATAAACTTAAATATGCAGATATATTGCTAAATGACCAATTAGACCTTAATAATTCCCCACTTTTAAACTGGTTTCATTAAATATTAAAATAACAATAACTTTAGATGGTATATCGGTAAGAGACGATTCTAATGTAGACAAGTGCAACCCATTGAAATAGTTTAGAAAAAAGCCATACATTTGTGAAGAGCGTGTTCAGTAGTAATATAAGATCTGAAGAAGCTACATCGTAGCGAAACATGTCATCTATTTATTAATATATATAATAAAGTGTAATATATACTGGAAATTAGTATAAGTGTTTTACTTAAATCACATTTACATATAATGGATTTCCAGCAATTCAATTAAAAATATTTTACTTTATTTTACAAATTTCAAAAATTCTAGTTATATTTTCCAAAATCTCAACTAAATCCTTTTTATGTTTTATTATTCTACTAATTTTTATAAATTGAACCCCTATTGACTAATTTAAACCTATTATTGTTTTATTTTATTTGTTTTTAGGTGAAAATCCCGATGTCTGTGAATTCTGTTCGGATGTTATTCTTATTGGCTGGTTAGTGTGTATTTTGGTTCTTTCCTAGACTTTTAATTGTTTGTCCTTCATTCAGTTGGAGATATGGATATTATTCTATTTAAATAAATTTAGAATTATTATATTACGGTGTTTTCTTTTAATAAAATGTAATTTTGTTATCTTTGGTGTATCCTTTTTAGTAGTATTTTAGTTTTAATATTAAGTAAAGAGGATTTTGCTAACTAAAATCCTGAAATGTCCTATCCTAAGATAACCCCTGGCCAATTTTTATTTCATCTCGAAGAATTTTCTTTCGGGTTCACCGTTTCTAGGTTTAAAAATGTTATTAATTATTTATCCATAACATGTCAGTATCTTTTAAGAAAAGGTATATCCTATACCGAAATCTATGATGATGTGCGAGATATACTGGGTGAGGGTTGTCCTTCGTCTGGAACCATCATAAAATGAGAAAATGAATTTAAGCATGGCAGGAGCATCTTAGAAGATGATCTCCGCAGTGGACAGCGGAAAATGGCCACAAGTCTAGAAATGGTGGATGAAGTCCATGACTTGTTGCTAAGTGATCAACGATTGAAAGCGTTAGAAATAGCAGAGGCCGTGGGCATTTCAAAAGAATAGGTGTTTTATGTTTTGCACGAAGAACTCGATATGAGAGAGCTTTCGGCAAGATGGGTGCAACGTTTACTGACGGAACAAAGTCAAATATCGATGAATAATCTAGAAATTTTTAAACGCAACACGCGGATTTGTTACTTGTGACGTGAATTGTTACCAAACACGAATGCCCCGGAGATTTTAGGTTGAGATGCTAGCCAGCTAAGAGACGAGCTAGGGAGAGGTTCTTTTTTAAGTAGGCGCCACCGCGTTTGTGATCTCGACATGTACAGCTAACACAGAAGCTGCCGACGGTAATCTATATAAATTCACAGGAATCACGCAGACAATATCAACAGAAATAAAACCCAAGGTTGGATAACAATAACAAAATTTGGTTATTATATTATAACAAGTCAAATTGTCTGAACAACTCAGTATATCGCATAATAAAAAAAAATAAATAACTGCGTAGATATATTGAATGAACGCAAAAAAAATATATAAAGCAATTCGATATTTAAACAATGACACGCAAACGGTAATTAATACTCAAAATAATTTACAAGTGACCAATTTGCTTATAGGTATGCATAAGTTAATAAATTATGTTGAAAATGATATAGTGAAAATTGATACTGGGTTATGAATCACCCGGTATGGTAAATCATTAAATAATTGAACAATATACAAAGAAAGGAAAATAGTTTACTAGAGTTTCAACTGAATTAAGTTAAAAATTCCCAAAAGCAGAAGAATGTAGTGATTAAGTAATTGGTCGTAATATTAAAATTCCTTAATCCAGATATGTATTCTAAAAAATGTAATTCATCCCAGATTTGTAGAGAATTTTACATATAGTTTTACACATTCAGTAGAATACTATAAAAAATACCAAGAGAAATTACAGTTTAAAGTCTTATAAAAAAGTAGTGGACATTGTAAAATATAAAAATTGAATTAGTGCAATCATTAGTCTGAATGGTAACTACAGTATATATACATGAAATTTTGAAATTTGTGAACGATAGCTATTAATTAACAAAAATTTGGATATGACACTATATATAAATATATGCCATCTTTAAAGTTTTCTGATTAAATAAATTATCTGATTGTACTTGTTATTAATTTCATCACCATATCTCTCGATAATAGATTTTGACAGTGACAGGTAGATAACCTTCATACCATTTAATCTATATCCGCATTTTAAGAATGCAGAACATCATAATTTACAGGAGAAATTCATGTATGTAATTGTTTTTTAAACACGTTGTATAACAAAAAATTGTTTAATTTATCTCGCAAACTCTCGCAATCTCGCGCCCCAAATAATATTATATGCAAATTTTGTGCACTATCTCAAATGCTATCTATTACAATAATCAAAACATTCCAATGATAAAATATTTCAAAAAATTGTTTCCGCCCGGGATCGAACCGGGGACCTTCCGCGTGTTAGGCGGATGTGATAACCACTACACCACGGAAACTTGTTTTGTTTGATGGAAAGTAAATGTATTTCAAATCTAATTAATTTTTCGTCACACCTACTGCGTAAGTATGTAAACAATTATGACACCTTTTTTTGAAATGTATGTGACACTTTACATACCGTATTGACAGTTGCTATGGTAGCGGGCTGTAATATTTATTACGACCCTAGGGAAATAATAGCAATATTAGAAAATTTATGACAAATTTATTTCAACCATGATTAATTAACATAACTAGGAAAAATAGAATCTTGTACAAAAACTTATGATTTTGTAATATTAAATGTAAACGAACATTTAGAACAATTAGCTATCTGAACAATAGAGTCTTCTTTCTTACTAGGCAAGTTTATATTTTCAATAATGTCAACATTATTAATGGTTGGATTCCTAATGGAATCATCAACTTTCTTCTCATTTTTCTGTATCACAGTTGAGCAAACAGCCTCTGTAATATTTTGTTTATATAAAATTCGGTCAGCTATCTGTACTTTATTTATCATTGAATCGGAAACATAGCTTTCTGCCACGGTAGACGATTTCCATCCGCCGTGTATTTTCAGACCAAGAACATCAATTCCTGAATCGGCTAATAATGTTGCCGAGGTCCTTCGAAAGGAATGTCCGGTGTAGGTAGTGGAGTTCTCCAACGACAAGTATTTTGCTATTTGGCTAGGAATTTTTGCGAGAGTGTTTTTTCCTACAGGCTTATTTCGACATTTACCAAAACTGTACTTTACGAAAAATCTATCATTGGTAATATTTTCTAATCTCAGACCAATGTATTTTTTAATAATTAGCATAAAATTAATTGGATATTCTTCCTTCGCAATAATTGTAAAAGAACGTTTTAATCCATTTTTAGTATCCGATATTTTAATTATTATTACATCATTTTTATTTTCCACATCTTGAATTTTCATTTTAACTAGTTCATCTTTCCTACAAGCCCCAGCAATTCCCATAATCATAACAACCTGCAAAAAATTAGTATAGAATGAACACGAATTAAAAAGAATCATTCTGTAAACTTACCTTCATCAACAAATATGTATCGTCGGAAGCTTCAATAAGAAATTTATTCATTTCCTCTCTTGTAAAGATACTAGACTTTTTAGTCTTAAAACCATCATTTTTACGCTTCCAAAATCCTTTCAATTTAGGATATTTTGAAATATCTTCATTTTCGTTAATAAATATGGTAGTTTTTAACATGGAGTATTCACACCATAAACAGTTTCGTGATTTTAACTTCATAGATCTATCACGAAAATATGGCAGCATTACACTTTCTGAAATACTCTCCACATACCTCTGGTGACACCAATCTTTGAACATTTTATAGGTTTGGTTTCATTGTATCTGGTTTTAGATTTCTCGGGCAAAATCTCCGTACAAGCTATAATAGCATCCATCTCTATTTGTTTCATGTTTATAAATTTTATTTAGAAAGAAAAACTTTTGAAAATCTATTGCATATACTTTGACATTTATCAAAAATATAAATTTATATCGACACAAACATGGTTACCATAGATACGACAAATATTCCTGACTTGATGTTACTACAGTCTTTTTCTTTTGGTTTTCCCCTTTTGTCAATTGTGTTTCACAATTTGTCAAATGACTTTCCCAATTCCTGTCATATTGACATATATGTCAAATTAAATTCTTTTTTTGTCAAATCTCTTTCACTTTATATCAATTATTTTTCCCATGTATGTAAATTATATGTTTTGCTTAATAACAACTTACCAAGCTGTGCATCATTTTCATTTAGTTATTGACGTACCCTTGAAAATAAAGTATACATTTGAAATTTTAAGTTATCTAATTTATTCTTGTGTAATGTATCACTAATGTACATAGAAATTGATACATACATGTATGCAAAACATTTTCAAATATCACAAATATGCACAGTACAAACTATCGAAATATATAAATGAAGAAACAATTAATTTAATATTTCATTTTGTTCTAAACAATCACCCAGATATGTTTCCATATGCTGAACATAATGAAGACAATTATCTGCAGTTATTTGTTCAGAAGCATTGTGTATTGCTGCATATAATTCATCCTCATTTGTCGGCTGAGTTCTCTTTATTATGTGTTTCCATTGATTAAATAATTCCTCTATCGGATTTAAAAATGGACTGTAAGCAGGTAAAAAAACTTCAAAATGCTCATGACTTCTAATGAGATTGACAACTTCTTCATTTGTATGAAATCTAACATTATCCATAACAAAAAAGGCGCCTTGTATGTTATCATTATGTAAATGATTAATTAGAGTTGTAATAAATTCACAGAAATGAACTGTATTGAATGGTCTATCTTGGATTTGGAACAAATATAGTGAATTTACATTCATTGCTGCAGCCACAGAATAATTACGCCCTCTTAGTTGAGCTTTTATTTTCGTTGCTCGAGTATTTTTAACTGATCTTCCATATGAAGTTCGAGAATTAACTTGAATTCCATATTCATCAATGAAAAAAATCTTTTCCCTTTCGAACATGATTCTATTGTACCGGATAGCATATTCAAAGCGAGTCTGTATGATTTGCGGTGTATTTCTTCTTTCGGGAACGAAAGAGATTCTCTTCAACGAATAATGGAAAGTTTTTAGTGCTCTGTTTATCGTCGATAGCGATATTTGATGAAGTGGCCACTGCGTCAAACATCTTTCTTTTAACTGACGAAGTGATAAACTGCAATCTTCATCAATCCAATTGCAAATTTCATTTATCTGTAACACAGATAATTTTTTTGGTCGGTGACCAGCACTTCTTTTATGAATATTAGCGGTTCTCCGGTATGTAGAATAAATCTTTCTTACAGTATTGGGTAAAATTCCAAATTGCTCTCCAATATTATTTGCCGTGAGCCCATTGTTCATAGAACGAATTATTAAAGCTCTTAAATCATTACTTATTTTACTATTAATTCGACGATTCTCCATAATAGATGAATATAAAATGATTAACACATTCCGTGAAAGTCAATTGACATATAGTGAAACACATTTGACAAATAAGGAAATTATTTGACACATCGCCGCCATATTATAATAAATGGGAAAGTCATTTGACAAATTGTGAAACACAATTGACAAAAGGGGAAAACCAAAAGAAAAAGACTGTAATGTGTATACATACATATAGTAAAAGTAAAGTGGAAAATCATTCAAATTCGTCTATTTAAAAAAAACGTAGGTATGACAAAAAATCTCATATGCACCACGGTTCGTACAGTACACTTTCATGGTCTCGAATACATGCAAACCTCGACCCTACGGGTCTCGGTTTGCAATCGTATTCTCGACCATAAAACTATACTTACGAACCTAGGTACATAAATAACTATTATTTACCTATATTTAAATATCGAAAAAATTATCTTATTTCAACGGCTTAATACTAGCTGTTAAAATTGTTATGTATTTTTTTACATTTAAAAATTTAAGGATGCCAAAGAAAAACAATTCTAATAATATTTAAAAAAGAATATATTGAAGAAAATTGGGTAGGTATAGGGAACACAATACAAATACAACGTTTGAGCGAAAATTGCTATCTAGTGATGCAGTCGTGTTTCGTCCTGCTATAGACTCATCAGTGTATTATGCTGGGACAGACAAAATTCACAACAAGAACTTTCTTACTGCTTACAGTCATGTCATAAAAGACAACCTAAAAGAAAACTCAACACCGCTCATTGACTAATGTCAACACAACGAAAGCCAAACTATCAAGCGCCATCCTCCTTATAAGTGAGATTTAGAAAGTGATTTTCACCGGACGATCACAGTCGTAACATATGGAAACTGTATTAACGCATGTATCTCAAAAAAAAATTAAATACCTCCGACAACGTAAATAACAAAAGCAATTTGAAATATACTTGAGTGAGTGAAATCTCACCATTCGCATAGAACAATAATATCAAAAATATTATTAAAAATCGAGTGGAGAACACAATACAAGTACATATTTATGCGAAAATTGCTATCTAGACATTCAAACACGTGTTACGACCTGCTGTAGACTCGTCAATGCATGATGCTGAGATATACAAAATTTAAAACAACTCTACTCTCTTACGGCATACAGTTATGTCATAAAAGTGGTATTCTCCACATTCGATTTCTAATACCATTTTGCATATTATTAAAGGTGTTTTGCTTTATACTCAAATTTGTTTGAAATTATTTTTGTAAAATATATTGAAGATGGGGCGGATTGGGGCTAACTGTAGCGTCCTAACAATGAAATGAAACACCGAAGGCCCGGGACATGTGTATAGTTTATTTCAAATTATAAGAATATAACTTTGAACGACTCTAATGCTTTTATTGCACCACCTTCTATGATAATAATTATTCTACCTGGTCTCCTTATTGAACGGGTACGGTTCACCTATTTGCAACGTATGAATCTAGGGGCCGTATTGACTATAAATTAGGGCCCTATAATATAATAATAAAACGCTGTTAATTTCAAGTATATAATAAAAAATATCTGTACGTTGGGTTTATATACAAAGAAAAAATTACAAATCGTGTGGCAACATGTGTAGTGGATACATATAGATATATAAAGCTAATTTATTTGTAATACACAATAAAATTTTTATGTGTCACAACATTTCATAAATCATATGTGATTGAGTCGTCTTGCCAATCGGTGTCTGTCTGAATCGTATTGCAAATTTATAACCAAAGGTGCTACTATTTTGTACATGCGCATATATTCGTCCTCTTTTGCTATTGCGTGTTTAACAGCATTTTTCCAATTTACAGCAGTTATATGTTCCATAGCATTTTTTATGTGTGTTACACTCCTTTAACTAAATTTCGGTGTTTGATTTGTTCGTCTTATGGTATTTTTCAGTTGGGCCCATATCAATTCAATAGGATTGAAAATGCAATGGTATGGTGGTAAACGCTAAATTGTATGTCCTGCTTCTTTGGCTCTGTTATCCACATAATAATCCTTTAAATATTCTTTTGTCTTCATCGCCTCTATTAATTGTTTTTTTGTGTAATGATCCTCAAAATATAAATCATTTGCTTCTAAAATGTTTTAATATCTTTCTTATTATTACATGTTGTAGGAACTTTGGTTTGCTGTCGAGAATGATACGGAGCGTTGTCCATCACTATCACACTATCTTTTGGTAAATTTTGCAGCAATGTGTCACAAAACCATTCTTCAAATAAAGATGAGGTCATATCTTCATGGTAATCTAAACTTGAGGATTTAACATTTTTAGCAGATAATAGCGGCTGTCCGATCCATCCTTTTTCTGACCCAGCATGAAGAATGATTATTCTCTTCCCTCTCGAAACCGGCGCGTCCAACTCACACATACTTGAACTATCCATCCAACCTTTGCAAATTGTGTCATGGGTGTCATACCACGTCTCGTCAAAATAACATATGAATCGTCCTTCCTGTCTATACCTTCTAATTGCCGTTAAGTATTCATATGGAAGTTTCTGTAACCTCGGGCTTTCCATAATTTTGCGACGTTTGTCTATAGTGCCAAACTTAAAATCAGCTTTCTTTAGCGTCCGCCACAAGGTTGCTTTAGAACACTGAATATTTATAGGCTCATCACTGATTCTTTTATGTAAGCAGTCAAGTGTAGATACAACATTTCCTCTGTAGAAGGAGTATACTTGCTGCCTAATAGTATCAATTTCATACTCTACAATTTTTCTCGGTACTCCTTTGTCACTTCTTTGCTTTCGAGGCCCTGCGTTATTCTTAATTATTTTATGTATTGTTCCAAAAGGCACCTTGGTTAATTGCGACGTTCGTTGAATGTTCTGGGTTTGTAGATCGTTATTTTCTTCCGTCAGGGTATGATAGACATTGAAAATTATCTGTTTTACATCTTCTGATATAGGCTTTCTCTGTCGTGCTCCAACAGTATTATCACTATCCATATCATAATCACTAACACTTTCAGCAAAGGTCGCCACATGTTCGTTAAGTAAAGAGAGAAAAATCAAATATGTATACAGCAGTAAAGGTTAACAATAAATCATAAATAGACTCAATATTAGATGTAATATATACCAACTCTCCTAACTATATTAACTTAAATTTTGTTTAATAAATATAAGCCCTTATTTCATCTAAATTGTAATTTAATAACTATTTAACAATATATAATAACTATATATTCAAATTAACAACTGTTGGTACTTATATTATTATTAAATTTTATTTCATCTAAACTGCAGTAATTACAATTTACTTAAATTTTGTCATTACGGACCTCAGCAGTTTGTTTGCGTAAAAGATAATCGTATTGAGCGGCCAGGTAGTTATTGTCGCAGGTGGTGAAATAAAAGCATTAGAGCCGTTCAAAGTTATATTCTTATAATTTGAAATAAACTATAAAACTGAAACAAAATAGTAATAAAATAAAAACAAAGCTTGTCGTCGAAGTTTTATTTGTGAAGAAATAAAAGAAACTAAAACTTTGAAATAGATTAAAAATTACTAAATGAAAAATATATATTTAGAATACAAGTTTATTAAAAAAAACTAAAAGTTCATTTCATGTGGACTGCACACATCATTAATAGCAACGGTTGTTACTTTCACTACAGATATTGCTTTTTTAATTATAATGATGAGTAATTTAAGTACCGTAATTACTGATAGCATATATGAGGGTAGCACCTTTATTTCTGCAAACTAATATTTTTATTGAATCAAAGGAATCAAACATGCTATGAAACAAATGTTTATTGTTTTCTATTTTGACAGTTCGAATTTAGTTTTGATATCTGCAACAGTTATTTTGCAAGCTAATTTCAAACCGAGTGGTCTGCAGTAAAAATGCATTTAACGAGAGAAAATTTTAGAGCCATGATTTACTATGATTTTAAAAGTTCTTTAACTCCAAAACAAAGTGTTTCAAGACTTCGCTCTGCATTTGGTGATCAAGCTCCTTCTCAGAGGAGTGTTTACAACTGGTTTGACGAATTTAAATTTCACTTAGTGACGATTTTCGCGAAGGAAGGCCAATTTCAGTGGTTACTGAAACAAATGTAGACTATCAGAATAATTGAAACATACATGAGTAGGTAAACCCCACCAGTTTTGTATAATACAAAGGTATTTTTAATAATATAAAATATTATTAAAAATCTGGTGTACAGAACACAAATACAGGTTCACTATTAATATTTTTCACGTTCACAAAAATATTAATAGTGAACCTGTATTTGTGTTCTTTACACCAGATTTTTAATAATATTTTATATTATTAAAAATACCTTTGTATTATACAAAACTGGTGGGGTTTATCTACTCATGTATGTTTCAATTATTCTGATACATTACACATGCGGTTAGTCCGTAGTATGAGTGAAGACACAAACAAAATGCAGTTTCTAGAGAGATGGCTGTGCCACCTTTGGAAGGGCGTCGTTACTTCACATTGGTTATGTGGACGGGGCGAGGTACTTCGGCTGTCTAATAACAGGCAGCGCTGTATTTACTTCTACGCTCGGTCTGGATAATTTCTGTGATGTGGCGATGTGGTTCTTTTTTGTGAATGTGTCTGAAGATATCCTTTCTCCAGCAGGGGCGTACCGATGAGCCTGTAGAAAGGCGAAATACGTATCTACGTCTCTGGGGAGGGATATGTTCGGACACGTTCACAAAAATATTAATAGTGAACCTCTATTTGTGTTCTTTACACCAGATTTTTAATAATATTTTATATTATTAAAAATACCTTTGTATTATACAAAACTGGTGGGGTTTACCTACTCATGTATGTTTCAATTATTCTGATACATTAACATGCGGTTAGTCCGTAGTATGAGTGAAGACACAAACAAAATGTAGTTTCTAGAGAGATGGCTGTGCCACCTTTGGAAGGGCGTCGTTACTTCACATTGGTTATGTGGACGTGGCGAGGTACTTCGGCTGTCTGATAACAGGCAGCGCTGTATTTACTTCTACGCTCCGCTCCGCTCGGTCTGGATAATTTCTGTGATGTGGCGATGTGGTTCTTTTTTGTGAATGTGTCTGAAGATATCCTTTCTCCAGCAGGGGCGTACGTATCTACGTCTCTAGGGAGGGATATGTTCGGACACGTTCACAAAAATATTAATAGTGAAGCTGTATTTGTGTTCTTTACACCAGATTTTGAATAATATTTTATATTGTTAAAAATACCTTTGTATTATACAAATGTAGACGCCGTACAATGAATGATTTAAGACGGCAATCGAGTCACGTATAGGATTATTAGGAACACATTTGGTATTGGCATGACTGCAATAAACAAGATTTTACATAATAATTTGGGTGTGAGGAAAGTCTGTTGTCGTTGGATATCTCATAATTTAACACAGGAAGAAACACAATACCGGTGGTATGTTATGTAAAAAAAAAACGCTTAAGAAATATGATGGATGTAGGTCTAAAGCAGTTTACAACATCATTACTGGTGATGAAAGCTGGATATATGCATTTGAACCGGAATCAAAACGGCAGTCGGCTCAATACGTGTTTCCAACAACAGAACTTAATCCAGTCAAAGTGAAAAAATCTCGAAGCGTTGGAAAGAAAATGGTAGCCAGTTTCTTCTCAAAATCAGGACCTGTCGAAACAGTTGTGCTTAAAAATAAACGTACGGTTACCGCAGAATGGTATACGACAGTATGTCTGCCAGATGTTGATCAATAGGCTCGTTTACGACGCCCTAGATCGGAAATTGACCATCACGACAATGCTTCAAGTCACACTGTGCGTCAAACAAACGAATTTTTGAAAGCTTCCAGATTAAAATTACTAAATGATCCGCCACATATATAGTCCGGACCTGGCACCTTCAGATTTCTTTCTATTTCCAAGACCAAAGAATAAAATGCATAGTGTACGATTTGCAAGCCCAGAAGATGCAATGGAGAGCTTCAAACACCTTATATCTGAAGTTACTCAAGAAGAGTGGAATTTATGCTATGATAACTGATTTTATCGATTGTCTAAATGCAGGCGAATATTTTGAAAAACAATAATAAAAATAATTTTTGACTACAACATTTTGTTTTATTAGTTTGCAGAAATAATCGGTGCTACCTCATGACACTGACTACTAGAGTTTATTGAATAGACGCTTGAAATAGGTATATTACCCCTTACAACAATTACACTGCACACCAGCATTTCTGATGATTGGGTATGTTACATGATATTAGTCCAATTTTTGATGACGATTTCAATTCCGTGATTGAAATTTCTGTATCAGCTCTAGTTAAAAAAATATGACACGGGTGTTTTTTTTATAATAAAACACTATAAATTTAGAGATAATTTATCTAATTTATTTAATTCTTATAATGAAGAAACTTTCTCTTATATGATTTTCTTGCTAAAGCTGAAGGCAGAGAGCTATTCTGAATGCTCCAACAATAGTCAGCCATCATGTGTGCGTTCCAGTAGCCCTGATAGCGTTCCTCCATGGTACGGAGGTCCTGGTGAAATCGCTCGCCCTGTTCTTGACTTAGGTCCCCAAGATTGGCGGGAAAATAGTCCAGTTGGTTGTGAAGAAAGTGTAACTTGATGCTCATGTTACATCCAAGCCTTTGAAAGTGACTCATCAGTTGTTCGACGTGTTGAGAAAATTCAGAACTTTTCTTATTTCCCAAAAAATTTTTAACAAGCCAAACAAACTCATTCAATGCCGTTTTCCCAATCTCTGTCACAGTGTCCTTAAAATTTGAGTCTTTTATTAATGATTTTGTTTGTGGCCCATCAAAAATTCCTGCTTTTATCTTTTCTGCACTCAGTTTTAGAAACTTTTTTGATAGGAAAAGGAAACAATTTCCATTTTTGTCAAGACCTTTTACAAATTGTTTTATAAGGCCTAGTTTTATATATAACGGAGGTAATAATTAGACGATCCCTTGATACTAAAGGTGGGTTTATCACGTTCTGTTGTCCTGCAACTAGCGCTTCCCGAGAAGGCCAATCTTTTTTAATCCAATGTTGATATTTAGCTCTACTGTCCCACAAGCAAAGAAAACAGGGATATTTGGTATAACCACCTTGTTGGCCTAAAAGAAAGTTGACCATTTTTAAATCAACATATATGAGCCAATTGTGTTCCACATATTTAATTTTGTCTAAAACCAGAGCAATAGTTGTATATTCTTCTTTTACTTTTGTGGAATGTGCAATAGGCAACGACCCTAATTTATTCCCATTGTATAAGAGAACACATTTTAGACTACGTTTTGATGAGTCTATAAATAGACGCCACTCACTAGAAACGTAATTTTGAAGTCCCATTGCAGCCATTAAACCAGGTACATCTTTACAAAATACGAAATCATTTTCTTCAGCAAAATATTTGAGGAGATTTTGTTCTCTTGTGCGGTAATAAGAAATTTTCGTTTCTTTTGTTACTAAGTTTCTTTCTTTTAGCCTAGAAGCCAAAATTTCTGAAGCAGCCTTTGACAGTCCCAGATCTCTGACAAGGTCGTTTAAATCATCTTGATTGAATAGTTTTGGCGCTTTCAGGTCACATTCAAAGTCACTATCACTACTGTCAGTTTTCGCCTCAAAATGCATAGGCTCCTCCTGCGAAGCATCAGCTTGAGTTTCAAGTGATATTTTAGGACTCAAAACACGTCTGTGGGCCGACCGTATGGAAGGATATTCCCATTTGGCTCGATTTTTTCGGTTAATGCCAGTTATGATCACCAAACAAAAGTAACAGTCGTCGTGGTGGTTCAAGGGTTCAGTCCAGATCATAGCGGTTTCATACCTAAAGCTATTCCTTTTCTTATTTGTCCACAAACGTAGAAACTCAACGCACGTTTTGCATACCTTTTGCGGAATCCAAGGCTTGTCTTTCATTTCCAGTGTGTGACCAAAGTAATTTTTGTAAGCCTCAATCACGAACGCTGTCACATGCAAACGGTATTCTTTACATATATCCTCTCCGCAAATGAAACAAAAATGATTTGGATCATTGACACAAACTCTTCTTGACGATGTCATATCAAATTATATTAAGAAAACTTAATATTTTCTTAATTACAAGCAAATTAACACACTAACACAGCGATTTTTTCGTGAAAGCTATATCTCGTAAACAAGTGCTCTTACAAAAAAAACTGAGGGTATATTTGAAATCAGTGACGTCAAATTAGTGAAGATCACGTGATAAAAGTCAGTCATCAGACAAAAGTTGTTATATTGTTGTGCAGTGTTATTAATCGTAGCCTAAATACGTATTTCGATAACTATGTTGTCATCATCAGTAGGTAAAAACCACTAATCAAGGTGTCGCATATGGGGCACAGTAAAGCTAGCACAACTGATCACGCAACAATTTTAGACAGCGTCCACGTATACCACCTATACCAGTGTATACGTGGACGCCGTGTAAAGTTGCGTGATCTGTTGTGCTAGATTTGCTATGCCTCATGTGCGACACCTTGATTAGTGGTTTTACCTACTGATGATGACAACATAGTTGTCGAAATGCGTATTTAGGATACGATTAATAAATGTGGTAAGGGGTTATATACCTTTTTTTAAGTTTTTACTTAATCACAGTCTCCAAAGAAAGACTTTTAAATAGACACTATTTCACTTTCCTAAGCCAAAGAATAGATGAAGTAAGCGCCAAGTTTCTGCTTAAACTAGTCAAGTATGATGTGGATTCACCTTCTTCATTCAGACAAATCAATTTTCTGGTGCCAAAATACAGCATTAGGTCAACAGATACATTTTATGTACTTAAGTAGCGTACGAATGTCCCGCAAAAAAACGCCATTGTTGCAGAGTATAGTTATCATTCTGAAGAGTATAGTTATTATTTTTTTTATCTTTGCTTTTCTTTAATTAATTTAGTGCTTTTTTTCCTAATTAGTCTGTTTAGTTTGTATAAATAATTTTAAGGTTTCCACTCTCCTGCGTTAATTATTAATTAATAGTTTTTATATATCATCTACTTGTTACCCTGTAATTGAATTTTGTAAACTTGTTCAATAAATAAATAAATCTTATTCTTAGAGAACGGATGCAATTTCCATAAAACGCAATCGTCAAATGGAATTGTGTATAACGTCGCACAGTACATTTGTATTTGTTTGCCTTACTCGGCCACCTGGTCTCGCAGCGATAACAATGGACAACTGAGCTATTGTATTCGGAGAATATAGTGTTTTTTAAAGTGTTTTCATGAGCGTAGATAGAAGCGGGGTTTTTATAATGTATTTTATTTATTAGTTTATATTTCGTAAGATAAATAAAGTGCTGTGAGTAAGTTTCTTGTTTTCATAATTTTAACTGTTAATTACATCGTAATTTCTGTGATAGATCCTGTTTAATATCGTTTGATTGAATCTATTTCTACCAATTATGTCGACGTAAGTGTGCATTGAATTTCGTTCAGTTTCAATAACTTACGCACACATTTTTAGTTTTCATTTATTTAGATCTAGAGCATTGGTTAAGTTACTTTTTCAGACATGATATGGAAGAATGTCGAGAACGTCATTGTAAAACAATGGCGAGTTGGATTGACGGTCATACTGATTGTATGTCCATTGTCAGTGATTCCGAAATTTATTACAAAATTCGTAAAATATCGTCAAAAATTCGTCACTTAGGATCGCAAACACATCTGAACTCCGTAAAACTTTTATGGCGGCTAATATTCTATTAAATAAACTTAGCAATCCAACTTTAAAAATATTTCTTCAAAAATATACTGGTCGAAATGTTCCTGATGAATCAACTTTACGCAAATATTATGTTTCTAGGTGCTATACGAGAACAGTAGAACGCATTAGAAGCCATCTTTTAAATCAATACATATGGATAAGCGCCGACGAAATGGTGGATATGTTAGGACGCTGTGTTCTAAATGTTGTAGCTGGTGTACTACATCCAACTATTCCCTATAACTCATATGTAATAGCAACAAGTGTTATAAATAGAGTTGATGCGGAAACAGTTGCTGAAACCATTAAGGAGAATATGCAAAAAATGCTTGATTCGGACGCCACGTACAAAGAAAAAATACTTTTATTTGTCAGTGATAGTGCTGCGTATATGTTAAAAACAGGCAGACTATTGAAGAAAACATATCCTAATATGTTGCATATTACTTGTGTAGCACATGCTCTCCACAGAATCTGTGAATATATCAGAGACACTTTTACGGAAGTTGATAGACTTGTATCAGCTTTTAAAAAAGTTTTCAGAAAAGCACCATTGAGAGTAGCTCTTTTCAGGGAAAAGTTTCCATCTCTGTCACTGCCTCCCACTCCAGTAATAACAAGATGGGGAACATGGTTGGAAGCTACTAGTTATTATGCTGAGAATTTCGACAGTCTAAAACATTTCGTAACACTGCTAAAGGAGGATGCTAGAAGTATTGGTGAGTGCAAGGAGCTCACACAAATCCCAAATTTAAGAAATCAGTTGTACTTTCTTCACGAACACTTTGGAAAATTGCCAAAACTAATCACTTATTTTGAAAATCGAAATCTCAAATTAAATTACGGATTAACCACATTAGATGTGGCTGTTAATAATTTGAAAAGTATTCCAAGTGACTTCGGATGTGGCCTTCGGCTAAAGTTTGAAGCAATTCTTAACAGAAATCCAGATTTAATTACATTGCAGCAATTATGTATGGAGACAATTCCACAAAAATCTAACGGCTAAATATGAAGAAATAAATGAATATTTCCAGTATGCACCTATAACCAGTTGCGATGTAGAAAGGACGTTTTCTATTTATAAGGATGTACTTAATTCAAAGAGAACAAAATTGACAGAAGAAAACCTTGAGAAACTATTGCTAGTCAATATTAATACTCCTTTACTCAACTTGAACGACAAAATGAGCAAATAAAAATGTTCCAATTATAGAAATAAAATTAAAACTTTAAAAATACAACTTTTCAACAAATACATATGTATTTCGTAATTTTATAGATCACCACCCGTTTGTTTTCCAATTAAATAAATAAAATTAATTAATAAATATGTATTTCGTAATTTTAGATAGATAGATCACCACCCGTATGTTTTCCAATTATATAAATAAAATTAAAAACTTTTTAAATGGAACTTTTCAACAAATAAATATGTATTTCGTAATTTTATAGATCACCACCCGTTCGTTTTCCAATTATATAAATAAAATTAAATATTTTAGAAATACAGCCTTTCGCCAGTACTGCACTGGGCCTTGCGTCATGTGGTAAGCGTGTCCGTTCTCTAATTATTATTAATACTTTGTAAAGAAAATGCCCCGAAACATGACATGTTTACTTAATTTTTACAAAATGTAATTATTGTTTTTTGTCTGTAGAAAGCTCGCTAGCAATAATAATAATAATAATAATAATAATAATAATAATAATAATAATAATAGGGAATTCATTTATTAGGAGTATAATTATTCAAACGCATCGTATCTTGGCTTCTAGTAAAAGAAATGTTATGAAATTCTTACAAATTATTTACTAAAATTGACATTTTATAAATCAATCTTCTAATTGCCTTGAAATAGAACTATTTTCATTTTACATTTTAATCTCATTCCATATGATATAATCTAGTTGTTTTGCTACTACCAGAATTTCGATATGTTCAAAAGAATTGCGTAATTCATTAAGCAAGAAAGTCAATTCTGTAAAATTATATTACGTGTGATTGGAAGCACGAAGTTATTGATTACCATTGCAGGTTTATCGGGACGGGATTTAATAATTCTTAGCCGTAAAACAAAACAAAGCTTGCATACAAATTGGACTCCCTTTTCTAAATCAATTTGGAATTGATCCGACCGTCAATGGTGTCGCTATTCGACTCGACGTTGTTTAGTAATGGAATTTCAATATTACATGGCCGAAAATTTGATGCGGAATTTGAATTCCAATTAACATGCATAAAACATGTGTAAGCTTCCAAAGTGTTCAGAAGATATGCCTTAGACACACGTGCCGATGTTATTTTTTTTATGAGAATGATACGAGATTCCGAGAAGCGGATCGGAGTATAACTAAATTTGACATTGGTTCCATCCCTTTTACTACATACATAAATGCATACTAGTGGAACATATTTTTCAAAAGACGAAGAAAGTTTCTTTTTCCTTTTTTGCTGTTTAATTGCATTCAAGTGATAATTTTTTAAAATTTGGAATAACTACTATTACTATTGTTAAAAGAACTCTAGTTGGCAGTCGCGGTTCTTAATGACGTACGTTAAACTGCTGCACGGATGAGACTGCCTCGAACAATTTCGGTCGCAGCTACATACTTCTCTGTATAGGATGATGTCTCTACTATTGGGACTGGAATTTCCTGGACAACAGTAAATAGAAAAAGAAATATAAAGAAAAGTAATAATTTAGTTTACGGACAAGTTGAGGATGCATCTGTTAAAGGAGTAACCAATTACGCACATTATCATGTACGCAAGCCTGAACCTGATGTAACAGAAATAGAGAATACAATCAGGAGCATGTTTTTCAATCCCGGGATTACGGTATTTTTGTAGTGTAATCCCGGGATTAGACTATGTGGTTTCTAATTGGGCTCAAATGAAAAAAAAACTTAAGTAATTTCTTAAAAATTATTTATTAATATTGTTGCACAACACGATACATAATATACTAAAACAAGGAACAAAAAAGACAATGCAAAAAACTATTCAGAATTTCGAAAATACCATCGCAGAAATATCAAATCATCCAATGTTTGACATCCAAGCCTGGCTTCGTAGTTTATTGCCAACATAAGCAGCAGCTGAAAACGCTCGCTCAGGTTCTACACTGGTTGGCGGAATAGACAATAGATATTTATATGCTAATTCTAAGTGATATCCACGAACTCCTCCATTTTCGAAAAGGCTCATTTCGCGTCTAATACTATTTACCAACCCCGATTCATTTTGTACTTCAAGATCTGGGGATTCCATGCTCTTATTAATTTCGCTGTAACTTTTCCTTTAGTGTCAATTGGGGTTTTTGGAGGTTTGTTGCCTTGGCTCATCATCTGTTTGTGATCCTGACCTTTCTTCCTCTTTCGTGTCGTCTCGACTATTTAGTCTTTTAACAATACTCTTTATTTGCGCCCTCAGTAAAGCCTGTGTAGGAACTGGAAATAAGTCAAGCCAGACAAAATCCGATAATAACTGATTTTCATCATCTTATCCTAGATTTTGTAAATAATTCAACACACCAGTTAAATCATCATTTATTGGCGAGTGCTGAGTTTTTGCTAGACAATTGTTTTATAAAGCGGCATCAACTGTGCATAAACTAGCATCTCATCGACAGATTGCTTCTACTGTTAATTTAATTGGGGTAAGCACATCAACAATTTTATTTACCAAGTCAAAATCAGCATCTTCTAAACGGATGGGATGATTGAGATCTACAAAAGCTTTTTGAATGCAGGTCTTTAAAAGAGAAAATCGTTCCAGCATGGTTAAAAGACTATTCCACCTGGTTTACGGTCAAAAAGAAGTGACAGCTCTTTTTCATGGTCAATCTTTACATATTTTTTAAGTACTGTTTCATTTTTAAATGGTGATCTTTTGAAATACACTACAACTTTGCGGATTTTCTTTACCAGCTAATTAATGTTTTCATCTTCCGCTAACTCTGGTAGATGTTCTCGCGCAAGTTCATTTTGTGACATTAAGATTAAACCTGATTCTGGACAGTCTAAGTCTTCTAAATTGTCATCATCATCGCTATCGTTCATATAATCAGCAGTCACAGCTGGTTCATTTATATTCTCATCTGAGTCTGAGGTAGGGCTGTCTTGCCTCTCTTGAAAATAGTTCTTTATTTTATAAAGCACATCACAGACGGCCAAATTGATGCCATGTGCGAGACACAGTTGTAGTTCAGTGCAAACAAGCTATCCCACTTTTATCATAACGTTCGGTCCATCGGTTACAGTAGCCACGATATCAATTTTCAAGGATATATCAAATTTACTATGACGCTCTTTCAATATACGAAGACAATTTTCAGCCGTCATACTTCCATGAATAAGAACGAGTCCTAAACTACAAATTTCTTTATTGGAGTGAACGTCGACAGCCATGTATCGTTTATTGGACGTTGATGTCCACTCGTCGAAAGATCACCTGCACCTTTCAAATGTTTTAATTCTGCAGTTACTTGCTTTCTGATTTTTTCACTGTAATTCGTAACACACTTGCGAATTGTGACGGCTGATTTTGTAAAATCCCTGTATTTCGCTAAGAGCAATTTTCTCAAATCGTCTGAAGTTATGAATACACTGAATGGAAATACATCTAATGCAATCATTCTTGCCAAAACATCATCCAGGCTTCGTCGGCACTTTTAGTTAAATAATCTTCTAACTTTCGTTTAGCTGGCGGCGGTGCTGTGTTCAGATTTTCAAAATCTTGACTTGTTGAAACTGTTAAACGATTAACGTCAGCTAAAATCTTAACGTTATGTTTTGACGACAAATGTGTATGTAATCTCTTAGTTGATCCACCCAAAGTCTTGAGAATGGCAGGGCATCGCTTACATTTAGAACTATTCCCGTCTTTCGCAATTAAAAAATAACTCCTCGCTGATGACGTACCACTGTTTTTTGTGTTGGACAAAGTCTCCCGCCATTTAAAATAACTTTTTCAGATAATTGACTTTTAAATTTAATTGACGTAACCTGCGTAACCTTGTCGCTGGTAGAATAATAAATGAGAAAAGTAAATCCTAATAAGCGTATTTATACTTTCGTAGAGGGAATCCCCGACGGGGAATCCCTCGCAACAATATTATGATATATCATATGGGGTAATAGGGTGATTCCCCTGTTGGCCCGTTGGGGAATTACTTTAACAGTATTGTATTGTAGTATGCCGGGCGGGGAAGTCCCTTCCAAGTTATTTATAATTTGGGCTGTATCTTTGTAGTTCTTTTATCGTAAGGCGTACCTAAGGTTGATTTTGTGTCTTTATGTAATAAGTGCCCTTAATATAATCTAGGTAGGGTCATTGTCAAGACGCAATGGATTACGCAATGCAAACTGGCAATCCCGAAAATCCCGAGATTAGCCAAGTACAGTCCCGGGATTTACGGGATCAAAACCCGGTCGGGATCCCGAGATTCCGGGATTTGGGATCCCGGGATTGTGTTCCCTAAACAGAAGAGAACGTAAACGACTATCTTTAAAAAAAAAATTACTCCACACCCACCAAATGTGAAGAAATGGTATCTAAACGACCCCAAGAATACTCCTTATTCAAAGTCTCAGTACCCTTCGTATATAAGGAACAGGTAAAAAGTCCCACACTGTGGCCTGTAAATGTATGTATAAACCCTTTTTTCTCCCGACTATTAAAGAAAATAGATATAAAATAAGAAATATTCAAATTTTACATCAAAATATCCGGAGTTTAGGTAACAAAATCTCCGCATTTGAAGTATCATTAAGTTCTATTGATCCGGATATTGTCCTGTTGACTGATCACTGACAGTCCGAGGAACAACTTGTTTTATATCAAAATTACAAGCTGATCTTCTCCTTCTGTCGAGCTCTGAAGGCACATGGGGTAGCTGAAATATATGCAAGAGAAACACTATGTGTCCAACCTCGTAACGACATAACCAACTTCAGTTCCGGCTGTGAAGTGGAATGCTGTGGGGCAGAAATTTATAACGCTAAGATCGTCGTAGTGACTGTGTATCGGCCGCCTAAAGCTAACTTTGAACGGTTCATCTCTGATCTAACCACTATCTTAGATAAATTAAGTTTAGAGAGCAAAACTGTTGTTCTGAGTGGAGATTTTAATATACATTTTGACATCAATAACAGATACAGTTCCGATTTTTCGGATCTTATAGCTTCCTGTAATATGAGAATACCATTAAAATCTCCAACCAGAGTGTTCGGTACGACTAAATCATGTATTGATAATATTATCACAAATATGTCACTAAGTGCATATGAAGCTATGTGTATTGATTTGAATATGTCGGAAAATTTAGCACAACTTATTACCTTTCAATTGGAGCAAGTGCATTGTGTGGTGAAGCGAGATATTGATGGCCACAATCTTCAACACTTTGTTAACTTAGCGCATATAGCCTCATAGAGAGCCCAGTAATAAAACGTCTGGTGCCTTTCCTTTCCTTTGCAAGATGGAAGAACGATTAATGCGGATTGGTTAGCAGTAATCGCCGTGCTCCAAGAACAAACCCCAACGGCGAATCATCCTACATGTTGACAATGCGAGTTCGCTCATAGCTCGAAAAACAATTGGAGTTTTTGGAGCAGGAAAATACCGAATTATTAGATCATCCTTCGTATAGTTTTGACCTAAGTTCCATCATTTTTTTTAGTTTCTCAAAGATCAAAACTAAAATGCGTGGTCGATGATATCAATCGTCGGAAGAATCAGTAGGTACCTTCAAAACGGCAGTTTTGACTATCCTAACCTAGGACTGGTATAACTGCTTTAACAATTAGTTTGAACGAAGCAGGAGTGCACCGATTTTTGTGGAAAATTTTCTGTTGCTACTTTGTGAATAAATAAATAAATAAATAAAATTCTCTGCCCCGATAATTTCGTACAATTGCTCAACATTGACAGTATATATGTCTAGATTTTATATACCGGGATCGGCAATAGTGTGTCGGCGGAGCTTAGCATGAAAATTAATAAAGTTGTAGCAATCAAATTTTACGTACACATGTAGTATGCTACAGTGCATTTTCTATTTTTATTTATATATTTACAGGTTGTTCCAAATTTTCGCAACCACTTTCAATTTTTTTTTTAATAGATTGCTATACTTTCTTGTTATTATGATGATAGCCACCCAAATTATCTTTGCAATGATATATGACAATGTGCACTTAAAACTGTTAGTTTTGGTTTTATTGCAAATTTTGTTAAAATCTTGGCAGTTGCGGTGTCTAACATTTTAAGTCTTATCCTGAAAATGGGTGTAATGCCTCACGTAACTCTTTTGTTACCAATTTATGGACTAACACGTTATATGTTTGAGGGTGAACAACGTGACAACATATACAGGATGTTAAATATGTTGTGCCAAAGTTATCGATGTTTAAAGGCTATTTTTCCTTTTTCTTAAATTGAACATATAATTTTTTTATTAGACAGCAAATTCCTTGTAAAATTGCCGCCAAAATGGTACCAATAACATAGTACTTATTTCTAGTATTTTCGAAGTTATAACCCTTTAATGGGATATACCTATGTTTATAATATTCAATATGCGGTGCTGCATCTAATAGTTGATTGGTTGGCCATGAAATGATGTTAAGCTAAAATTGCTGTGTAACCAACCGTCAAATATCTACTTAAAAATTTCCGTATAAAGTGTTTTTCTGTAGTTTCTCTTTGCTGTAATCGCGTTTAATTGTTATAATTTAATTTCGGCTAATTAATTATCAATTTCCGTTTGTTCGTTGTTAGTTGTTATCTTGTTGTCAGTTATATCATTTTGTTGTCATTATTTTTTATTTGCATGCCGTAATAGTTTATAGTTGTGTTTCTTTAGAATAAATTTTTCGAAAGAGGAGCTAATAGACATGATATTTGTTCTAGGCGCTAGCAATAGAAATCCACTTTTAGCATCAAGAACATATGTTATGGAGTATACTCACCGAAGAGCACCAGATATTAAGACGTTTGAAAATTTGGATTCTTCGGACGGGTTCAGTGAATTACGTCAAACATGAAAGAACTAAGACTATGGTTACAGAAGATAATGAAGTGACAGTCGTCCAGTCCGTTGTGGAAAATCCACACGTATCTACAAGGATAATTTCGAAAGAACACGGGATAGAAGTCACTGCTTTAAGAAGGATTTTAAAAAAACATAAATTTCACCCTTACAAAATTCAAAATCATCAGGGCTTATTACAAACGGTTTTGAAAGGAGACTTGTTTACTGTGAATGGCTAGTTTTCCAATTACGACAAGATCTAACTTTTCTAGATCATGTGCTTTTTACAGATGAAGCAACATTTGCTAATTGTGGAATAACAAACAGAAAATATTCTCATTATTATGACACTAGAAACCCTCACTTTGTGCAACCCATTTTATACCAACCAAAATGGAGTGTTAACACCTGGGGAGGCATCATAGGAAACACTATTATAGGTCCATTCTTTTTTAATACTACTTTAAATTGTGAAATCTACCCAAATTTCCTACAAAATAATTTACCATTGCTGTTAGAAGGCCTACCAGATAACGTCATAAGGAGATTGTGCACCACCAACATGGTGGTGCACCTGCACATTACGGTGCTGCTGCAAGAGAACATTTAGATGGGGTATTCACCAATAGGTGGATTGGGAGCGGAAGCTCTATAAGCTGGCCACCGCGATCACAAGATCTAACCCCTTCTGATTTCTTTCTGTAGCCTACTGTATAAAATCTAGTTTACGAAACACCTCCTACAACTGCAGAGAACATGCAGCAACGAATCAGAAATGCTTTTCTTCAATTAAGTGAAAACAACATGGCTCAAAATGTAAGTCTGTCGATGCAAAGGCGATTAAGAGCATGTGTAGAGCAGAATGGACATATATTTGGACACATTTTAAATTAATTTTGTTTCATTATGGAAAAATTACAAAATGTAATTCTAAAACTAATAAAATTTAAAAAAAAAGAGAAATAGCCTTTAAACGCCGATAACTTTGGCAGAACATATTTAATAACCTGTATATGTTGTCATGTTGTTTACCCTCAAAACATATAACGTGTTAGTCCATAAATTGGTAACATAAGAGTTACGTGGGGCACTGCACCCATTTTCAGGCTAAGACTTAAAATGTTAGACGCTGCAACTGTCAAAATTTAAACAATATTTGCAATAAAACCAAAACTAACAGTTGTAAATGCACATTGTCATATATCATTGCAAATATAATTTGGGTGGCTATCATCATAATAACAAGAAAGTATAGCAATCTATTTAAAAAAAAAAATTGAAAGTGGTTGCGGAAATTTGGAACACCCTGTAAATATATAAATAAAAATAGAAAATGCACTGTAGCATACTACATATTGCTGTGGACTTTTCTCCATAAATATTATAAAAATTTATGTATTTATGTTTGTAAAATTATTTTGAACGCAAGTGTATATTTTTGAAATTTATTATTTTTGTGAAAAAAACTGGTTTTATATTCTAAGCCTGCGCGCTTGATTTGACCTTGACAGACACAAGTGTACTCTGAGATAAGAAAGTCGTGTATATAAAAAGATAAATCTTTATCTTTTTAAAAGTAACTTCGGGTTTATTTTTTGATTTAATTGTGGTTGGTGCTGTGTGAATTCATTACCGATATTTTATATGAGTTTGTTGATCTCGTAATTGTAATATTTTACACTTTCTTACTCACGTGTCTTGAATATATTTTTTACGTAAGTACAGCAGACCGATTTTCATGTGGCCGGTGGGAGAATTTGTACGTGCGTAAGTAAGGGTCAGTGTTAGATAGAGACAGTATTCGGAAAAATGAAATGCAAACTCTTTGTGCGAGACGTGCATTGGGACGTAGTAAGGGATAGTAAGGGATGCCAGAGGTTCCCCTACCTATGAATTTCGTGCGCATCTAGAGGGCGGTACTTCTAACCGGCCACATGAAAATCGGTCTGCTTTAATATATTATTAAAAGATATATTATTATTATTTTGAATCAATTGAATACTGTATTTTCTAATTGTATGAATATTATCGTATTGAGATTTAGTCCTTGATATTTGATATAAATAACAAAGAAGGATTTTTAAAATTTCTAGTAAAAAATTCTTGTAACTGTAAAATTTTTATACGTTTGGTATCTCAAGGGCATTTCTTGTTACATATGGGTGCACATGCGTTAGAGTTTGCTTCGGACTGTCATATCAGTTTGTTTATATTGATTTTGTTCTCTTGGGAGAAATTAAAAAGTTTCTTTGTAATTTATTATTTTTAATTTTGATCGGCTGTCATTAAGGGTTTTTGCACGCATGCAGCTGTCATTTCCATGCGTTATTTTTACCTTTATAATATTGTTAAATGAGGCAATATTAATCTTTATACTTTATAAAGATTTTTTTTTATTTTTTTTTATTTTTGTATTAAATTTTCATTTAAATTTTATATTGTGTTCTTTAATTTTATTATCCTTTCTACACATTTTAACAAGTAACTTAAAGATATTTTCGTAATTTTTCTCAAACAAATTTTGAGTGGCGCTCAACTAAGTAAATTTTACTAATTCAATAATTTTCCACTTTTCCGATTGGAACCCTGAGAGGAAGGCAGTCCCATTTTGGAAATAAGCCGACTGAATATCTTAGCTGGATAGATTTGTCGTGAATGGTGGAATAGCTTATTTCCAAACCACAGTTCATAGCAATATGTACGTAAAATTTCATTGCTATAACTTTATTAGTTTTCATGCTAAGCTCCGCCGACACACTATTGCCGGACTCGGTATATCATCCAAGTTTTATTAGGTTTATGTTCCTTAAAAAAAGGAGGGCAGTGTATAATGTTAAAAATGTCAAATTATATTTAAAAGCGTATTTTTAAAGTTAGTTGAAGTATTTCGTTTCAGGTATCGAAAATAATTAAAAATTTTAAAACGCAATCTCTATATCTATAGAATTACGTACTTAAATGTAAGTTCATCCGAGAGTTCATTGGAGAGTGCTACGAATTTAATTATATTTTGTAAAAATTGTCCACTTAAACATTATCGAAATTTGTATAAACAAGTGCGTATCTGGTTTTTTAATCGTGGGTTTGTTTAACCTTACTTTCAGGTAATTCATTAATATGCATGATACGTAACGTTCCTATTTAAGTGGAACGCTTTGATCATTTTAATTAAAATGAAACTAGCGAGTTTTTCGTTCATGTTATGTTTCAAAGAAGCTAATTTACTCGCAACAAGTTTAATTGCGTATAAAAACGGCTCGGGTAGATTACTTTTTTTAACCCTTTCGCTCACTGCGTCCTCAATCGAGGACAAACATTTCTAAGACTTCTAATGCAAGCGATGTGTATATTATCCGATATTTCATACATAGAGTAGTGTCAATTTGGGAAGACACTGACGCAGAAACCAATTTGGAACTTATAAAGAAAAGTGTACCCCAAACGAGAGAGAAAGACATAGTTCTTGCATGTATAGGCAGGCCGAATAACATTGACTGTAATATTCTCCAGTTGTCTTCTAGCGTCCGTAAGGTGTCGATCGTGTTCTTTGAGTTAATTTTATTACAAAATCAGTTGTTTGAGTTTATTTTATTACAAAATCAGTTGTTTGAGTTCATTTTATTACAAAATCAGTTGTTTTCACAACTATTTGGAATAGAAGGCCTTTATATCTGTAGGTATTACATTATTTTTCATGAATTTTTAATAGGATTTGTTGAAACATGTACTTTATTTGTTATAGATTATTATGTCTAGTTTACCGTCCACATCTGGATGTCGTGATCCAGTAGATGTTGAAATACCAGTGAAAAAAAGACAAATAATAGCAGAACAATCACGGGAAATCATTCATAACGTGTACAATTTTATCAAAAAGAGAAATATGAATGGTAAATTATGTTTTACTCTTTAAACTGTCATAATGTAATTTTTGTCGTATATTGCAAGCAATGATAAACTATAGCAATAAATTCATAATATTTGGATAGTGATTCTGAAGACGATATTTTTGATTATTTTTCTGATAAGTTGATGAATAATTGTTGAAATATAACTTATTTATATGTGTAGTTATCTTTGTATTTATGTCATTAGTAACTAAGGGTATTTATGTATAATTATGTAGTAATAAAAGACGACGTGTAAACAAGAAATTATTTTTACTCCGAATGAATATTCATAAATTTACAAATATAATGAATAAAATCTTGGTAAAAGAAGAAAAACTGTGATATATGTAAATGTTTAAATTATAATGAAAATAAATAATTGAACCAGAAATTTTTGGTTGTATCTCTGTTAAAAATCCCACTTGAAAATAAATAAAATAATAACGCTTTATTATTCATTCAGACAATAGAATGTGTTTATGAAATTATGTTTCATGGCAAGCGAAAATAATAATTGAAATATGTTGTTTCCGCTGCACACGAAATAAAAATACAAAACGTTTTACGTAAAATTCGAATTTTAAATTGCGCGCTAATTTAGACCCAGCCCGACCTATGTCGCGATTCGCTCGCGCAGATTGGTGTCTTCCCAAAGCGATTTTACTCAAACATACAACAGTAAAGTCACTAGATACATATAAAGTACCGCAATCCATAAGGCCAAAGAGTGCGAGAGAGAAAGCGCTACTTTTGCCCAAACATGGCCGCCAAACGTCAAATCACTTGTCGTTGCATCGTTGCATCTAAACCCACCGTTGGCAACATAAAATGTAATTATGCCTGGTTGTTGTATTATCAATTGCAAAAACAGTGTCGCCAAAGGTTTCCGTTTATTTGCATTTCCCAGTGGTGAAAGGAATGCAGACAGAAGAAAAGTGTGGTTATGTGACATTAATCAAGACAATGTGCCGGTAAATGCGAAGATTTGTGAGGTGAGTACATATATAAAAGCAGATCACTTGTTATAACACTTAGTTACTTATGTAAGGTGCATTTTTCTGATTCCCAATTTGAACAATCAAGAGCAGATGACATGAAAAAACTAACTCCAAATGCACACCCTGATCTGGTTGTCAACCACAAAAGGCGAAAATGCGTGCTTTAGTAAACCAACAATAATAAATAATGAAAACAGTGCTTGCTTGTTTTAATTAATTGCCTTACTATCTGCGGTTTAATTATTAACGCATGTTCATACAGTTGCGTTCTTTTAAGAATACAGTACTAAATTGATTTTTTATTTAACACAGCAATTCAATTTTGACGCCAAATTTTTGCCCAAAAATGGCAAAAATGGGTTTGCGGTACTTATTTATCTAGTGACTTTATACAACAGAGTATGGTAGCGCCCTCTATTGCTGAGTTTCACCAGCTGTGGCAACGTATTTGTAATTGTGTTTTAATGCCTATTCAAACTTGTGCGCGTAAGCCAAATACATAAGACAATTTTAGTTTATTATTGAGTTTTTTTTTGCGAAAACTGTGTGAACACTTGAGGACAGTGTGAGTTAGAGGTTCATAAGAACGAATGAGTGGCGATATATAAAATGAGTAAATATCATAGTAGAAAACGGCCACTAACGAATGAAGAGTTGTTGCAAATAATCGAAAATGGATTGTCTGATATAGAATATCTTAGTGATGATGATCAGAGCGACGATGGGTGAGAAAAACTGTCAGGCAATTCTTCTGGTGTGGTTTTATGATCTTTTCATGTTTTTAGAGTATTTTGCTCAACACAGAAAAAAAACCTAAAATGAAAAAATAATATGAATATTTCTTTTTATTAGGTTTTGAAACAATAAAATAAGATGAAACATTTTTCATTTAGAAGACAATGATCAAGTAAATCACATTGGTGAAGAACAGCAACTTATCGAAGATCAGCAAGCAGTTGATAATTTATCTATTTAGAAATTTAACCTGAAATATACCACGTAACAGCTGAATCCAAACAACAGAATAGTTAAAAAAGAATTGAAGTGTTTGAGTATTTGAAGAACAATAACCTACCTTTATTAGATATACAAGTGTCCGGCATCGTTATGTTCAAATTTTAGGAGTGTAAAGTAAACTTCATTTCAAGTAACAAACACGCCAAACTTGTATATCCATTTTTATTTGTTTCAAAGTTACAGATCTATGAATGTGATTGTCAGATCAAGAAAAAAAATGTAATCCTAAAGTCGATACAAACTGATTTTATTTAAAAAAAGTTATACGATTTAACAACAGGCCTGTGATTGTCAACGTCGCATAATAAAATGTTATCCTAAAATAAATAAACACGTGTCGTAGTGCATACAGTCATTTCTTGGAGATCTACAAAAAAGAGTACTGGAAATTGATTTATGATAAAGAAGGTTCTTACTTATTTCGTAAGTGCTGAACCATGAATATCATACAATAAACAAATGTTCAGATGACTGTTAACGTTGCATTTTTTAATAAAGGATTACATTACGTTTCAGTTCATACAACAGCTTATTAGGAGTGGACACGTTTTCTTCATTCAAAATGCCTTACCGATTTTCTTCTCAAGAATATGCGGACATGCCCTTTGTATAGTTATTGTAACGGCAGTGCACGTCAAGCAGTTATTGAATACCGACATCGGTTTCCCAATAGGCGCATTCCTCAATATAGAACGTTTCTTGAAGTACACAGACAATTTCGAGAATGCTGACTGCTGCGTGATTATCATTTCGACAGAGGAGTAAATTTGTTCAAAATGCATATTTCCAATAAGACGGAGCACCTTGTCACTGTACTGCAGAATTTTTGGATTATTTAAGAGAATTCTTTGATGAGCGTATAATTAGTCGAAATACTGAAATTGCCTGGCCTGCACGTTCCTGCGGTTTAACACCTTGCGACTTCTTTTTGTGGCCTTATCTAAAAAATAACCTATTTCGAACACATATATTGAATTTGAATGATATTCTACAGAGAATCGAACAGAAATGCATGGAAATTAATAACAATCCAGTAATGTTGCAGAATATCATCAGAAATTTTGAACGGGGGTGCATTGATCTTAATGGACAAAATTTCCAACATTTGTTATAGTTTTCAATATATACATATTATTTGTTATTTATTTGTATGTATGAAACTGTCAAAATATACGACTTCGTAGGTTAAGTAGTAAATTTTAATTTACGACATACTTCAAAATGTTCTCAGTAAATCACATGCTACTAGATTGACTTTTCAAATGAACACTTGTTATGTAACTTTATAGAAATAGACATAAGTAAGAAATAGAGAAAAAGAATTCCTTTCTATGTCGGTACGGTAATATGTAATCAATTTCTATAATGCTCGTAACTATTTTATGGTGTATACCGTATTTGTTAAATATCATTAGGCATAGAGAATCAACGTATGAGTACATACAATGTATACGTACATGAGAAAGCCAGTCCAATGCCAGCGAAGACTGCGATGACTGACGATTGTCTGCGATACCGATTGACTGGAAATTTTGCATTCAGTCTAGCTGCGGCCGTTACAGTTTGAAATCGTACAATAAAATTAATGTATAATGGCTCTTTATACACGCACTGAAAAGCTTCAGTTAGCAAAATGGTTTTATGCTGACAAGTCTGCAATGGAGTGCATGAATTTGTTTGCGCTGACTTTTGCAGACCGTTCTGTACCTTGCAGACAAACAATTTATAATATTATAAATAAATTTGAAACTTGTTTCTGTCTCAATAACTGTACGAAATGTAAACCAAGAGAGGTATCACCACGAAAAATTGAGGAAAGAGAACGGCGGGATGTATTAATTTGTAGTATTGTGAAAATTGATAACACGAGATCTACTAGAAGCGCTGCCGAGGAATTGGGTACAAGTAACACAACTATTTCATGTATTTGGAAACGTAATGGTTTAAAATGTTTCAAATATTCGAAAACTCAAGAAATATTTCCCGAGGATAATTTCCGGAGAATGAAGTTTTGTCAAGACGCTATGGAAAAGATACATCGAGATGAAAATTTCGTTAAAAATATTCTCTTCACCGATGAATCAACTTTTCCATTACACAGAAAGCGCAATCCTTCTGTTCTTCAATATTGGGCTTCGGAAAATCAACACCGGCATTTTGCAAATCGCACTCAGTATCCTCAAAAACTAAACGTTTGGGCAGGTATTTTAGGTGACCATTCTATAGGCCCCTATTTTATTGATGGTATATTAAATGCCGACAAGTATCTCGAATTACTGAAAAATCAAATACTTCCCGCCATTCAAAACATTGGAATAAATCAGGAAATCGTTTGGTTTCAACATGATGGCTGTCCAGCACATAATGCAGTGAGGGTAAAGGAATTTCTAGGAAATACTTTTCCTGACCGTCTTATTATTGGAACAGGAAACATTAAATGGCCCCCGCGATCTCCTGATCTATCTCCAAATGATTTCTTTTTGTGGGGATATCTAAAAAATATTGTTTATACTCATAAGCTGGTAGAGCAGAAAATCTAGTTGGCTTGAGAGAAAAAATAACTGAGGCTGGGAATTCATTAACTGCCGACATGTTAGCAATTGTAAGAGCTAATTTCTACGACCGCCTAGGACAATGTCTTACTGTGCAAGGAGGAATTTTTGAACCTCTGATATAATTTATTATAATTTTTAGAATCCTTTTTTATTTATTTTATTAGGATTATTCTTTAATTTTATTAGAATTACGCTTTTGTTTATGCGACTCACCGCAGCTTAAAAATTTCCTGCATCTACTGAAAGAAATAAGAAAAGCAAATCCCTTGCAATTCGTAAATGTTATTTTAGAACGCATTACAAGTACCTATGTCGATGGTCAAATGATTACTGCTAACTTGTATTTGCGAAACAATCGGAGACAATCGTTGCCGGCCGTCGCGGTCTTCGCCGGCAATGGATCGGCTTTTCCATATACATATACATCGTATGTACTCATACGTATTCCCTATGCCTAATGATATTTGACACATGCGGTATATAGAATATTATTTCCGTGTTTGTAGTAGGGAAAAAACTTTTACACTAACGTTTGTCAAACACTCCTTAATCAACCAAACAATTTATAACGTAAAATAACATCACAACATGCAAATAATTAGAAATAGACAGCTAATACATTTATTGTTTGCGCGAAAGAGATAAATGTGTTAGATAGATTAATCAAACTCTATTTCTATATCATTCGATAATTACTTCGATCCACTCGATTATTAACGAACTAGTTACATAGTACCGATTAACGTTATCGATATAAATAGCAAAGAAATTTCATTTCTATCAAGTTAGATAGTTCAACTGCAGATTCCTTATAAAATATAGATTAATTTCCGACGGCAGCAGGAAAACTATAATAAGTCACACTAAATGTATCGACTATTAACATTCTTGGCAGGCAATGAGCCTCGAATATTAATACGCCCTTACATTCCTTACAACTTAAATAGCTATTAATAGATTTATGTATTTAAAGTTCAAACCTACCTTCTACATATTGGTAAATTTCTGCTTTGACGGTTTTTCACCTTTTTTCATATTTACTGCTCCTGAGGGCCAATTAACTTAATATTACGCGTTCTTTCATCGGACAGTATGACACCTGAAATTATGTTTACAACTAAGCTGAACATGTCTATACCAACCACGGAACAGGCAAAAAGTCGCTCGAGCGATTGTGGTGCCGGTACTTGGTACACGGATCAGAATCCAATCGGAGCACAGATGCAGATATATGTAAAATGTGCCCGAGAATGAAGATATCTGGTCACACACACGACGGTTTTTCGACGGTCAAGCAGCTATTAAAGCCATTATGAATCTATTTAGCAGGTCTAAACTGGTGAAACTTTGCAAACAGGTTCTCAATAGACTGGCACAAGACAATACTGTGTCACTGATATGGATGCCACGACATGAGGACAATAAAATCAATAAAATAGCTGACGAACTGGCCAAGAAAGGTTCCAAACAGAACTTTATAGGACCAGAACCAGTAGATGGAATCGCCAAGGATTTCACTACCAGGGAGATCTGGTTATGGCTAGAAAGAGAACATAAAAGGAAGTGGGGGCTAACGGAAGGTCAACTTCATAGTAAGTCACTGTTGGGGGAGCTGAACGCTAGACTTTCAGCCAATTTAATTCGTAGTAATAAAAAAATTAAAATTATTACCTGCTTAATAGCCGGACATTGTCCTTTAAGGAAGCATTTGTACAATATGGGGGCTAGTTAGCGAGACTTAGGTTTTCTTCTTCTGAATCTTTGGGTTGGACACTTGAGCACGCTGCTCTTTGTACCACACCCAATAGACCTCTCAGTTGCACTCTGTTAGTCTTGTGTCATCAATGAAAGACACTATCCTTCTCAGGTGAAATTTGGGTACCATCTTAGGTTCCACTAAATCATTTCCAAAATGTTTCTGTCTGAGTCTCTTCAGTTCCTCACAAGTACATATTACATGAAGACTAGACTTGTTTCTCCCTGTTTTCCAATCTTCTTTCTACATCAAGCCTCGCTAACCAAGCCCATGCTGTCCACATGCTTCCTTAAAGGACAATGTCAGATTATTAAACCTGTAATAATTTTATTTTTTATTACTACGAATTAGGTTGGCTGATAGTCTAGCGTCCAGCCCCCCTAATAGTTTCTTAGTATGGGATTGACCTTCGCTTACCGTCTATTTCTTTTTATGTTCTCATTCTAATCAAAACCAGATCTCCTTTCTAGTGGAATCCTTCGGGATCTATACACAAGTTCTGATCCTATGAAGTTCCTCTTAGAACCTTCCTTGGCCTGTTCGTCGACTATCTCATTGCCTTTAATCTCCTCATTTCCTGGCACCCATATCAATGACACAGTATTGTTTTATGTCATTCCATTGAGGACCCGTTTACAATGCTTCACCAGTTTAGACCTGGTGGATGGATCCATAATGGCTTTAATAACGGGTGGGGCAAAAGTAATGTCACAATGTGAATATGCCACAATTTTTGCAAATGACGTAAAATATCATTATTATTTATTTTTTATTACTACGAATTAGGTTGGCTGATAGCCTAGCGTCCAGCCCCCCTAATAGTCTCTTAGTATGGGATTGACCTTCGCTTAGCCTCCATTACTTTTTATGTTCTCTTTATAATCACAACCAGATCTCCTTTCTAGTGGAATCCTTTGCGATCCATACACAACTTCTGGTCCTATGAAGTTCCTCTTAGAACCTTCCTTGACCTGTTCGTCGACTATCTCATTGCCTTTAATCTTCTCATTTCCTGGCACCCATATCAATGACACAGTATTGTTTTATGTCATTCCATTGAGGACCCGTTTACAATGCTCCACCAGTTTAGACCTGGTGGATGGATCCATAATGGCTTTAATAACGGGTGGGGCAAAAGTAATGTTACAATGTGAATATGCCACAATTTTTGCAAATGACGTCAAATATCATTGTGATTTGACATTTATGTCAGATAGAGAATTAGTTCACAACAAGCAATGGAGTGATACACAGCTGAAGAACGCAGAATTATTGTTACTGCTTATATGACCAATTTCCGGTCTATTGTTTTAACGGAGCGTTAATTCTATCGTCGTTTTCCTAGCCGTAGATGTTGTTATCGTGGTATTTATTTTATTTGTCTTCAATAATTTGATTTTTAAAACACGACATGTGCAATATATTTTTTTCTATAGGCTTATTCCCATACCCTAGCTCTTATAAGACCACAACATTGTTAAATGGAAAAAATTAGCATACTTACCCATTATTACTCTTTTCGCTGTAAAATCCTTATTTTCAAGTTTCCGTGGTGTAGTGGTTATCACATCCGCCTCACACGCGGAAGGTCTCCGGTTCAATCCCGGACGGAAACATATATATTAACTTTTACACTTTCTTGATAAAACAAAATGCTTTTATTTTACTCATTTTTATCTTCTACCGTCTGACAATCAATTACAATACATTAGGAGCTAATACAGATCGGATCATATTTTTAGCGCACATAGGTCTTTAAATACATTGGCTTTTCTGAACCCACCTCTTCTTTTCAACTTAATAGTAGCTTAATAGCAATAGAAAATAAAACGCATTTGTACAAAAATAATCAATTTAATTACAATTCTTAAACACTTACAGCGAATCTTAGAAAATGTAAAAATATCGAAAACCCAAACAAACATTTTAATGTTAATCAATGCTAATTTAATGAATTAAGGGCTCAAATAATCCACCTCCTTGTGTCAAACAGTAATCAAATCATACAGATTTCTCCCCATACTTCTTAGTTGCTCTTGCGTAATGTTTGTACAAAATTTAATTATTTTTACCCTTAACTCAGCTAGATTGTTAGCCCTTTCACAATCATGCCTATAAATTTCTTCTTTCATAAAACCCAAAAGAAAGAAATCATTAGGTGATAAATCACAGGACCTCGCTGGTCATTTAATTGTAAGCTGTGTGCCAATGAGCCGATTAGGAAACGTTTGTTTTAGGAAATTGACAGCCGCTCTGAAGTTGTGAGATGAAAGTCCATTCTGTTGGAACCAAATCCATTGAAAATTAATGGGAATGCGTCGAATTCCCGGAATGGTCTCATTTTGCAAAAGTTGTAAGTATTTTGGACCATTACAGTTACCATAAATGAAAAATGGGTTTATAATGTGGTCACCTAACATCCTGATCCAAACATTTAGCTTTTGCGGACGTTGAGTACGCACTGCAACACTAAGATGTTTATTGTTTTTAAAATAATATCTAGTAACAGATTGATTATGTTTTTTATGTAACGAAAATGAAGACTCATCAGAAAATACAATATTTTCTAAAAAGCGTTCATTTTCATTTTGTTTATTTTGCATAATTTCACAAAACTTCATTCGCCTAAAATTATCCTCGGTAAACAGATCTTGCAGTACATTAAAACAATGATACCCATTCCTTTAGAGAATACGCCTGACAGTTCTAGCATTTACGTTAATTTCCACACAAATGCAGAAATATCAATTCACGATTTTGACGCTCCTCAGCGACTGGTCTCACCGGTGGTTCTTCGGGCCGGCGATGACACTCTTTGCAGGAGTTAACACATCCACAAGTTTGGAACTTTTTAACAACGACCTATTGTCGCGCTTCGTGGTGGTCTATCTTCATAGACAAAAATAAATAAATTTATTGTTTCGTTTATAGAATTACCCTAAAAGTACCACTTTAAAAGTTGTATTATCTCTACTAATATATGAGGCATTTTATTTATTTTTATTATTGCTCACCCTACGTAATTTTTAAATGCCAAAGGGTTGACATAAACATGACAGATGTTTTAGGCATAATGAATTACACTGCTTAAAATCGTATAGGGATATTTACATAATTATAAGGAAAATGATGATATACAGGGTGTCCAGAAACTCTCCTGAGAAACGAAGACCGGAGTTTCCTCAGATAATTTTAAGACAATTAAACCCAAATTCACCTAGTCCGAAAATGCTTCCTAAGGGAGCTAGAGTTCTTTGAAGATGCGCCTCGTATTTATTTTTTTTTTAATTCCTCCAGAACGCTTCTATTTAGAAAAACAAAAACTGGTATGCTTATTTATCCTCCAGAGATGAATCGATTCCATCAATTGCGAATTTCTAGTACCGGTCATAGGCGTCCGTTTTGGGTAGGTCAACGGTTATTTTAAGGCATAACTTTTTTGTCTTTAACTTTTAAGCATTTGTGACACTAGATTATTAAATTTTTAGGTATTCCAGTACATTTGTGACACTAGATTATTAAAATTTTTTGCAATAGTTAGCTCTGAACTGCCAACAGAAGTAAAACCTACGTTTTTCATTGTCAAATTGTTGTCAGTTCGCGAAGTTTATCTTTCCATTTTTTACTTTGTGTTATTCAAACACAACGATTTCAATTTTTAAAAAAATGGTTTTTACTAATGAGGAATACGCCGATATGCATTTAGTTTATGGCGAAATGAGGTGTAACGCTCGAGCGGCGCAACGTATCTACGCTGAAAAATTTCCCAATCGTCAGCATCCCACTCACTCAACATTTACAGCTCTTCATCAACGATTAAGAGAAGCAGGTTCAGTGGTCCCAAAAAATAATGAAACAGGGAGACATAATGATGTAACAGCAGAACATGAAGATGTTATTTTAATGGAAGTTGAGGAAAATCCAGAAATTATCGTTCGAAGACTATCTGCCATGTACCCCACAATTTCAAAATCTTCCGTAGGAAATATCTTACACAAAGAAAATTTATATCCTCTTCATTTTACAAAGGTGCAAGCACTGCTAGAAGGAGATTTCCTGCTCGCGTAGAATTCGCTAGATGGTTACAAAATCAGAAAAATCAAGATGAAGATTTCTTCAGGAACATTTTGTTTGGTGACGAAGCTACATTCTCAAAAAATGGAATTTTTAATGTACATAATGCACATTATTATTCGTACGTTGGTGATAATCCCCACGTTGTTCAAGAATTTAAGCATCAGCATAGGTGTAGCATAAACGTCTGGATAGGAGTAGTTGACGATTATCTACTTGGACTTGTGGAATTACCTGCTCGTTTAAATGGTGCTGATTACTTACATTTCCTGCAAAATATTTTACCTGATTTGTTAGATGAGGTGCGTTTAAATATTCGGCGAAACTTATGGTTTCTACAGGACGGCTGTCCGGCCCACTTTAGCAGGAATGTACGAGACTTTCTAGATAATAACTACGAAGACCATTGGATTGGATGAGGCGGTTCAGTTGCTTGGCCAGCAAGGTCGCCGGATTTGAATCCTTGCGATTATTGTGTTTGGGAATACATAAAAGCATTTGTTTATTCCGTTCCGATACAAAATCGCGCACAACTCTGGCTAAGGATACAATATGCTTGCAACGAATTTAGAAATAACTTTGGAATTTTTGCAAGAATTCGGCGTTCTCTAAGCAAAAGGGTAAACTTATGCATAGAGACTAATGGTCATCACACCGAGCAACTTTTGTAACAATCTACCTTTGATACTTGTTCTCTTTTTGTTAGTTTCGTTCCATTGTAATAAATAATTTGTTTTTAATTTATTAAATTAATTTTCATCCATGCCTTGATAGTCCAAGCCAACTTCGTCGCTAAAAATAAGTAGGTACATAATAAATTGAACTTTAATGAAGAAAAAACGAAAAATTTACAAATCGATTTTTCTAGAAAACGGTGTATCCTACCGACTTAAAGTAAGAGTACATTTTAGTACTGGAATACCTGAAAATTTAATAATCTAGTGTCACAAATGCTTAAAAGTTAAAGACAAAAAAGTTATGCCTTCAAATAACCGTTGACCTACCCAAAACAGACGCCTATGACCGGTACTAGAAATTCGCAATTGATGAAATCGATTCATCTCTGGAGGATAAATAAGCATACCAGTTTTTGTTTTTCTAAATAGAAGCGTTCTGGAGGAATTTAAAAAAAAATAAATATAAGGCGCCATCTTCAAAGAACTCTAGCTCCCTTAGGAAGCATTTTCGGACTAGGTGAATTTGGGTTTAATTTTCTTAAAATTATCAGAGGAATCTCCGGTCTTCGTTTGTCAGGAGAGTTTCTGGACACCTGTATATTGTTAAGCAATTTTATTGACCAGATTTGTATATTGACACTGCAATTCAACTAAAAAAGTACGAAATTAAAACTAAATTCAAAAAGTTCTAAGGAACTTAATTTTGCAAATACGAATTTTGTTAATAACGATATCATCTTAAATCTTAACGGTGTTTAAATTTGGAAAGCAATCCTAAACAAATCATCAAAAGCAAGTTTTAGTAATCAGTATGTCCTCCGCGATTGTTTATTACTGCCCTAATACGGTTACGCATTGTTAAAATTAAACTGTCAATCTCTTTCTGTGGTATTGCTCTCCATTCTCTTTGATGCAATGCAGTCACTTCCGTTTGAAATACCGTCGTGTCTCTGCTTAGGCTCACTTGGATCATTGCCGTTTCTTTGATCCCGTCTCATCGATATACTTTATTTATTATTTAATCAAGCAATCAAAGACGTGACTTAAATGTGACCTCATCTGCTTACGACTTATAACGAGCCATCGAAAAAATTCATAATTGGAGTAGACTGTGAAATTGGGTTGGTACTTTAGCCACTTCCACATAATGCCATTTATTATTTGACATTGAAACTATAAGTTTGTGTCAAATTTTTCAAAACTCTTATTAAGAAAATTAAATTTCTTTAAAAAATGGTATTCAACATAGAACAAAAAGCAAAAATTATCGAATGTTACTTCCGTACAGGTGTGAAAGTAAATGGCGAGTGGCAGTATTCAATTACGGAATGCATGGCTGATTTTAGTGAAGAACATCCTGAATTAGTGTTTGACTACAATGATTTTTACAATGTTTTGACAAATTGTGTAAAGTTATTCAGACAGACTGGTAGCGTCGGTCGAAGAACTGGAAGTGTACGGCCACCTAAACGTACAGCTGATAATATTGAAGCCCTTCAGCATATTATTGATTAAAATCCAAAAACATCCATTTCAGTAGTGACCCAACAAACAAATTTATCTTATGGTACGTGCCAATTCACTCTTAAAAAAGTCTTACATTGTCATCCATACAAGCTGCAATGTTTTCAGGAACTTTATCCAGTGGATTATTTAAGACGAGTGGAATTTTGTAAATTGTTTCAAAATAATCTACACAATCAGGATATCCTTAACACAGTTTTTTTCTCGGATGAGGCCTGGTTTTATCATTCTGGATATGTTCATTCACAGAATATGAGGTGTTGGTCCTCCGAAAATCCTCATCTTTTTTTTGAAAAACATTGCATCCCTAAAATGTTGGTGTTTGGGTTGGAATATGTCGAAGAAGATTGGTGGGTCTCATTTTTCTGAAGGTACACTTACTGCTGCACGATATCGCAATGAGATACTCGGCTCATTCATAAATCAACTGGATGATGAGGAATTACAAAATGGCTGTTTCCAACAAGATGGTGCAACAGCACATACGACCAGAGAAACACTTCAATATCTCAGAGATTTTTTTGATAACAGAATAATAAGCAGGAACACTAAAATCCCATATCCAAGTAGGTCTTGCGATATAAACATATGTGATTTTTTCGTATGGCCATACATCAAAAATTCGATTTATTCAACGCCAATTCATAATCTGGAACAACTGAGAATTCGCATAACAGTAAAGTGTGAAGAGCAAATGCTGCATAAAGTTTTTGCTGGATTGCGGAGAAGAGTTGATTTGTGTTTAGATGTAAATGGACAACATTTTCAACAACTTCTGTAGCTATATGTAAATTTTGATTATGATTTCCATATTAAATAAATTATTTGTTTTCTTTTTTGTTGTAGTATCATTTCAATGCCATAACCTTTTTTTTACAATGAAACCAAATGAAACTGTCAAGCATCAAGTAATGTGTCATTATGTGGAAGTGGCTAAAGTACCAACCCAATTTCACAGTCTACTCCAATTATGAATTTTTTCGATGGCTCGTTAGTTTGAAACTAAAATATAATAGTCAGATTATTATAAAAGGCTAACTGATACACATTATTGATAAAAATTTCAATAAAGACATTGACATTGAGTCTTGGCGTTTTATTAGTAATCTTCGTCGTGCAGTACTTGTGATGAAAACTTACTCTGAAGAATTTTTATGTTAATACAACTAACGCCAGCTTTGGGGTAAAACATAAATTGCGCAGTTAGTAGGATCAAAACCTAAGTCGTGTATGTATTTGCAATATATGCATATGCTTGATGTTGTTAAACGTCCATGTGTACTACTTGCCTTATTTGTTTAAATTGCTTTTGCTGTGATTGGATGATATATTATAAATACGACAAGGGGAACCATAAATTGTGTCGAATGGATGTACTTTAATCATAAACCTACAGTTTACATTTAACTTTCAATAGGAAGAGGCGTTAATACAAAATTGAATTTACCTTCGAATTATTTAAACAAATTAAACGCATAATTTATCGCTTTTTTTTGTGAAAAGTAATCAAAATAATTTTCACTACATGCGCGATAAATTAATTGTGTTAAACAGAAGCTAGAAGTTACTCCCACGAGTATGCTGTATGCTTGCCAACTTTGACGTGATCGGTAAATCGATTTAGACAACTCTCAGCTTCACTTGATTACGAAGGAAGTTTACGCCAAGAACAGATAATATATATCGTCAACATTATCTAGAAAAAGATAAAATAACAATGACGCCTCTGCATTATTAAGCTAAGGTATATAATCATAATAAAATTCATAATCCAACAGATAAATTCCACTTAACGTGTGTTCATTTGAAAAGTTAATCTAGGTTACTTTGAAATTTTGATAGAATAAGACGCATATATATTAGTATGTGTTTATTGTTGCGTAAACATAAATCCAAATGACATTTGATAATGTCAATCACATTTGTTATTTATTTGTACCGTGATATCATAAAGTTTCTAAGACGAAGATGGCTTTGTAATATAAATTGTATGTCTGAACTTAAGTTAGGAACTATAACTCTGTTTTGTAAATTATTTTGACAGTGACATTATCTGTCATCCATTAATGTGTTAGAATTGCTGAAAGCAAGTTTGAACGTCGAGTTTGAAACATAGCACATTCGAGTAAATTCAAATATGGTTTACAATATAGTGCAAAAAGCGTACATGATTGAAGCCTATTTTCGGGGTTGAGTGCGAATTGATGGAATTTGGGTGTACAGTCAACGTGCATGTTTGGATGATTTTAGAGGGCACTTTCCAGAGTTAGCTGTAATTCCCAAAGAGTTTTATAATTGCCTTTCCAATTGTGTTGGTGTGTTTCGTGAGACTGGTTCTGTGGGTCATAAATCACGTATTGGTAGACCAACTGTTCGTTCGGAACAAGTTATAAATGATGTTCGTCCACGTATGGTAAATGAACCCACAAAACATTTGAAACGCCTTTCTCAAGAGATTGGACTTTCTTATGGAACATGTCAGAAAATTGTAAAGAAAAACTTACACATGCATCCGTATAAGATGCAATCACATCAGGCTATTTTGCCGGTAGACTACCCTAGACGTCGTGCGTACTGCCAGTGGTTTGCAAATAACTTAATAGAAGATGATGACCTGCTAAATTTGTCATTTTTCTCTGATGAAGCATGGTTTCATCTTTCGGGGTATGTCAATTCCCAAAATACTCGAATGTGGAGTAGTGAAAATCCTCATATTTTTATTGAATCGTTTCTCCATAATGCGAAACTTGGTGTTTGGCTAGCAGTTTCTCGCCGCAGAGTTGTTGGCCCTATTTTTTTTAATTTCACAATTAATGCTGAAAGGTATAGAAACATTCTGAATGAATTTATTGAACAGTTGCATGATGATGAATTGCAATATGGATACTTTCAACAAGATGGTGCAACGGCACACACAACACGAGAAAATATTGCTTTTCTTCGTGAGTTTTTTGACGATCGGATCATAAGTTTACATGCGGAAGTTGAGTTTCCACCACGATCACCTTGTTTGACAATTATGGACTTTTTCGTGTTTCCTCACCTAAAGAATAGAATATTTAAAACTCCTGTTGCTAATTTGCAAGATATGCAACAAAGACTTATTGACGAATGTGCATTAATAACGCCCGCAATGCTGCGAAATGTCTTTAACAGCATGAAAAGGCGTGTCACATTGGGAATTGAAAATAACGGACAACAATTTCAACATTTGCTTTAATTTTGCCTTTTTTATTAATAAAATTTTGAATACAAGCTGAGCTTGTTGTTTTATTGTATCTTTATTAAATCAAATGACATATTTATTGATGTCACGATGACACTATCAAAATAATTTTCAAAAATTAAGGTTAAGTTACCAGTATGATAATATGGATAAAGTTCAGACATATATTTTCTATTTCAATGCCATCTTGGACCCAGAAACTTTATGATATCGCGGTATGTATGAAACTGTCAAAATATACGACTTCGTAGGTTAAGTAGTAAATTTTAATGTACAACATACTTCAAAATGTTCTCAGTAAATCACATGCTACTAGATTGACTTTTCAAATGAACATCCGTTATAAGATAATATGGAAATACAAATACGGGGGTCATTTAAATTTGACCTGCATTTTTTCCGGTCGATGGAAATTACAAATTAATATTATATACGCATAATTTTTCTAAGTAACAACCTCATTCTCAATACACTTATTTATTATTATACCGATCCAGTAGCTTCTATATTTTCGTCGAAAAAAATTCTTTCGGTTGAAGACAGCCAATTTTGCACAGCATACTTTATTTCCTCATTAAAGACAAATCGCTTACCTCCCAAGAATTTTTTGTGTGATTCGAAGAAATGATAGTGACTTGGGGTCAAGTCTGAACTACGATTATTAAACATAGTCTCTTCCAAAATAATACACTTAATACAGCGATCCTGCAACGCCTTCAGCCCTTCTAAAAAAAGATTTTTCTTAGTCTGCAAGCCAGCCTTCCACAGCTTCTATTACCTCTTTGTTACACAAAAATTTACGTTCTTTTACACTTTTATTCAATCTAGGGAACAGATAATTGTCTGAGGGGGCTAATTCTGGGGAATATGGTGGGTGTTCCAGTAATTTGAACCCTAAATCTCAAATCGTACTCATGGTAATGCACGACTTGTGTGCAGGGGCATTGTCCTGCAAGAACAACACATCTTTCGCTAACATGCCACGTGTTGTTTCCTTAATTTTCTCTCTCAGAGTGGCTAGTAATTTAGAATAAGAATCTCCAATGATGGTCTGATTTTTTTAGGTAATCCATCATAATTATTCCTCGGATATCCCAAAAAAAAACTGAAACAAGAACTTTTTCAGCGTATTTTTTAACTCAAAACTTCTTAGATCTTGGAGAACCATGTTGTTTCCATTCAAACGATTGCTGTTTTGTTTCTGGGTCGTAAAAATGGACCCATGTTTCATTCATAGTCACATGACAGTTAAAAAATCTGGATCTCCTTCAAAACGGGCACGGATTGCCCGTGATGCTTTCACTCTTGCTCGTTCATGTTCGGTAAGTATTTGATGATGCCTCGATACCCCAATTTATCGATTTTGACATTTGCATCCGACGTGCTTTCTTTCAGAATATACTGCACAGCAATACTTCAACTTCTTGACGTAAGGTTTGTTTCTTGCCATTATAACAAGATTTTGTTTTGTTCAAGGAAAATGGCCTAGTCTAACTAGATATCAATACCCCCTCGTGTATGATAAGGAGGTTAGACAGTATTTCTCAACCCAATTTTGCCAATGTATTGGTCGTTAGATGGCTGCATGTGTATGAGCGTTATCGTGTAGGTGAATAACGCTCTTGCTTAAGAGTTGAATTAAATGCATGTGAGAATTAATAGTTATTAAAATGTCATCTCACACGCAATTGTCGGTTAATTCGGTACGTTAATTCTATAATTTGACAAGATTATTCCTGCCGTAGAATGTAGGCGCAACACATCGGGCGTCAACCATCCAGGTTGTAAAGATAAATGAAAAATATTTGAAGGCCAAGTTTGTCTATCTCGAAGCACGCTTTTACTAGTATTTCGTTCTCATTAGAACTCATCAGTACACGATATTCGAAGACAGACAAGACTTTAATTTCTATTCTGCATGTATATACTGCAGTTCTAATGAGAACGAAATGCTAGTATATGCACGTTTCGAGATAGGTAAACGTGGCTTTCATATATTTTTCTTACTTAAGAGACCTCGTTTTTTGCTCGTATGGCCAGCTTGACCTTTCCAAGTAGCTCACTGTATTAAGCTTAATTAGTCATTTTCTTTCTTCGAGAAAATCGGCGATCGAAATTAGTCCAATAGCATCCCAGTATACAGTCGCCATCATGACTGTGTTTTGTGTTCTTTGGGCGGAGGTGAGCTGCAGTGACCCCATTCCCTGTTAACATTCTTACTCTGTGCAATATAATGGTGCATTCAGGTATCATCAGTTGTTATAATAAGTAACAAAAAGTTATCGCCTACATATTCGTAGCCAAGGCGAAATTATCTGCAAACCTGAAGTCGTTTCTGTTATTGCTTCTTGAAAATTTGTTCTGTAACCCAGCTATCTACTACCACTAATTTTATTAAATTTAAGCTTGTCGTGGACAATAGTGTGAACACTACGAACACTAATGTTTACAATTTCCTTCACCTATATTCCGTTACACTTCGTATATAAATAAGAAATTTTAATTTAATTTTAAATTATATTTCTTCAAATATTTCAAATTTAAAAATATGAATTCAAACTTTTTTTGTAAATATTCGTTAGCAAATAGAAAATCTTTCTTTTGGTATCGTACTACGGCCGACCCTTCGACATCTACCTGGTCGTAAACTGTCAACACATATCTAACGTTCGTTTACAAATATTTTACATTTCGTTTTTAAACTTAAGGTATTTAATTAATATAATTATACTATATTACTTATAATATAATTATACTTCTTCATAATTATGTCGTGTTACATATAATTTTAAAGCTTTCTTCACAAGGAATATTTTAATGATATTTATGTCATCGATATCGCAACTCTTAGCTCGCGCTTTTGACTAATTCTAAATTCAAAGCATCATCAGCTTTATCCCCTTCTCCAAATTAGGCCATAAAATAGAACCTTTTCCCAAACCAGTGTTCTCTTACTCCGAACTAATCCTTCTTCTGTTTCCAACATAGATACATATCGTTTAAACTCGACACTTGCTGTTCCAGCATCCAAGCACCGTTCGGCCTTGATTTACACATACCCGATCGCGATATGCTCGCAACACAATGGTAATGTATCTATTGTTTAAATATATATTATTCTTTTACTTAATTCACATTAATTTAACTAATTAATTTCTTCGTCCTCCTGCCAAACATCGCTCTCCGTACTTGTCCAAGTACCTGCAGTGAACCACGTGGCCAACCAATACAGGCTTTCCCAGATAACTCTGTATTATTCCAATCAGAGGTTATTTTATGTTAATTACATTTAATTTCCATTAATTTACCACATAATTTAAATTCATTTTGAGAGTATTATTTTGCGTTAATATTTATTTGCCGCTCCTTGGCAGTGCCATTGCAGTGTTTGTTAATATGCAGCGCTGAATTAGTAAAACATTTGGCTAATTGTTTGTGAGTAACGGTAAAGTTTATTATAAGTATTATAACGCAACACGACAGAGGTATCGTCGAAAAAAACATATTTTTTCGGCTTGTCACATTAATACCATACTAGTTAGCCCAACATAAAGTGAGCATAGTTCGTAAATTTATTGTATACGTTTACTGACAATGTTTATATCTCGTATATTATTATTATTATTGTTATTATATTAGTGTTAATATTCTTAATATATTATATTACTTGATTCTTATTAATCAGATGGATTATGAAGGCACAAAGATCATCCTAGAAGAAGGATTAATCTAATAAATGCATAGTCGCGTCTATGTATACATACTTAGGGGTAACATCCACTCATAATGCATAAATAATTCATAAATTCATAAATATTTTCAATTAATACTAACCACATAGTCGTGGTTATCAAATTCAGCCCTAGAAAATTAACTATAAATATTCATATGCAAGTGGAATTAACACATGCAATATTTAATTGCCTGTTCTATTGTAAACGTTTCGTCTGTTATTCAGTTCATTAATAAAACAGCCACTTTCGTAGTAAACTTTGTGTGGCATTAAGCATACATAAACGAGCGATATGTAGAAATAACTCATATTACATGCCTTTCATAATCTAAACGGAACATACTTAATATATGTATATAAACTTAGGCTAAGGACTAACTAAAAGTTGTACCTACTATTGAAGTTATTGTTTGTTTTTATAATTTCATTTAAAAGCATGTTAGATATAAAACCATTAAGAAAATGATAAAAAATGTAAAATTAAATATGAACCATGAATAGACATTTATTATTTTTTAATCGGGTTCGTAGAATATGTATATAGGATTATATGAACAAAATTTGGGCTTAGGGCACCAAAACAAGAGAAAAACTTCCTATGAAGCTGTATCCGAAAACGCTTCGATAAATACAATATGATCATTTATATTTACCCTCTAGCAAGCCATGAAATTATTTCTTGAAAATATCGTGTTGGTAGTGACAAATAAAATACATCTGTCATTATGTGTATGTTCTGATAAATAAAACTCATCTGTCATTAATGTATTTATTAATTGACACTTAAAAATGTTTACAATAAATCATAAAGTTTTTCTGATCGAATCATACTTTAGGAATGGTGTAAAATTAGAAAATGGAGAATGGTCGTACTCCTTGCAGCCTTGTATAGAAGAATTTCGGGCAGAATTTCCAAATTTTCCAACAACATATGACAGTTTGCGGCAATTAATTCAAAAGTCAGTGGTTAAATTCCGTGAAACAGGGTCTGTGTCTCGAAAACCAGGTGCTGGTAGACCACTAAAGCGGACAGTTGAAAATATAGCAGATGTTGAGGGACGAATAAATCAATCACCTAAGAAATCGATTCGTAAGCTTTCACAACAAACACAACTGTCATATGGGACCTGCCAGAGAATCCTTAAAAAAGACTTACAAAAATTTCCATACAAATTTCATTGCGTGCAAGAGCTTTTACCAATCGATCATGTAACCAGAGTTAATTACTGTCAGTGGTTCTTAGGTACGATTAATAACGATGACGTTCTTGACAAATCCTTCTGGTCCGATGAAGCATGGTTTCATTTATCAGGATATATAAATAAACAAACAATGCGCATCTGGTCTAGTGAAAATCCACATGAAATTCTTGAAACACCCTTGCATTCACAAAAAATAGGCGTTTGGCTTGCTGTTTCTCGTAGACGGCTTATTGGTCCAATATTCTTTAATAATACGATAAATGCAGAACGATATCGTAATAATTTATTGCTACCATTTGTAAATCAATTATATGATGATGAGCTCCGCGAGGGATATTTCCAGCAAGATAATGCAACAGCCCATAAGACAAGAGAAACGATGGAATTATTGCATGAATTCTTTGATAATCGAATAGTAGACTTTCCACCACGATCTCCGGATTTAACAATTATGGACTATTTCATTTATCCACATCTAAAAAATAGAGTATTTACGAATCGTCCACATACAATTGAAGAACTTACTAATGCTATCCGAAAGGTCTGTGAGGAAATTACACCATATAATTTAAGGAATGCCTTCAATAATATGAGACGAAGAGTTGCGCTATGCATAGAAAATGAAGGAGCTCACTTTGAACATTTATTGTAGCTGTTTTTATTATTAAACTTTTTATTTTTTCAACTGAAACGTTTGTATGTAATTATTTGTCAAAATGACAAAACCTAATCTGTCATCAGTATAAAATAACCTATATCACACACACGCAGCAAAATAAGTTAACTTAAATTATGGTACCAACTTAAGTTTAAAAAAGAAAAATGTCATTGCCTTCTAGAAGGTAGAAATATATGATCATATGGTAGTTAAAGTCCTTCAAAGATAAGGATTTAAATCAAATTTTTATAACTTTTCTCAAATTTTGAAACAGAAATTTTGAAACTCATATTTGGTAATTGTAACCAGCTAAGGAAATAACTTCTACTAACAAGCAATTTGTCGACCATCCCCTATTATTACAAAGTGGTAAAGTCACGCTCCTACTGTATTTTGCAATGACACTTTTTTTTGGGGTGAAAGTTTGTAAAATAAAAATTAAAATGATTAAGCGAGATTCACATAGAAACTTTTTTATCTCTTTTATTTTTTTCAGAAAATGTTTGATTTTGTAGTAAAAAGCTTAAATAGCTTACGCTGCATAATTTGCCGTTATAATAAAAATGGCTTAGTAGGCTGCTGTCACACAAATCCTTATATCATATTGAATAACTCGACGTCGTTTGCATCATTCCAAATATTTAGTTATTGTGTATTAACACTAAGCAAAAATGCCACAAACTAATTAGAACAGTGATTATGCCGACATCGTCTTCGTTTACGGTTTTTGTAGTGGAAATGCTTTTGCTGCTCGCCGTGAATATGCATTGCGGTATCCAAATAGAAGATTGCCGTGCGCATCAGTTGTTAGTGCGACTTTCAACAGATTGAAAGAAACAGGATCATTTACCGCAGCAAATTATGGTGACGTAGGTTTGGCAGCCCTGCAAAACGAAAGGAGAACACGCAACATTTTAAATTACTTTGACGAAGAACCTACATCGAATCTGAGAAGAGCCGCCAACCATCTACAAATAACACCCAGTCTAGGGAGAACGCTGAGAGCCGATCAGCGCTGTCCTTAACACTGTCAGCGTGCCCAATGCTTACTATCCGATGATTTTCCACGTCGAAGGGTATTTTGACTGGTTTTCAAACCAAGTACAAAGTGATCCACTCTTCCCAGAGAAGTTTATATGGTAGGACGAACCTACGTTTACAAGAAGAGGCATCCTAAGTCAGCCGAATTATCATATTTGGACATCTGAAAATCTACATGCAGCGCGTCAAAATAATTTTCAACACGAATTTCAGTGCAATGTGTGGTTGAGGATACTGGACTCTCATTTAATTGGACCATATTTTCTTCCCCTTCGAGTAAATGCGGATGAATATATCGACTTCTTAAACAACGGTTTCTATGACTTCTTAGATAACATTCCTTTAAACCTTAGACGTGAAAGCTGGTTGCAACTAGACGGCTGCCCTGCCCATTATGCTAGGAACACGTGAGAATGGCTAAATGTACATTTCTCTGGACGATGGATCGGCCGTAGAAGAGCGGTTGCTTGGCCTGCACGGTCGCCAGATCTAACGCCGTTAAATTTTTTCGCATGGGGTGCCACCAAGCAAACAGTATACGAACAACCGGTGGATAACATGGAGACATTAAGAAATAGAGTTGTTCAAGCTTGTACAGAAGTGACTCCAGAACAGTATCGATCGACTATTCGTTCACTGATTAAAAGATGTAACGCCTGCCTGCGGACTGGTGAAACATTTTTGAACAAATTCTTTAAACTTTTATCGTTACAGCTTATTACTGTTAATAATCTCATACGTTCTTATTATGTATTCTGTTTTTCACCTTTGCTGGTTTTACAATAAAAATTACTTGAAACAAGTTATTTCCTTAGCTGGTCACAATTACCAAATATGAGTTTTGTATCTGTTTTAAAATTTCTTGCTTTTCTCTTATTTTGGTGCCTTGAATCAAAATTTTAATTTTTTTCATATAATCCTAAAACACCCTTTATAAAACAGTAACTATTAATAAATGTTTAGTCTAAAGTACTCTGGTGGATTGACATTTTATTTCAGCGTTTTTCTCCAACAACTTTTGTTGAGTCGACTCATTTTCAAAGATCCGAACTGCCGACTGTTAGTTTTCATACCAATATACGGAAGTTTCGCAACCTGTAAAAATGTTGTACACTAAATGAGAGAACCCTTTGACAAAGCAATCTAGTGTAGGTCTACATAATCTCACATGGTTTTCTTTTTGAAATGAAGCCAAATTATGAGGAATCCAACAAAAGCAAACTTTACGTACCTTTAAATGTTAGTGTAAGATGGCGCTAATTACCTTCACATTAATCTTTAGGGTTGCTTAAATACTCCTTACAGAAACATGCCAATCCTCTTTAATCAAATTCTGACCAAGACTAATATCCTTTTCGGCAATAGCTGTTTTTAGCTTATTAACATGAAATATGTTATTTAAGGAAGGTGGACCACGTTGAAACTAATTGTACCACCACTCTACTATAACTAATAAACATAACTAGTCACCGAATACGCGATTGATTGTAATTGCGAAAATCACATTTTAATAACACTTTTTGATCAATTCCATAATTTTTTCTGCAAATGAATTGAATCTATGATGGAATGGCTATAAATATTTAAAATTTGAAACACTTAACTACAGTTTTTCATTTATCATTGTACTTCTTTTTCTGAGCCTTTTGGCGAACACTAATAAGTCCATGCACTTGACCATAATGCTCTTTGTACTGTGATGAACCTCGTCCAAAAAGCAATAAACATTTGGAGGATTATGTATATATATATTTGAATAATGTTTCAGTTAGCTTTTAAGATGTATTCTGTTTATGCTTAGCATGTATTTGTTTTGTGTCTTATTTCCGCGCCGTCATAGAGATTTAGGTCACATCTGCGAGCACTTATCCCCATTCTCTGGAAACGATTTTCGCCGCGCTCGGCGGATATAAAAAGGACCCCACTTCACAATAAGATAATTGGCCTTCGTCGTGACCTATGATGGCACCCAGATCAAGTCTTTAGAACACTCTATCTCCCCCTACGCCGTTCCTTACGGATGGCGCTTCTCTACATAAGTCATGCCTAGTGGATAGTATTCTAGCCCTTGGTAAACCCTACTAACGTTCTTTCGAACCCGTTCATGACTTTCGTGCAAACCCGAATCTTCCATGCACGTGAATTCGCTGCCATAGATGACCGTCCACCGAGTGGCACCAAGCGCTCTCTCCGACGATGCGGGCATGAATCAATGCTACCGAAGTCAATATTCTCACCCCTTCGCTACACCTAATGTTTGCCCATATGGACAACAATTGAATTTATGTTCTATTCTCTTTTTTTCCTAATTACCGTATTACCGATCGGGTTAATCTACCAGGGAGATTACTTTCAATATAGCGCCAAGTTATATCTTGAATCACATGAGGCATCTTTCTTCTTCCTCGACTTATTTTGGCAAAACCAACTTGGTACTACGTTAAGCTTTGCTTTAAATTTACATGTTTACATTTCATTGCTGTGAAATAAAACAAACTAAAAAGAAATCGACCGAGGTTGTGTATTTTAAATGCACCCCGTATATCATAACAAGTGTTCATTTGAAAAGTAAATCTAGTAGCATGTGATTTACTGAGAACATTTTGAAATATGTCGTAAATTAAAATTTACCACTTAACCTACGAAGCCGTATATTTTGACAGTTTCATACATACAAATAAATAACAAATAATAGGTATTTATTGAAAACTATAACAAATGTTGAAAATGTTGTCCTTCAAGATCAATGCACTTTAAAATCCTCCGTTCAAAATTTCTGATGATATTCTGCAACATTACTGGATTGTTATTAATTTCCATGCATTTTTCTTCGATTCTCTGTAGCATATCATTCAAATTCAATATAGGTGTTCGAAATATGTTATTTTTTAGATATGGCCACAAAAAGAAGTCGCAATGTGTTAAATCGCATGAACGTGCAGGCCAGGCAATTTCAGTATTTCGACTAATTATACGCTCATCAAAATATTCTCTTAAATAATCCAAAGATTCTGCAGTACAGTGACAAGGTGCTCCGTCTTGTTGGAAATATGCATTGTGTAGTTCATCATCATGCAACTGATTGACAAATGGTTGTAAAATTTCCGTACGGTACCTTTGAGCAGTTAACGTTCCCTGAAAAAATATTGGTCCAATGATTCGCCTTTGGCTTATCGCTTCCCAAACACCAATTTTCTCTGGATGTAGCGATTCTTCATTAATTACACGTGGATTTTCACTACTCCAAATTCTTGTATTTTGTGAATTTAGGTATTCCGTTTTATAAAACCATGCTTCATCAGTAAAGATGACTCTTTGCGAAAGTTCTCCATTATTGTTCATATTTACAAACCAATTACAAAACTGTAGTCTACGTGGGTAATCAATTTCTAATAATTCTTGTACTGCTGTGACACGGTATGGATAAAGTTGCATATCTTTTTTTAATAACTTGTGAGTTGTACCAACAGAAAGGTTTATTTGTTGACTCAAATGTCGAACAGATGTTTGTGGTTCATTTTCCATTATTTCTTCAACACGATTGACAACTTGAGGTGTCCGTTTCTTAACTGCTCCGCTGCCTGATTTTCTTAAGAGACTACCAGTTTCAGAAAAAAGTTTTAAAGTTCTATCCAAAGTATTCTTAAATTATATATAATCTATTACAAAATGTGGAAACTCAACTTGAAATTCTACCATGCAATCTTGAACTGAATAAACCCATAAACCATCAATTTTATTTCCACTTCGAAAATAAGCCTGGACTAAAAAAAATTTATGTTCTAAAGTGAAAGCCATTTTAAAACTGAGAAGCAATTTATTTAAACCAGAATCGCCGCGCGATTATTTTATGCACTAACTGATATTTGTGATTGACATTATCAAATGCCATTTGGATTTACGTTTATGGAGCAACAAACACATACTAATATATTTGCGTCTTATTCTATCAAACTTTCAAAGTAACCTAGATTGACTTTTCAAATGAACACACGTTATATTAATGTAGTATTAAAATTATAGATGAATATTTCTAAGCATTAATAAGTAAACAAGAAATGTTACGTCATTAAATTTTAGGTTAATTAGGTTATTAAAAGTTTAGAATGTGAGTAAATTAATAAAACAAAGCCACGCTTTGGCATACGAATGAAAGCAAAGGACAAGACAACGCCATATGAAAAACACAAGGAGAAAAGAAAGAAACTATGTAAAGGATACGTAAACGGCTTTCTCCGAAAATTTTCTCAAGATCAAACGGAAATCGGAGCTATTCGAGGAAGGACGAGGAACTTTACTATTCCAAAATAAAATTTACAAATATCAAAATAACAACAAAATGGCAAAATATATAAACGGGGAGACAACGCATAGAGATGAAAAAATAAAAAATACACACGATAATAAGAATACACAGGAGCGGAAATATTAAATAACTATGAAAATTAGAGAAAACAGAAATAAATTATTTGGAGTAGGAACCGATTTCGTAGAAGAAAGAAACGCTGCATATAAAAACAGGAAAGCACCGAAAATAGGAGATTCATCGTTTTAATTTCGACATTCACTGTCGTTTATTTATTGCGCTACATAAATTTCAAGCTTGTTCAAGCATTCTATTTAATTGAAACAGACATGCAATATACATATCTGTAACTGTACACATGGACAATACACCTCGTATTTTCAGCATTTACTTCTGCTTAAGACACGTGTTTCTGCCATCTATAGGCGTCATCAGTCAAGCTAGTGAAGCAATGTAATATAAATGATGCAAATCTTTTTAAGAACAGATTTGTATCTGTTTATACATTTACGCTGAAATCGCCTACAAGATATAGCAAATTTCGTCCTATAAGGTGGCACTATTTAATAAGTGACATCTGACGGACGAAAGAGACTATGCCGAAAAAGGCGCGGATAAAGTAGTTTCCCCTGCATATTCTCGAAATATCTGTGCCATTTGAGATTTTAAAAATTCAAAACGTTCAGAAATAGGCGTGAAAATAATAAAATACTTATACAGTGTGATTATAAACGTCCTACTTCTGTAGGGACTCGTTCTCCATTTAAATAGGCGCTGAATATCACACTCGCTTTGTAAAAAGTTATCAGTAGAGACCAGGGATCCACATTTATGTAAGAAATAGAATTTGAGTACTAATCTCAGCATTTGGAGCGCAGATACCCCATTTTGCGAGTGAAATCCTCAAGAGCCCTTTGTTTACGAGATTCATTAGGAATCAGAATTAAAGATCGAATACTATCTGTGTGGGATTCACAAAAGAAAATTTGTATATTAAAGTTGCATTGATAAGTTAAGATATGGGTTTGGAATGAGATATTTTAAGTTACAACAAAAATGAGATGTGAAAATACAAGCAAACAATAAAATACTTTTAAACTATTACTTCTTTTTGTATTATTTCTTTGCATTTACTTTGGACGCTAGGCCTAGTTGTGTAGAACCAAAAAAGATAGCCCTGAAATACCCAAATAACCTGTTGCAATTTTGTGTGTTTTGTCAAATATATTTATTGTATCTTATTTTCTATGCATAGAAACCGATTTATAATGTATTTATTCGCACGTACAATACCAAATGTTTATGTTCAACGGTTTTATTTTATTAAAATGTGTATTCTAAATGTATAGTATATAAAAATGAATATTTTATGTTAATAAACACCTCTATAAGACACCCCGTTTTGTCACAAATGCCACTCGCAACCACTGCCATGATTACCACGATATGAAATAAAATTGACTCAATAAATAAATTACGACAACAGTAAGTTTTCCCCCGAAACAAAATAAAAGCATTATCAGCAATCACGTAGATTGTTAATCCGTAAACTCTTCCCAGCGATGAGATTCCTCGTATATAAGGCTAATTAATGACTAGAGCTGAGGATGTTTGCGGTATAACCATGGTTATATCATGTAACCATAGTAAATTACTATGGTTACATGATATAACCATGGTTATACCGCAAACATCCTCAGCTCTATTAATGACACGAATTAAGGTCGTGAATTTTAAATTGTCGTGTGTTTCGTTACCAGTCGTAAGAATTCAAAACCTCTTAATCTCTCGTCGGACTGTTGCGGAAATATTAAAAGGCCGATAAAACAGCAACCTCTTTTGTAACATGTCCAGAATATTTTAAGCTTCGAATAATCATTATAAGACAATTAAGGCTAATTAATAAAGTTAATTACCACCTCCAGACAACGACGACATTACAGTACCACCCTGTAATGGGACACATTACGCTCATCTTATTTAAAGACATTTCTATCAATCGGTAAAATTTTAAAGAATATAAAATTTTAATTTATTTGAAATAAAAAATCACATTGTATAAATTTTAATGCTTTTCCCGCCATTTAGTATGATTGCAAAACATTTCGCAATAATATCAAATGCGTAGTTCAGTCAGTTCCGTTTATGTTAAATCATCATTTTTGTAGTGTAATAACTCTGTACCAATACCATGTGTATGTACTACTTTATCAAGGAGATGGCCCCGGCACCAATATATTATATCATAACGATACGGAGCGTATTATATCAATACGGCCTCGGTCCATTTGATTGCATACACAAGGCTCAGGGCTGGATCAGGGTTACACAGTTGCAAATATTGACAGTATTTAAGTAACACATGGTCGAAATAGGGATATATAAGACAATAGATTGAAGAGATAAGGGAGTCACAATTAGACAGTCAGAACAAACAGTGAGTAAGTTATAGAACTCTCTTTCGACCACTGTCATATATTAATTTATTATCATGTATATATTCTGTTAAACTCGTTGTAAGTGTTGAATTAATTATAGTATGTTAAAACTACTCCGAACTCGTGTTATTTAATTACACACTCATTCTCGAACCTGCACCACAATGTGGCCGTAAGGCACAGCCACATTAAATGGCGACCCTGCCAACCACTGCTAGCTACTTAAAGCCTTAACCAAGCCACATTACATGGCGGTCCTTGCCAGCCACTAAGGGCGTAGGACATTACAGTAGAATTCAATGTGTATAGTTAGCCATAGATAAACTGTATTAAAATAGCTGAGTGTCACATATACGCTTCATCAGAGTCGCTGCATTACATCATTCCCGCAACCGGAACGATCCAGAATTTTATAAGTAAGCTGGGATTCACCGAAAGAAAAGAGTAGTTAGAACGAACCAAGGGAAACGTAAGGAGGACTCTCGACTCCAGTGAGTCAAACGAGTCAGACGTGCTACCCTTAACGTGAGAAGTAAGGGTATACCGCAATATAGTACTTGCTTCTATGTCACGAAGCGATCAAACGTGTGGACACGTAAAATTACAAGTAAAGAAAGTATCTACCGCATTCTGTGTACTTAGGTACAAGAAGTACACTGTGTAGAAAAAAGTATCAATTGTCCACAAGTGGAGTTATTGGTTTAAAGTGAATTACCACGCTTAAGACATCAGGGCTTTCGTTTGAAATTACAGGCATCCTGAAGCGTGAAGAGAGAGTGCAAAATACAGTGAATAAGTGCGTCACTTCAGAAGCAGCAAATAAACTATAAAGTGACAAGGCCATTAGTGCAACGATAAAGGTTAGTCTTTATTAATACTGTTATTACTCTGATCAGATGAAACAGTTTAAATCTATGTCAAATTTATTGTATCTTCCCCACATGTATGTTAATGTTTAGTAAACATTCGTAGTAACCATAAGCAAATTTGTAGTAATATGTAAATTAAAAAGCTTTTTCTTTATCAATATATATGTATATTTTGTAATAATTTTGTTTCTTTTCAAATCATGCAATATAAACCTCATTGGAAAAGCATATAAGTAAAAAGAAATTGAATGAAATAATTAAAGTAAAAAACTAAAAGAGGGATTCAGTTCATTTCACCTTGTTTCATACACGCTCTGAGATATAAAGACGTAAGTCCATTTCGACGTACCCGCTTTCATTTAGTTTCTTGTCTTATATATCTCCGCTAACATTTAGCTAACCGGCATTAGAATTAAATTCAACTTTACCTTAGAGGGGGTAACCTCTTGGCGCCCAACTAACCAGTATTTGAAGTAAATCAATTACTCAATTTTAACCCATCAATCTATATCTCAATATTTAAGATAACGGCGGCATTAAGTATTTTAGCTACAAAGTTATCGTTTGTACAGCACTCTCGAATCCTTCGAAGCCCCAGGACATTATTAATATAACGAACAAATGTTAAGGGTAATGAGGACTGTTACAACCCCCAATAAATCTCAATTTCATTCTAACCTGGATCTTTGATAAAAACCCTTCTTGACCAATTTATCGATCATTTCATTTAATTGTCCTTAATCCTTTCATGTCCTGGCACCCATATCAGTGACATTGTCTTGTTCCAGTTTGATGAGGACTTGCTTCTAATGTTTAACTAGCTTCGACATGGCAATTGGGAACATAGCTGTCACTGAAATAAGCTTGTAAATATAACTGGGCTGAAATGTGAAACAAAATTTGGTAGCAAAATTCCATGACCTACTCAAAGGCTCCACAGAAAGAACCCTCGTATATTTGTTGGTATTCATAAAGTAATTATTTAATATAGTCTTATTCAGCGCAGTAAAAATTTTCGTAACATTTCTATAATTAAGATACTTTAACTTTGTAAACTTTTTATCGCATTTACAATTGCAGCATCTGTTTAAACAAGTTACTGTAAGCATGATCAAAATTTTTCATTCAAAGGCAAAAATCTTCGTGCGAACTAATTAAACTTTACCGGTAATGTGAAAAATCTATAAAGGCATTGAAAATGTAAACAAATTTAGTTTAAATATTCCTTTAATCGAATAGATTTCGGAAATACACATATTCCCAAACTCAAAGAAAAAAAGCACTCGCTTTTCGCAAACTTTTAACCGATTTAAAGCTTTACTTTAAAACTTTTTCAATTTAAAAAGTTTCGAAACTAAGAATTAACAATTTTTTATTTCGGCATATTTACATCTAGCTTTAGGTTTTTGTTTGAGGAGAAGTTATGGATGATGGTCAGGAAACATATACACGCTCTTTACCTAGTTGAAAAATCTACAAACGATATGTAAGGGATAGGGAATTATTTAACCGAACCATATATTAAACGATAATGAAACTAGATGAAAAGATTAAGAATATTAAAAGTAATTTGTTATAACTAAAGCTGGGATTATATGAAAATGTATATTTTTTATTTATGATATGTTTACTAAAGTTCTTGCAAATATATAAGGACCACATAAAAAGAAAAGATTTTACATATTTCATATAAAATTTCATATTTGTTAATATTTTATAATTTATTTCTAAACTGCAACGTAGAAAATATATAATCAAAATTACACCAACAACAGTCCGCATGAGCATTTCCGTACAGCGAGAATTCCCAGATTTATATTTATCAAGTCAGGGAAGTCCCAGTGAATCTACGAGCAATGAGGTTGACCTATAGGTAAGTCATATCGCCAGTTGTATTTAGTTAGTTCTCAGAAGTATATGTACAAGTAATTTATTTTTGATATGTCGAATCATATTCACATGTGTCGATCTGAATAAAAGATTATCCTGAATATTGTGTAGATAATGGCGGAATGTTTTGTAAGTATTGCAGTAAAATTGTAAGTTTATATTTGTTTACGTTTAATTTCATATTTTAATACTTGAAATTTATTATTGTAGATTCGATGCGACAAAAAATTTCAATTAACGCAGCATGTAGGAACTGATTTGCATAAAAGAAATATCACAAGATTTAAAAATGCACCAAAAGCTACTCTGAATGAATCGTTTACTTCAACAGGTAAAAATAGAACAGAATAGTTTCCATTATGACTTGTGTAACGGCTTCTTAAGTGCAAACATTTGACTTGCAAAGTTGGATAATTCAACGTTTAAATTTGTTTTATAGAAGTATACGAATCTGTCAGTTCCTAGTCGCTCAACTACAAGAGAAAAGTATATTAATCTATTGTTTGAGGAAGCTATGATGAAAATTAAGGAAACAATAATTGAAAATTATATTTATTTCGTAGTCAATGAGACAAAGTTGTGGACGCTATATTGTCAACTTATTGATTGGCATTTTAAATGAAAATTGCGCCTCCAATCCTTTTTGATTGGTGCAGAAGGCAGAAGAATTGAAGAAACAAATAACTTAACTGTAACAAGATTTATAAACGATAGTTTAACGAGGTTTTATTTGCCGAATGCCGTTCCAAGTGACAAGTTTTACTGATATTATCGGATGCTGAGACATATATGGTGAAGTCAGCACAGAATTTGAATATTTTTTATCTGAATTTGATGCACGTAACATGTTTGGCGCATGCTATTAACAGAATAGCAGAAGAAATAGGTTACACATTTCCAGATATTTTCATTGATAAATTTGACAAAAAAAAAGTATTTATTAAAGCACCGCTGAGGGTTCAAGCCACAAAAATAAGTTACATGGTCTGGCACTATCACCATAATAACGAGATGGGGTACGCGACTTGATGCCGCTGTATTTCATCATATTCATCATATTAAATTAACACAAGTTCTAGAGAAAAACGAGGGCTTTAATCAGCTTAGTAGAATATCCAGTGTGTTGCAAATAAACTACAACGAAACTATTGAGATGAGTTCATCAATTATGTGCATATATAAGTAAGCGCCAATTACATCAGTTGACGTTGTACAAAGCTTTTCGCCATATAATCTGTTATTGACGGATCGCAGAAGATCATTTTTAGTTAAGAATTTAGAAAAGCATTTAATTTTAAATGTTGACAATACTATACAAAGGTATATATAAATACAAAAAGTTAAATTGTTTAGCTTACTTATTCTTATTATTATTATACATTTTTGTATTTTGTATTTTGTAAAATTTCGAATAAAATATTGATATAGTACATATTTGTGATATCTCTAAATTTATATTGACATTATTTAATATTTTTACAATAATTTGGTTGTGTAACTATCACTTATGCAACCATAAAAGAATACACAAAACTGTTTAATATCATACTACAACATAGAAGAATACCTGAAGAAAGGAAGAACAGCGTAACAATACCCATCTTCAAAAAAGGAGACAAAACCGATCCAGCAAACTACCGTGGGATAACATTGTTGAGTACCTCGCTAAAACTCCTAACCAAGATCATTGCGGACAAAATAACCAAACACTGCCAATAAGCGAAGAACAACAAGGATTTCGAAGAAGTCGATCCACCACTGACGCTCTATTCATACTCAGACAACTGATAGAAAAATCATTAGTACAACACCACTGCCTATCTTTGCTTTGTAGATCTAACTAAGGCCTTCGACAGAGTACAACTAAAAGACGTCATCACGATCCTGGAAAACAATAATACGAAGAAAGAATACGTACAACTCATTAAGGACCTAAACACGAACACAAGAACGCAAATACGCACAAACCTCACCCTAACGCAACACCTACGAACCACAACAGGCATCCGTCAAGGCGATAGTCTCAGTCCTTTATTATTAAACGCAATCATGGATGAGCTGGTGAAAGCTGTAAAGAACACCGGATTAGGATGTCGAATGGGCATACACAACATAAATATAATATGCTATGCTGATGACGCAGTACTTATTGCGGAATCAGAGGACGACCTACAAAGAATGTTACATGCTTTCAACAAACAGGCAGGAAAACACAACATCAAATTTCCATAGACAAGACCAAATGCATGACCATAGCAAAAGAACCTGTACGCTGCAAATTGATAATAGAAAATAAGACCGTCGACCAAACCATGTCAATCGAATACCTTGGGTGCAAAATTACAAGCGCAGGGTTTTTGGATGATGAGGTGAGGAAACAAGTAAACAAAGCAGCAGCAATATCGGGACATCTTAGGTATCCAATCTGGAGAAACAAACACCTAAGTACGGAATGCAAATCAAGGATATACAAAACATGCGTACGACCGGTGATGACATATGGTGCGGACACGAGAGCGGAAACGACGATAACAAAGAGGATACTAAGAACAACCGAAATGAAGACCCTAAGAACGATAACAGGATACACATTACATGATAGGCAAAGAAATACAGATATAAAGGAGAAGTGTTAAACGGATGACGTAGTCAGATGGATACGGAAAAGAAGAAGAGAATGGAACCACCATGTCAGCCGAATGACTACCGACAGACTGTCCAGAATAGTACGAAATAACATACCTCACGGAAGAAGACCCATAGGACGACCACCAAAACGCTGGCGAGACAGCTGGCAATCAAATTCACAAGAACTGCCGCTACAAAGAAACCAGAACTAAACAGGGGATACGCCTATCGAAAGAAGAAGAAGAAGAAGAACTATCACTTAAACTTTACATATTTTTGCATATTTTAATAGAAGTTTTCCATATTTTCATCGAATTTCGGAAACATATATGCGCATATAATACAGTTTCCGTGTGCATAGAATTCCCAGCTGTAGTTATAACTTACTTTGATTTAATTTTTTAGAATTAATGTCTTCGGACTTCCCATTTTCTTTTATTTTCTACCCTTAGATGACTGCTAATCATTTAAATTTTGATTATTTTTAATTTCGAATTTCAATAAAATTTAAGAGAATATTTTTAATTATTATCTAATTTTATTAAACTAATATTTATCCAGTGCATGTCTAAAATTAATTTTCATAATAAAAGATCATTACAATAATAGCATAATGCGACCTATGGCAATTATATATCGAGATTGCGCACATCATATAACGCAGCCGTAGTGGCGGAGGTTGGTATTGAAATGTAGTTGACCTGAAATGTTCAGGAACATCCATCGTTCCTTCCGTCGTTCTGTCTGCCTTAGTGTGCTGTTGAGTTTTGTTTGAAGCGGACGTTGATCCGTAGTAGTACCGCGATCATGGTGAACTTACAAATCGATTAGCGCATTAATCTCAAATTCCTTACGAAATTAAAAGAAAATCACCAATGGAATATTGTCAATTGTTAAAGGAGGTGTTTGGTAATGATGCTATGTTACATACGCGAGTTTTTGAATGGCAGAAGGCTGAGAAGAAGTTGAAGATCCCGTCCCGGTCGATCTGTGATTCCAAGAAGTGAAGAAAACGTGCAGGAAATTAATGAAATTGTGCAAAAAAAAACCGACGTTTGAGCATTCGGAAGATCGCAGACATGATAAACATTAATAAAGAGACAATAAGACAAATTTTGCATAATGAATTAAACATGTCAAAGGTTTGTGCATAAATGGTCCCGAAAAACCTCTCACAGGAACAAAGAGACAGTCGTAAGAACATTTGCTCTGGCATAATGGAACGCCTCACAGAAGAACCAGACCTGCTCACACATGTCATCACATGTGATGAAACATCGATCTTCCAGTACGACCCTGAAACAAAGCGTCAATCGATGAACTGGAAGACGCCCATATCGCCCAAAATGAAAAAAAAACGCGAATGAACAAGTCAAAATTGAAGGCAATGTTCGTTTTCTTCGATATCAGGTGTGTTATCATGACTTAGGATCAAACCGTTAATCAAGAATATTACAAACAAGTCCTAATCAGGCTGAGAGAAAGAGTAAGGAAGAAAAGACTAAACTTGTGGAAGAACAATGCATTGATTCTTCATCAGGACAACGCGCCAGCACACAATGCGCTATCGGTAAAGCAGTTTTTAGCGGACAAGCGCATTCCTGTGCTTGATCATCCTCCGTATTCCCCAGATCTGACTCCCTGTGACTTCTACCTCTTCCCAAAAGTGAAAAGTGCATTGAAGGGAACACATTTTCAGTTTGTAGAATAGGTAAAAGCAAAAACGGCATAACTTCTGGACAGGGCGACATTAGATCATCTACAGCATTTCTTTGAACAATGGAAGGCACGAATGCAGCCGTGTATAGATAGGGGAGGGGAGTACGTTGAAGGGGATAAAAGTTTGTTGTGACTTTTTTACAATAAATCACATTTCTGACACCAGTCCCGTTATTTCATTGTCACACCTCGTAGCACTTATTACAAATTAGGACCTATTACAAACGGTGGCTTTTGGTGTGCTAATAATAATAAAATTATTTTATTTTAAAATAATTAGATGGTGCTGGCGAAGTTCCTTCAAAGGTCCAGGACGTGCGTGATGATTAAAGACGGCAGACTATGTGCCCACACTGTCAAATTTAATAATAATATGTTTATATACTGAGAAGGATTGTTCGACGTTGAGAGATGTTATACTTGCATAGTTAAAGTGCTCTTTGTATCTGTACAATGGATCTTCAGTATTGGTAAAAAGTTGCCCTAATTTTGTAAAATCTACATTTTTATCTAATACACCTTATGTGTATTATTAAATTTAACAGTGTGGGGCACATAGTCTGCCGTCTTTAGTAATGATGGTTAATTAAAATAAATACACAAAAACTTAATAAATAAAAATAAAACACAGCGGCGTCCTTATAGTTTGTATTTATATTTACATAAGAAAGAAATGAAATTGGTATATTTAAAAGTAATTAAAACAAAAGTAATATGTACACGAGGAGCGGTAATTAAGTAGATTAAAAATTAACACAAAAATATACTGAAAAGAATGTTTAATGGAGTAGTAAATTAAGGGTTAATTAATTACGTTGAATATAAAATAATCTCAGTATCGGACAATACCGAGTTACCTGTGAGTGGCGGCCACGTGGTCTGAAGATATACTCGGACAAGTATATGTAGAGCGATGTTCGGCCGGAGGAATAGAAATTAATTAGTTAAATTAATATGAATTCGCTTAAAAGAATAATATATATTGAACAATACAAAATTACCTTTTAATTGCGGTGAGATGCAGGGGCACGTGGAATCATGGCTAGCACTTGAACAATACCGCGCGTAAGATGTGGATCTTACGAGCGTTGTGACGAGAAGATGTCTGATAGTTTGTATCGAAAAGAACACTGGTTTTGAAAACGGTTTTATGATCCATCGAAGAGAGGGGTCGATATCTTGAATTCTAATTAAATAAGAGCGCGACCTGAAGATATGATCTGTCAATGGCATCAACATTATTAAAATAACGCCTGTGACATAAGCTTTCTAATAATATGAAACACCATATATGAAAGAAGATGTATAATTAAATTAAAACAATTTAATAAAGAAATGTAAGTAGAAAGAAATTCCACAGAGTCAGGTAGAAACTAAGGGTCTCGTCGGTCAGGAATATAACAATAGAAAAACACTTTCTCTTTGTACGATTATGTACAGTTGTACAAATGTAAAAATGTCTTACGTTAAATATATTTTAAAACGAGATATTTTAAAGAAGAAATAGGATTAAAAATAGATTAAAATATTTTCTATATGCTAAGCGTAACACACTTCAACATCCACTGAAAGATAAAATGTTCAAAATAATAAAAAAAAACTTAATGGCGTAAATCATTTATCGTACATAGCATTCATTTCTGTTTTAAAAGAGGTTAAACTTTATTGGATTTCAAACTAAAAAAAAACATTTGTGTAGGTGTAGTGAAACGTTTTGTAGGGCGACGACTAGAATAGAAAAAAAGCATTGATATGTACCGGAAAAGCTTAACACGCTGAAGGCGCCATTATGTAAAAAAAATGCTTTAGCTCAAAGGAAAATGTAGTAAAATAAAGCGCTTAATTCGATTCGATGCCCTTTTATTTACGTAAATTCCGGGAACATTTTCAATACCTCGAGTTTATTTAAAACGTAATTTAAAGTGGTAAAGTATAACATGGTGTAAAGCCCATTTTATTCTACGATAGTGTTTCTCTTGTCTTAGCGTATTTTTGTTTTTAGTTAATATTTGAAAGTTATAGTTTCTACTTTTGTTTTATTTGCTGCTAATAAATTATACGTTTCAGGGTTTTCAATAACACAAGTATACACGGTTTTAGACCTGAGCAACGAAAAGTTGTTTCTAAGGTAATTTGGGGCGGTGAATTCGAACCTCCAATTTGTTTTCTAAGATTGGCTGTAGTTTTCGAGATATTCAATAAAGTTTTTTATTATCTTCGACAATTACTGTCGATTCTACTGAATAAAAAGTGATGAATCAGAAACGAAGTGCGATTAAGCTAAGTCGTTTATATAGTTTGGGATTTCCTACAGTAATCGCTCATCATGCCCGCGTCCCAAAATCCCTGGTATCGTTTATCGATTCTCGCCAAATCATGTAACCGCTCTCCTTGCTCGTCGCGCATATCGACCAAGTTTTCAGAGAAAAAAATCGAGATGGAAATACAGAAAATGTATTTTGAGAGACATTTTTAATAATATAAAATATTATTAAAAATCTGGTGTGAAGAACACAAATACAGGTTCACTATTAATATTTTTGTGAACGTGTCCGAAAATATCTCTCCCCAGAGACGTAGATACGAATTTCGCCTTTCTACAGACTCATCGGTACGCTCCTGCTGGAGAAAGTATATTTGCAGACACATTCACAAAAAAGAACCACATCACAGAAATTATCCAGACCGGGCGTAGAAGTAAATTCAGCGCTGCCTGTTGTCAGACAGTCGAAGTACCTCGCCCTGTCCACGTAACCAATGCGAACCAACGACGCCCTTCTAAAGATGGCGCAGCCGTGTCTATAAAATCTGCATTTTGTCTCTGTCTTCACTCATACTACGGACTAACCGCATGTGTAATGTATCAGAATAATTGAAACATACATGAGTAGGTAAACCCCACCAGTTTTGTATAATACAAAGGTATTTTTAATAATATAAAATATTATTAAAAATCTGGTGTGAAGAACACAAATACAGGTTCACTATTAATATTTTTGTGAACGTGTCCGAAAATATCTCTCCCCAGAAACGTAGATACGTATTTCGCCTTTCTACAGGCTCATCGGTACGCCCATGCTGGAGAAAGAATATTTCCAGACACATTCACAAAAAAGAACCACATCACAGAAATTATCCAGACCGGGCGTAGAAGTAAATTCAGCGCTGCCTGTTGTCAGGAGAAGAGCGTGAAAAATTGGTGAAAGTGATGTCACCGAAACGTCAGGACGAAAGTTGTTATTCTCAGGACGAAATCATCCAAACGCTGCGAAATATTCCGAAAAAGAATTTTTCAGCAAACGGTCGCAAAAGTATTCGACGAAATATATAACGAAACGGGTCTGGAAATCTTGCGTAGGATCAAAAGATGTTGAAGCTGTTATTTTCGTGATATACAGGAACTTTCGGTGCTTTTAATTTATTTTGAAGAATTTCTTATTTTTCAGTAAACGTTTTAACAATTAAATCAATTTAGTAAAGGCTGTATTACTTCTCGTTTCATAAATTAATAACTTACAGCACAAAATTATACTTGTTAACGCTTTACACAAAGGACGCCAACTGCTAATTGCTTTGATTATTCCAGGGCCTCTTCTTTACTTTGTAATAAATATATTATTTAATTGATTCAGGAAACTTCAAATGACTTACGGTGACATGCTGTCGTTGCGCATTTTCAAAGAAATGAGATCCGATGACACCACCGGCATGAATGGCATACCAAATTATAATTAATTATAATTTCTCCGAATGCAAACGATTTTCTTCATATTCGTAAGGATTGCCTTCGCTCCAAGTCTTGCAATTCTGCTTGTTTACATAGCCATTTAGCGAGAAATACGCCTCATTACTGAACGTTACAGTACAATGAAAAAATGGATCTGCAGCCAGCTGCTCTAATATCCAAGCAACGAAACCACAATAAAGACGATGATCTGCTGGCTTTAATTTAATTTTTGGTCAAGTTGAATTATTTATGGATACAAAGCCAAATCTTTCCGTCAAATTATCCAAGTTGATCCATATACAGAGTCTTACTTGATGTGCACGACGTCTACCAGACAGATTTAGATTATCACAAACACTCTGTCTTACAGCTTCAACATTATCGACATTTCTCATATTTCTGAGACGATTTTTTCTTGAATTATCAAAAAAACGTAACCTCACTTTATCTTCCAAACAGTATGAATTGTTTGTTCACTTGCTCGATGATGCGCAATATATGGTCTATGATCCTTGAATCCTTTACAAACCATTGTCTCTGATAATAAATTTTAATAATTTGGTAACGCTCTTGGCCATTTAAATGTGCCACGTTGTTTTGTAATAACCTAGCCTACAAAACTAACACAAATACATGAATGTAGGTAGTCATGCCAATATTTCACTTTGAAATCTTAAAGAATGAATTGGATCACCCTTTATTTTCCTATTACGACTTCACAATACACTATCAAAAGCTTTAAACGAAATATGTGTATATCCCTAGACACAACATAGAAACCTAAATGAAACAAACCGTTTTTTAGAAACAAATAAATAACTCTAAATATAGCTAGACAGAACATTTGTTATTGTATAGAGGCTCAAATATGAAGAACGAAAGAAATTGTGCGGCATTACCGGGTTCGTCAGATTTATACCGACTATGCATCATCCGTCGGGCCAAATTGGCCAATGAAAGAGGTATATGATATAAAGACGGTTTGAAATGTAGCCTTCCGCAATCCCCCAAGGTACCCGGTACTATGTGGGGTGTTAAAAAGCAATCACCAACCGTTGTTCGCCACTTATCTGACAACGCTTTTACTTCTGCTAACGTTAAAATGAGTTATCGGTTCCTTTTCGAAGATGGCTCACAAATTAAATTGCCTTCACGTAGCAAGTAGTTTATAAAAAATATTCTGCGCAAGTACTTATTATGTGCCAATAACGGATATTTATTTCTAAGTTTACCGATAAAGACTTTAAAAGTTGTCTATTTTAAGAATTTTGATGAAAAATCTGTTTCTCAAGTATCTATTGAACCCCCTTTGCATTAAAACATTGCAGCCACAATAAGTATATCCAAAGATAGAAAATTTCACACAGAAGATGTCAAAGCAATTGTGAAATAATAAAAGCAATGTGTAATGATGAGATCCTCAAAGAAGAAAACTTTTTGATTTAATACAACAAAAGAACTTCTCGCTGATATACTTCCTATCAATCACTCATACTCCTTAGAGGGAAATACATAATTTATTACATAATAGCAATAACTCTAATGCCCAGATCAATAGCAATATTGAATTAAATACAAAAGTATACAGGACATTATTTCACAGATTATATTCAAACTTTATTCGAACTAAATAATAATTAATATATTTATTGTCCAAGTGGATGTTACAGCGGTCTGGTATTTAATAACTAACAATCGGCAACACTACAACCATATTTCTCCCTTTGCAAAAAAACAGTCTCGGAATATTAAAATCGCGATTATAAAATTTCAGCGATAAAGCAGATGTAAACACACACTCATTATAGTTTAGAACACAAACAAGTAATATGAACTATTACATATTGCTAACCAGTTTAATACATAGAAAACATATTTTAATTTTAATATGTAAATTCAGTGTTACTTTAATTTAGCAGAATAATATTTAATCCTCGAGCGACTCTTTGTCTGTTTCTTGGTCAGTATAGACGTGCTCAGCTTAGCTGGAAACATAATCTCAGATGCCATACTGTCCACTGGCATTTATAATATCGGCTCCTCCAGAACAGTTTCCGTGATATGATATCTGTATAGCCCCTAACTACCTTATTAGGACATTATAAGTCATTGGCCTTCAGCCTCAGGGTCGCAGTCATGGTCTACGCTTTCACAAGTAATTCCAGCGGAGGAAAACCCACAATAGCTTTCGTGGAGGCGGTTTCCGTGCTGTTCATGGCTCCCATGACTCCCAACAGCGCCTATCGCTGAAAAGTCGTCAGGGGCCCCACCGTCGATGCCGGCTTCGTTCTTTTCCATCAAGTAACTGCTCCATAAGTAATCTTATTACCACTATGTACAATCAATATACCACTCTTGGTTTTAATCCCTAGGTCTTGGCAACAGCTCTTCTACATTGCCGAAAGAGCTGCGTCGCCCTCTCGGTCACTTTGACTAAGGTGTCTGCTTCAATTCAGTTTGACATCAAGTGTTACAAGCTAGAATATTTCGAATTCCGGGGGAAGGCGAATAATTGGTCGGGATCTTGTTTCTGTGGGCGCAAACAATACGTTAGTCTGGGTTGTGGGGCGGATTGTGTGGAGCCGGGGATCAGCAGCATTACATATGGTGTAAAACAGGGGTCGGTTTTGGGCCCGACACTTTTTCTATTATGTATTAACGACCTTGCATTGTTAAACATCAGAACACATATTGCATTATTTGCTGATGACTAAAGACGGCAGACTATGTGCCCACACTGTCAAATTTAATAATACACGGTTAAATTTTTAAAAAATAAATATATCGAATCTCTATACAAAACGTTAAGAAAAAACATAAATAACTTACCCAACATGTTTACATTGTTGCAAAAAAATGCGGATGTGCGCGTTAAAAAAACTGCACCATAATATATGTTTCTGTATTAGTCTCGGAAAGGTTCGTACGTAGCGACGTATATATGTTTATATACTGAGAAGGATTGTTCGACGTTGAGAGATGTTATATTTGCATAGTTAAAGTGCTCTTTGTATCTGTACAATGGATCTTCAATATTGGTAAAAAGTTGCCCTAATTTTGTAAAATCTACATTTTTATCTAATACACTGTTAAATTATATTATTAAATATTATTAAATTTGACAGTGTGGGCACATAGTCTGCCGTCTTTACTGATGACACATCGTTAAGTTGACATACTGCGGATCCATTTTCCCTAAAAAACCTAATTTGCAACGAAATTTTAATCATCCAGAATTGGTTTAATGCTAACGGGATTACCCTGAATTTAAGTAAGATTTAGCTTTTAATACACAAACACAATTCCTTAGACATAAATATTAAAGATGGTGATACTATTCTAACACCTGTGAATTCTGTTAGATTCCTTGGTCTGGTCGTGGAACCTGGCCCTAGCTGGACTCAGCATGTTCGTCGCCTCTCGGGGGCAATGTCGTCGGCGTGTTATGCGCTGGGGGTGGTACGGCGTAGCTTGGGTGAGGATTCAGCTAGGACTATATATTTCTCGCTGTTTAAGTGCCGCCTACGGTACTGCTGGAAACCTTGCTTCTATTTTTAGAGTACAGAAGCGAGCGGTGCGGCTAATGTGTGGGGGGCGGCGGACGACCACTGCTGGCCTTTGTTTGCTAGTCGTTCAATTTTGATAATTTATTCGCGGTTCTATATGAAACATTGTCAATCATTTTTAAATATCAAAGTAATTTTCAATATAGAGCAGGTATTCATTCCTATGGTACGCGCAGTAGACAACAACTACAGCTTCCAAAACCGAAAACGGGTGCGTGCCGTAAATTTACATGGGCTTGAAATATTTTAACAGGCTATTATCGGTATAAAATAAAACAAATTTTAATGAATATCACTTTTTACTTTACACCGTAACGATCGTTTCGCTCCAATCTGAGCTTCATCAGACATATAACTAACTTATGGACAAATTTTTACACAAATGTACCGTAACAAACACATGTTTTGTTTTGAATAGTTGAAGGAATGGGTACTTTATTATTATTAATTTCAAGTGACTCTAATAAATTAGATTTTTTGCCCTTATTTTTTACGTGTAATATTTTAAATTCTTTGTTAAAATTGTGGTTTGTTAAATTAATATGAGACGCATATGAAGAGTCACTTTTATTATTTTTAAATGAAGAAAAATATTCTTTGATGCGTATTTCAAACGATCTGCCTGTCTGTCCGATATATGTCACAAGTTAACTCATAGACTCCTGACATTTTATTGTTATTTGTTAAATCTTTATGTTTTTTATAAATTTGGATAAATTGTTGTTAGTTCTATACGCTGTATTAATGTCCAAGTTTCTTAAATATTTACAAATTTTGGTGCTTGAAGAGCCTATAAACGTGATCATTTTAAATTTTTGGTGTTATTATTATTTAATATTGGGTAAACTTGTGATATGGCTTTTGTAAGGAGTTTTTTATTTAAAATGTTATCTATTATATTACTTTTATATCCATTGTTGATAGCTATTTGTTTAATTAAATTTAACTCATTCTCGAAATTTGTTTGGTTCAACGGAGTATTGTAATAACTCGATACACAGTCATGTGTATGTGTAACACTTTAGCAAGGCAACAGCCTCGGCTTTAATATAAAACATTAATGTGTTATCCAAACACGACCTTACTCCGTATTTGTTACATACACAAGGCTATGCATCAGGGTTGTACATTTGTTCTAGAAACAACTTGTAAGTGAGACAAGGATCTTCTCTGATATATAAAGGCGATAGTTTAAGTCATAGAGATAGTAACAACCAGTCAGTGGTATGAGCCGTGGGTACATCCTAATACCCCCTTTCTACCCTGTCTGAGTTGATGTAATTATAATGTGTAAATCAATGTAAATAGTATTGTTATCCATTTATAAGTGTTGACTAATTATAGTATGTAAACCAAACTCCGTTCGTGTATCATTTGATTCTCCGTCCAGCCTCGAACCCGCACAACTATGTGGTTGCCCAAACGGCCCACATTACATGGCGATCACTGCTAGTCGCTTAAAGCCGTAAGCGCACATTACATGGCGATCCTTGCCAGCCCCTTAGGGCATAGGACATTACATGGCGATCCTAGCCAGCCCCTTAGGGAATAGGACATTACATGGACGATCCAGACGTAAGGCGATTCTGCCTTAGGGCTTAAGGCCCCACATTACATGGACGATCCTACCTATCCACATCATGGCCCTACCAGCCGTTTAAGGCTGAGGGAAACCAAAGGGGAAACTGGAACGAATCATGGGAACGGAAAGTTGGAACACCACTAAAGAGAATGAATTGCGCGAATGGAGGAAGTCATCTCCATCTCCATCTCCAAGAGCAAGCAGAAGCTCCTCACAAGCAAAAGAACGAGAAGAAACGAAAGAAGAAACACAGGTTTTCCTTTTAAAATAAAGTTACACACAGACAATTACGGTGTATAAAGTGAATGAACAATACAAAACTTTCACACACATAAGCTGTGTATATTACATTAGTGAAAATGTTTATTTGCATTGTAAGGAACAATAATATTAGTTTAATGAGTGTACACAATTTTAAGTATTTCTGCCTACGCAAAGTTGCAGGAGTTGCAAATAGCGTAATATATATATTTAAAGGTCAGACATGTTTATGCGATGTAATTTAGAAATACTACATTATGGCCGAGAAATTCAAAACTGTCGCAATTTTGTTGTCAATATATTTTTTTAAGAAAGACGCCTACATAAAACAGAGGAAATATGTTATATTTTTTCTCACAAGTTCATTTACGTTAAAAATGCATATATAAAATGCATACGCTTGTATTTTTTAATAGGCGCCACACATGAGTGTTATATTTCATATTGTTTATCGAACAAACCGATAAACAATAACATGTGTATTTAAACTAGTCGCGAATAAATAAACATCAAATTAAATATGTATGTACTTACAAATCGGTTTATAAATCCTCAATGCCAAGTTCATAAAAATCGCAAGATATCATTTATGTCTAAATGAGTATAGTTCGCGACATTGAACAGAAGTTATTGCTGACACATTCAAAAGTTTTCGCAAGCAAAAGAGAATGATATTAAATTAAAAATGAATATACGAGGAGTAGTATATTAATTTTATTTACAAGAATTCCGAAAATTTTGGCACAAACGCCTTAGAAGTTGATTCCAATGATGTAATGGTTAATATCAGGACAACCGATAGTATCCTAATCACGTCAGGAGCTCAATAGACGACAGAGACCTATCGATTGTACCTTTACGAGGCCAACAGCAGTGCAGTTTCCACCAACCTCAGGACTGATCATCTTAGAGGTATGGAACTGGCGAAAACGATAACCAACCGAATCAGACGAACTTCAAGAGTAGAAGAAAGGCAAAGAAAAACTCCAATTCGCCCCTAGGTCGTGAGGAAGCAAGCATGCGCTTCCAGGAAATGGTCTGACACGACGAAAAACGCTCTCATAATTTTTTTTAAGAGAAAACAGTTATAACAAAGGTGTGTTTTGTTAACTAGTGTTTCTGTATTGAAGAAAAGGCTTACAGTATAAGGGATCAGCAGCACGTGCCACCTTACTGTAGTCAGAATAAGCTTCACAGGATAGTTCTGCGCAGGAAATGACAGACACGGAATATGTGTTGTCAAGGGAAATACACGAATAAGTGCTTTCCAAAGTAATTTTTCCCATGGAGGGAAATAGAAAAATGGAGAGTCGATTTATGTTAAAATAAGTATGGTTAAAAAGGGAGCACAAAGAATTGGAAACAAACAATCAAGCACAAGAATTGAAACCACAAGATCAAGCAGGAGGAATCGGAAACAAGAACCAAACGCGAAAAACAAAAAAAGACAAGAATGGCAAACTGCGAAACAAGGCTATTATTCTATATAAGTTACACATGATATAGAAATAAAATTTAAAAAAGCGAACAGACTAACAACATTGAGACAGTGTACAACGGCCCAATTATTATTTTTTATATCATCTACAATGTAAAACTTACTATTTAGCATTACCTTTGCAAATTATCATTTACCATTTAAAGTTTTTTTACGATTTATTATTATTTATATTAGAATATTTATCATTTTACGATTTACAATTTAAGATTTACGATGTAACAGGTTTCAAATCATTTTGAATTTTAGCAACTTTTATTGTACGAAACCTTATGATGTTTAAGTAACGCATGTCATATTTTGATATAGGAATTAAGAATATAAATAGAGATAGAGATCCGTGGTAAAAGAAAAGCCAAACATATTATGTTTGTTTTCTTTTTCCCCAAGGGTGCAGGTGTAATAACTCGATACACAGTCATGTGTATGTGTAACACTTTAGCAAGGCAACAGCCTCGGCTTTAATACAAAACATTAATGTGTTATCCAAACACGACCTTACTCCGTATTTGTTACATACACAAGGCTATGCATCAGGGTTGTACATTTGTTCTAGAAACAACTTGTAAGTGATACAAGGATCTTCTCTGATATATAAAGGCGATAGTTTAAGTCATAGAGATAGTAGCAACCAGTCAGTGGTATGAGCCGTGGGTACATCCTAATACCCCCTTTCTACCCTGTCTGAGTTGATGTAATTATAATGTGTAAATCAATGTAAATAGTATTGTTATCCATTTATAAGTGTTGACTAATTATAGTATGTAAACCAAACTCCGTTCGTGTATCATTTGATTCTCCGTCCAGCCTCGAACCCGCACAACTATGTGGTTGCCCAAACGGCCCACATTACATGGCGATCACTGCTAGTCGCTTAAAGCCGTAAGCGCACATTACAGTATTGATTAATCTATGTATAAGACTGTGATAAGCCGCTAATTAGTGTTGTATCGGATGGCAAGAAGTGTTATGAATAGTTATATCTGTATTTGACGGTTTGTGGTAAATTGCAAAGTTACATTTGTTGTTAATTCTAGTAATCGTTAAATCGAGAAAGTTAATACTATTATTTGTTTCCTGTTCCATTGTAAACTTAATATTGTGATGCAATGTATTAATATAATCAAATAATAAATTTAATTGTCTGTTTGTTCCTGTGAAACCTAGTAATATATCATCCACGTATCTGTACCAAAATGTATTATTTTGGTATAGAATTAACAACAACTGTAACTTTGCAATTTACCACAAACCGTCAAATACAGATATAACTATTCATAACACTTCCTGCCATCCGATATAACACAAATTAGCGGCTTATCACAGTGTTATACGTAAATTAATCAATACTCCGTTTTCAAAACTAATAATAATTTATCCAAACATATTAAAAACAATAAAGATAAAACAGACAAAAATAAAAAGTCTAGAGTCTATAAGTTAATGTGTGGATGCGGTAAGATATATGTCGGTCAATCAGGAAGATCGTTTGAAAAACGTATTGCCGAGCATTGTTCTTCGTTTAGAAATAAAAAACAAGATTCCACTTTTGCGAATCAACTATTAGAAGAAAACCACACTTTCGATAAAGATTTTCAAATTCTGCATTTAGAAAATAAAGGCAACAAATTAATTTACTGGAAAGTTTCGAAATCAGTAAATTAAAACAGTCACAAAATTTTATTAAATGACCAATTAGATTTAAATAACTCGCCTTTATTAAATTTATTTACTTAAAATCTGTTTAGACGATAATATAAATGTATATAATTTACTAAATAAAACACTTGGTATATTTGTTTCACAAAATGTGAAATGTGAAACATTTTGTGAAACAAATATACCAAGTGTTTTATTTAGTAAATTATTAATCATGTTTCACCAAGAGCCAACCGTGAATTCTATACATTATAATAAATGTATATGTAGTTTATTAAACAAATTTTATGCGTGAACATGTTTAGTACCCTATAATATACAGTTAGGGCCGACCAGATGTGCCACATTTTCTCACTACCGACAATACTTGTGTAAATTCATAGATTTCTTTAAAAACATTGTAAAATAATACCAACCTTCTTGATTTTATATATATATGTATATATATTGATGTAGGTCAAGCCTACACATAAGAATGCCGTAGTTAGCAAGAAACAGAAATTTAACATGTATATGTAATCTTTAGAATAATTAAAAGATATTGAAACTTGAATTCTTCTCATGTAATATCAATAAAGTTGATTTCGCGTTTTTAATTGTTTAAAATTCATTCTCACATTTATTTATTTTTATCTTTTCATTTGCATTAGTTATTTTATTCCGATATCTTGTATTTCCAAAGATATTTCAACTTAATTGATCGATAATAAATGACACCAATTATTTAGGCGAGACTGTAATAATTTAAAATAACTACAGCGGGAATTATCCAAACCATAAAATGAGCATTATGTACAATTATCAACATTCACACGTCAATCATTTGGTCATAAAAATAAAATATATAATTTATATTAAGAATATTATTTAGAATGATTAAATTGTCATTTTCATTATAATAAAATGTCGAGACTATAGAAATACATACAGTTGGACGAATCAGAAGTTAGGATTCAGAACAAATGAGAGTTGGCGTCACTAGGTAAAAATCTCCATTAAACACCTCGACGTATTTAAGTGTCTCTCTGCAAATTAAAAGAAAAAGCATTAATAAATTTAGAAAACCTTTACATCGAACCTAGTAAAACCTTACCAGTATATCCAGTTCCTGTTTAACGCATTTTGCGAGTCCAGACAATAACCGGGGTCCAAGAAAACGAAAATTACATTTCACCGGGAAAGCCTGCCGTTAGATACAAAGCGGGGGGACGCCATCCGATTGCCCGTTCAAACTTGTATCCTGCATTCGGATCTACCAGCCAAGTCCAGAATTACCAATTCCTGTCTATGTCCACATAAGTATTCTTTAAACATCCTACGAATTTTTGAAAATGATAAAGTAATTCACTTCCACAAAATAAAATCACAATCAAATTATTTTTAATAATTATAACCTATGTTGCATTTAAATATTAACATAATTTAAGTTAAGTTTGGAAGAATACAGTTTCCTGTTAGATATAATTAAATTTAATAATAGAATTATTTATGCATTTAGCTTTATTCATGTCACGTTCATTTAGTTGTTTTGTTTAACCTAGAATTTATTTCATGTTTAGTTTATCACGTGACCTGCTACGTTTAAATATCCATATTTTAATTAATTTATTCACTCACCTGTTTTTCAATAACTTCATTAAAGTCCTTTACATTATTCCTTATCTCACTCGTTTTATTTAGTAGATTTGAATATAAAAAATACCATTATTTATTGCATTGGCATCAGCTGATTTTGTAAGTGTTCTATTGCAGTCGCCGAACCTACCTTTTAAGGTGTATTTTTTATGCCCTCATAAGAGTCTAATTGTTCTTCGAAGCCGGACACATAACACAAATTTTAGCCCACCCGAATATACTTATAAGAAATTATATACATGAACAGCTGTTTAGGTTAAGTATACTTCGTTATTAACAATTATGTATCTTAGCATCATACGCAAGTAACAGATTTAATGTTATACAACCCCATCTATGTGTAACATTTGATAGCATATTAATATAGAGATTTATAATTCACATTTTTTTTAAAAATTTATCTCACCAGTTTATTTAAACATTAAATTTTGCATGTATATGTATCATTAAGCTTTCACCGTTACATATTAATATATATATATATATATATATATATATATATATATATATATATATATATATATTTCAATTTAGTTTGTAACGTACTCTTTAGATGTAAGCACCTGAGGAAGCCACTGTGCTGGCGAAACAACTGTCGTGTTACGATTAAAGATTAAAAGTAAAGATTAGAACCGTAGTTTTATTTCTATTTTAAATTATGGATCTTCATCAAGTAAATGCCGAATCAATTCAATTATGAAACTAATAAATTAAAGAAAACCGACAAGATCCTCAATGATCAATTAGAAACTAATAATTCACCCTTACTCAATTTATTTATTTGATATTCAGACAGTCATATCATGTATTTTTCCATAGAACTTCTTTACCTCCCTTTAACATAATGTAGACCCTCAGTTTTATCACTTAAGAACAGTATTGTATAAACCGTAGTGAAAGTTTTGTGCATAGACATTTAGTAATAAAAAGTACCCATTCCTTCAACTATTCAAAACAAAACATGTGTTTGTTACGGTACATTTGTGTAAAAATTTGTCCATAAGTTAGTTATATGTCTGATGAAGTTCAGGTTAGAGCGAAACGATCGTTACGGTGTAAAGTAAAAAGTGAAATTCATTAAAATTTGTTTTATTTTATCCCGATAATAGTTCTAAAGGAATTTCATCAAGTAAAGGCTGAAACAATCCTATATTTTAACAGGGTACTATCGTACATCAAGCTTTAAATAATGTCAAGCAAAAATGAAGGTGTGGCTCCTGGGACGTATATTGTACTCATTGGATAAATTCGTTGCGGGCTGAAATTGGAATCTCCTGCGTTTCTGTTTTGTGGATGTGATGTGTTATTACTAACAAGTCCTGTGGTTCGGCTGTGGTTGCTAATAATAATGGGATTATTTAAAATAAATAATTGTGGTGCTGGTTGAAGTATCATCAAAGGTCCAGGACGTGTTGTAATATCTGATCATCTAACTAAAGGTAGGATCGCCATGTTATGTCAGATGATGGGATGGCAGGATCACCATGTAATATCAGACGTGGACAGGATCGCCATGTAATATCACACTGGTAAACCTGCGGTATAAATTGAACTGCTTCGGCAATAATGTTACCTCCGGGAGCAGGTGACATTACATGGCGATCCTGTCCACGTCTGATATTACATGGTGATCCTGCCATCCCATCATCTGGCATTACATGGCGATCCTACCTTTAGTTAGATGATAAGATATTACATGGCGATCCTGGCAGGATCGCCATGTAATATCATCCTGGCGATCCTGCCAGGATGATATTACAGTGTGTTATAATACTTAAATTACATAAATATATTACAGCTTAATAATTAAATAAAACACAAGAATGTTGTCTACTCCATTTACATTAAAAATAACATATTGCGAATAATACAAGTAATATTTTTGAGGTTTTACTAGGTTGAAACAGGCAAGTTTACTTTTCTAAAAGTTCACTAACATTAATAACCATTTTTAATTTAATTTTCTTAAGAAACAATAAAATATTAAATGTAGGCTATATAAATGTTTCCTTTTACGTATAATATTAAATGTAATTTGAAAACATATATTGGCAGCTCTGAAAAGGTTTTAATTCTTTTTCAAGGAGTTACAAACATAACTTTTACATTCTTTTCCTATATATTAAAACTTATTTAAAATATAAGCAATATATAAATTAAGTTAGAAATATAAATTATACATTGAATTCATACATTCCCAAGCTTGCCCGGATACGTTTAGTGCAAGAAAATTATTTCAGAAGGTATATTATTCTTAATAATGCAAACATTTTTTAACACTAAAGATCTTTTTCAATATCTGTGCATTTCACTATTGATATCTGACTTGAAATATTTTTTTTTAATAAATTTTTGATGGAATATTCTCGTGAGTTTATAATTATAACTAACATTTAAAATAATTTGTTCGAATATTAAAGTAATAATTTCCGCGTAGTTTTCTTGAATAGAATATATTTATACAAAACTAGAAAAGACACAATACTTTTGAACTATTCATGTTCCTACTTTACTCATTATTATTTTGACATGTAGGTTATGTATATGCTTTCTTTGGTTATATTGCAAGTAACATACTAAAATTTTGACAATATTGCAAAACATGACGTTTATATTTTATGATGACAAACGGTTATTTCCGTGATTGGATATTGACTTCATTTGACTCTGCAGTACTGATTTGAATCACATGCTTTAAATTTGGCCTTGAATTGAAAACTTATACTTTATGAACTATAGAACGAGAACAATTACATGTCGAACGCATGAACTACTTAATCAATAAATTCTTTCAAACAAATTCGTTTTCTGAATTTTGAAAATGTTGTTAAACTTATCGAAACATAGAAAAGGAAATATAACGGGTGTTCATTTGAAAAGTTAATCTAGCAGCATGTGATTTACTGAGAACATTTTGAAGTATGTCGTAAATTAAAATTTACTACTTAACCTACGAAGTCGTATATTTTGACAGTTTCGTACATACAAATAAATAACAAATAATAGGTATTTATTGAAAACTATAACAAATGTTGAAAATGTTGTCCTTCAAGGTCAATGCACTTTAAAATCCTCCGCTCAAAATTTCTGATGATATTCTGCAACATTACTGGATTGTTATTAATTTCCATGCATTTCTGTTCGATTCTCTGTAGCATATCATTCAAATTCAATACAGGTGTTCGAAATATATTCTTTTTTAGATAAGGCCACAAAAGAAGTCGCAAGGTGTTAAATCGCATGAACGTGCAGGCCAGGCAATTTCAGTATTTCGACTAATTATACGCTCATCAAAAAATTTTCTTAAATAATCCAAAGATTCTGCAGTATAGTGGCAAGGTGCTCCGTCTTGTTGGAAATATGCATTTTGAAGTTCATCATCATGCAACTGATTGACAAATGGTTGTTAAATTTCCATACGGTACCTTTGAGCAGTTAAAGTTCCCTGAAAAAATATTGGTCCAATTCGCCTTTGGCTTATCCCTGCCCAAACACCAACTTTCTCTGGATATAGCGATTCTTCATTAATTACATGTGGATTTTCATTACTCCAAATTCTTGTATTTTGTGAATTTAGGTATCCCGTTTTATAAAACCATGCTTCATCAGTAAAGATGACTCTTTGAGAAAGTTCTCCATTATTGTTCATATTTCCAAACCAATTACAAAGCTGTAGTCTACGTGGGTAATCAATTTCTAACAATTCTTGTACTGCTGTGATACGGTATGAATAAAGTTGCATATATTTTTTTAATAACTTGTGAGTTGTACCAACAGAAAGGTTTATTTGTTGACTCAAATGTCGAACAGATGTTTGTGGTTCATTTTCCATTATTTCTTCAACACGATTGACAACTTGAGGTGTACGTTTCTTAACTGCTCCGCTGCCTGATTTTCTTAAGAGACTACCAGTTTCAGAAAAAAGTTTTAAAGTTCTATCCAAAGTATTCTTAAATTGTATATAATCTATTACAAAATGTGGAAACTCAACTTGAAATTCTACCATGCAATCTTGAACTGAATAAACCCATAAACCATCAATTTTATTACCACTTCGAAAATACGCCTGGACTAAAAAAATTTTATGTTCTGAAGTGAAAGCCATTTTAAAACTGAGAAGCAATTTATTTAAACCAGAATCGACGCACGATTATTTTATGCACTAACTGATATTTGTGATTGACATTATCAAATGTCATTTGGATTTACGTTTACGGAACAACAGACACATGCTAATATATATGTGTCTTATTCTATCAAAATTTCAAAGTAACCTAGATTGACTTTTCAAATTATCGAAATACGAAATTATTCAAATTATCGAAAATACGCCTGGACTAAAAAAATTTTATGTTCTGAAGTGAAAGCCATTTTAAAACTGAGAAGCAATTTATTTAAACCAGAATCGACGCACGATTATTTTATGCACTAACTGATATTTGTGATTGACATTATCAAATGTCATTTGGATTTACGTTTACGGAACAACAGACACATGCTAATATATATGTGTCTTATTCTATCAAAATTTCAAAGTAACCTAGATTGACTTTTCAAATGAACACACGTTACACTTAATTAATAATTTTGGTCTGTCTCAATTACTCTATTAATCTCAAAACAACTTGAATTGGCAATAAAGGAAAGATTCGACTCTTAGTCACCGAAGAAGAAGTTTCCGATTGCTTGGGGAAATTCAAAGATTATTTTACTTGCAGTGTGGACGAAATTCTTAACTTTATTGGCTATTTTTGTCAATTTACTACACAAATCATAGATAATTAGAAACAAGTCGATGTTAATATACACTGATTTTTTACTTGAGATTTTATTTTGAGACTCAAACACGAACTATTAGTATTTACACTGAAAGTTGTAACATTGTCTAGAATTTGTTTCTTCTATGAGATTGTTCGATCTCTCTTTAGTAAAGGTCAGCAAACAACGTAATTTTCTCAATATTCTTATAAAAACGACTGCGGAAGTACAGTGCAGAAAAACCTGACTAAGAAAAATAATTAACTTTAATGAAAACTGTTCTTTTAAAATGGTTCTCGTACGGGAGTTGTTAACTCAATGTATTTTAAAACATTCGTTTAATCGTATTACCTTTAAGATAATTAAGTTCGCTTACCAAAAAAAGAAGCCGGGAAAAATGAAAACTCTTAGACGACGGCGTACAAGGCAATACAGACAATCAACGTGATTGGATGCTTTCACGTCACGCCGCCCTCTTACAATTGCGGCCTTGCGAAAATACATAAAGTAAACAATCTGCGGGTTATTCAACCTTACTTTGATATGTTGCAGAGACATCTATCGGACATAACAATTTCCTAAAACGTATAAAGAAAAATAAAGTGAAAAAGAAATCAGTGAGGTGTTTTCAACATATACTGCTCTTCGTAAATAACATATCATTGTGTAAAATATAAGAGAAGTTGATGAAGTGCGTAGGAAATATTCTAAATTAAACATACATTAATTCTAGTAACTTTATTTATTTATTTCATATGAGAAGCGAAATCGAAAATTTGATATTAGTATATAAATCATTTTTATGACAAACAAGGGTCAGTACACTAACATCTAAATCCTTGAACTAGTCCAGTTCTGCAGGAGTAGCCCTGCTCAGCTCGCGGATGCTGTGGGCCATAATTTGTTCCATATTTCCGCAGTCGCAGAGATTGGTATCTACTAGTTTCCATTAGTTCCAATAGTTTCCGTACTATACATATGTGTTATATATATTCCACCTGATGTGCCCAGTGATGACGTTGAATTATTCCTTGAATCTTCTGCAATTTTTTTTATGGATAAACCACTTTTATTCATTGGAGATTTCAACGTATCACACTTTTACGAGCATACAAATCTTAATTTATGTCACTCGGAAATTTCTTCTTTTTTGGATTTTTGTAACTTGCTACAACTGAGACAATATAATACAATCTTTAATACCGACAATCGACTTCTGGATATTGTTTTTTCTAACTTAAATTATAATCTTCGAATATCCCACGATGATTTGCCTTTGGTTCCTGAAGATGCACGTCACCCGGCTTTATCGATTAATATGGAAATTGCATCATCTCCTGACACAGTAAACTTTCCTACGTCTCACAGTGCGAAATTTAGGAAGTTTAGCGGAACTTTATTCAATTTATGAAATACGTAAAATGCATAAGATTATTTATTATTTTGTTAGGTAAATACCCCGCCTCTAAAACCTCATACTCAGTTTGGGGATTTACCCTGCGAAAGAACCGCAAAATGCACCTGATATTCGCATTACTTATTCAGTCATACTTTTTGCCTATAGAAAGCTATTCGATTTGTTAAAGTTAATAGAGTGGTATATTGAAATGGCAAATCAGTAGGCCATGATTTTTTCTTCATGTATTTTATTAGAAAATTGTCAATTATTGGCATTTAATTATTGCAAAATCTTTCCTTACTCGTGTGTGATTTGTTCGTGGAAAAAGTGATTTTTAAGAAGTAAGTTAAATTTACATTTTTAACTTTAGTGGAGATTTTAAAAAGTGATACCACATAATACCAGCTTGAAACGCACAACATTTTAAAGTTTTTTTTCCCTCTGTTGAAAACTCAAAAGATCTTCTGCGATATTTTGCAATCTTCTTTTAAATGAAACATTTTCCAGAATGACTTTGCAAGTTTCATATAACTGTATATTCCAAAAGCGGAAGGAAGAACCGACATCGGATGCCATCATTGGTTTTGTTTTGGAGAAAATAGGCTCACCAATGTTAAGATCTGATGCTCTTTGCAGTTTAAAGGCAACTCTTCGCGCACTGGTTTGTAAAATACGAAAAAGGTGGAGGGAATCCAGTCGAAATTTAGCATCATTTCTGAATAAAAATGCTGTCTGGCTTGAAAATAATGTAAAGTTTTCAAATGCTGTAAGGGATGCATTGCCCAGTGGATCGAGGACCAATGCAGGCAGACCTAAAAAATAATTTAGGTATTGTCATTCTAAAGTGCAAAACAGAAAAGTGCATCATCTTTTGAAGTCCGGTAGTCAAGACGAGTTAGTAAAAGCAACCGTAACAAAGCTATACCAATCTGGAAAACGAAACTCTGCAGCGATTGTCAAGGAACTGGCATCTGCTTCTCCAGAAAGGGGAAGCAAAATCAAAATGGCTCGCATGTCTTCTTCAAACAGCCCACGAAAATTAACTCCGGACCAGGCTCTGGCGCTACTTATTGATGCAAAGTTATCGTCAAATCAATACAACATTGTTCGGGATCAAGCAAAACATCACGGTTGCACTTTGTATCCACCTTATTATGTTGTAAAGGAGGCAAAAAGAGGTTATGCTATCCAAAGGACATAATAATAACTGAAGTTTCAGTTTATAAATCATACCATAGCAAGACTTTGTACAGGGCTAGAAGAGACTCTTAGAACTTTGTCAAATGTTAAAGCACTAAATATTATCGTAAAGTGGGGTTGTGATGGGGCGGAACAAGTTAACTATAGACAATAGTATATGGACAAACATAGCTCTGATGATAGTATGTATAGTGTATCAATGGTACCAATCCAAATGTGCTCCGTAAATGATAATGGTGATAATCAGTCACTAATTTGGAAAAAACCCTGCTTCTTCTTCCACACGGTACTATCGCCCCATTATATTCGTTTTTACCAAAGAAACAGTCAGTGTAATTACCTCAGAAGTAAACAAAATGAAAGAACAAATATCTCAACTTACTCCAACCACTATACTTGTAGATGGCAAGCAATTTCAGGTTACAGCAAATATGATCTTTTGTATGATTGACGGTAAAGTATGCAATGCTGTGTCATCCTGTGCATCATCACAAACATGCTACTTATGTGGGGCTAAACCTAGTGAAATGAACAACATCTGCGATATACCTCAAAAAAATATAAACGAATCCTTTTTATCCCTTGGACTATCGCCCCTCCATGCATGGATAAGGTTTTTGCAATGTATTTTACATATATCGTACAAACTTGATATTAAAGCATGGCAAGCTCGTGGAGCAGAAAATAAAAAAGAAGTTGCAGAGAAGAAAAAATACATTCAACAAAAATTCAAAGAGGAGCTTGGCTTGCTTATAGATATGCCAAAACAGCAGACCGGAAACACAAACGATGGTAATTCCGCGAGTAAATTCTTTAGAAATGCCGAAAAGTCTGCCGAAATAACTGGCGTTAACTTAGAATTGATCAAACGTTTTCATGTGCTGTTAGAGTGCCTAAATTGTGGTCTTGAAATTGATTCAGAAAAGTTCGGCGAATATGCAAGAGAAACTTTGGAATTGTATTTGAAAGAATATTTCTGGTACTCAATGCCCGTAAGTGTGCATAAAGTCCTTTGTCATGGAAAGGATATTATAGCCTCTTGCATTCTTCCGATCGGACAATTTTCTGAAGAAGCTCAGGAGGCAAGAAACAAAGACTGCAGAAAATATCGCGAACTTTTTACTAGAAAAACGTCAAGAATTGACACAAATACGGATTTATTTTATCGGCTGCTTATTTCGTCGGATCCGTACATCGCTAGTCTTCGTAAAGCACCCAAAACCAAGCATAGTGAAGTTACGCCAGAAGTTTTAGTGTTGTTAGAAAGATTTGCAGGCCCGTGTAATGGTTGCGAGTCTTCAGACGATTGCAATGAATCTGGTTCTGAATAGGTGTTCAAAATGTTGTTATTAAATGTATGTTTTTTTAATTGTTCTATAATAAAAAACACAAATAAACTCAAAAACTTTAAATGAAACATATTAATTTTTATTAAAAATTTTAAAAACCAACAAATAGAACTGTTTCATTGTTTTGAATAATTAAGTTCCGGTATACTCAAGAAATTTCGCACTGTGCGTCTGGGAGCAGTTCTTATAATTTCAGAAAGGCGAACTTTCATCAGCTTCATGATGATTTGTAGCAACTTGACTGGTCATTTTTGGATAATATGGATGACGTTAACTACTCTCTAAACTGTTTCTATAACATTTTAAATAACACCTTTGAGTCCTCTGTTCCTAAACGGTCTGCTCGTCCTTCATCTTACCCATCTTGGTTTATTTTGGAACTTAAGCGCAATTTAAAAACGAAACAATATTACCGGCGTAAATGGAGATTAAATAAAAACCCCTTTTATCTTAGTTTGTACAAAAGAATGAGAAGCTTGACGAAGTTACAAATTTCCAGCAGTTATAAAGAATATTTGAATGGCATAGAAACTTCTATCAAAGAAAATCCTAAAGAAATTTGGTCTTTTGTACGTTCAAGGCAGGTTACTTCACGAATTCCTGGCAAACTACTTTATAATGAAACTTGGACTGATTCACCTCAAGACATTGTCGATTGTTTTGCATCACATTTCTCCGTAGCCTATTCGGGTGCGGATATTGATACTGTAACTGATACTTTTACACTATTCGCTTGCCATCTACCCTGTAAAGCAGGAAAGTATTGAAAGTATTATGTCTACATTTCCAAACAAATTTACTGCTGGTGATGATCAAATACCAAGCTTCGTGGTTAGAAATTTTTGCTCCGTTCTTTCACAGCCGCTCACCAAAATAATTAACCTTGCCGTCAGAGCGTCAACTTTTCCTGATAGATGGAAACGCGCGCGCATAGTGCCCGTCTTCAAAAAGGGTAAGACTACGGAGTATGTAATTACAGACCTATATCCATACTTTCAAATATTTCCAAAATTTTTGAGCAAGTTATATATAATTCAATTTATTCATTTGTTCGTTCCCATATATCACCTGTTCAACATGGTTTCATGACAGGACGCTCGACTACTACTAATCTTGTGAGTTTTACCCAATACGTATGTGAAGAGTTAGATTGCCAGGGACAGGTTGACGTTATTTATGCAGATTTCTGCAAGGCTTTTGATACAATTAACCATAAACTTCTTATACAGAAACTTAATTGTTTTGGTCTGAATATTGCTTTTCGCAAGTTAATCAACTCTTACCTGTCCAACAGATATGGATATGTTTTCTATAATGGTTTTAAGTCATTGGAATTTGTTGCATTATCTGGAATTCCACAAGGATCGAGTTTGGGACCTTTGCTTTTTAATATATACATCAATGATTTGTTTCCATTAACGTTTTGTCAAGTATTAGCATATGCATATGACATTAAGCTCTTTCATTGCATACATAATCAACGCTATGTAAATATGCTTCAGGATAACTCGAGTGTACTGGCCAATTGGTCCGAAAGAAATAAACTTGTTTTGAACGTTAACAAATGTTATGCTATGACTTTCACTAGGAAAAACCGTCCATACTAGTCCTCCTATTCAATTTATGATGTTCCACTTACCAGCATGAGTGAAATTAAGGATCTTTATCGTTTAACAGTCACATTCAAAAAATTTGATCTGCCGCAAGAATGTTGGGATTTACTATCAGAACTTGCAAATATTTCAATGATATTGCGCTTCTGGAGTCTTTATATTTTGCTCTTGTTCTTCCTAAATTGGAATATGGGTCTGTCGTTTGGTTCCCTCATTATATATCGCAGCAACTTCCTATTGAGCGTGTACGGCGACGCTTTTTGAAATTCTTAATTTTCAAAAATACAGGAGTGTACCCAGACTGAAATGTTTCCTATGATGAACTAAGGCTACGTTTTGGGTTCCAGACACTCACTGATCGGAGGATTGAACAAAGTGCTCGTTACTTATTTAAACTTGTCACCAATAGTATTGACTGCGCTGGGATATTAGCTGCTGTTCGATTTAATGTACCTTCAATTAATACTCGCTATACGAGTACATTTAACTTGAACACCCCGAGGGCCAACTTACTAATGAAATCATTACCTGTTTACCATATGATGCGGAATGCTGATGCAATCTACAGCTATATATTTACTGGTGAAATCATATATGAGTTTACCAACTTCATACGTTTTTCTTCAGCTTTAGCTTTCAGGTCATCAAGATTTGGTGTTGAATTCAGCACAGTAGTTCCTTGGCGCTTGCGAGTCGTTCTTCGTTTAGGAGATGTTAATGCCTTGAGAACCGGAACAATGTCTTCAACAGAAATTCGGCTAATGTTTCAGTCATCTCCATTTGCTGTTTCTTCGGCTTCTGGAGTGTCGTTTTGCGGAGGTGTTCTTGGAGGTTGCTGTTGCAGCAAAACGTGTTCAGCTTCATTTGAGACAGGAACGTCGGTTGTTGCAGCAGCAGCGAACATCCATTCCGGAAAAATGTTTGCGTTCAAAGGGTGAATTCCTGTTTGTTTGAATCCACAGACAGCATTTTCCATGGTTGCACTTCGTTCGTATACTTCGCGGAACAGTTTTGCTACCTGGTATGCTGTAACGATGCGCCCAGAATTATTTTTCAACTAGGCTATAATAGCCTGGTTGTAAAATGTCGACAATGGTCCAAAAAACGAAACATCTAAAGAATGTAAACGGTGCGTACAGTGAGGTGGCATTATCACACTATTTTGTTTAGGAACCAAGAGTGCATCCAAATTCTTATGGCTTGAATGTCCGTCGAGGAGTAGCATGGTTTTGTTTTCTTTGGAGCTTTTGAAAAATTTAATGAAATGCTCGAGCCATTTGCAAAAAAGTTCTCCTGTCATCCACCCTGACTCCTGACATAAACCAAGAGTGCCAGCTGGTGCTTCATCGATTAACTCCGATTTCCAATTCCATCTCGCAAATATTAGAGCCGGTGATATAAAAATGCTAATAGGGTTCACACAATAAACAACTGTAGTGTGGATCCCACGTTCGGCGCTTGTTATTGCTCCTATCTGCTTTCTACATTTTGTGGCTAAAATTTTTTGGTGACGTTGGACCGTCGATAGAGCAGACAACATTGAAGATGCGGTCAAAACTGATGACTTGTTCTGTTAATATTCGTTCTAACAGATCGAAGAATTTTTGAACCTGAGACATATTGAATCCTTGGGCTTGAGCTGGCGATGTGGCTTCAGGAGATCGAAGAGATATGTCAGGATTTCTTGATCTAAAACCGATTAGCCAGGCCCAACCAGCCCGCTTTCTGTCAACATTAAACCGATGCTGTATGTCTTTTTTTTCTGCGAATTGAAATGCTAGAGCTCTGACCTCTGATGTGGTCAATCAAAGATGAAAGTTTCAATTCCTTTTATATGATCGACCATCTCGCATTCAAGTTCATTTGAAAATGCCGACACAAACTTTTGAAACAAATCTTCATTAAATTGTTCTTGTTCCGATTCTTTTAAGTTGATGGCAAACATTGCGGTAATGTTTGCTGACACTTCTTCGCCAATTTCATCATTAGTTTTGCAGCATGAGATGGAGTTTACATATTGCTATGAATAGTGGTTTGTGAATTGGGCACGCCACCATCCACAACTAGTTTTCCCAACTAGGTTCCTCAGCCGGAGAATTTTCAAATATGAGACTTCTATCTTCTCGTGTTCCAATTCGGAAAGTCGTGTTATTTCTAAAATAAGTTAAAATTTACTGAAATGTGAAGACTCACGAACAAAGGTGCTTTCAATTTAATCAAAATACAAAGAGGAAATAATCTCTATAAATATCGGGAATATAATACTAATATCAAAATCACATCCAGTCAAACACCCCGAATTAAAAAATATATAAAATATATCAAGCCACCTTATTCTTTCATAGCTTATAGTCGTCTCTCTGAATTTATCTCTAGGCCTCTCGAACACATTGGCCTCGGAAAAAAAACAGTTTTTATATTCGCACATTTAAATAACATTTAAAATACAGTGAAAGTCAAAAAATATGTACATTTATTTTAAATTATTTTTAAATATTATTTTAGAAAAAATCCATATCAATATGTTGGTCGACTTGGAACCTTCTCTCACTTGTAATCTGCACAAAAAAATGTCACATCATCGGTTGTTTTCTTATAATATAAATGTTAGTAAAAGATAAAGGAATAATTAAAAACTTAATTAATTAATAAGAGGAAATTAACTTAAAATTTTACTCACAATCTTGCAGCATACTACGCAAAACACTTTTTCTCCATCCATACGCAATTCTGAATAAGGTGCAATCTATCCAGGTGCAGTCGCTATTTTCGGCATTTTTGCTATTATATATCACAACTCACCAGTTTACACTTCGAAAAGCCAACGTAAAACGACTTTTAAAATAAAATTACTTTCGAGCATGGGAATAAATTTCTCCGAATAGCAAAGAAACACATATACTCCTAATTTTCTGGGAAAACGTATTTTTTTATTTATTTTTTGAAGTTTTAAGGTATTAGCTTTTCCTGGAATTTTGTCTCGGCCTGGATGTATGGGAAGAGCATTAATAAATTCTTGGAGACGCTTATCGGAAAAGTAACGGGAAGAAGCTTAATAAAATGCTATTTTTTAAATTAAAGAGGGCTGTTTCATTTTTGTTTGTTTGTTACATCAACGACATATTTTTAGTAATGCCTATAATAAATTTGTTTTCGTAAATAAATAAATCTCTGCAAAATGCTGAATTACTACAAAATATGCAAATAAATGCTGGATTACTACAAAATATGCAAATAATATACAAAATGCATATATTATGCAAATATAAAAATTTATACAAACTGCATATAATCTGGCCTTTAGTAATTATATTCTATTATGACTAACTGCTTCCATTCGAAATTAATGTGCGTTTTACCTCTCTTAGGGATAGCTGACTCGTACGTAAGTTAATTTACATTGAATACGAATTTAAAATTTTACGGTTCTGACCATAATATTATAAGTTATAATACATTCATCTTGAAAGATAGTTATTAATAAACTGTAAACTATCACGTTTAATAACCATATATTTTTAAAGCTCTCGCCTATCCAAGAAAAACTGAAAACTTCTAAAATGTTTAAAAATAGTTGAAATCATTAAACTCTCGGTATAAGTTTGGTAATAAAAACTATAGAAAATTTATACTAAAAATGCCTTCTTAGAGCTTAACATAAAATACTGAAATTGCATTAAACTTAAACTCCATAAAGTAACTGCAAAAGTTTATAACCTTCCTCCCCTACAGTAGCATAAAGCTATATTTATACTATTATTAAAGTAATAAGTAGTGATCTTTATGTATTTTCGATCACAATAATTCAGCAGACTTTAAACGAATAATTACAGGTTAGTTACGAGTAAATGCAATCAAGTGTTACATACATATATATATATATATATATATATATATATATATATATATATATATGTATGTATCAACTTCTGCGAGGAAATCCTAAAAGCACACTTAACTAGTATATTTTATGATACACTCAGTTAGGCGAGCGATTAAATGTCAAAACGTTTAGCTGCAGCGTGGATATAAATTTGCATACTCGAAGTGAATTTAAAATTTACATCCAAGCTAGTAACTTTTAATTACTGAAAGCAATGCATAATATATTGTTTTATGCCTTGCATCGGAGTATGCATAAATGGGAAATAATAAAGGGGATCTTAATGTGAAAAGTTAAATTAACATCCTAATTTAAAATCTATATTAAATGACATTGGCCAACACAAACTTTGCTGGAGAAGGAGTAAATGTCTTTTATACTTATTACATATTTTAAAATAGAAATAAAGCTAATAGTTAAAATCTTCGATTTATTAATATTTTTCGTAAAACGACAATTGTTCCGCCAGCACAGTGGCTTCATTAAGTACCTACCAGAGAACGTTTCAAACTAAAATCGGTATATATATATTGATATAGTACAGCTTACATCCTTAGTATATTCATCACATAATAAAATATTTGTCCCAAGATTGTTATATCTGAAATCTAATGGTTTGAAAATGCTATTAGTTAATTAAAAAGTATGTAGTATCGATGTAATACAAAATAATACAAATCTGTATAAAAACAAATTTGTATCTGTATATGCATGGACACAGTACGTATTTACCAGCTTTTGCTTCAACTACCAGACGCATGCGTTTCTGTGTAACCACTTTGTCAATGATAGATTTACGAAGACAAAAGACTGTAGGTACACTTGCGGTCATGTAGCAAGTTTTGTCCTATCCGACGACATCAGATAACCTCATGCCATCTGACGGACAAAACCGACCACGCCGGTGCAAAGTGTTTCTTCTCGAATAGCCAAGCTATTACTGGAAAAGAAGAAAAAATACGCATATTACTGTTAGTCCATTAACTCGTCGCCAGGTGGCGTAGTATAGCAAAAAACAAATTACATGTCGATGCGACAATTCACATCAAGCTTTAATACAAAATAATACAAATCTGTATAAAAACAAATTTGTATCTGTATATGCATGGACACACAGTACGTATTTACCAGCTTTTGCTTCAACTACCAGACGCATGCGTTTCTGTGTAACCACTTTGTCAATGATAGATCTACGAAGACAAAAGACTGTAGGTACACTTGCGGTCATGTACCACCGCTTTACGATAGCGAAGGAGCACAACTTGTCACCAAACACTCGATTGATTTCCTCTAAACATTCTTTGCGGCTTAAGCCACCCTTGAAATTGTAAAAAATCACAGCCCGATAATGCTCCTTATTCTATTCCATAACTTATTGGCAAAAGTATTACTTTAAACTTATGTAACTTACAAACGTTCGAGTATATTTGACAACTGTTACTACAACTAAACTTGTAAACAACTAGATTAATAATGTCAAACAAAATTTGTCGGCCCTCGCATCTTTATTGTTTTTAATGTGTTTGGATAAATTATTATTTATTTTGAAAACGCGGTTAATACAAACACGGATTAATATAAATATATCGAATTTAAAATATTAAAAAATCTATTAAACATTTTGTGCCATATATAATTCGTATTTTCAAGAGAAAACATTTCTTTTATATCGCACTGGTGGTAAATGACAGCCTTCCGAGAATATCTACTGAACGGTAAACCCCGGCATTTTATATTCTCCAATACTCTTTTAGAATTTCTATTATATTATATAATTTTAATTCAGTTATTAATTAATTACTTACAACTCCTATTCTAATTATTTCTTAATTAGTAACTTTATTTATTATTGAGCTATTTTTTCTATATGTCAAAATTATACCGACTCTGTATTAATATTAATATAATTTTAATAGCCACATTCGAATCACTATTGTAAACTTTATCTAAACCATATCATGTGAGGTATCATTTTAAAATGTTTACCTTTTAACTCGCGTCTTCAATTAGTTCTTAATTCTTATATATAAAGCGTTTACAGGCTTCTCAGGCCCATTGCTTGGTCATGTTATTCCATTTCTTCCTATACCTTGCCAACAATCTCCAATTCTTGAGTCCCTATCTTTCGACATCTTCCATAACCGCCTCCCGGCATCTTCTCCTCGGTCTACCCCGCCTTCTCTTCCATCTTTCCATTTTTATGAAATGTATTACGGGAGATATTCGATACAAATTTTAAATTTCGTCATTCGTTCGCTTCTCCTCGCTTGCGTCCACTTTCCTCCGAAAATCCTTCTAAGTATCCTTCTCTCCCAGACCTTTAGCTTATTCGGTACTTTCTTAGTCATTATCCACAATTCGCAGCCATATGTCAGCGTTGGTCTCAATACCGATTTATGTAATCCTGTCTTAGTTTTTTTGAGACCTCTTTTGATTTAAGTATTCTGTTCAACCCTCCTGCACATCTATTACTTTTTGCCAGTCTTAAGTCTATTGTCTATTAAAACTCATAAATACATACAATTCTCTACCTCTTCAAAGGTCAACACTTCTTCATCCTTGTTCTGCACCTTGAACGTCTCTCTTAACGCACCCTTCAGACCGCCTTTAATCTCCATATATCTGCATTTCGTTCTATTTATCTGAAAGCTCATATGGCTTACTGCTTCTATAAAGGACTGCGCCTTGGACTGCAGCTCTTTCTTACTTCTTGCCATTAGTAGGATGTCATCTGTATATGCAAGGCACCGGTGGCTTCGATTGAAAATCGTAGTCCTGCGGTTTATATCTGCGTCTCTTATAGCTTTCTCCAGGACTATATTAAATAAAACTGTCGAAAGCAGATCTCCTTGCCGTAACCCTCTTCGTACTTGAAAGTCTGCTGACATTTCTCCATTTTCTTTGACCGCGCATGTTGTTCTCATCAACGTCATTCTAACAAGGTTTACTACTTCCCCAGGATTTTAAAATCTTCCAACACTTTGAACAGTTTATTTCCAAGAAAATTGTTCGCGGCCATCGTGAATAAAGTCCAGGCGTCTTTCGCAACTGCGTTCATAAAATTGATGAAATTTGGATCACTCATTGAAGTTCTAATTTGAGGTCCATCAAATACCCCAGCTTTAATTTTTTTCGTAATTTACTAGTGGAAACTTTTCACATATGTACTGGAAGCAGTTACCTTGCAAATCTAGAGATTTAACATATTGCTTCAAAAGACCCAATTTGATATGAAGAGGTGGAAAAATTACTTTTTCTCTGTCGACTAAAGGTTGACTTTTAATATTATTTTCCCAAACATCTAGGGATGTTCTAGGATGCCAATTAATCTGAATCCATTGCTCGTTTCTAGCTCGACTCTCCCAGAGGCATAAAAAGCACGTAAATTTTGTATATCCTGTTTGAAAGCCAAGTAAAAAGTTTATTATTCAGAGATCCAAACAGAAGACCCAGTTATGGTCTATATATATTAGTAACTTTATAACCTTCTCAATTTCGTCATATATTTCCTTTAATTAAACGGAATATCCTATAGGAATTAAACCGAAAACATTCCCGTTGTGTAGTAGGACACACTTAAGGCTTCTGCTGGAACTATCGATAAACAAACGCCACTCACTTGGATCATACAACGCCCATTTTAGTTAAAAAACCTGGCACATTATTACAATAAACAAATTCACACTCTTCTTTAAAATATTGCACAAGATTACTTTCCCTGCTACGATAAATAGTTATCTTCGTACTTTGCTGGAGTTAGGTTCTTTTCATTTAATCTTGAAGCTAGCAGCTCCGAATCGAGTAGTAGTCATGATGTATTTTCTTCCGTAACAACTAACATGCAACTAACGTTTTATTATCACCCTTGTTCACTTTTAAATAGTCCTAAGTGATCAATACTTTGTAATAAAATCTCATTAAACCCTAATATGTTCACTTAATGAACAGGATTAACTTAATAGACTTGCATTTCCTTATAATTGTTAATTACTTAATTAGTTCATTAAGTACTTACATATTATCAGGTACAAGTGTATATTATACTAATGAGATAAATGTATTTGTAATGTCTTTGAATTCTTTGAACAATTAAGAATTTGCTGCCTTTACTTAACGATTTTCAAGAATTTTAAAGAGCCACTTGGCGTGATAGCGAAAAATGGGTTTCATATTTGGCATTAGCGTACCAATTTTAATTAAAAACAAGTGTCAGAACATAGTTATTTCATCTTACAGTTAACAATTACTTTCGAATAAATTAATACGTAAGTAAATTTGAGTATTAATATAGATTATGTAATATTATTTTCTCGCGGCTGGGCGTGTGTCGACAATTGGCAGGATAATATCTAACACGTGTCTTAATTGGACGACATGTTAGATAAATGGATAATCAGGAGTATAGTCTTAACTGTGCTTAAGGGGCTCCCTTATCCATTCAATTCAAATATAGTAGACCTCAGTGATTGTTACATGCTAATGTAACACGTTTGACCCACGTCGAAGTTCCCAGTTCTGAAACAATCAAAGCGGTAATCACTTTGTCCCAAGTAAATGTAGGTAGCCTTAAAAATAATGATTAATGTTCATGCATTATTCTCGGGGAACGCATTGAATACTTTACACAATCTATCTTACGTTAAGTTTTTCAAATAACTATGGTCAAGTAGATTAAGAACTTTACAAAATTTTTAAAGAGATTGTATTCTAACTGAAACATATACGATGTTAGAATTGTGTAAGAATTGTCCCGAATTCATGTTAATAAAAATAAGGAATTAAAAAAAATATTTTTTGACATAAAATTTGTCGAAATTCTTAAAGACAGGAGCCGTTTCAGTGGCACAATAGCCAACGAGCTAGCCACCAAGAACCTTTTTATAATACACTGCTCAACAAAATTAACAGAACACAAATTTAATACTACAACATTTTTTTTATATTTTGCGTTCGAAATGAACTCATTATGAAACCCAAAACAGTATCGAAATGAGCTTCATTTCGATACGCTTTTTTTCATTTTTCAATGTTGGCGTTGTTCGAATACAGAAATAAATATTATTGCTGTCATTTAATTTTAAGAATTTAAATACATTTGACAGATATGATATATGTTCGTACTCTACACAAACAACATATATTGTATACAATTGACAACAAGATATATTAGTTTCTAAGTCACTCATGTTCATATTTTTAAATAAAATATCAAGAAATGTTAACGAAAATTAATAAATAATATGTAATATAATATACTTCGCGGATAGCAAGCTTTAAATTTGACAATGTCAAGTATCAATGTGACCAACTGCATGCTTTATATAAAAATTAAACTCTGAACTTCCAAATTAAATAATTCCAATTTATTAATGTAAAAAATGCAAAATAGAAAAAATAGTATAAAAAACTCGTTTCATAAGGCCTTTTGCCGCACTCGCTCTTTAGAAAACTCGCCGCTATCGCGGCTCGTTTTCTAAACTGATCTCGTGCGGCAAAATGGTGCCTTATGAAACTTGTTTTTTAATATACTATTAATTAAAAGAGAAACATAATTATCCGCTTTGGAATATCAAATTTTCAACATTAGATAACGAAATTTTAATAATAAATATTCTTTAATTTAACAATTCTCTTGTAGAATAATAAACAATTAAGAATACCACCAAAATCGAAAGGTATTTTAATATACAAAGGTATTTTTAATAATATAGAATATTATTAAAAATCTGGTGTGAAGAACACAAATACACAGGTATTTTATTATTTAAAATAATTAAAAATTCTCACAATTAATAATCGTATCATAAATACGTATTTCGACAACTATGTTGTCATCATCAGTAGGTAAAATCACTAATCAAAGTGCAAACCGTGGGGCACAGTAAAATTGACACACAAAATTGCGCACTACTTTACAAAGCATTCACGTATAATACACTCTTATAATATAATCACCAGAGAGCGGATTAAAATGATTGAATGACCAGTTGCCCCGATAAAACGTTGTGGCGGTCTCAGGTATTGTATGCATGCTATAACAGCCCCACTATATGCTTGCTCGATTGCATTCCTCGAGCAGGTGTTTTTATTTCCATCGTTATGAATAGTACATGGTGTGTATTCCTTCATAAATTAAATGCAACAGTGGCGTGTAAGACGGAATATACATTTATATATTATTTATTATTATATTAGACTTCTTGAAATAATCGCTTAAAAAATAATATCATGCTTTACATACTGTTATACAAAATATGCTATGAATAGTGGTTTTGAAATTGGTTATACCACTATTCACAACAAATCTGTCCAGCTTGGATATTCAGTCGGTTTATTTTCAAAATGGGACTGCTTTCCTCTCAGGGTTCCAATCGGAAAAGTGGAAACACAATTGAATTAATAAAATATTTAGGCGCCACTCAAAATTTATTTGAGAAAAATAATATTAATATCTTTGAGTTACTTATAAGCACAAAAGAGGAAGGTCAATTTAATAATAAACACAATAAAATTTAAATGGAACTTTAATACAAAAATTTTAAAAAAATTTAAAAAAATCTTTATAAAGTATAAAGATTAATATTGCCTCATTTAACGATATTATAAAGGTAAAAATAGCAAATGGAAGTGACCGCAGCATGCGATCAAAAACCTTTGTGACATCCGATCAAAATTAAAACTAATAAATTACAAAGATGCTTTTTAATTTCTCCCACAAGAAACAAAATCAAAATAAACTATTTGACAGACCGAAACAAACTCTAACGCATGTGCAACAATATGTAAAAAAATGCCCTTGATATCCTAAGCGTACTAAAATTTTAGAGTTACAGAAATGTTTCTCTATACTAGAAATTTTAAAAAACCTTCTTTGTCATTTATATCAATTAACTAAGATTAAATTACAAAACGATAATAATAATACAATAGAAAATTACAATATTCATTTCGTTCAATATAAAAATAAGATATCATTTATAAAATATATTACTTACGTAAAAAATATATGCATATACACATGAGTAAGAAAGTGTTAAAAATCAATTACGAGAATCACAAACTCGTAAATAAATCGGTAATGATTTAAGCAAGCACAAAAACACAATTAAATCAAAAAACAAAAACCGAAATTACTAGAACAAAGATAAAGATTTATCTTTAAATAAACACACCTTTCTTACTTCACTGAACACTTGTGTCTGGATACAGCTAGCACGCAGGCTTCGCATAAAAAATACAGTATTAAAAATCGTCCACAGCAGAACAAACGGCATTCTCAAACTGCGCAAGTCATATCTATATTTAAGTTCAAAATAAATGTGCATTCATAAATAATTAAACTTTTCAAAATATTTGTGGGGAAAAGTTCATAGCAATACATATACATATACATGTATGTATGTATTTTTGATCTTGAGATAGTATATTTTCTATTCTCCTCTATAAGGGATTGTTCCTGGTTTCGTTTCTTTCAGTGTTATTTGGTTATTTGGTTTGTATATTTATGCTATGATTTTTTTATAATTATTAAGTTTAATTTACTACCTTATTTTTCAAGTAGTTTCCGTTTTTTCTTTTTAATCCATTTCTTTCTGTTCTTAGTATTTCTCTTTATTTTCATTAACTGTGGAGAATTCTCGTAGGGTAACCATGGTAGGGTGGATTAGAAGCCATACAGATTGGTTGCAAATTCGTAATGATACCGAAATATATTCCAGTGCCTGTCATTAAATTTAAGACGTCCACAAAAGTGTAATGTGCAGAGACATGTTTCTTCGAAAGCTCATCTATATAACATCTGCACCTGACACTTTTAACGAAGAGCTGTGTGAAGCTTTCATGACGGCCAATATCCCATTCAAAAAGCTTAACAATCCAGTCCTCAAGAGGTTTCTTACAAAATATACTCATAGTTATATACCAGATAAATCTACTACACGTAAATACCACTTATCAAAATGTTATTTGAGAACCGTTGAAAAAAGACGAGCCAAACTATCTGGTCATTATCTTTGAGTAAGTGCAGACGAAACAACGGTTGTAATGGGACGATATATGTTAAATGTAGATCTTGATATTCTTCATTCGACAACGTCATATCAACCATACTTAATTGAAACTAAAATATTGTCAGTCGTAAATGCTGAAACAGTTGCAGAAGTAATTGATCAATATATTCTGTCATCAGATAACAACTATAAAGACAAGATGCTATTATTTTTGATTGGTGCAACAACTTATATGTTAAAAACAGGGAAGTTATTAAATCAATCTTATTCCAATATGCTATACGTTACCTGTGCAGCACATACACTATACAGAATATATGTGAATACATCAAGGGCCATTTTCCAAATGTTGATAAGTTAGTTTCATCATTTAAAACGATATTTCTCAAAGCACCTCACGACTGGCATTATATAGAGAAATACTTCCAATTTGCTTTTACCCCCAGTTCCTGTGTTAACTACATGGGGAAGATGGCTACAAGCAGCATTTTTCTGTTCACAGCACTTGGATGAATTAAAAAACTTTGTATTTCATCTTCAAGATGATGATACGCAACGCATTTCTAATTGTAAACACCTGATACAAATTTAAAATTTACAAAACCAGCTATACTTTATTAAAGCTAATTTCCAGTATCTTACAGATACGATTACTTACAAAATCAAGATATTAACCTAAAAGAGGCGATAATTATCTTAGAAACAGTTATCGATCGATGAAAAATATGCCTTCTGAATTTGGAAACAAGCTGAGACAAAAAGTTGACGCCATATATAGCAAAAATCCAGATTTGAATGTGTTATATCAATTCTTCACACAGCCAATTGAAAAATCTATACATTCGAAGTATGGTGCACTTTCGCAGCATTTTAATCACGCACCCATCACCAGTTGTGATGTAGAACGGACATTTTCTATTTTTAAAGACGTTTTAACATCTAAAAGAACTAATACTAATTTAACACAGGAACACCTTGAACAAGATTTAGTTGTTCATAGTAATGTTTTACACTTTCAATGTTTCACAGAAAATACATAGTTTTGAGTTTTCTTCTTTGTAAATTATTTTTATTCAAAATTCGATATGCAATTCGCTTGTCAGCATTACTTTTCTTTCAGCAGTAGTTGCTGCCGGTTACCAAACCGTTTATTACATTCGCTCTGTTGTGCATTGACAGATACATATTAACTGCATATTGATATGGATTTTTCCCCGCAACTTTGTGAAGAAAACATTATTTTTGATTAAACCAGAATTTTTGATGACTCTATATATTTCATGAATTTTATTGTTGTATGAACATTGATTTTATGTTGATTTAGTTTTGACTAGGGATGTAGTTCGCCGTGTGGCCATGCGATATCCTTAGACACGTCTAGATATTCAAGTAAGAGTGTTGTATATTTGAAGATATAACTTTTTTATCTTTATTTCAATTAATTTCGGTGTTTGTTTTTGAATTAATAGTTGTTGTTTGCTGAATGAATTACTGAATTAATAAGAGTTTGTATACTTCGTATTTTTGATTTTATTAATCTCTCACTTTGATGTGTTCTCAAGGTTATAAGAAAATTAGACTACGTAAGTTTATTTTATAATATTATATCACAGTATTTCTTTATTGAATGCATTCATAATTGTATTTTTGATTGTATGAATTTCTATATATCTATTATATTAGTTAATATAGATGACAAAGATAGTTTTTCGTTTCTAGTAAATTTTTTTGTAAGTTAAATTCTAGAACGTTTCATATTTTTTCAAGGTTGGAGTTTTTGTACGTGTGGTATCTGGGCATGCGTTAGAGATTTGTTCGGACTGACAGTTGTATCTGTTTACATTTTCAGTTTGTTTATTCTGGGGTGATAGAAAAAAATATCTTTGAGTATTAATTTTGTACGCGAGTCATTAGAGGACGTTTGAATTTGTTTAGCGGTCAACTCCAGCAAATTTAGTTTACTTCTATGTGTTATTGTTATACACAGGCCTTTATACTCCATAAAGAATCAATTTTTTTATTTTTTTTTATAATAAACAGTCTTTTGAAAATTGTGATTTTTAATTATAATTAACACTTTCGTTTATACTCGATACTGGCGCCTTATTAAATGTTGTAGGAGTATAATACCACGTTTTCCTACTGGAAAACTGGAGAGGAAAGCTGTCTCACTAAAGAAGTTTACCAATGGGGCATCAAAGTTGGACAGTGTTGTGGTGAATAGTGGTTCATTCAACTACGAACTCACTATTCATAGCAATGTAGTATGTAGTATGTGCCACTTATGCTGTGAACACACGTATCAAATTGTTCGAAACACACGGATCGCTTACAGAAACAAACCTATTATACGAATACAAGGCAGACGCCTATGGACTATGAATCATCAATCGCTCGAGTCCGCTCTCTGATAATCACCTACAGATGATGACAACTTAGTTCTCGAAATACGTATTTAGGATACAATTATTAATTGTGGTAAAGGGTTTTATACCTTTTTTGAGTTTTTGCTTAATCACAGTCACCGAAGAAAGACATCAAAAATTATGTTTATACCCGAATACCCAGGTTTAATATAGTGTATGCCCTCGGTTAGCATTAATTGCAGCTTTTCACCGTCAGGGTCTTCAGCCTACAAAGCGTGGTGACTCCCTTTTTTTTAAATATCGATCAGTTAGTTTGACAACGTTTTGTCAAGAAATCCACGTTGTTACCCCAAAGGAAGGCGAAACACTTTGTATCCGTTTTCTTTGAAACTATTTTGGAAAGCAGACATACTATATTTACATCGCTGACTTTGAAAAAAAAATTTCTTTCCAACGATGCCAAATTCAAGCACTGTTGCCATTTAAAAGTCAAGTTGCCCTTCACTGCATGATTTTTCTAACTCAGACACAAAAATTGTAAATGTGTCACTTTTAGTGTTTTATTTAAGGAGAAAATATTAAAAAAATTAAAACATGATTTTCAGAAAATATTAATAATTTTTGTATATCATATACCGCATGTGTCAAATATCATTAGGCATAGGGAATACGTATGAGTACATACGATGTATAGGTATACGGGAAAGCCGATCCAATGCTGGCGAAGACCACGACAGCCGGCAACAATTGTCTCCGATTGTTTCGCAAATACAAGTTAGCAGTAATCATTTGACCATCGACATAGGTACTTGCAATGCGTTCTAAAATAACAGATACGAATTGCAAGGGATTTGATTTTCTTTTTTATTTCAGTAGATGCAGGAAATTTTTAAGCTGCGGTGCGTCGCACAAACAAAAGCGTAATTCTAATAAAATTAAATAATAATCCTATAAAATAAATAAAAAAGCATTCTAAAAATTATAACAAATTATACAAAAGGCTCAAAAATTCCTCCTTGCACAGCAAGACATTGTCCTAGGCGGTCGTAGAAATTAGCTCTTACATTTGCTAACATGTCAGCAGGTAATGAATTAGTAGCCTCACTTATTTTTTTTCGCTCAAGGCAACTACATTTTCTGCTCTACCAGCTTCATGAGTATAAACAATATTTTTTAGAAATCCCCACAAAAAGAAGTCGTTTGGAGATAGATCAGGAGATCGCGGAGGCCAGTTAATGTTTCCTGTTCCAGTAATAAGACGGTCAGGAAAAGTATTTCCTAGAAATTCCTTTATCCTCACTGCATTATATGCTGGACAGCCATCATGTTGAAACCAAACGATTTTCTGATTTATTCCAATGTTTTTAATGGCGGCAAGTATTTGATTTTGCAGTAATTCGAGATTCTTGTCGGCATTTAATAAATAGGGGCCTATAGAATGGTCATCTAAAATACCTGCCCAAACATTTAGTTTTTGAGGATCCTGAGTGCGATTTGCAAAATGTCGATGTTGATTTTTCGAAGCCCAATATCGAAGAACAGAGGGATTGTGCTTTCCGTGTAATGGAAAAGTTGATTCATCGGTGAAGAGAATATTTTTAACGAAATTTTCATCTCGATGTATCTTTTCCATAACGTCTGCACGAAACTCCATTCTCCGAAAATTATCCTCGGGAAAAATTTCTTGGGTTTTCGAATATTTGAAACATTTTAAACCATTACGTTTCCAAATACGTGAAATAGTTGTGTTACTTGTAGCCAATTTCTCGACAGCACTTCTATGTAGATCTCGTGTTATCAATTTCCACAGTACTACAAATTAATACTCCCGCCATTCTCTTTCCTCAATTTTTTGTGGTGATACCTCTCTTGGTTGGCATTTCGTACAGTTATTGAGACAGAAACAAGTTTCAAATTTATGTATTTATAATATTATAAATTGTTTGTCTGCAAGGTACAGAACGGTCTGCAAAAGTCAGCGCAAACAAATTCATGCTCTCAACTGCAGACTTGCCAGCATAAAACCATTTGACTATCTGAAGCTTTGCATCGGGTGTATCAAGAGCCATTATACATTAATTTTATAGTACTCTTACACACTGTAACGGCCGCAGCTAGATTGAATGAACAATTTCCAGTAAATCGGTATCGGAGACAATCGTTGTCGGACGTCGTGGTCTTCGCTGGCATTCGACTGGCTTTCTTATGTACGTATACATCGTACAGGGTTGGCCATTTAAGGTTGCGGTTTTTGAAGTCATATTAAACATACAAAACATTAATTTAAAAAAATTATTTATTTGTGCAATTAAACAACAAGATCTGCGGTTTAATAAATCAGGTTTTCGAAGTGAGAGCCTCGAGCAACGATAACATTTCGCAGCCTCTTCTCAAATTCTCCACAAACTGCATGAAGTGTGGCGTACGGTATCGCTTCTATTCGCTGCCGTATTGCCATTTCAAGATCATCCAGGGTGTCTATACCATCGCGATATACCGTATCTTTTAATGATCCCCACAGGTAGAAATCGCAAGGATTGAGGTCTGGACTATATGCTGGCCATGTTATCCCTCCGCCTGTAAACTGTTGAGCGTCAAGACCAATGATTCTGTTACCGAAATGTTCTTCAAGAATGTTGAACTTCTTCCGTGCGATGCGGCCGAGCCCCGTCTTGCATAAGCCATGAATTCTCCACCATATTTAATCCATGCGCCACTGGAATAAAAGACTCATTAAGCATTTCACAATATTTTTGCGAAATAACGGTTCCATTGACAATCACGGGACCGATAATTCCTGCCGACGAGATAGCACACCATACAGTCAACCGTCGAGGGTGAAGAGGACGAACAATTGCTAGATGTGGATTTTCTGTCCCCCAATGTCTCCAATTTTGCTTATTCACATAACCGGATACATCGAAATGTGACTCATCCGACCACAACACTCGTTCCAATAACATGCTGCCATTTTCAATGCGTTCGATGATTTCGTTCGCAAAATTGTAGCGTCGCTCCATATCAAACGGTCTCAACGGCTGATCGATCTGGATTTTGTATGCTTTCATCTTTAGATCTTGCTTTAGGATCCGCCTTAGTGTTGTACGGGGTATTTCAAGTTCTTGAGATGCTCTTGAGGTCGATGTTGAAGGTTGAGCTGTAAAGTGCTCCCGTACTCGTTCTATGGTTTCCGGTACCCGGATGGTATTTTGACGTTCTCTAACAGTTGATCTTTCGTCTGCCGCAGATGCTGTTGCTTCAAATTTCATTACAATCCTAAGATATTGTCGGATTAGTAGACATGGAAACACGATAACGAATACTTTGTTACTTTTCTAAATTTATCTTTTTTTGCTTACCTTTTTATAGTGTTTTCCGTTGGTACGTTATTTCTCCCGAATAGAGTACGCAAGTGTCTTGCCGTAGCTGCAAAAGATTCCCCATTTCTATAATAATATTTTATTAATTCCACACGCACTTCCGTTGGATACGACGCCATCTTGAAAACTGACAAGGCAAATTTTTCATATATTTATTGTAAACCGCGCTTGGCCCTCTAGTGTAAAAAATATATATTATATTAATTTCTATATATACAAGGGAATAGCGCGATTTTTAAAACCGCGACATTAAATGGCCAACCCGTTATGTACTCATACGTTGATTCTATATGCCTAATGATATTTAACACATACGGTATGTATGGTACATTATATGAATGTGCTTACATTTAATTAACATAGAAGGATTTAAAGCAATTGTTATTTTTGTTCAAAGATAAATGTACTCCACTCTTTTCACACTGTATAAATGTTACATGATGATAACTTGCATATCTGTCTCACTTGTTTCACTATTGGGATGTAGAAAACATCTAATTGGCGCCATTAAAGTTTCACAGAGTTCTTCGTTAAAATTATCAGATTCCGACGGGTTTAATTTCTATGCATGTGTTTGTGATGCTAAGTGACGTTTTACGTGCGATTTCTTGAATTTTTTTAACGATATTTTATAGACTTTGCAATAAATTTCGGAATCACTGGCAATGGACATACAATCAGCATGACCCTTAATCCAACTCGCCATTGTTTCACGATGCCATTCTCGACGTTGTTCCAAAAGAAAAGTAACTTAAACAATGTTATAGATCTAAATACATGAAAATTTAAAATGTATGTGTAAGTTATTGAAACTGAACGAAATTCACTGGACACTTACGTCAAAATAATTGAGAGAAGTAGATTCGCTGAAACGATATTTAACAGGATCTATTACCAAAATTACGAAGTATGTAATTAACAGTTAAAACAACTTTATTTAACTTACGAAATATAAATTAATAAATAAAATAAATTATAAAAACTCCTCGCGCTTCTATCTATATCCATGAAGAAAGGAATGTCACTGTAATATTGAAATAATTGCATCACAATTCAACGACAAAAAACAGAATGCATATTGTACTTAGCGATGTTATAGACTATTTATATGCAGATGCGTCCGGTCTCTAGTAAAGACGATACAGTGACATCTAATGGAATTATTTTGAACAAAATATATTCTCCTTTCTGTTACAGATATGATGCAATGTGTAGAATAGCATGAAAGCTGATACTTGTTTCGTATATACAGTTTTTGTGGTTTTTATCAGATATAATACACTATGCAGTAAAGGGTTAACCTTGGATTTCAAATATGCGAAAAGAAAATAGAGCCAAAAAGATCCAAACATTTCTTTTATGTTCGTCTACAAAATTTCATTAAGATATCTCGAACCGTTCTCGAGACATTTGACCATTTCCACACATAATAGCGACACTGTATAGCTTCCGTTTAGTTAATTTAATATATGTATTTCAAAGCGTACTTTCTTTCATGTAAATATTAACCCCTTAATGCACTAATTAAAATAAAAAAACGACCCGTTCTTCGCCAATTATTTTATTAGTACATTTTGTTCTACATATGAAAATACAAAAAAAATACTATGTAAACATCCAAAATTTTTAATATTTTGATATAAGAAAATATAACTAAACTAACTTCATTTCGTTAAACCGAGTTAATTCGGGCAAAAAAAAAATATTTTTTTAGTCCAAATTTGCAACAGTGTGATAAATTTTGAAACACGGTATGACGCAAAGAGGCACATCACAGTCACGACACATATATCTCGTTTCTTTACGGATTCTTTTATTTTCTTCATTTCTTTTTAGTGCGCATATGAAACACTGACGTGTTGGGTTTGTCTTCTTTTCTGTCGGTGGTATGAAATCTGGGAAATGCCGTGCTGACAATCAAGAGAGTCCATCCGGCCGCCACATTTTTGATATAACAAAAAAGCGTTCCACATTGCCAGATCTAGGATGTGAAAAAATATTTTTTTGTAATATTTTTTTCCTCTTTTCCTTGGTACTACATAGGAAGATAGATGTTGATCTACCCGATCAACACCCCCCATTGTATTATTGTAATCTAGTACAGCTTGTGGTTTATTTAGTAGGCTTTTACGCGTCTCTATTTGTACCATCGAGCTATTATGAATTGTAGAAATAAGAGACACATCCTTTTTGTCCTTCCACTTCATTACACATACTTTTCCTCTCTGAAAAGCAATTATTTCTCCCTTTTTCAACTTTTTATTTTTAACTTCTCCAGGCACTTCTTTCCTTGCAAGTCGCAACGTTCCATATACATCAGTCTTATTTTGAAATAGACGATCTGCCAGTTGGGGAGAATTATAGCAATTGTCCATCGTGAGACAGTAACCCTTGTTCAATAATGGTTTCATTAGCGTCATGACTATTTGGAAGGATACGGGGGGATCTTCATATTCTCGATCTAAGACAGTACTTTTTCCTGTATAAATTATAAAACTAGATACATAGCCACTTTTGGATTCGCATAACAAATATGTTTTTATCCCAAATCTGGCTCTCTTGAGAGGTATGTACTGCACCCATCCCAAACGGCCTTTATAAAGTAGAAGACTCTCATCAATCGTCACTAATTTCTCCGGCGTAATTAGGTTTTTAAATTTATTGTTTATATTTTCATAAACATCCCAGATTTTGTTTAGTTTTGGGCAAGGATGGTTATCTGGATCAAAGTCGTTATTATTTGAAAAATGTAAGTATTGTTTTATATTTTCAAATCGTTTTCCAGTTATACAATTTAGAAAAAAAGGCGTATGCAGTAGAGGATTTTTTGTCCAATAATGCCGGTATTCGGGTTTTCTTACAATACTTTGCAAAAGAGTGACAGCTAAGAACACTCTAACCTCATTCGGATTTGTTTCATGCCACAAAATATTTGCTCTTCCCTGTATCTTGTTGGCCGCATATCTGTTAGTCTCACTTGCTATATGTTGAACCAAAAAATCATCAAAGAACAACTCAAAGAAATCCAAACAATTGCCATTTTGATCAATATTAGCAGCTATACCAGGAGTTTCCGTAAATGGAAATTGAGGAGGTGGTTGAGAATTTACAGGAAGCGGAAACTATTGTCGTGCAGCTGCAAGACCATTATCGTCACTAGTTTCGTCATCTGACATACTTTCAAATTCGGAATCGCTCTCACTGATTTCTAAGCTTTCTTTCTCGGACTGTGCATCGCTAGAATCGTAATCCATCGTCGCTTCGTAGAAAGGAACTATACCAAAATATAACAATTGTTGAATAACGTCAAAATAAAACGTACGTAAACGAAAGAGCAACTTACTTGCCTAAACGTTGTGGCCAGACTAGACCACGATTTTTACCGTGTGGTGCCTATACCAAAGTAGCCAATAACAAAACAGTGGTGGGAAACCAATTGCAGCGACGCTCGGTAGATCGAGAATGCGTCACGGTCCTGTATCATGTATATTCGGGTGAGATCTTTTTGCATAAGGAAAATATGAACATGCCCGATATATACTCAGGCTCGCGAAAGAAAGCCAGACAAGCCATTCCGAGTTAACTCGGCTAAGTGCATTAAGAGGTTAAATAGAACTTTAAGGAGAACGTCGTTGTGTTCTCTTTTATTTAATCAGGTGTATTTAATAAATCTTTGTTTCAGCATACTACACACGCCTGAACCTTTGATGTTCATCATTACATTAATTTATACTTTAAATCTTACTCCTTATTGTTAACATCCCCGTCCGAACAGCGACTTTCATAGTAACATTGGCAGTAACTTTTTTACCTGTATGTAAGACTAATTGTGTCGAAAAGAAATGGAATACATCTGTATACGATGAATAAATCATGTCTAAAGTAGCTTGAAAGGGTCACTTCAATTCAATCTGAATTCTATCTCGTAGTTCCTACTCTTATTGATTTAACTTTAAAATACAGGAATTCACAGAAATTCATAAATACTTTAACAAATTTATTCGCAACGCGGCGGACGCATGGACCCTACATAAAATCTAGCAAAGCTTTAAAGCCAATCTATTTGAAATTCTCCAATTATTCGTAAATTTCTCGTAGAACAAAGCGACCTCGGTTTCCGTGTAGAAATGCTAGCAACACTAAAAACCCTATAACGTTAGAGGTAGTAGTAAAAGAAAGCAAAAAGGTAATTGTGTAGTCGATGACCACAAAAATTTACGAACCTAGGGGCAATGTCAAATTACGTTACAGAAATGTCTTTAACTCTCTTTTTAAGTACTTAGACAGTCTCTGTTTTAATTGTTTTATTTTTCCATTTATGTAGATGATCCTCCTGAATCTTCAAAATTCTTTTAATAAAACTTTAAATATACGAAGACGAATTGTGAAGGGAGGTTACAAAGTCTGACATAAAGTTAAGTGTAGAATCATTATTTACGGTCTATCAGATGTCGGGTTTCAAAGGGTAGCCGTCAAAATATATTATTAAGTTCGGAAGTTCGATCGAAGTGCTGCAAGACGTGAGCCTCGTAGAGTTACTCGTCTGCTTCTGATATTAGAGCAAGGGAGAATTACGTATGCAATGAAGTTTTCCGATGAAAGGTATCGGGTTAACATTTGGAACATTATTATAAAACTTGGATTATACAGTTATTAACTAATATACTGTAGCAGCTAATTGAATTACAGATTTTAAATTTTCGATATGCTATAAGTTAATTATTTTCTCCTTAATGGAAAATGGAAATGACGTAGAATTTTGACGTAAATTATGTAAATGACATACATTATACAGGTATTTTATATACACTAATTGAAAAAAGTGACCCTGTATAATCTGAACGTGTCAAGATAAATGCGTAGATTTAGCGGAACATTAAGGTTTCCTCTAGACAAGTTTGCGCAGCGAATTTTGACTTTTTCTATAGCTGCATTTTACTGACTGCCTCCGACAGCTGCAATATGTTGTCTCAATGGAGACCGATGCGGAGAGGGAGAAACCGGTTATCGTTAGTGTTGTGGAAGCGGGTAGTTGTAGTCGTACTTTGTGCGTGATGGAAGGCTGTTCGCGTTATCTGAGTGAGTTTGAGCGAGTAATGGTTGTGGGGATGCACATGACAGGAGTATCCTTACGTGATATCGCGCGCCGTGTTGAGTGGTCATTATCGGCTGTGCAGCGGGCATTGCGAGAATGGATGGAGCAGGGACGTACGCGCCTTCAGCCGCGAGCGGGACGGCCCCGCGTGAGCACAGCACGCGAATATCGCGCCCTTGTGCACAGCGCTTTAACTTCGCGTACGTCTTCCTCAAGGCAACTTGGAGCCATTTGGCCAGCAGGAAGGGAAGGCGTACTCACTACGCGAACTGTACGAGGGCGTTTGCTAGAAAGTGGACTGCGAGCGCGCTGTGCGTTGCAGCGGATTCCACTGACTCGCGAGCACCGCCGTACACGGAGCCAGTGGATGGAGGCTAGACATCAGTGGGTTGTCGAGTGAAGGCACATTTTGTTTTCCGACGAATCAAGATTCGAATTGAGCAGCGGTGACACACGAATTTTGGTTCATTGGAGACGTGGTAAGCGTCACCTCGAGGAGTGCATCAAACCACGCCCTATCCACCGCCATATGCTGCGTATACAGCATACGATGACCGTAGATGACGTGCTACGGCCCGTTGTGCTTCCCTACGTTCGACGGTGCCCTCGTCTTCTATACATGCACGATAACGCCCGACCGCACACTGCACGTGTTGCCCAGACCTTTGTGGAAGAGAACCATATACGGATGCTTCCATGGCCGGCACGTTCTCCACATCTCTATACGATCGAACATGTCTGGAATATGATCGGTCGGAGACTTCAACGTTATCTGGCTCCCCCGGGTAACGCTGAGGAGCTATGGAGGCGAGTTGAAGCAGCATGGTTGAACATTCCCCCGCTACCATACAACGACTTATTGACTCCATGCCTCGTCGTGTAGCAATGGTACGCGCCGCTCGCGGGGAATACTTGCGCTATTAATGCATTCCTTCCCAGCCGGGCTACGCCGCTCTCCAGGTGAGGGTAAGTTATGCTACGATGGTACTACTTCCATACCAAATTTCATTGCGTTCGAACAACTACTTCAGATTATACAGGGTGTGCTTGTCACTTTTTTCCAACAGTGTATTTTAAAATTTTGAAATATATTAGAAGCTGCAAAGCTTCTTCCGAAGCTTGGGAGAAGCTTAAAAATGTGCATATGCCCAAAGGACCTTTACAAAATGTGTCACTATACAGAAGGTTGGTGAGTTTAAACATGGCTAATGGAAATGTTGTGGGACATATAAACGAGTTTGCCGAAATCTGTGAAAAACTATCCGAAAGTGGTATTGAAATTCAGGAGGAGCTTTTGGCAATTATTTTGCTTTCCAGTTTGTCATCAGAGTACGAAAACTTCGTAATAGCTATGAAAACAAGGGACGCATTGCCAAACCTTTCTCAACTAAAACAGAAGCTTCTAGAAGAAAGCAAGAGAAGGAAGGAAACCGAAGCTAAGCCAACAAGTTTACAACAACAAGCGTTTTTAGCTAAAAATACAAGCGATAGCAAAGGAAATTAAAAATATTCAAGCAGCAAAAAATTCAAAGGGAAATGTTTTGTATGTGGTGTAGCAGGCCATTTTGCAAATAAATGTGAAAATAGACAAAGAAATTTCAACAATATGCAGACTGGGGCGGAAACGCGATGGACAGAAAATCATATACGGGATTTACATTTTTCTACGATGGATCTCTTATCTCGTGGGAATCTAAGAAGCAAAATACGATTGCACTTAGTAGCACAGAGGCTGAGTATATGGCAGCGTCAGATGCAGCCAAAGAAGCTGTTTATTTGAAAAAATTGCTTTTTGAAATTGATGGTTATAAAAGAGGAGTAACAAAACTTAACATTGACAATCAAGGTGCGATGAAGTTAGCAGAAAATCCTGTCTTCCATAAGAGAAGTAAGTATATCGATATCAGGTATCATCATATAAGGGAACTGGTACATGATGGGCAGATCGACTTAACATTGTCCAACACAAAATATGCTAGCTGATGTACTAACTAAAAACTTATCGAAGATTAAACATGTTAATTTTGTAAAACAACTAAAACTTGAATAATTCTGAAAAATAATTGAAACTTAAATAATATTGTAAAGCAACATCCACATTGAGGAGGAGTATTAAATATTATATAGTAAGCCAAGCAATGTGTATGGTGATATAGTTGTCATATTTGATTAATGTCATAGATATAAAAAATATTTTTATTAATTCCTGTTAAAGCATTCAACATATCAACAACTTATTATAATAAACTTTTATTGTTCAACAACTAAAGAATAGTCTTATCATTCAATAAATTTAAGGTATAAGAATACCTTAAAATGACTAAAGTGTTTAGTATTATATTGATAAAATATTTCCTTACAGTACTAACAGCAAGGAAATATTTTATCAACTGTATTATTATTATTAGAAACTCAAATCGATTCAATTACGCTGTTTCTAGGAGCGCAAATATTCCTAAAAGCGTGGAATCACATTGGCTAATAATTATTCGCATTAATCCACTAAAAAGAAAGGAAATTATTTCTTCCAACCATTACTCTTTGTGAGTGCATTTTCTTAATCCAAGAAAACATTATAGTACTAAAAAATTTAATGTAGTATCATGAAATTCATTTCGAACTAAATTGAGAGCGATTTACAACGATCAGTATGTTACTTTAAGTCCAAAATTTACGTCCAGTAGATTTATCAAATACTTAAATTATTTCTCCTCTGTCTACCATTAAAGTTTATGTTCATAAATTAGAAATGTTGCAGCTATAAAATGATCATAATGACCTTTACAAATCACCCTTATACTCTTCGTACATCAAGAATACGACCCAAATTACGTGTAATCGCCGTTTGAAACAGCAAAATATGAACGTGATTTAGTAAACGATAATGTTCTTTTGAACCTAATGGAGTAACTTGCAGATAATGCGAGTTTTAGATAAATTCTGTGCAATGAAAGAAAATATCCTGCTTGATAAAGTGGAGGCATAAGTGCGATATTTTAGACACATCGTTTTCCACGTATGCGCTCGTCAGCATTCTACGTTCATTTATATTAAGTTTGTGAAACTAATGTGCCAAAACATACACATCTGAGTTCTGTATTCTTTCGCAACCATTTTTAATAAAGTTCTTCGACACCATTTCCCATATAGACTTTTACTAGTTCACTATTTTATATATATATTTATATATATATATATATATATATATATATATATATATATATATATATATATATTGTGGTAGGTCAAGCCTACACATAAGAATGCTTTAGTTTTGTAAGATACAGATCGTTAATGTTTGTATATAAATATTAGAAAAGAAGAAATTATTGGTATTGAATTCTTCATGTGTCATATCAATAAAGTTGATTTCGCGTTTTTAATTGTTCAAAATAAATTCTCATATTTATTTATTTTTATCTTTTCATTTGCCTTAGTGATTTTATTTCAATATCTTGTATTTCCGAAGATATTTCAACTTAATTGATCAATCATAAATGACACGAATTATTTTAGGGAAAACTGTACTTATTTGAAATAAATACAGCGGGAAATATCCCAACCATAAATTAACATAATATAAAATTATTAACATTCACATGACAATTATTTATTTACTAAAATAAAATATGTAATTTTTGTTAAGCATATATATAATTTGAGTAATTAAATTATCATTTTCATTAAAATTAATTAGCGAGATTATATTAATACATACAAATTAGACGAATAAGAAGCTAGCATTCGGAACAAACGAGAGTTAGCGTCACTAGGTAGAAAAACTCCAAAAAAACACATCGACGTATTTAAGTGCCTCTCTGGAAATAAAAAGAAAAATCATTAAAAAAATTAGAAAAACTATACTACGAACCTAGAATAACATCACCTGTTTATCCAGCTTCTTTTTGACGCATTTTGCGTATCCAGACTTCAACCAGTGCCGCATAAACCGAAACTTCCATTTCACCGGGAATAGCATACAACTAGATAGAAGCTAATCGGTGACGCCGTCCGAGTACCCGCCTAAACCTGAATCATGCCTTTTCGAATACACAAGAAGACTCCAGACTAACCCATCCCCGTCTATTTCAACCATAAGTATTATTTCAATCTCCTACAAATTTTGAAAATGTTGAATTAATTCATTTCATAAAGTAAAACCTCTATTAAAGATTTTTTAGAATAGATATACCTTATGGGTACATTTAGTATTAGAATTATTTAATTTAAAGCTAGAAGAATACAGTTCCCTGTTTACAATTGTTCAATTTTAATAGAGGCATTTATGTATGTTAGTTTAATTAAATTAATTTTCGTTTATTCTATGTGCTTAACCTAGAATTTATATTATGTTGATATTATCACGTGACATGATCCATTTTGATTTATCCTAATTTTATTATATCTATCACTTACCTCTTAATTAACACTTCCATTAAAGCCTTTACATTATTCCTTACTCACTCGTTTCATTTAGTAGAATTTGAATAAAAAATACCATTATTCATTGTGTTGTTCACCATTTAATTTTGTACGTATTCTTATTGAAGCACCGAACCTACATTTTGAGTGTATTTTTCCATGCACAACAAAAGGAGTCTCATTGTTCTTATAAGCCGGACATTTAACACAAATTTAAGCCCACCAGAAAATATACAATAAGAAGTTATTCACCTGTAAAGCTGTTGAGGTTAAGTATACTTCGTTATTAAACGATTATTTATCATTGAATTATACGCATGTAACAGATATAATATTGTAAACCAGTCCATCTATATGTAATTTTAGAAACCATATTTAAATAGATATTTATAATTCATTTTAAATATTACTTTACCAGCTTCACTATATTTTACAATTTGGCTTTGTATTTACTTAAAACCCTTTAAGCTATGTTACAATATATATATATATATATATATAGTAAATTCAATCAGTCGGCGATTAAAGGTCTGGTTTACTTCAAAGTATATATATTTAAAACAACCCTACATGTTTCGGCAATGATGCCTTTATCAAGGATATAAAATATAAATGACAGAATACAAATGTCAAATAATTGAGTTGCTATGGTTTAAATTATTCAAAGATACATTCCAATTGAATAATAATAAATTATGCCTTAGTATTCCAAAAACAGATAGGAAGGTGTGAACATATGTGTTACCACGTTATACCTTAATTTTTATGGTAATTTTCGCTGTCAAGCGTTTCCATAAAGGGTGTGTGTGCTTACCACTAAAAAACCTGCTACCGTTAGTGAATTTGGACGTCTTACTGCGAAGCAATCAGACGTAATCAGGCTTAGGCCTTCCTTGTCCGACTTCAGGATATACATGTTTCGCAACGAGGAATACAGACAACCAAGCAATAAACGGAGACAAGAAAATCTAGCAAACCATCGTCTTAGTCACGAGAATCCGTACCAGCTGTGGGCCCATCCACCTCCGGCCAATTAAAACGGTATATAGACTTAGTTATATTCGTATATATATATATTTGGAACTTTTGTAAATTATCACATAATTCACGAATTTATTAAAAGAATTTGTTTGACTATTATTCGACTTTAAAATTAATTATCGTACATATATGTTTATAGAATTTATTTTTAAAATAATTTTGTATTTAAATAAATGGTTAATTGAGTTGATTTCACAATTAATTAATTTTAAAAACCACTTTGTGTAACATTTATGAAAGATTTATTTATTCGTCACCACGCAAACCATATGTGTGCTCGAAAATTTAAATAAATTGTGATTTCTGTTAAATTAATTACTTTTCTTGATACCATTTTACTGATGCTTAGGTAATATACTGTGCGTAATTCCATTGTACGGTTAGCCTACAGTCGTGAGGTAGAGTTTTGATCCTAGGTATAAGTTAGAAATCGCTTGAATAACGAAATTGTCATATTTTTTGGTGCATTTTGCAGTTTAACTCAATTTATTATATTTATGGCGCGTTTTGCTGATACGATACAAATTTAATGTAATATTTTTGTTTTATGTTCGATATATATTAATATACAGAATGTTCATTTTAAATTATCATTCTATTAGAACGTAAATTCGTTTGCGGCTTAAAAGCTATTTTTTCTATTTTGTGTTCGAAATGGACTCATTATGAAACCCAAAACAGTATCGAAATGAGCTTCATTTCGATACGCTTTTTTTCATTTTTCAATGTTGGTGTTGTTCGAATACAGAAATAAATATCATTGCTGTCACTTGATTTTAAGAATTTAAGTACATTTGACAGATATTATATATGTTCGTACTCTACACAAACAACGTATATTGTATACAATTGACAACAAGATATATTAGTTTCTAAGTCACTCATGTTTATATTTTTAAATAAAATATCAAGTAATGTTAACGAAAATTAATAAATAATATGTAATATAATATACTTCGCGGATAGCAAGATTTAAAATTGACAATGTCAAGTATCAATGTGACCAAGTGCATGCTTTATATAAAAATTAAACTCGGAACTTCCAAATTAAATAATTCCAATTTATTAATGTAAAAAATGCAAAATAGAAAAAATAGTATAAAAAACTCGTTTCATAAGGTCTTTTGCCGCACTCGCTCTTTAGAAAACTCGCCGCTATCGCGGCTCGTTTTTTAAACTGATCTCGTGCGGCAAAATGGTGCCTTATGAAACTTGTTTTTTAATATACTATTCTAAACTCGTTTCTTTATTTTAAATTTATGTACCCCTCCTTTTGTTTAGTTCGACGTTTTGTTTCAATTTAGCAGTCTATAAGCGCATGCGTCTACGAACGCGTAACACTTTTTCTAGTTTTCAGTCCAGAGCCTCCGTACGTAAAACTAAGTGACGCTACCTACCATCTGTTAGTCAATCCACGACCATCTTCACTGGCTAAGGACATACACAATAAATAGAGGCTCCCTTTTAAATTGTGCGTTACGACTACCGATCTCGATATTGCCAAACGTCGTCACTACGCTAAAACTGCGCCTACGCGCGCACAGTAGCAATCTTCTTTAATCTCCAATTCTTATTTCATAGATAATATTTCATGTTTTGTGAAAAAAGAACATAAAAAAGAAACTGTAATTATGATAACAGACATGTACTTCACTGTTTGTCTACGAGTGTATTTTTCTACATGGGTATTAATTGCTGTAAAGAGTTTTATACCGTTTTTAAGTTTACTTGTTGTTAAGTTTGGACATATTTTGTTACAACGACTATTGTGATGTCCCCTGGTCCTCGCTATAGTTTCCTTTCTGAGGCGAACTCATTAGAAGCCGGTTTTATCGATAGAATAAATAACACACTCAGGAACAATATAAAGTAACGTTTAATAAATATATAACAAGAACATTACAAGTTACGATGTTCACTTGTGTAACATCAATATAATATCTGATTTGCAAGACTGACTCGTACTCCTCTGTCTTTAGTATATATATCATCTCTACTTACTTCCTAACCTACTTATTTACTTAATGTAACCTAGTTACATACTTAAACTAGAATGTCGCAGATGCAGTAATTAAGTTGAGGACGTGTTGCAATAAGTATTACATTGAATATGTAAAAATAGTTAGTTATTACTTTAGTTATCACACTATTAATAAATGTGAAGGTTTTTACTTTCTTAGATGGAGATCTTTATGAAGTAAAAACCAAAGTAATATGATTTTTTTACTTAATTCTCGCATTTTCTTACAAATTAGTTATTTTTCCTTGCAAGAATTTTAGTTTTATAACATTTTATTTAACTTCGTATTAACAGCAAGATTTAAAAAATTATAAAATGCAACTTCTTTTATTATGATTCTATAAATTAATAAGCTTACCTATATTCTTTCGTGATGTTTACTTTTTTCACCTATTTAATAAATACGCTCTTTTATAAACATCTAATCTCTAATATTTTAAGATTTTTAATCTGTAGATCTAAGAAAGAATCAAATATGTCTTACTCGATATTCCATAATTTTCGAATCTTAGAAAAACTCAAATGAAAACCCGGTTCTTTTGTAACCGCTTTGCAAACCTACCTTTGAGCAAATTTCTAGAACATGACCTAATTCGGCAAAATGTTAGTAATACCGCAATATCTTTTCATATCCAAACAGTTTCATTAGGGAATACACTCTAGTAAATAGAACGTTAACTAAAAACTTGTAATTGATTCCTTCCCATTTCGTCCGAGTCCATTTATCCGTTTAATTCTGTTATACAAGGGCGAACATTTGATAAAATCCTTCTGTTATTGAATGCAATTTATAACGGTTTTCCCCTATTTCAAACCCAGATCTTTCTCTTTCGGTTGAATTGAACACATCAGTAATATTATGTACAATCTCGATATATACATTTTAGACTTGCGAATGTTGTATGTATGTACGAGTAGAAAGAAAATGAACAAAGCACTATGAATTATGCATAGCGAATTTCATAAATAAATATATGCACATGTACAAGTATGTAAACACTATAGCCAACGTATTGTTGACTTTCTAGGTCAGAGCGAAGAAAATTTATGTTTGGAATTTTTTATTGTTTGCTTTTAAGTATTTACACAACAATCGAAATTACTTAAAAATAGTCTATTTCATCAGATGTGAATTATATATATAAATTGATTAGAGAACGGATGCAATTTCCATAAAAAGCAATAGGCAATTGGAATTGTGTATAACGTCGCACAGTACATCCCGGCGTAATTCAATGAAGTATTTGTTTGACTTACTCGGCCACCTGGTCTCGCACGATAACAATGGACAACTCAGCTATTGTATTCGGAGAATATAGTGTTTTTTAAGTGTTTTCATGAGCGTAGATAGAAGCGGGGTTTTTATAATGTATTTTATTTATTAGTTTATATTTCGTAAGATAAATAAAGTGCTGTGAGTAAGTTTCTTGTTTTCATAGTTTTAACTGTTAATTACATCGTAATTTTTGTGATAGATCCTGTTTAATATCGTTTGATTGAATCTATTTCTACCAATTATTTCGACGTAAGTGTGCATTGAATTTCGTTCAGTTTCAATAACTTATGCACACATTTTTAGTTTTCATTTATTTAGATCTAGAGCATTGTTTAAGTTACTTTTTCAGACATGATATGAAAGAATGTCGAGAACGGCATTGTAAAACAATGGCGAGTTGGGTTGACGGTCATACTGATTGTATGTCCATTGTCAGTGATTCCGAAATTTATTACAAAATCCGTAAAATATCGTCAAAAATTCGTCACTTAGGATCGCAAACACATTTGAACTCTGTAAAACTTTTATGGCGGCTAATTTTCCATTAAATAAACTTCTCACTTTAAAAATACCTCTTCAAAAATATACTGGTCGAAATGTTCCTGATGAATCAACTTTACGCAAATATTATGTTTCTAGGTGCTATACGAGAACAATAAAACGCATTAGAAGCCATCTTTTAAATCAATACGTATGGATAAGCGCCGACGAAACGGTGGATATGTTAGGACGCTGTGTGGTAAATGTTGTAGCTGGTGTACTACACCCAACTATTCCCTATAACTCATATGTAATAGCAACAAGTGTTAATAAATAGAGTTGATGCGGAAACAGTTGCTGAAACCATTAAGGAGAATATGCAAAAAATGCTTCATTCGGACGCCACGTACAAAGAAAAAATACTTTTATTTGTCAGTGATAGTGCTGCGTATATGTTAAAAACCAATCCTAATATGCTGCATATTACTTGTGTAGCACATGCTCTCCACAGAATCTGTGAATATATCAGAGACACTTTTCCGGAAGTTGATAGACTTGTATCAGCTTTTAAAAAAGTTTTCAGAAAAGTACCATTGAGAGTAGCTCTTTTCAGGGAAAAATTTCCATCTCTGTCACTGCCTCCCACTCCAGTAATAACTAGATGGGGAACATGGCTGGAAGCTACTAGTTATTATGCTGAGAATTTCGATAGTCAAAACATTTCGTAACACTGCTAAAGGAGGATGCTAGAAGTATTGGTGAGTGCAAGGAGCTCACACAAATCCCAAATTTAAAAAATCAGTTGTACTTTCTTCACGAACGCTTTGGAAAATTGCCAAAACTAATCACTTATTTTGAAAATCGAAATCTCAAATTAAATGACGGATTAACCACATTAATGTGGCTGTTAATAATTTGAAAAGTATTCCAATTGACTTCGGATGTGGCCTTCGGCAAAAGTTTGAAGCAATTCTTAATAGAAATCCAGATTTAATTACATTGCAGCAATTATGTATGGAGACAATACCACAAAATCTAACGGCTAAATATGAAGAAATAAAAGAATATTTCTAGTATGCACCTATAACCAGTTGCGATGTAGAAAGGACGTTTTCTATTTATAAGGATATACTTAATTCAAAGAGAACAAAATTGACAGAAGAAAACCTTGAGAAACTATTGCTAGTCAATATTAATACTCCTTTACTCAACTTGAACGACAAAATGAACAAATCAAAATGTTCCAATTATAGAAATAAAATTAAAAACTTTAAAAATACAACTTTTCAACAAATACATATGTATTTCGTAATTTTATAGATCACCACCCGTTTGTTTTCCAATTATATAAATAAAATTAATTAATAAATATGTATTTCGTAATTTTAGATAGATAGATCACCACCCGTATGTTTTACAATTATATAAATAAAATTAAAAACTTTATAAATACAACTTTTCAACAAATAAATATGTATTTCGTAATTTTATAGATCACCACCCGTTCGTTTTCCAATTATATAAATATTTTAGAAATACAGCCTTTCGCCAGTACTGCACTGGGCTTTGCGTCATGTGGTAAGCGTGTCCGTTCTCTAGTAATAACATGTTTTAGATGTTGAAACTTTAATAATGTTATATGTTATAATAAAGTGGTAAAAAACGAAGCAATAGTTGTTTTTATGTATCAATATTAATATGCAAAACAATATAAACTTAATTTGTTATAATTTGCTCAAAATATATTCTAAAGTAGCACTGTAATTAAAATGATATGTTCCTAATCTTATATTCTATTATATTATGCAAATCTAATTTCAAAACCGACTCTACACGTCTAACTTTTACCGTCCAAAATATAATCACACGAATTAATATCTGTGAAAGTAGAAAATGGAATTCGAGAATTATATTATTTAATATGATGTGAGATGCGCATTTTGTACGTCCATAAACTACCAACACTTTCCAATTACTTATTGCATAGAATTTAGTTCACAGTGACGTGATTAAATTGTTAAGAATTTCTGGCGTGCAAAAGGAAGCTCCGACACTTATCGTTACATGTAGATATGTGCAGCCAATTTCGTAATATATTAATAAAGTTTAATTATAACCGGCTTATACAGACAATGATGTACTCAAACTATAATGAATCAGGAATCAGTGATGAATATAAAGTGCCTTCAGTTATTAAATATTTTCCACGATCAAAATTGAAATAAATAATGACTTTAAAGAGAATATTTTATTATATGGAGAATTACGTCTAGACGATTTCTTTCTTACAGGAAAGGTTTGCGTGTAGGTAAGGAATAGTGATCGGCAGTAAGAATTACATTCCAGAAAAGGACTTAATGAATTTGTAGCGGGTCGATTTATTTTTTAGTTTTGTTAGTGTCTTGAATTCTATTGCGTAAATATGTGATGGATTGCGACATGTCAATCTCTACACATCTACTTGCATCTAAAATAATCGAAGAAACTAATGCAGAATTTACATAACGTAACGTAACTTAGTGTTTGAAATCGCTATTTCAAGAAAAATACGATATAAATAAAGAAAAAATTTATCATTTGTAACAGATGGAGCTGCATATCAAGACGTATATTACATATTTCGCACATGTCCTTTGTCGAGTATCAGAGGAAGTCAGAAAATGCTACACGAATGCAGATAAATTTATTTCTTCTGTCGGGAAAATTTTTGCGAAGGCACCTGCATACAAGAATTTATTTCGTAAAACCTACCACATGTGCCATAACGCGCTTGGGCAACAGATAGAAGCAGCACCCTATTATCACATGCATTTTGACAGTATAATAGAGCTAATGGTTCCCAATAATGCTGTACCTATTTTATACGCTCAACAAATATTTATGAACCCAACTATTCAGGTAGATTTAGCAAATATTCATAGACGTTATATGGACGTGTATTCAGGTAGATTTAGCCAATATTCATGGACGTTATTCCAGAATACATGTAGCGTCATCTCGAGGATACTACTACCAATTCAGAATATTCTATAACTAAAGAATATTGTTTATGATCTTCATCAATTTCTAAACAACAAATTTGAAGCAGTTATAAATAACAATCCAAAATTACTTACTGTACACCGAATTGTTGACTTGTTTGATGGTAAAAGAATACATTTTTTCAAACCGGGATAAACGTGCCGACACTAAAAAACTTGATGTACTTTTAATATGCTCCTATTTCATCGGTCTATGTTGAACGGTCGTTTTCAATGTATAAATTTATTTACGGTGAGGGACAGTTATTAACACAAGAGCATATGGAACAATTACACAGGTCTACAAAATTAAACTTATTGACAGATGTTTTTATTTTGAAAACTGATTTTATATAATTTTGATAGGCTGATTTCAAAAATTCTATGCATTTATTTGTATCACGTAAGGTCTTTTGCAAATATTAAATGGAAAAAAACGATATTTCTAAAAAAATTTATTTGTTTATTGAGTAAAAAGGTGGAATACAAGTTAAAAAAGTGGAAAAAAATACTTTACTCAGTCTTTTTTAAGTGAAATCTTTGTCTTTTTGCCAGAAAGCTACATTGTCCGGACATTCGGTTGTATGTTTTTAAGGGCATATCACGTTTTAACATCCAGCAGTAGTCCGCCATCATCGTTATGCTCCATCTGCCTTGGTATCGCCGTTCCATTTCCTTAATGTCTTGGTGAAACCTCTCTCCCTGTTCTTCGCTAACTGCTCCAAGATTTTCAGAAAAATAGTTCAAGTGTGAAAACAAGAAATGCACTTTCAAACTCATATTACAACCTAGACGATGAAAGTGTTGTAACATATTTTGGACATTATTTTCGTAGTTTTCGTCCTTAGAGTTCCCAAGAAACTTATCAATTACTTCTTTAAATGAAACCCAGGCGTTTTTCTCGACATTGGTCATTGTGTTTTGAAAATCCTTGTCTTTGCATAATGTTCTTATCTGCGGCCCAACAAAAATACCTTCTTTTAACTTGGCATCGGATAAGGCTGGAAATGTCTCGCACAAATATACGATAAAAAACACTGTCCATTTTTGTCTAGGGCTTTAAGAAACTGCTTCATCAAGCCAAGTTTGATATGGAGAGGAAGCAGTAAAACTTTTTTGGGGTCAACCAAGCTATCTCTTAATACATTTTTGCTACCAGGTGTAAGGCTTGTTCTAGAGGGCCATTCTATTTGAGTCCAATGTCTATCCTTTGCTCGACTATTCCACTCACAAATAAAGCATGGAAATTTTGTATAACCTCCTTGTTGTCCTAGTAGCATGCACAGCACTTTAAGGTCACCACAAAGCATCCACTGATGTTCTTGGTAGTTTATTTTCTTTAAAAGAAGTTCAAAATTTTCATACGTTTCCATTAAATGTACCAAATGGGCAAAGGGAACCGAGGCCAGCTCGTTACCATTGTGCAATAAAACGCCTTTTAAACTACGCTTACTTGAGTCAATAAACAGACGCCATTCTTCTTTTACATACGGCACATTTCCTAATTTTGAAATTAAGTCAGGAATATTGTTGCAATACACTAGCGGTCCGTCTTGAGTAAAATATTGACATAACTCTTTTTCGCGATCCCGGTAAAAGCTTGATGTGACGCCAGGTGCCAGTAAATGTTTCTCATGAAGTCGGGAGGCTAACAATTCGGATGCATCCTTTGGAAGGTGCAAATCTCTAATTAAATCATTTAGTTCGCTCTGGTTAAACACTTCGGGCTCTCTGAAATCTGGTGTGAAATCTGAGTCATCTGGGTCGCAATTAGATTCCTCTGATTCTGACGATATGACGTTTTCTAGTGCTTTTGGGGCGGTAGGTATCGGTACATCTGGTCCATGAGGAACTGGTCGAATAGCAGAGTCAAGATTGGGATACACAATTTGTTTCTTATTTTTTCTGTTGAATCCTTGAACATTACACGAACAAAAATAACAATCATCACTGTGATTTCTAGGCTCTCGCCATACCATAGGAACACCAAAGCTTAAACATTTCTTCCTACCTTTTTGTCAGTTTCTTAATGCTTCAACGCAAACGGAACAAACAGTATGAGGAGCCCAGGACTTGTCTTAGTCGCCAATTTTTACACCAAAAGTAAGCGTGGTATACATTTTTCACAAACGAAGTTATAGTTTGCCTCTGCTTTACTACGACATAACTACCACAGATATAACAAAAGTTATTCGGAATGTTCACACAATGTCTTCTTTCCATATTTATACGTTCTAGAACACTTAAAATACGCAACAACGAAGACAACAAGCGCGCGGACACAGTAGCACGACGACTAACACAACCAAACTGCACATAAGCAGGTTTCAACGTTGTATTGACGCTTCTGCGCCGACTCTGTTGCTTTGCTGAGAAATATAATATTAACCAGTGTTGCCAAATCACATTTAATTTCATAAAAATCAATTCATTTGAAAATCATGCCTAGCATGTAACAAACATATTCTTGTCATAGGTATGTATATTAATAAATTAACATTTTTAAGATATAGAGCGCTATAAAAAAAATTTACGTGATAGAGCAAAAATATGGCGTTTTTTGGAATAAGGGCCCCCAAACATATACAAATTAGCAAACAGCTTTCAAACATCAAAATCACTGTAGACCTATGTTATTAGTGATTTACTTATCAATTGAACTCTGGATATAAACGGTGAACAGTCAGAATGTGTGATATATTTTATAAACCCTGCAATATTCCTTCTAATAATAATAATAATAAGATCAATTTTGATAGACAACTAAATATTGACAAGTAACTTTGAAGCCGCTCTTACACTAATCATTTTGAGAAAGTCTATGACAGAAACCTGTGTTTTTGTCTACTTTTTTTTTGCTTTCGACTGTAGAAGATAAAGATTCTGTATTGATTATTAATGTGCCTGATTCAAAAACCTATTGTGAAAGGATTTTTACTATTTCGAATTTGGAAAACATTGAGGTGGTTCAAAAATATAAAGCCTTACGTTCTCTGGCTGCTTAAAGTGATCGTTTTTTCTCCTAAAATACTACAAAGTTAGATGTGTGAATCAAAACGGAGATATTAACAAAATTGGTGGGATACCTTGCTTCATTACAAAATGGCTTAATAAAGTTGAGCCTAAAAGTTATACTAGTCACTGCTTAAGAAGAACCTCTGCCACGTTTTTAGCGAGCACAGGGGGTGACATAATATCCATTAAGCGGCACGGCACATCGAAGACTGTGTAAACAACAAAACTGAAATTTCTAAGAAAATTCAACCTTGCACAAAAGCAAATATTCAAATTTGTGAATCCTCTACTTCCACTTTTGATGGTGTTTTCTCAAATCTTTCGAATTTAAACCGAGATTTAAACCCAATGTATGAACACACCAATGAATCTGCAGGAGTCATAACAGGAAGTAAGTTTTCTGCGTGCAATTTTCATTTATACAAGGTGTGTATAAATTGGCGGACCCACTACACGCGGCGATGTTCTTCGTTAAATTCGGAGTCCAAAATCCTAATACGAAAATGTTGTACCATGCTCCATATCTTTGCACGAGGTTCCTAAAGTTCGGACTTTCAGTCTTGAAATAAGCATTATTACTCGATATTTGTTGACAGAAAGAGCTACAATTTAGAAGAAAGAAGAATTGTTGTTATTATCCTATCGTTAAAGTTTTCTTTTTGATTTTAAAGTTTGTTTTTAATATTTGTTTATTAACTTATTTTGACGAAAAACACATCTGACAACGTTGTAAAACAATAAGTAGGCAGCCTAATGTTGTTCTAGTCAAATACATTACTACTGTCAAATTCATTCTGAAGACAAAGGAAGCCTGATACATCGTTTTAGGATTAGGACTTTTAACTCAAAATTTGACCAAGAATGTCGCCACGTGTAGTGGGTCCGCCAATTTATACACACCTTGTATTTAGCAAAGTAATATGTAACAGTTTTTTAATAAATATTCTTGGTTTACTTTTACAAATTTATTGTTGCTTTACGTTGTAATTTCTTGCAATAAAAAAAATTTTCAGAATGAACAAAAATTTTTTTAACTGTTAAAAATGACAAACTTTACATACTGAGATTCGTGAAAAAAAATCACTTTTTTGACAATTGGAGAAAAATAAATAAATTGTTTAAAGGACTTGTTTTTGGAAACTAGTTATTTTACCAATTCATTCTTGGCTAGAGAATTCAATCCCGAGCATGTTTTTCAATCCCGGGATTACGGGATTTTTGAAGCGTAATCCCGTGATCCCGGGATTAGAATATGTGGTTTCTAATTGGGCTCAAATGAAAAAAAAACTTAAGCAATTTCTTAAAAATGATTTATTAATATTGTTGCACAACACAATACACAATATGCTAAAATAAGGAACAAAAAAGACAATACAAAAAACTATTTAGAATTTCGAAATTACAATCGCAGAAATATCAAAGCATCCAATATTTGACTTCCAAGCCTGCTTCGTAGTTTATTGGCAACATAAGCAGCAGCTGAAAACGCTCGCTCAGGTTCTACACTGGTTGGAGGAATAGACAATATTTATATGCTAATTCTAAGTGATATCCACGAACTCCTCTATTTTCGAACAGGCTCATTTCGCGTCTAATAAATAATAATAATAATAATAATAATAAAAGACTATTCCACCAGGGTTTACAGTCCAAAAGAAGTGACAGCTCTTTTTCATGGTCAATCTTCACATATTTTTTAAGTAGTGTTTCATTTGTCAATGGTGATCTTTTAAAATACACTACAACTTCGGGGATTTTCTTTATCAGCTCATTATTGTTTTCATCTTTCGTTAACTCTGGTATGTGTTCTCGCGCAAGTTCATTTTGTGACATTAAGATTAAACCTGATTCTGGACAGTCTAAGTCTTCTCAATTGTCATCATCATCGCTATCGTTCATATAATCAGCCGTCACCGCTGGCTCATTTATAGTATCATCTGAGTCTGAGGTAGAGCTGTCTTGCCTGTCTTGAAAATAATTCTTTATTTTATAAAGCACATTACAGACGGCCAAATTGATACCATGTGCGAGACACAGTTGTTGTTCAGTGCGAACAAGCTGTCCCACCTTTATCATATTTAATATCATATATAATATCAAATTTATTTAGACGCTCCTTCAATGTACGAAGACAATTTTCAGCCGTCATACTTCCATGAATAAGAACGAGTCCTAAGCTCCAATTTTTTTTATATGAATAAACGTTGACAACCATGTATCATTTATTAGACGTTGTTGTCCACTCGTCGAAAGATAGACTGAATCTTTCACCTGCACTTTTCATTGTAATTCATAACACTATTACAAATTGGGGCTAGCCTGTGGATACTAATAATAATGAAATTGTTTGATACAATAATTCAGTGGTGTTGGTGAAGTTTCTTCAAAGGTCGAGGACGTGCATGATGATGGTTAATTAAAATAAATACACAAAAACTTAATAAATAAAATAAAACACAGCGGCGTCCTTAAAGTTTGTATTTATATTTACATAACAAAAAATTGAAATTCGTATATTTAAAAGTAATTATAACAAAAGTAATATGTACACGAGGAGCAGTCAATAATTAATTAAAAATTAACACACAAAAAATACTCTGAAAACGAACGTTAAATTGAGCAGTAAATTATGGGTTAATTAATGTATATAAAATAACCTCTGTATCGAAGAATACAGAGTTACCTTTGATTTGCGACGATGGGCGGCCAAGTGGTGCGTCGTATACCTTAGAAGCGTAGAGACACCGGACGGCGTGGCATCGTGACGTATACTTGAACAGTACCGCGCGTAAAATGTGTGTGTCACTCACGAACGTTCGAAAGAGAAGAGAGGCTGATAGTTTTGTATCGAAAAGAACACTGGTTTTTGAAAACGGTCTGTTTTATAATCTATCGAAGAGAGGGATCAATATCTTGAATAATATTTAAATAAGAAGCGCGACCTGAAGAGTTGATCTATCGATGTCATAAATATTATTAGAATAACCCTTGTGACATAAGCTTCCTAACGATATCAAACACAACATATGAAAGAAGAAGTATGTAATATTAATTAAAAGAATTTAAAATGGAATGTACTAGAAAGAAATTCGACCGTAACGTTAGGGTTGCTGACACAGTCAAGTAGAAAAAGGTCTCGGTCAGTTCAGAATATAACCAAAGGAATGCTTTCTCTTTGTACGAATATGTACAGTTGTACAAATGTAAAAATGTCTAAATTAATATATTATTTTAAATCGAGATATTCAAAGAAGAAATATATTTAAAAAAAGATTAAAAATTTTTACTATTTGCTAAGCGTAACAACACTCTTTCGAATTGTGACTGCTGATTTTGGTAAATCCGTGTATTTCGCTAAGAGCAATTTTCTCAAATCATCTGAAGTTATGAATACACTGAATGGAAATCCATTTAATGCAATCATTCTGGCCAAAACATCATCCAGGCTATCGTCGGCACTTTTAGTAAAATAATCTTCTAACTTTCGTTTAGCTGGCGGCGGTGCTGTGTTCAGATTTTCAGAATCTTGACTTGTTGAAGCTGTTAAACGATTAATGTCAGCTAAAATCTTAATGTTATATTTTGATGACAAATGTGTATGTAATCCCTTAGTCGATCTACCCAAAGTCTTGAGAATGGCAGCGCATCGCTTACATTTAGCATTATTCCCGTCCTTCACAACTAAAAAATAACTCCACGCTAACGATGTCTCATTGTTTTTTTATGTTGAACAAAGTCTCCTGCCATTCAAAGTAACTTTTTCAGATAATTGACTTTTAAATTTAAATGACGTAACATGCGTAACCGTGTCGCTGGTAGAATAATAAATGAAAAAAATAAATCCTAATAAGCGTATTTATACTTTCGTACAGGGAATCACCGACGGGGAATCCCTCGCAACAATATTATGATATATTGTATGAGGTGATCGAGTGATTCCCCTGTTTGCCCGTTGAGGAATTACTTTAACAGTATTGTATTGAAGTATGCCGGGCGGGGAAGTCCCTTCTAAGTTACATATTATTTTGGCTGTATCTGTGTAGTTCTTTTATCGTACGGCGTAACTAAGGTTGATTTTTTGTCCTTATTTAATAAGTGCCCTTATTATAATCTAGGTAAGGTCATTGTCAAGGCGCAACGGATTACCGAATGCAATCTGGCAATTTCGAATATCCCGAGATTAGCCAAGTACAGTCCCGGGATTTATGGGATCAAAACCCGGCCGGGATCCCGAGATCCCGGGATTTGGGATCCCGAGATTGTATTCTCTATTCATGGCTTATGATGTTACTAATGAAAACTGATTTCCAGGAAGTAATATTTCTGATCTCAATAGCAATATGGAGATTTGAATTTAACAAGGCAGTCGAAAATATAAAAATATACAGCGTGTTCTATTTAAAATATCAAATTTAGATGTCTATTTCCGGTATAACTGGAAGTGATACAGCAAATCTGATATTATTTTTAGAATCTTTGAATGTATTTACAAAGCCATACCCAATTTTATTTAAAAAGAATGAAGCGTTGAAGCGTTGAAGCTCCATAAATTTTATTCACACTGTATATCGTACATGTCATTATTAGGGAACGACAGTCAGGGGAACATGACGTCACTGCTATGGACGGAGCGAGGACATCATAAATCCAGATTTAACATTCTTCTCACGTGAATCAAAATACGAGGTGCATTCAAGTTCTAAGGCCTCCGATTCTTTTTCTAATTAACTACTCACTCGAAGACTATGAAACTGGTGTTACTTCTCGACGTAATTTCCCTGCAGACGTACAAATTTTTCACAACGTCGACGCCATGATTCCATGGCCGCAGCGAAGGCTTCTTTAGGAGTCTGTTTCGACCACTGAAAAATCGCTGAAGCAATAGCAGCACGGCTGGTGAATGTGCGGCCGCGGACAGTGTCTTTCATTGTTGGAAACAGCCAAAAGTCACTAGGAGCCAGGTCAGGTGAGTAGGGAGCATGATAAATCACTTCAAAGTTGTTTTCACGAAGAAACTGTTGCGTAACGTTGCAGTGCAGGAAGGAACTTGTTCTTCAAAACATTTTCGTAGGATGCACCTTTCACCGTAGTGACGTTTGGAACACAATGGGTAAGGATTACGCCCTCACTGTCCCAGAACATGGACACCATCAGTTTTTCAGCACTGGCGGTTACACGAAATTTTTTTAGTGGCGGTGAATCTGTGTGCTTCCATTGAGCTGACTGGCGCTTTGTTTCTGGATTGAAAAATGGCATCCACGTCTCATCCATTATCACAATCGACGAAAAGAAAGTCCCATTCATTCCTTGGTTGCGCGTCAACATTGCTTGGCAACATGCCACACGAGCAGCCTTGTGGTCGTCCGTCAGTATTCGTGCACCCACCTAGAGGACACTTTTTGCATTTTCAGGTCGTCGTGCAGGATTGTGTGCACAGAACCCACGGAAATCCTAACACTGGAGGCGATCTGTTCAACTGTCATTCGGCGAACCCCCAAAACAAGTCTCTCCACTTTCTCGATCATGTCGTCAGACCGGCTTGTGCGAGCCCGAGGTTGTTTCGGTTTGTTGTCACACGATGTTCTGCCTTCATTAAACTGTCGCACCCACAAACGCACTTTCGACACATCCATAACTCCATCACCACATGTCTCCTTCAACTGTCGATGAATTTCAATTGGTGTCACACACGCAAATTCCGAAAACGAATGATTGCACGCTGTTCAAGTAAGGAAAACGTAGCCATTTTAAGTATCTAAAACAATTCTCATTCTCGACGTTGCCGCTACAATTCCATCTGCCGTACAGTGCTGCCATCTCTGTTACGTATTGACAACGAACGCACGCTCATTTTAAAAAAATGCACATGCTTCTATCTCTTTCCAGTCTGGAGAAAAAAAATCGGAGGCCTTAGAACTTGAATGCACCTAGTACGTAGAGAGAAACAAGTACTTACCAAGTAAGAGTAAATACATCTCCAGAAGAAATATTGCATGGTTTATAAAATATATCATTCATTCATGGCTTATGATGTTACTAATTGAATCGATTCTGCCTTTACTTGATGTAAATCCATATCAAATGATAAAAACACACACAATGTTGTATTAGATTTACACTTTATTTAATAATATTTAATAATATATAACAGCTGTTTCACCGTACAACGGTTTCCTCAGATACCGCTTGTTATATCTGAAGAAACCGTTGTACGGTGAAACAGCTGTTATATATTATTAAATATTATTAAATAAAGTGTAAATCTAATACAACATTGTGTGTGTTTTTATCATTTGATGTTACTAATGAAAACTTATTTCCAGGAAGTAATGTTTTTGATCTCAATAACAATGTGGAGGCTTACTATATCCAGAACTTAACAAGGCATTCCAAAATGTATACGTATAACCGGAAGTGACATAGCAAATCTAATATTATCGTTAGAATCCTTTAATATTTTTATAAAGGTATACCCCATTGAACCGTTGCTGAAATACATGGGAGGTTCCGTACTTTTTAGGAACACTGTATAACACCGCTAAAATCCGTAGTCTCGTGCATATTAAAAGATCATAAGCTAATTATCAAGTAAGTATTGATTTACATTATATACTTACTCTCTCATTAATATTTTATTATATATTATATGTCAAAAGTTAATTAATGCCAATATATATGTTTACAAAGTTTTTGGATGCCTTGGAAATTTTAAACAACAAAATTAAACGAGAAGACAATTTAGTAATTTCGATTTACTTTGGCACGCTGATGAAATATTGATTGGAAACTTTCATTTCCAATCGACAACATCTATTAACTTTTTTCACGGGCACTTTTTTAAATGAACTTTTTTGCGTAGTCGTGGGTCGGTTGCAAATAAAATTTTATCTCGCGAAATTGCATGAAAAGCTTATTATTCGGACCGGATGAATAATATACACTGATTACGGCTATTAACTCCACTCATACGATGGTTTGTTGCGCGGATTTAATAAACCATCAATCATCCCGTGTCTACCGCTAACGCGCTTTCCCGAAAACGTTATTCCCCTGAACAAATGCGCTTTTTTTCGAGCAACAAAATCCGACACCATCGAAAGCAAACATGATTAAGCAAATACTACAAAAAAACATCGTATTTTTGTTTACTTCCCATTTCGAAACCAACTAATGAATAATTGGATATGTAATGAGCTCATATCTTTAAATAAAAAGTATGAAAATCATTGAATTCGTTTTGAATAGTTTTAAAATAGTCCAGTCATTATGAACATTTGAATTAGAACGAGATCCCATCAAGCCAAATTTTTTATATGTTGTTGAGGGAGGTCAGGAGTGCCTAATTTGAAGTTCTCGATCGAAACCCTTGTGACTGTCTTTCCGCTATTTAAAAAGTAAGGGTGGATTTTGTAACTTGGCTCTTCGTCCTTCTACGGGGAAGTTGTATGGTTACTTTTTATTCCTTTTTTTATTATCTACAATTTGTGTCATATAACTTTTTTACCTAACATCGTCCGTTCTCGAGATATTGGCGAAAATAGGCAAAATTGGTTACGAACTCGGTTTTCATTTTTTTTCTTCTTTATCGTCACACATAGCGAAAAAATGTTTATCGCCAAATATAAAGCACACTCGTACCAACAATTTGATATTTTTGTTTTCCCTCCATCTCTAAAATTACGAGTTCTAGCGCGCCGCAAAGTCGGCAAGTCGGCACGTCCGTGCGAGGTTTCGATCTTTCTGCTGGTGCACCGCCATCTTGAAGAAAGAGTGGTAAATTATGATTTTCACGATAACTTGGCTCCTCGTCGTCCTACGGGTAAGTTGTCTTGTTACTTTTTGTTCATTTCTTTATTCTCTACAATTTGTGTCATATGACTTTTTCACCTAACATCGTCCGTTCTCGAGATATCGGCGAAAATGGGAAAAAAATTCGGATACGAATTCGGTTCTCATTTTTGTCTTCTTTATCGTCACGCATAGCAAAAAAATGTTTATCGTCAAACTTTTAGAGCACGTTTGTACCTACAATTCGATATTTTTGTTTTCCCTACATCTGTAAAATTGCGAGTTCTAGGGCATAGGACCATCGAAAAGAAGGAAGACATGATATCTTCTTGACCGAAAGAAAACAAATTTGCATAATAAATTTTATACGTGTGATTCATAGTTTCACTCTCTTATTTACCCATATTGTCTTTCAACAATTATATTCAGAATGGTGAATCTACAACAAATCTACACAATCGTGCGAGCTATAGAATCGAAACCTCGCACGGACGTGCCAACTTGCCGACTTTGCGGCCCGCTAGAACTCGTAATTTTGGAGATGGAGGGAAAACAAGAATATCAAATTGTAGGTATGAGCGTGCTCTACAAGTTTCGCTCTGCGTAACGATAAAGAATACAACCATACAACCATACCATATAACCATACCATATAACCATGCAACTTCCCCGTAGAACGACGAGGAGCCGAGTTACAACGGAAACAAAAATCCACCGTTATTTTCTAAATGGCGGAAAATAGTCACAAGGGTTTCGTTCGAGAACTCCAAATTAGGCACTCCTGACCCCTTCCAACGACATATAAAAAATTTGGCTTGTAGGGATCTCGTTCTAATTCACCGCCTATTTTCGGACAGAATGACTGGACTAAAAATCGAAGCGTTTAAATGCAAGTAACTCGGATAGACAATTCGTAAATAAAATCAGACATTAATGCGTACTTCTATACCTATGTCACATTGCAAGACAGTGTACATTTTGTAGTCTGTCTTGCAACGTTACCAACTTAAATGATATATGCATAGGCATAGAAATGTAAGAATGAATCAAATGTTAAACCCATTATAAAGATGTACTCACTCAATGTATACTTATTTAATAAACTTACAATCTAAATCATTTTAAATTACAAACTAAGAATGAAACAATAAGGATATTTATATTCAAACGGACTTCTATAAGGATCAAAATAGCTTATATTTATTTTATGGTAGAAGTTTTTCATATAAAAATTGATTGTGGAAGCTGCTACTTCGTGATGGCTAATCATATTGATATACGAAAAAAATTATTATTTTGTTTTTTTCACTTTATTGTAACAGATAACGTTACGGTATTCCACGTTAAAAACATGTTTTTATTCATTATCAAACGAAATTAACAATACTTTAAGAAATATAGTAGCAATTATACGTGCAGGTATACCGTTTGTTATATTTCGTTTGATCGAAGACACTTTTTATTCTGAACAAAGGAAATATATTGAATGAAAACTATGTTATTAGATTTAAAGCAATAAAAAATATTTTATCTTGAATTATTTCACATTTATTTCGTCTGGTAGGAATATATTTTAGGTAAAAAGTTTAAATTTGTAAATTTAAAAGGTATGTATGTATGTATTTACAGTACAAAATATAAATAGAATTCACCATATATAAGATATATATATATATTGAAGTAAAGCGATGGCGTTGTATTTAAATATAAATGTAATATGAATTATTAAAGGTAAATGAATGATTTAAATGATTTAATAGAAACTATTAATTGGGCGCCTTTTATATATAATAAATACACTTCAAACAACGCTATATTTACTTTAATATGCCAACTAGTCATCGGTTGCATGGAATCTATAAAAATTAATGTTATCTCAGGATCTTCGCGAATGGAGGCTGTTTAAATCTTCGTATGGTGCTTAATTAAATAATACTAAAGAGAAATAACTCCTACAATTTAACTCTAACAAATAAAAGAGTGAGACTAAATAAAAAATAATCTGTTTATTGACAAATATAAAAGTAAACTGTAATGTGAACAATAAATTGGATCTAACGTTGATAAAATAAACTTTAAAAGATGTGCACGTGTATAAATGAAGTGAAATAGGTTATGAACAGTTAATAATTACAAACATGTACAAAATTATTAGGATTATCAATTATAAACGAGTAAGTACTTCTAAGATTATTATTATGATGATGGTAAAATATATACTACGGGATGTTATAAACAGTGTGTGTGATGTGGATGTTAATAAAAGTAAGATTCGAGGTTTTTTTATTAATAATTAATTTAATTTTATGTAAATTTTTAATAATGACGGCTTTGTTGTAGTATGTGGTGATAGTGAACCTGTTGTTAAGTGTTACTGATGCGAATCTCCAGTCTAGTAGAAATCTCAGCGGACGATGCGAGTGCGGGATCTCCCAATTCCTTGGCGGCGTTAGTCGTTGCTTGTGGGTGACGCGTTCGTCAATTTCTTCGGACTTTGTATTCGTTTGATGCTCTTGCGATTCTACGGCCACTGTCAAGTGATGGGCTTGAAGTTTGTTCTTCGTTGATGTAGAAAATATCCAATTCACGATTAGTATAACCAATTTAGAGGTTTTCACTTGTATTTCTTGTATTTAATATTTTTTTAAGATAATTTTTCGAGTGATGTGTCGCAATACATTTATGTGTATTAAAGAAATTTCAGAATAGACGTTTTCAAATTATATTCTTGATGATTTCACTGGTTTTAACACTTTAATATAAATTTTTCTAATAAATTGATCGAAAATGCGTCTATATGCTCTTAAGATTTCAAGTTTTAGATGCCGATATCGTTTGTTTATCTTCAAAGCCTAGTATAATAATTACAAATAGCCTCGAAGTTTTACTTTTACTAATTACTTTTACAAACATAAAATAGATAATATTATTATTTTCCGTAGATGATAAAATTTATAGGTTAATTTTAACGTTTGGTAAATATATTTTCTTATGCTAAATTCTGTGCTTTGCGCATAGTAAATATTAGTTTCACGGGTTAGTTTGCTTTGAAAATAAGTGGGCGTGTTTAACTAGTATCGATACAAATATGGATGTAGATAAATTAGATCTCATTAATTTCGCGCTAAGTGTTGAATTATGAAATTGAAATAATAAATATAAAAGTAATAAAAGAAATAGAAATTAGTTAATTTAAAGAATACAATATTATCGTCAAATTAATTTATATACATTTCGATACTAATTTAACCTATTAACCTCGCTTGTTTGACCCTTTTTATGTTGAATTTAATAATTGAATATTTTGTATTTCCCATCATAGGTGCTGGAATATGAGTATGCCTTGTCCCATAACAATATATATAGTAAATTCAATCAGTCGGCGATTAAAGGTCTGGTTTACTTCAAAGTATATATATATTTAAAACAACCCTACATGTTTCGGCAATGATGCCTTTATCAAGAATATAAAATATAAATGACAGAATACAGAATATTCTGATCTTGATAAATAAATATTATAATAAAATACAATTCCTATTTTGCGTATTAATAGGTTTCAGAATAATTGAAACATACATGAGTAGGTAAACCCCACCAGTTTTGTATAATACAAAGGTATTTTTAATAATATAAAATATTATTAAAAATCTGGTGTGAAGAACACAAATGCAGGTTCACTATTAATATTTTCTGTGAACGTGTCCGAATATATCCTATCCCCAGAGACGTAGATACGTATTTCGCTTTTCTACAAGCTCATCGGTACGCCCCTGCTGGAGAGGATATTTCCAGACACATTCACAGAAAAGAACCACCTCGCCCTATCACCGTAATTATCCAGACCGAGCGCAGAAGTAAATTCGGCGCTACCTGTTGTCAGACAGCCGAAGTACCTCGCATACCGTCCACATAATTAATGTGAAGTAACGACGCTCTTCCAAAGGTTAGCACAACCAACTCTCTAGAAAACTGCATTTTGTTTGTGCCTTCACTCATACTACGGCTTAACCGCATGTGTAATGTATCAGAATAATTGAAACATACATGAGTAGGTAAACCCCACCAGTTTTGTATAATACAAAGGTATTTTTAATAATATAAAATATTATTAAAAATCTGGTGTGAAGAACACAAATGCAGGTTCACTATTAATATTTTCTGTAAACGTGTCCGAATATATCCTATCCCCAGAGACGTAGATACGTATTTCGCTTTTCTACAAGCTCATCGGTACGCCCCTGCTGGAGAAAGGATATTTCCAGACACATTCACAGAAAAGAACCACCTCGCCCTATCACCGTAATTATCCAGACCGAGCGCAGAAGTAAATTCGGCGCTACCTGTTGTCAGACAGCCGAAGTACCTCGCATACCGTCCACATAATGAATGTGAAGTAACGACGCTCTTCCAAAGGTTAGCACAGCCAACTCTCTAGAAAACTGCATTTTGTTTGTGCCTTCACTCATACTACGGCTTAACCGCATGTGTAATGTATCAGAATAATTGAAACATACATGAGTAGGTAAACCCCACTAGTTTTGTATAATACAAAGGTATTTTTAATAATATAAAATATTACTAAAAATTTGGTGTGAAGAACACAAATGCAGGTAGTGAACCTGCATTTGTGTTCTTCACACCAGATTTTTAGTAATATTTTATATTATTAAAAATACCTTTGTATTATACAAAACTGGTGGGATTTACCTACTCATGTATGTTTCAATTATTCTGATAAAAAACAGATTTCTTGAAAAAACTGGCCGATCAACTTGTTAGACCGCAATTGGAAAGACGAGCCAATAATATAAGGTTGAAGCGCGATCTAAGAAACTCTATCTGCAAGATATTACGAATACCAGAAAGAGAACGTCCCGATGGTTACGAAGAAAAATTAACAGTACGAAAAACTTGTTACTTGTGTCCATCAAGACTGAAGCGAAAAACATTTCATCTTTGTTTATGCTGCCGTAAGCCGATTTGTTTAGAGTGTTCGTCAAAAATCTGCCTTGAATGTAAAAAAGGTACTTAGAAAGTTACTAAAGTTTAAGGTCTGCAGTTTTTATGTTAGTCGTGTTTAAATTGGTACATTTTATTTAAATATATTTTACGTAGGTTATATTTTAAGACTACGTAATAAATTCAAGTAATCTCTAGTATACAAAAAATATTTTCGTTATGAAATTATGATATGTTAGTTTAACGTTAGTAAGAGTGTGTGTTGCACAAATTTATTCTTTTTTAACAAAATAAAATAAATTTTCGAAATATACTGTTAATTTTATTAATAATATTAATGAATAGCTATAACTTGAAAGTTTCTAGTTCAAGAATTTAAAAAAGTAGATTTTTTGAAATATGTTTGGACGGCGGTCTCTGTGACCTCACGATAGTAATAGTGCGATAAGATTGGCACTACGGCAGTTACGGGTTAATATTAAAACTTGAATTTAAATTAAGTGCTCAAAGAGACCACCTTCTTGTCTAAGCAAAACCTCAGACGATTATAAAACGACGTTCTGACGTTATTCAATGTTTCTGTCGTAATTTCAACAGATATCTGAGCAATTTTTGCCTGTAATTCTTCTAAATTAGTGGGTCGCGTTAATTGATTACTATCTATTGATTTTTTTAAATATTTCCAAAGAAAGAAATCATTTGGCGAAAAGTCAGGAGACCGTGCAGAATAACGAATTGAGCCGTGTGTGTCGATCCACCGATTTTAAAATGAAGTGTTTAAAAAGTTTTCTACTATACGGGTATCACTTTGGGATTACATTTTTTTCATGATCTGACAATCACATTCATAAATCTGTAACTTTGAAACAAATAAAAATGGATATACAAGTTTTAAGTTTTTGTTACTTGAAATCAAGTCTACTTTACACTCCTAAAATTTGAACATAACGATACGTGACACCTTGTATATCATTTTCATTGTTCTTACACTACCTTAAATAAATAATTTCATAAACAAAATAGTTGTTTTATAACTTTTATAACCTTAAACAATCTATGTAACTTGAACATGAACACACAATACATTTTTTCTTATTATATTAAAGTTTGTTATTATTAAGATAATAATTATTTTATTACTTATAAAGTTTAGTACAATAATTGCATCTTTTGGCATAATTTAATAGTTTATTTTGCATATTGGCATGCATTTTCTTTAACTTTTTTAGTGCATATTATCCAAGCTCTACCTATAACGCCTTTCTTTCATGGCTCGATAGATAATATAAAAATATTCCCTTGTGTATTATCCTGTAAATAGTTTTGTAACTGTTGGATAATAAAAACTATCATTATTATTGTTACTATTATTACTTTATACTTGTTTATTATTTATGCTTTTTCAAAATTTAAATTCTTGATATTTTGCCATGCGTTACATAGATAAATTTTATAACATTCTAAACAAATGAATAATTTACTAATGTTGTATGTTAATTACTTATTTTACAAAGCCTAAATAAATTATCAAAATATATCTACTCAGACCAAGTGCGAAGTGTATGTACATATTGCTAGGAATAGTGGTTTGAAAATTTAGCACGCCACCATCCACAACTAGTTTTCCCAACTAGGTTTCTCAGCCGGTGAGTTTTCAAAAATGAGACCTCTAACTTCTCGGGTTCCACTTAGGAAAGTCGTGTAAAAACTAAAATGAGTTGAGCGCCAGTGAAATGTTCACAAAAGTTTATATACTTATTTTATTAATTAATTAACGATAATGGAGTGAGTAAGTAAAACAAACGCAGTTTAAAAGATGAAATAAAAATTTAATACAAAATAAAAAATAAAAAGAAATCTATATTTACAAAGTATAAAGATGCTGTATTATACAAAAATACTTGAGGTAAAAACATTCATTGAAATTGACAGCTAAATGAATGGAAAACAACCTCTAAATGACTCCGATCAAAACTTATCTAAAAATAAACAAGTTTAATATTAATTTCTCCCCAGAGAACCACATTGTATAATCAGATACTGATACGCGAACAAAAAACTTACACGTGTGCAAAAGACACGCACAAAAAACCCTGATTCCTCTCGAACAAACTTTTCAATTATAATATTAACATAGAATTTTAATATTTAATTGTATTATCTATATTCTTAATAATACTTAAATCTCTTATCTATAAGCTTCAATACAATGGAAATATAATTTAAATATTTATGACGTCATACAATATTAAATACTTACAAAAACTAAAATGGAGATTCTAACGAGGAAGGTGCTTATTCAACTTTAAACATCAAATACAACGAGAAATTTATCTCTATAAATATCGGGACTTTAATACTAATATAACAAAATCACTTTCAATCAATCAACCCGAATTAAATTAAAATATATTTAAATGTATTTCACAAAACAACCTTCTTGTTCAAACTATAAATTTCATCTCCTTTAATTTAGCTCGGCCTCTACAGGGTGGCCCAAAATGACCGAAGGGGTTTTAATTCCTTAGAACTTTTTTATTATAATTTTTTTTTTGTTTTCAGTATTTTGTAAAGAAGACTTGGGGAATTTAAAATGGAACAGTACATAATTGAACAACGTGCCAAAATCGTTGAACTTTATTTCTCAAATCAACGATCCATTGTTTTGACTCAGCGTGCATATCGTCGTTATTTTAATGTGCGGTTTGGACCCTCAGAGACAACAACAAACCATCTGGTTGCAAATTTTCGAGAACAAGAGGCAGTAAGGAACCTTCCTAGTGCCGGCAGACGACGAACGGTGCACACGGATGACAATATTGAACGGGTACAGGAGAGTATTCGGGAAGATGGAGAAACATCAACCAGGAGACGTTCGACACAACTTGGCCTCTCAAGAGGGTCGCTGCAGAGAATTTTGCATACAATAAGAATGTTTCCATACAAAATTCAGCTTGTCCAACAATTGAAACCGACAGATTACCAGCAACGACTTGATTATGCAATTTATTTTCGTCGAAAAGCAGAAGAAAATCATGATTTTATTCATAATTTAATTATGAGCGACGAAGCCCATTTCCAATTAAATGGGTTCTTTAATAAGCAAAACTGCAGGATATGGTCTACGGAAAATCCAAGAGTAGTTCAACAGCGAGAATTACACCCACTTAAGTGTACCGTTTGGTGCGGTGTTTCGTCGGAAAGGATAATTGGCCGATATTTTATTTGAAAATGAACACGGTGTCGCCGTTTCCATCACTGGTGTTAGATATCGGACAATGTTGGAAAATTTTTTAAGGCCAGCCGTTGAAAACCATCCGCAAGTATGGTTCCAACAGGATGGAGCCACAGCGCACACTGCGAGGGACACAATGGCTCTTTTACGCGACATCTTTGGTGAACGAATTATTTCCCGTACAAGCGATTTTAATTGGCCTCCGCGTTCACCGGATTTAACCGCTTCAGACTGTTTCCTTTGGGGTTATTTGAAAAGAAAAGTCTATATTAATAAGCCTCGAACCATACAGCAATTAAAAAATAATATACGCGACGAAATCAACAATATAACACCTGAATTTTTGCGAAAGGTTATGGAAAATGTTTTGGAAAGAGCACGAATATGCGAAGCAGAAAATGGCCACCACTTGCGAGACATAATTTTTCATAATTAAATTAAAAATATTCTTCATTAATATACTGTATTTAAAATTAAAAAAATTTAATAATTATGTCTTGAATAAGAAGTTATAATGAACTCAAACCCCTTCGGTCATTTTGGGCTACCCTGCACAACACATTTACGTCGGAAAACCAGTTTTTCTATCTCGTTAAATTTATATACATTTTGAATATACAATTTATCTCACAAAATATGTACATTTTTAAATTAAATTATTTTTAATTAGAAATCCATAGCAATATGTCATAAAGCCATAATTATTCGACAATGAGTCGATGTTCGTGCTAAACATAGATATTAATTTAAAGATTGCGTGTAAGCAGAAGCAAGTATTTCCTTGAATCTCCTTTGGCAAATTCAGTAAGCGCGATAATTATTTTATCTTGTGGTTGTCAAAGCGATTGTAATTATATTCAAGCAAACTTCCGCTCATAATTGAGTTTCCTAACTGCATCCAATTACTTCCACCGTCAACAGGTTCTTTGATTATCGTTCAAAGTACTTATCTCATAATATAAGTAATAATTTAATTAAAATACCAGCAAAAATTAGAACGATTTATACAGGGTGTTACAAAAATTTAGGGCTGGCTATACATAGACGGTTTCTACAACTAAAAATAAGCAAAAAAAGTTTAAATAAATTTGTGTCCTATAATGTTTCGTTACTGAGTTACGGCCACTTGAAGTTTTTCGTATTGCATGTCCGACACGTGTGTATCTCGTCGCAAATTATCGCGCAGACGCGAAGCGTTCGTATTGCATGTTTGAACAAGTCGCCGACAAGTGAGTAACTTATGTTAATCATATTCAGTAGGCAGTCCGTGTTTTTTGCTGTCAGTCGTGAAAGTTGATTAAGTCATTTGTGATTAGTACTGTTTTCTAATTAATAGTATAAAATGGCAGATTATTCTTTCGAAGAGATGTCCGACATTCATTTAATGTATGGTTTGGCACATTGCAACAGAGCAGAAGCAAGAAGACTTTACGCAGAATATTTCCCAAACCGACGTTTACCAAATGAAAAAACTTTCGAAAGACTTCATATTAGATTAAGAGAAACAGGATCATTCAAACCAGTAGTCCGAGATCGCGGCAGACCACTAACCACAAGAAATTTGGAATTGCAAGAACGTTTGTTGGATCGTGTTGAAGAAAATGCAGGTGCTAGTACTCGAAGAATGGCATTGGCAGAAGATGTCGATCATGTGAATATATGGCGTATTTTAAGAACTAATCAGCTTTTTCATTACCACCTGCAAAGAGTACAGGGACTTAGTGAGAATGATTTCCCATCACGAGAAGCTTACTGTGTATGGTTGTTATGGACATGCGCCGCCCATCATCTCTTTCTGTCGTGTGTGCTCTTTAGTGATGAAGCTGGCTTTACAAGAGATGGTATCGTCAATTTTCATCATTTACACCAGTGGCAACAAGAAAACCCTCATGCTATTATTCAGTCCAGACATCAAGCGCAGTTTTCATTTAGTGTGTGGGCCGGAATTATTAACGAATTTGTGATTGGTCCTTTTGTACTTCCACCACGACTTACTGGGCAGAATTATCGTTATTTTTTAGAAAACGACTTACCAGGTTTGCTGGACGATGTTCCACTAAATGTTAGAGGACGCATGTGGTTCATGCACGACGGTGCACCTGCTCCCTTCAGTCACACAGCACGCGAATTTTTAAATCCCGTATATCCTGGAAGATGGATTGGTCGCGGTGGACCTGTAGCATGGCCTGCACGGTCTCCAGATTTAAATCCAATAGATTTTTACGTATGGGGACATTTAAAGTCTATGGCATATTCTACTCCAATTCAAAATATTGAAGATCTTCAACGTAGAGTGGAAGATGGATGCCACCAAATTCGAAATACACCAGAAATTTTTCAGCGCGTGAGGCAGTCCATGATACGACGAGCTGAAGCTTGTGTTGCTTCCCGTGGAGGTCATTTTGAACATTTACTATAAGAAACATAAGAAACTCCCGTTTTCTGTAACCTTTTCTAAAATAAAAAGAAAAAAACCTCAAGTGGCCGTAACTCAGTAACGAACCATTTTAGGACATGAATTTATTTAAACTTTTTTGCTTATTTTTAGTTGTAGAAACCGTCTATGTATAGCCAGCCCTACATTTTTGTAACACCCTGTATAATGAAAAAAGTTATAAAAAAAGGAAATAGTAGACTATACACATACATATAATAAACAAGCTGTTTCTAAATTCTAAATTTTAACTTAGGGTACAATAAGTAACGGAAACAGTTGAATATTTTCTAAACAGAAACTAATATTTAGAACTAATTTCAGAAATTTAGTGAAAATTAAAATACAATATATCTCTTTTGTTTTAAATTTATTATGTACTTAATGAACACAATGAGCATTTAAGACAAAAAATTGCGTTGAGAGTACCCTATTTCACTGAATATGATACAATTTCAATGTTCATGAGTTTATATCACAATGTTGTAGGTATCTGTAGTTTCACACTTCAATCTAATACGCTCTATTAGTCTGACGTCACGACGCCATTTTTGTTGTGGTAGGTAAAGGTCATGAATCCAAACAAATGTTTTCCACACAAGAATGAACTAGTCTTGAACTTTTTATTTTCTATTAACATAAGAACCGTTAGTTTTTAGAGGTGGAAAATATCTTAGTACCAAAATAAACGAATTTCCAAACAATAGGCTATATAATGCTTGTGGAAATCATCTTTACTTTGATAATTTTCCGTTAAATAACCTTAGTGCTGAGGTTAGATTGCTAGGGTTAACAAAGTAAATTATTGTAGTAAATTAAGGATCATTGTAGAATGTTTTTAATTACTGTAGGAAGAACATTAAGTTCAATTATAAGTGAAAGTGTAATAGATAACTTACTATTATGTTAGAAAGTTGATTACATTTGAAAGGAAGATAATTAATAGATAAGATATTTCTGGCAATATAGTTATGTGTTAGGCATCTAATTACAAACATTGCAATCAGGGGTTAATGTTAACATTCCACCATTTCTAACCACAGCCCAGTTTACTCCGGAACAGGTGAAAGAAACTGAGAGCATAGCTCGTGCAAGGATACGTGAAATACGAAGACTTAAGGCATATAGTATTTTAAATTTTATTCCAACTTCATTGTTACCACATTCTGATATGGTATGCCAAACTGTAGCAGTACTGACAAATTTGCAGTATTCTCTTATTAAAGAGGTTGAACAATATTTTCCTGAGCCAGAATAAATTATTTTTTATTTGTTTGTGTTTTCTTATTATTTTAATATTTAACATATAATCTTCTTAGTTGTTATTGGAAACTTTTTAAAACTTCATATACAATTGAACTATAAGTATTTTCTATTTGCATATTCTATTTTGATAAAAGGACTTGGGTGTAAGAAACTAGCACTAAAAAACTCTAAATTGCAGACATCTGCTTTCAAGGCTGACATTTGCTTTCATAACAGACATCTGCTTTCAAAACAGACATCTGCTTTCAATAACTTACATTTGCTTTCAATAACTGACATCTGCTATCAAAACTGACATCTGCTTTCAAACTGACTTCTGCTTTCAAACTTGACATTTACATTCAATATCTGACATCTGGAATCATTAACACTGTTACTTTACATATGCATTTCTAAATAGCTTGAACCAAGGTCTATCGTGGCTTAAGTGGTAAAGCAAAATTTCGTATGATTTGCTTTGTAATTTGTAGACAGCAATGTTTACATCCTCTCTTACTTTGCAATTACATACATACTAATTTGATATTTGGAAATATTTCTTATAAAAAGCCGAAAATTCCCAAGAATTTATCAATTGATATATATATATATATATATATGAACTTCATGTGTATGAGAATTAATAATTATTAAATCTCATTTTACATGCGATTGTCGCTATAATTTGTTGCATTTAATTCTACAATTCGGCAAATCACTTTTGCCCTAGATTGTAGACGCAACAAGCCGCGACATCAACTGTACAAGTTGTCAGTACAAATGAAAAATTTTGTGAAAAACTTATCTGCGCGGAATGTGCATATATCGATATTTCACTGTTTTTTACAGATCATCAGTGCACCTTACCGAAGACAGACATGATATTCACTTCTATACTACGTGTATATATACGAACTGTAATGAACTTCATGTGTATGAGAATTAATAATTATTAAATCTCATTTTACATGCGATTGTCGCTATAATTTGTTGCATTTTATTCTACAATTCGGCAAATCACTTTTGCCCTAGATTGTAGACGCAACAAGCCGCGACATCAACTGTACAAGTTGTCAGTACAAATGAAAAATTTTGTGAAAAACTTATCTGCGCGGAATGTGCATATATCGATATTTCACTGTTTTTTACAGATCATCAGTGCACCTTACCGAAGACAGACATGATATTCACTTCTATACTACGTGTATATATACGAACTGTAATGAACTTCATGTGTATGAGAATTAATAATTATTAAATCTCATTTTACATGCGATTGTCGCTATAATTTGTTGCATTTAATTCTACAATTCGGCAAATCACTTTTGCCCTAGATTGTAGACGCAACAAGCCGCGACATCAACTGTACAAGTTGTCTGTACAAATGAAAAATTTTGTGAAAAACTTATCTGCGCGGAATGTGCATATATCGATATTTCACTGTTTTTTACAGATCATCAGTGCACCTTACCGAAGACAGACATGATATTCACTTCTATACTACGTGTATATATACGAACTGTAATGAACTTCATGTGTATGAGAATTAATAATTATTAAATCTCATTTTACATGCGATTGTCGCTATAATTTGTTGCATTTAATTCTACAATTCGGCAAATCACTTTTGCCCTAGATTGTAGACGCAACAAGCCGCGACATCAACTGTACAAGTTGTCTGTACAAATGAAAAATTTTGTGAAAAACTTATCTGCGCGGAATGTGCATATATCGATATTTCACTGTTTTTTACAGATCATCAGTGCACCTTACCGAAGACAGACATGATATTCACTTCTATACTACGTGTATATATACGAACTGTAATGAACTTCATGTGTATGAGAATTAATAATTATTAAATCTCATTTTACATGCGATTGTCGCTATAATTTGTTGCATTTAATTCTACAATTCGGCAAATCACTTTTGCCCTAGATTGTAGACGCAACAAGCCGCGACATCAACTGTACAAGTTGTCAGTACAAATGAAAAATTTTGTGAAAAACTTATCTACGCGGAATGTGCATATATCGATATTTCACTGTTTTTTACAGATCATCAGTGCACCTTACCGAAGACAGACATGATATTCACTTCTATACTACGTGTATATATACGAACTGTAATGAACTTCATGTGTATGAGAATTAATAATTATTAAATCTCATTTTACATGCGATTGTCGCTATAATTTGTTGCATTTTATTCTACAATTCGGCAAATCACTTTTGCCCTAGATTGTAGACGCAACAAGCCGCGACATCAACTGTACAAGTTGTCAGTACAAATGAAAAATTTTGTGAAAAACTTATCTGCGCGGAATGTGCATATATCGATATTTCACTGTTTTTTACAGATCATCAGTGCACCTTACCGAAGACAGACATGATATTCACTTCTATACTACGTGTATATATACGAACTGTAATGAACTTCATGTGTATGAGAATTAATAATTATTAAATCTCATTTTACATGCGATTGTCGCTATAATTTGTTGCATTTAATTCTACAATTCGGCAAATCACTTTTGCCCTAGATTGTAGACGCAACAAGCCGCGACATCAACTGTACAAGTTGTCTGTACAAATGAAAAATTTTGTGAAAAACTTATCTGCGCGGAATGTGCATATATCGATATTTCACTGTTTTTTACAGATCATCAGTGCACCTTACCGAAGACAGACATGATATTCACTTCTATACTACGTGTATATATACGAACTGTAATGAACTTCATGTGTATGAGAATTAATAATTATTAAATCTCATTTTACATGCGATTGTCGCTATAATTTGTTGCATTTAATTCTACAATTCGGCAAATCACTTTTGCCCTAGATTGTAGACGCAACAAGCCGCGACATCAACTGTACAAGTTGTCTGTACAAATGAAAAATTTTGTGAAAAACTTATCTGCGCGGAATGTGCATATATCGATATTTCACTGTTTTTTACAGATCATCAGTGCACCTTACCGAAGACAGACATGATATTCACTTCTATACTACGTGTATATATACGAACTGTAATGAACTTCATGTGTATGAGAATTAATAATTATTAAATCTCATTTTACATGCGATTGTCGCTATAATTTGTTGCATTTAATTCTACAATTCGGCAAATCACTTTTGCCCTAGATTGTAGACGCAACAAGCCGCGACATCAACTGTACAAGTTGTCTGTACAAATGAAAAATTTTGTGAAAAACTTATCTGCGCGGAATGTGCATATATCGATATTTCACTGTTTTTTACAGATCATCAGTGCACCTTACCGAAGACAGACATGATAGTCACTTCTATACTACGTGTATATATACGAACTGTAATGAACTTCATGTGTATGAGAATTAATAATTATTAAATCTCATTTTACATGCGATTGTCGCTATAATTTGTTGCATTTAATTCTACAATTCGGCAAATCACTTTTGCCCTAGATTGTAGACGCAACAAGCCGCGACATCAACTGTACAAGTTGTCTGTACAAATGAAAAATTTTGTGAAAAACTTATCTGCGCGGAATGTGCATATATCGATATTTCACTGTTTTTTACAGATCATCAGTGCACCTTACCGAAGACAGACATGATATTCACTTCTATACTACGTGTATATATACGAACTGTAATGAACTTCATGTGTATGAGAATTAATAATTATTAAATCTCATTTTACATGCGATTGTCGCTATAATTTGTTGCATTTAATTCTACAATTCGGCAAATCACTTTTGCCCTAGATTGTAGACGCAACAAGCCGCGACATCAACTGTACAAGTTGTCAGTACAAATGAAAAATTTTGTGAAAAACTTATCTGCGCGGAATGTGCATATATCGATATTTCACTGTTTTTTACAGATCATCAGTGCACCTTACCGAAGACAGACATGATATTCACTTCTATACTACGTGTATATATACGAACTGTAATGAACTTCATGTGTATGAGAATTAATAATTATTAAATCTCATTTTACATGCGATTGTCGCTATAATTTGTTGCATTTTATTCTACAATTCGGCAAATCACTTTTGCCCTAGATTGTAGACGCAACAAGCCGCGACATCAACTGTACAAGTTGTCAGTACAAATGAAAAATTTTGTGAAAAACTTATCTGCGCGGAATGTGCATATATCGATATTTCACTGTTTTTTACAGATCATCAGTGCACCTTACCGAAGACAGACATGATATTCACTTCTATACTACGTGTATATATACGAACTGTAATGAACTTCATGTGTATGAGAATTAATAATTATTAAATCTCATTTTACATGCGATTGTCGCTATAATTTGTTGCATTTAATTCTACAATTCGGCAAATCACTTTTGCCCTAGATTGTAGACGCAACAAGCCGCGACATCAACTGTACAAGTTGTCTGTACAAATGAAAAATTTTGTGAAAAACTTATCTGCGCGGAATGTGCATATATCGATATTTCACTGTTTTTTACAGATCATCAGTGCACCTTACCGAAGACAGACATGATATTCACTTCTATACTACGTGTATATATACGAACTGTAATGAACTTCATGTGTATGAGAATTAATAATTATTAAATCTCATTTTACATGCGATTGTCGCTATAATTTGTTGCATTTAATTCTACAATTCGGCAAATCACTTTTGCCCTAGATTGTAGACGCAACAAGCCGCGACATCAACTGTACAAGTTGTCTGTACAAATGAAAAATTTTGTGAAAAACTTATCTGCGCGGAATGTGCATATATCGATATTTCACTGTTTTTTACAGATCATCAGTGCACCTTACCGAAGACAGACATGATATTCACTTCTATACTACGTGTATATATACGAACTGTAATGAACTTCATGTGTATGAGAATTAATAATTATTAAATCTCATTTTACATGCGATTGTCGCTATAATTTGTTGCATTTTATTCTACAATTCGGCAAATCACTTTTGCCCTAGATTGTAGACGCAACAAGCCGCGACATCAACTGTACAAGTTGTCAGTACAAATGAAAAATTTTGTGAAAAACTTATCTGCGCGGAATGTGCATATATCGATATTTCACTGTTTTTTACAGATCATCAGTGCACCTTACCGAAGACAGACATGATATTCACTTCTATACTACGTGTATATATACGAACTGTAATGAACTTCATGTGTATGAGAATTAATAATTATTAAATCTCATTTTACATGCGATTGTCGCTATAATTTGTTGCATTTAATTCTACAATTCGGCAAATCACTTTTGCCCTAGATTGTAGACGCAACAAGCCGCGACATCAACTGTACAAGTTGTCTGTACAAATGAAAAATTTTGTGAAAAACTTATCTGCGCGGAATGTGCATATATCGATATTTCACTGTTTTTTACAGATCATCAGTGCACCTTACCGAAGACAGACATGATATTCACTTCTATACTACGTGTATATATACGAACTGTAATGAACTTCATGTGTATGAGAATTAATAATTATTAAATCTCATTTTACATGCGATTGTCGCTATAATTTGTTGCATTTAATTCTACAATTCGGCAAATCACTTTTGCCCTAGATTGTAGACGCAACAAGCCGCGACATCAACTGTACAAGTTGTCTGTACAAATGAAAAATTTTGTGAAAAACTTATCTGCGCGGAATGTGCATATATCGATATTTCACTGTTTTTTACAGATCATCAGTGCACCTTACCGAAGACAGACATGATATTCACTTCTATACTACGTGTATATATACGAACTGTAATGAACTTCATGTGTATGAGAATTAATAATTATTAAATCTCATTTTACATGCGATTGTCGCTATAATTTGTTGCATTTAATTCTACAATTCGGCAAATCACTTTTGCCCTAGATTGTAGACGCAACAAGCCGCGACATCAACTGTACAAGTTGTCTGTACAAATGAAAAATTTTGTGAAAAACTTATCTGCGCGGAATGTGCATATATCGATATTTCACTGTTTTTTACAGATCATCAGTGCACCTTACCGAAGACAGACATGATATTCACTTCTATACTACGTGTATATATACGAACTGTAATGAACTTCATGTGTATGAGAATTAATAATTATTAAATCTCATTTTACATGCGATTGTCGCTATAATTTGTTGCATTTTATTCTACAATTCGGCAAATCACTTTTGCCCTAGATTGTAGACGCAACAAGCCGCGACATCAACTGTACAAGTTGTCAGTACAAATGAAAAATTTTGTGAAAAACTTATCTGCGCGGATTGTGCATATATCGATATTTCACTGTTTTTTACAGATCATCAGTGTACCTTACCGAAGACAGACATGATATTCACTTCTATACTACGTGTATATATACGAACTGTAATGAACTTCATGTGTATGAGAATTAATAATTATTAAATCTCATTTTACATGCGATTGTCGCTATAATTTGTTGCATTTAATTCTACAATTCGGCAAATCACTTTTGCCCTAGATTGTAGACGCAACAAGCCGCGACATCAACTGTACAAGTTGTCTGTACAAATGAAAAATTTTGTGAAAAACTTATCTGCGCGGAATGTGCATATATCGATATTTCACTGTTTTTTACAGATCATCAGTGCACCTTACCGAAGACAGACATGATATTCACTTCTATACTACGTGTATATATACGAACTGTAATGAACTTCATGTGTATGAGAATTAATAATTATTAAATCTCATTTTACATGCGATTGTCGCTATAATTTGTTGCATTTAATTCTACAATTCGGCAAATCACTTTTGCCCTAGATTGTAGACGCAACAAGCCGCGACATCAACTGTACAAGTTGTCTGTACAAATGAAAAATTTTGTGAAAAACTTATCTGCGCGGAATGTGCATATATCGATATTTCACTGTTTTTTACAGATCATCAGTGCACCATACCGAAGACAGACATGATATTCACTTCTATACTACGTGTATATATACGAACTGTAATGAACTTCATGTGTATGAGAATTAATAATTATTAAATCTCATTTTACATGCGATTGTCGCTATAATTTGTTGCATTTAATTCTACAATTCGGCAAATCACTTTTGCCCTAGATTGTAGACGCAACAAGCCGCGACATCAACTGTACAAGTTGTCTGTACAAATGAAAAATTTTGTGAAAAACTTATCTGCGCGGAATGTGCATATATCGATATTTCACTGTTTTTTACAGATCATCAGTGCACCTTACCGAAGACAGACATGATATTCACTTCTATACTACGTGTATATATACGAACTGTAATGAACTTCATGTGTATGAGAATTAATAATTATTAAATCTCATTTTACATGCGATTGTCGCTATAATTTGTTGCATTTAATTCTACAATTCGGCAAATCACTTTTGCCCTAGATTGTAGACGCAACAAGCCGCGACATCAACTGTACAAGTTGTCTGTACAAATGAAAAATTTTGTGAAAAACTTATCTGCGCGGAATGTGCATATATCGATATTTCACTGTTTTTTACAGATCATCAGTGCACCTTACCGAAGACAGACATGATATTCACTTCTATACTACGTGTATATATACGAACTGTAATGAACTTCATGTGTATGAGAATTAATAATTATTAAATCTCATTTTACATGCGATTGTCGCTATAATTTGTTGCATTTAATTCTACAATTCGGCAAATCACTTTTGCCCTAGATTGTAGACGCAACAAGCCGCGACATCAACTGTACAAGTTGTCTGTACAAATGAAAAATTTTGTGAAAAACTTATCTGCGCGGAATGTGCATATATCGATATTTCACTGTTTTTTACAGATCATCAGTGCACCTTACCGAAGACAGACATGATATTCACTTCTATACTACGTGTATATATACGAACTGTAATGAACTTCATGTGTATGAGAATTAATAATTATTAAATCTCATTTTACATGCGATTGTCGCTATAATTTGTTGCATTTAATTCTACAATTCGGCAAATCACTTTTGCCCTAGATTGTAGACGCAACAAGCCGCGACATCAACTGTACAAGTTGTCTGTACAAATGAAAAATTTTGTGAAAAACTTATCTGCGCGGAATGTGCATATATCGATATTTCACTGTTTTTTACAGATCATCAGTGCACCTTACCGAAGACAGACATGATATTCACTTCTATACTACGTGTATATATACGAACTGTAATGAACTTCATGTGTGTGAGAATTAATAATTATTAAATCTCATTTTACATGCGATTGTCGCTATAATTTGTTGCATTTAATTCTACAATTCGGCAAATCACTTTTGCCCTAGATTGTAGACGCAACAAGCCGCGACATCAACTGTACAAGTTGTCTGTACAAATGAAAAATTTTGTGAAAAACTTATCTGCGCGGAATGTGCATATATCGATATTTCACTGTTTTTTACAGATCATCAGTGCACCTTACCGAAGACAGACATGATATTCACTTCTATACTACGTGTATATATACGAACTGTAATGAACTTCATGTGTATGAGAATTAATAATTATTAAATCTCATTTTACATGCGATTGTCGCTATAATTTGTTGCATTTAATTCTACAATTCGGCAAATCACTTTTGCCCTAGATTGTAGACGCAACAAGCCGCGACATCAACTGTACAAGTTGTCTGTACAAATGAAAAATTTTGTGAAAAACTTATCTGCGCGGAATGTGCATATATCGATATTTCACTGTTTTTTACAGATCATCAGTGCACCTTACCGAAGACAGACATGATATTCACTTCTATACTACGTGTATATATACGAACTGTAATGAACTTCATGTGTATGAGAATTAATAATTATTAAATCTCATTTTACATGCGATTGTCGCTATAATTTGTTGCATTTAATTCTACAATTCGGCAAATCACTTTTGCCCTAGATTGTAGACGCAACAAGCCGCGACATCAACTGTACAAGTTGTCAGTACAAATGAAAAATTTTGTGAAAAACTTATCTGCGCGGAATGTGCATATATCGATATTTCACTGTTTTTTACAGATCATCAGTGCACCTTACCGAAGACAGACATGATATTCACTTCTATACTACGTGTATATATACGAACTGTAATGAACTTCATGTGTATGAGAATTAATAATTATTAAATCTCATTTTACATGCGATTGTCGCTATAATTTGTTGCATTTTATTCTACAATTCGGCAAATCACTTTCGCCCTAGATTGTAGACGCAACAAGCCGCGACATCAACTGTACAAGTTGTCAGTACAAATGAAAAATTTTGTGAAAAACTTATCTGCGCGGAATGTGCATATATCGATATTCCACTGTTTTTTACAGATCATCAGTGCACCTTACCGAAGACAGACATGATATTCACTTCTATACTACGTGTATATATACGAACTGTAATGAACTTCATGTGTATGAGAATTAATAATTATTAAATCTCATTTTACATGCGATTGTCGCTATAATTTGTTGCATTTAATTCTACAATTCGGCAAATCACTTTTGCCCTAGATTGTAGACGCAACAAGCCGCGACATCAACTGTACAAGTTGTCTGTACAAATGAAAAATTTTGTGAAAAACTTATCTGCGCGGAATGTGCATATATCGATATTTCACTGTTTTTTACAGATCATCAGTGCACCTTACCGAAGACAGACATGATATTCACTTCTATACTACGTGTATATATACGAACTGTAATGAACTTCATGTGTATGAGAATTAATAATTATTAAATCTCATTTTACATGCGATTGTCGCTATAATTTGTTGCATTTAATTCTACAATTCGGCAAATCACTTTTGCCCTAGATTGTAGACGCAACAAGCCGCGACATCAACTGTACAAGTTGTCTGTACAAATGAAAAATTTTGTGAAAAACTTATCTGCGCGGAATGTGCATATATCGATATTTCACTGTTTTTTACAGATCATCAGTGCACCTTACCGAAGACAGACATGATATTCACTTCTATACTACGTGTATATATACGAACTGTAATGAACTTCATGTGTATGAGAATTAATAATTATTAAATCTCATTTTACATGCGATTGTCGCTATAATTTGTTGCATTTTATTCTACAATTCGGCAAATCACTTTTGCCCTAGATTGTAGACGCAACAAGCCGCGACATCAACTGTACAAGTTGTCAGTACAAATGAAAAATTTTGTGAAAAACTTATCTGCGCGGAATGTGCATATATCGATATTTCACTGTTTTTTACAGATCATCAGTGCACCTTACCGAAGACAGACATGATATTCACTTCTATACTACGTGTATATATACGAACTGTAATGAACTTCATGTGTATGAGAATTAATAATTATTAAATCTCATTTTACATGCGATTGTCGCTATAATTTGTTGCATTTAATTCTACAATTCGGCAAATCACTTTTGCCCTAGATTGTAGACGCAACAAGCCGCGACATCAACTGTACAAGTTGTCTGTACAAATGAAAAATTTTGTGAAAAACTTATCTGCGCGGAATGTGCATATATCGATATTTCACTGTTTTTTACAGATCATCAGTGCACCTTACCGAAGACAGACATGATATTCACTTCTATACTACGTGTATATATACGAACTGTAATGAACTTCATGTGTATGAGAATTAATAATTATTAAATCTCATTTTACATGCGATTGTCGCTATAATTTGTTGCATTTAATTCTACAATTCGGCAAATCACTTTTGCCCTAGATTGTAGACGCAACAAGCCGCGACATCAACTGTACAAGTTGTCTGTACAAATGAAAAATTTTGTGAAAAACTTATCTGCGCGGAATGTGCATATATCGATATTTCACTGTTTTTTACAGATCATCAGTGCACCTTACCGAAGACAGACATGATATTCACTTCTATACTACGTGTATATATACGAACTGTAATGAACTTCATGTGTATGAGAATTAATAATTATTAAATCTCATTTTACATGCGATTGTCGCTATAATTTGTTGCATTTTATTCTACAATTCGGCAAATCACTTTTGCCCTAGATTGTAGACGCAACAAGCCGCGACATCAACTGTACAAGTTGTCAGTACAAATGAAAAATTTTGTGAAAAACTTATCTGCGCGGAATGTGCATATATCGATATTTCACTGTTTTTTACAGATCATCAGTGCACCTTACCGAAGACAGACATGATATTCACTTCTATACTACGTGTATATATACGAACTGTAATGAACTTCATGTGTATGAGAATTAATAATTATTAAATCTCATTTTACATGCGATTGTCGCTATAATTTGTTGCATTTAATTCTACAATTCGGCAAATCACTTTTGCCCTAGATTGTAGACGCAACAAGCCGCGACATCAACTGTACAAGTTGTCTGTACAAATGAAAAATTTTGTGAAAAACTTATCTGCGCGGAATGTGCATATATCGATATTTCACTGTTTTTTACAGATCATCAGTGCACCTTACCGAAGACAGACATGATATTCACTTCTATACTACGTGTATATATACGAACTGTAATGAACTTCATGTGTATGAGAATTAATAATTATTAAATCTCATTTTACATGCGATTGTCGCTATAATTTGTTGCATTTAATTCTACAATTCGGCAAATCACTTTTGCCCTAGATTGTAGACGCAACAAGCCGCGACATCAACTGTACAAGTTGTCTGTACAAATGAAAAATTTTGTGAAAAACTTATCTGCGCGGAATGTGCATATATCGATATTTCACTGTTTTTTACAGATCATCAGTGCACCTTACCGAAGACAGACATGATATTCACTTCTATACTACGTGTATATATACGAACTGTAATGAACTTCATGTGTATGAGAATTAATAATTATTAAATCTCATTTTACATGCGATTGTCGCTATAATTTGTTGCATTTAATTCTACAATTCGGCAAATCACTTTTGCCCTAGATTGTAGACGCAACAAGCCGCGACATCAACTGTACAAGTTGTCTGTACAAATGAAAAATTTTGTGAAAAACTTATCTGCGCGGAATGTGCATATATCGATATTTCACTGTTTTTTACAGATCATCAGTGCACCTTACCGAAGACAGACATGATATTCACTTCTATACTACGTGTATATATACGAGCTGTAATGAACTTCATGTGTATGAGAATTAATAATTATTAAATCTCATTTTACATGCGATTGTCGCTATAATTTGTTGCATTTAATTCTACAATTCGGCAAATCACTTTTGCCCTAGATTGTAGACGCAACAAGCCGCGACATCAACTGTACAAGTTGTCTGTACAAATGAAAAATTTTGTGAAAAACTTATCTGCGCGGAATGTGCATATATCGATATTTCACTGTTTTTTACAGATCATCAGTGCACCTTACCGAAGACAGACATGATATTCACTTCTATACTACGTGTATATATACGAACTGTAATGAACTTCATGTGTATGAGAATTAATAATTATTAAATCTCATTTTACATGCGATTGTCGCTATAATTTGTTGCATTTAATTCTACAATTCGGCAAATCACTTTTGCCCTAGATTGTAGACGCAACAAGCCGCGACATCAACTGTACAAGTTGTCTGTACAAATGAAAAATTTTGTGAAAAACTTATCTGCGCGGAATGTGCATATATCGATATTTCACTGTTTTTTACAGATCATCAGTGCACCTTACCGAAGACAGACATGATATTCACTTCTATACTACGTGTATATATACGAACTGTAATGAACTTCATGTGTATGAGAATTAATAATTATTAAATCTCATTTTACATGCGATTGTCGCTATAATTTGTTGCATTTAATTCTACAATTCGGCAAATCACTTTTGCCCTAGATTGTAGACGCAACAAGCCGCGACATCAACTGTACAAGTTGTCTGTACAAATGAAAAATTTTGTGAAAAACTTATCTGCGCGGAATGTGCATATATCGATATTTCACTGTTTTTTACAGATCATCAGTGCACCTTACCGAAGACAGACATGATATTCACTTCTATACTACGTGTATATATACGAACTGTAATGAACTTCATGTGTATGAGAATTAATAATTATTAAATCTCATTTTACATGCGATTGTCGCTATAATTTGTTGCATTTAATTCTACAATTCGGCAAATCACTTTTGCCCTAGATTGTAGACGCAACAAGCCGCGACATCAACTGTACAAGTTGTCTGTACAAATGAAAAATTTTGTGAAAAACTTATCTGCGCGGAATGTGCATATATCGATATTTCACTGTTTTTTACAGATCATCAGTGCACCTTACCGAAGACAGACATGATATTCACTTCTATACTACGTGTATATATACGAACTGTAATGAACTTCATGTGTATGAGAATTAATAATTATTAAATCTCATTTTACATGCGATTGTCGCTATAATTTGTTGCATTTAATTCTACAATTCGGCAAATCACTTTTGCCCTAGATTGTAGACGCAACAAGCCGCGACATCAACTGTACAAGTTGTCTGTACAAATGAAAAATTTTGTGAAAAACTTATCTGCGCGGAATGTGCATATATCGATATTTCACTGTTTTTTACAGATCATCAGTGCACCTTACCGAAGACAGACATGATATTCACTTCTATACTACGTGTATATATACGAACTGTAATGAACTTCATGTGTATGAGAATTAATAATTATTAAATCTCATTTTACATGCGATTGTCGCTATAATTTGTTGCATTTAATTCTACAATTCGGCAAATCACTTTTGCCCTAGATTGTAGACGCAACAAGCCGCGACATCAACTGTACAAGTTGTCTGTACAAATGAAAAATTTTGTGAAAAACTTATCTGCGCGGAATGTGCATATATCGATATTTCACTGTTTTTTACAGATCATCAGTGCACCTTACCGAAGACAGACATGATATTCACTTCTATACTACGTGTATATATACGAACTGTAATGAACTTCATGTGTATGAGAATTAATAATTATTAAATCTCATTTTACATGCGATTGTCGCTATAATTTGTTGCATTTAATTGCATTTATAGCGACAATCGCATGTAAAATGAGATTTAATAATTATTAATTCTCATACACATGAAGTTCATTACAGTTCGTATATATACACGTAGTATAGAAGTGAATATCATGTCTGTCTTCGGTAAGGTGCACTGATGATCTGTAAAAAACAGTGAAATATCGATATATGCACATTCCGCGCAGATAAGTTTTTCACAAAATTTTTCATATATATATATATATATACAATGGAGTTAGTCAAAAATGTTTCATATTTAACCAAAAGGTATTTTGCCTTTTTCCATTCTATTTTATAAAAGCTTTACTACTACCTACTAATAATAAAACAAGCACTTTCATATATTTGCTAAGAATATAATACTTTTTACGTATACATAAACATGTGGAATAAATTTATAAATTTATTAATGTAAAATGATTTAATATATATTTATATTAATTCGCCAAGAGTCCTTTTGGATGCACACTATCTCACTTTCAGATGGTGTCCACACAATTAGATAACAAATCTTTTCTTGTTATATCTAATTGCCGTTGGATTTGATGCAAATAATCATGGCTCTGTGCTAATAACAGGTTTTCCATTTCGCATTTTTTAAATATATGATTTATCATTTGTTAATGCCTCTGCCAATTATGTATTTCTATATATATGTAATCGAAAAACCTCTTTACCCTAGGATGTGAGGTGATTAAAATAACATTTCATTTGACAATTACAACTTAAATTTAATCATCACAATATTCAAATTTTGCCCACTCTTTTCTATCTCATGCCATTCTTTTAGCCTCCCTCCAATTCTTGCATTTCTTTTTTAGAATCGCGGCAACTTCATCATTCCACAATTTTCTTGGTTTTCCACGTCTTCTTGTGAAATGTGTATAAACTTCTATATTCTCGTGCACGATGGATAACAAACTTGCGACAGGTTTTTGAATTCAATTTTTCGGCCATAATGTAATGTTTACAATTACATTATATTAATTTTAAGTAAACTTGACCTTAAAAAAAAGAAACGGTGCTACGCTGTTTACATACTACATTTTGTTGGCGTAAGCAGAAATTGTTACATATATTATGCATACGCATCAAACAAATGTTATTCTTTACAATACAAAGAAACATTTTTAACTATTGAAATATATGCATTGTTCAGTCACTTTTACGCACTGTAATTGTCTTTACTTAGATTTCTAAAAAAATACCTGTTTCTTCTCTTGAAGTGGTAGAGAGTGGCTGGGGCCGACCTGTGAGCGGCTTCCGCTTGCTCCTGGCTGAGGATGACTTATTCTTCCGTCGCGCAGTTCCCATCTTGTTTATTGGCTTACCATATTTTCGATGATTCGTTCCACTTTCCACTTAATTTATACACAGTATTAAGTGTCTGGCAGGATCGCCATGTGATATCGGATCCTGGCAGGATCGCCATGTGACGTCTTAAGTGGCTGGCAGGATCGCCATGTGATATCCGACGTGGGCAGGATCGCCATGTGATGTCAGACGTGGGCGGGGTCGCCATGTGATATCAGACGTGGGCAGGATCGCCATGTGATATCGGATCCTGGCAGGATCGCCATGTGATGTCACCTGGTCCCGGAGGTCACATCGTTGCTTATGCACCGAGGGTTTACCAGTAAAATAAAAAATAGGCGGGACAACGAATAAATAACAACATATAATTAAATAAAGATAATAACAACGTTTAACAATAAAATACACTACATTATACTTATGAGGCACTAGTTTAGCAGGGACTCTAACTCACTGTCTCAGACTGTGACTCTGTGTGTGTGTCTGTCGAGACCTCTAAGTGTCTCATTATATACTAGAGTATGTCCCCTTAGCCTAGTTACCTGTTTATAAGATAAACATGATGTGGTGAAAGATCATAACTCACCGAGGCCGTGTTGTCGAGATGTAAATACATACATGACCTGGTTTAGTTACTGCATTCTCTTCCTTTGTACTTTTGTTTCCCATATTGTTTTGACTTGTCGTTTGTCATTCATACGGCACACGTGTCCAAACCATTTGAGTTGGTTTCTCTCTAATACCTTTAGGACTGGTTCGATACCAAGTTCTTCTCTTACTGCTTCGTTTCTTATTTTATGTTTGCGTGTAATTCCTTTAATTGCTCCTAAATATTTCATATCCATCGCCTGTATTCTGCTTTTCATTGCATTATTTAGTATCCAGCTTTCGCTTCCATACGTCAGAATGGGTCTATAGATGGTTTTGTACACTGTAAGTTTCGTTTTCCTACTGATTTCTTTTTTCTGTATCAACGTCTTTCTCAGACTATGATAAACTTTCTTTGTCTTATTGATTCTGTCGTTCACTTCGTATTCCATGTTTCCTTCTCTGTCCAGTGTTATTCCTAGGTATTTATATGTGTTGACTTGTTCTATCTTTTGAGCATTTAGCTCGATATTAATTGTCGTATTTTCTTTGCCCACCACCATTACCTTTGTCTTACTTAGATTTATTTTAAGCTTTCTTCTTGTTAGCTCTTCTTCCCATATTTCCAAATTTTTTTGTAGATCTCTTCGTTTTAGCGCACACCATCATCGTCAAAAGCACAGTTTGACAAGTACACCGACTGTAATTTATAGTGTCAAACATGTACTGGACGTACTCTATTGCTAGCAGCTTTTATAACTTCATCCATAATTAATGTAAATAGTGTTGGACTCATTATGCCACCTTGTCTTAATCCATCATTAATATTAAACATTTGAGATTGCAAGTTATCTTTTCTTATGTAGTTCTTATTATTTTGGTATAGGCTTTGTATACTCTTTCTCAATTTCTGCTTAACATTTCTATCTTGTAGCACCTTCTGTGATACTCGATCAAATTTCTATATATATTTCTATATTTGAAAGGTCATTTTACCTCTATAAGAGTAATTTTAAAGTATGTTACTTTTGCAACCTAACCTCTACACTAAAAAAGTCAATTCTTCTTAAATACAAATAAAAATTATTTATATATACATATTATATAGCCAATTGTTTGTCAATTCGCTCTTTTTGGTGATAAGATACTTACCACCTCTAAAAACTAACGCTTTTATGTTAATAAAAAATAGAAGGTTCAGTACCAGCTAAATCTTATGGAGAAAATATTTGTTTGGATTCACGACCATTGCCTATCCCAACAAAAATGGCGCTGTGACGTAAGCACTAATAGAGCGTATGGTAACTCCAATGACTTTTTGAGTTTCACTCTTCTGATACCTTCGCTGTTATCTAGAAGGTCCAGAGCTAGTGAATTGGAATGTGTTTCGAGTCGTTGCAGATAGCGCCTACAGCATTCCCTGATTGTCCCCTCAATATTCTACTCTGTGTTTAAAATCCTGTTTAAATTTTTTTTGCTGCAATTAATCACCAAAATTTGTCTATTCACTTCTATGTTTTCTCTGTTTTCCCAAACTCGCCGGAAAATTATTATTTTTCTCCATTTGCTTATTAAGTGAATTTCTAAATGAAAATTTATTAAACAAATACTTACAGCTAAAAATATCGGTGGTACCGCCAAATATTGCCGTTTATCTGAAGATAAATAAGGTAATCTCATATTTCGCCAGGTATTTTCACCGCTATCAGACGTCAGGTAATTAGGGGATTATATATACTTCTGTAATTTGGAAATTTCGAGTTCTTTGTACTTCAACGAAACATAATGTGAAATGGACGCTAACAGAAGGTCAACTCCATACTAAAACACTACTAAGGGAGCTGGACCCTAGGTTTTCAACCAACCTGACTCGTAGTAACAAAAAATAAATTAAAATTATTACCGGGTTAATAACTGAACATTGGTCTTTAAGGAAGCATCTATACAGTATGGACTTGGTTAGCGAGCCCTGGTATAGGAAATGAGACAAACATGAAAACTAGCCTTCATGTAATACGCACTTGTGAGGAACTGAAGGAACTCAGACAGAAACACTTCGGAAGAGATCTATTGAATGCTACGAGGATACTTAAAACTAACATTAACAATTAACTAGTGTATCACATTGACAAATTGCCTAGCAACAAAAAAATCCGTAAACAATTGTAAAGCACAGGCACTCTAATTGAATTAATTGAACGTGGAACAGTGTATCTGTATTTTCTAACATGTTTATTGTTCATTTGAAACGAGTTTAAGTACCTAACATTTTCTTTTGTCTGTTTATAGTCCAGGAGGAAGTCCTTTGTCGATAAAAAAATCAAAAGTCTAAACTAAAAGCCAAAATAACAAACAAAACCCGATTTAAAAAAAAATTATAGGTGGGCGGTTTTTTTTTTAACTTGAGTGTATATAATTACATCTGTCTATTTTTCATACGTTGTCTTGAGACTTTTCTGATGACATGTTACATACAACATTGTGTTATACTTAGTAGCAACGTCAAGCATTGGCGTGCTTCTTCACGTACACTGACGAGAACTAGATTGAGTTCGAAACACGTGTGTACTAGCAGTAACCAATGCATAAAGTATACGTTGTGTATAACCTTGCATACATATTAGTGATGTATCGGTTCCTAAAAAATGCCGGGTACTGGGTATCGGGTATTGAGAAAGAAAAATAAAACGTACCCGGCCGCGTAACCGGGTACTCGGACGTTATGTGAAAGTGTGCATCCTACGCCATCTGACGGTAAGGCTGCGTATGTAAAAAAAAAACCGGGAAATCCCCTGAGTTTACACTGGAGCTGCCGCTGTTTTGTATCTCGTAATATACTCTCAGGTCGTATTTAATTTCTGTTGCATATGGGTCTAATTACAATTTTTTAATTTCTTACGTATGTACCCTTTCAATAATGAGTTCAGTTTGGAGTTATTTTAAAGTGTTTTCTGAAGACGAAACGAAAGCAGTGTGCAGTTTATGTAATGTAGTTTTATCCAGAGGTGGCACAAATACAAAATCCTATTGAAACATTTACGTTTAAAACATTCAGATGAGTTTAGTGATTGTGAGATTGTTAATGTTAAGAAAAAGAAATTAGACGATCCGACACCGGGACCTTCGCGCCCCATTCAACAACAGACATTGGTACAGTGTTCAAATAAAATTATCACATGGGACATGAATAATATCAAAGCAAAGAAAATCCATGGTAAAATTGGCGAATTGATAGCTGTGGATAACCAACCCATTGCAATAGTCGAGAATGTTGGATCTATTAATCTTTTGAAAACATTAGAGCCCCGATACCAAATACCTTCACGAAAATATTTCTCAGAATTATTATTCCTACTACATACGATAAATGTTGTTCGAAAATTTGTGATTTAATCGATATTGAAAAATCACAACTGAATTTGATCTCCTTGACATCAGACATATGGACCTGTTCTGAGAATAACGAAAGCTTTATAACCCTCAGTGGACATTGGCGTAATGAAAAATTTGAAAAGAAGTGCGTGGTTCTAAATGCTCGCCATTTTCCTGGAAGCCATACAGGTACTGCCATTAGTGATTCATTAAGCGAAATGCTACAATTCTGGAAATTTGAGAAATGAGGCCTGTTTTATTCATAGCATCCAATTGGTAATTCATGATTGCATATATTCTGAAAAAGCTATTTCCAACATAATTGCAAAGTGTCGCAATATAGTAACCCATTTTAATCACTAGCAAGTAACTAGTACTAAGTTGAAAGAAATACAAACCAAATTATCGCTTCCACAACACAAATTAGTACAAGACGTAGTCACAAGATAGAATTCGACGTAACATATTGCTATAGATTTTTCCCCGCAACATTTAGTGAAAAATATTATTTTTATAGTGTACTATTATCTATAACAGTGTATGATTTTATTGTATGAATATTAATGTGATTTTGAGTTATTTATGAATTGTCGTTTTGACGAGGGATGTAGTTCGCTGTGTGGCCGGCCTATTTCCTTCAGACACGTCTAGATATTGAAGTAAGAGAGTTGTGTATTGGAAGATAAAATTTTTTTATCTTTTATTTCATTCAATTTCGGTTTTTGCTTTGAATTAATAGTGGATTGTGCTTATTGTATTCATTACCGAAATTATACGAGTGTGTACACTTCGTATTTTGAATTAATTACTCTCTTATTTGCACGTGTTCTCCTTTGTTATATGATAAAAAACCTACGTAAGTTTTATTTCACATTTATAATATTATTTCTTTAGTGTATGCATTTATTGTCATATTATTTGTATGTATTTCTATTTTGATATTAATTTAGATATATAAATGATAAAGATATTTTACTGTTTCTAGTAAATTGTTTTTAACGTTAAATTCTAGAACGTTTTATTTTCAAGGTTGATTTTTATACTTGTGGTATCGCGCAGGTCTTAGTAATATCGGTTTGACAGTTATATCTGTTTATATTTGAGTTTGTTGATCTGGGGTGAAGAAGAAAAAATATCTTTGAAATTTATTTAGTTTTTAATATTGATTGGAGTCATCAGAGGACGTTTAAATTTGCTTAGCTGTCACCCCCAGCAAATTAAGTTTACCTCTATGTGTAATTGTTATACACAGGTCTTTATACTTCATAAAGATTCAATTTCTTTTTATTTTTTTTTTAATAAACTATAATTTGGAAACTGTGACTTTCTATTTACCTTTGTGTGAACAATTCACTGGCGTTCATTAATTTTGTAGTAGAGAAGTACCACGTTTTTCCATTGGAAACCCTGAGAGGAAAGCTGCTTCATAAAAGAGAAGTAACCGATTGAGCATTAAAGTTGGACAGTATTGTGGTGAATAGTGGTTCATTCAATTACGAACACACTATTCATAGCAATATGCTCTAGAGAATATTTGAACAAACAAGATGCCATCGCACTATATTCATCTGATCATGATATATCAAACTTGAATGCAGAAAATTTGAAATTAATTGAAAATATAGTTATCTTATTGGAACAATTTTACATTGTTGCAGTTGAAGCCAGTTCAGTTCAGAGGAAGCTCTTATTTCGATGTTAATCCCAAATGTAGTTGCTTTATAGCGCTTTCTCTGTAAAAAAAACTACACGACGAAGGAACAGTAACCATGAAGAAAGAAATGTTAAATTAAAGGCTCGATTTGAAAATGTGGAAAAAAATAAGTTGAATGTAATAGCTATGGTATTAGATCCTCGTTCCAAACTAAAATTTTTAAAACCCGATACACAAGTTATTGCTAAAAATTGGATTATAGAAGAAATGAAAAGTATTTTTCCGATAAGTATTGATAAAAACAATGACAATAAACAAAGAGAACCTGCAGAACATGGAAAAAATAATCATTATAAAAATGAAGATGTGTGGGCTTGCATAGATGAAATTTTATTTGAAAGTAAATCCATTGAAGAAGAATCCTATACTGTGGGAAATTCAACAGATAATATTCAACTTTTAAATTTTCTTAAACATCCTAAATTCCTCGTACCGAAAATCCGTTGGTTTGGTGGGCAAAAAATGTAAATGCATATTTATCAATTGGCTAGACAATACCTAGCAGTGCCTCCTAGCAGCATACCCAGTGAAAGAATGTTCGGTGTGGCGGGTATTATTTACGAAGAGAGAAGAAATAGACTTCTTCCGCGGAACGCAGAGAAATTATTATTTCTGCATTATAATCTCCCATTATTGAGATTTAATTATTAAATTTAGTTTTTTGTTTTGTATTTTTTAATAAAATGTCTAGTTAAAATAAATTTTGTGTAATTTATTTTCATTCACTTATTATCTTATCTTCTTTTCAAATTTCAAATAAAGAACCCATTACCCGGCAATATTTGCTGGATCCGTGTAATTTGCGGGTACTGAAAATTTTGCCGGATACCGGGTACCGGGTAATTTCCGGGTACCCGATACATCACTAATACATATACAGATATGTTTTTTAACATTTTTATATTACTGTACTATTTATATCACTTCTTCATCAAGGATTCGAACGTAGTTAAGAGACATGCGTATGAAAGTTTAGCAAAATTATTTCATTATTTATAATAATTAAATATTGCTAAAATCAGATTATTGTTTTGAACCAAATATCTCTAGAGTGTATTTAGATCATTATTAATTTCCCATAAATACGTTAGTATAATTAAGAATTTACTGGAGTACGGTACAGAAATTGACACAATGTATCGTTATGAGACCCAAGAGATAGTGATATATCAAATTCTCATCTAGCGAGGTTACAAGCATACATAATATACTATCTACTCGACATTTGTAATTGTAACATTACTAAAGCCAATGCCTCCTATCACAGAAATAATTAAACAATAATTAGTTAGAATGTGCAATTTGGGGGTTTGCGTTGGTACGGTGACGGTGTTTGTTATTGCATGGTGATGATGACAACCTTCAATTTATGAAAACAGAAAAACGACCACAGTAACAATACTTGCAATTAAACGCGAAAATTGGATGAGACATTATTTACACGTCCAGGGGTCCGACGGCTTTGTACATTTACGTATATGCTGAACTGTATTTAGTCATTCTTGATTAGTTCATGAAAATGAAATAAAGTTGGCTTGTTTGTTTAGATTGAAGGCTGTTTTGACCAATTAAAATTGCAGAGCATGTACGCCGTATTAATAACGCCCTGACAATATGTCGCGAATATTGTACCCGAAAAAAATTCATAATTTTTCAATTTTGTTTGTGTGGTGCACTTAATTTTCAGATAAGAGTTTGTTAATGTTTTAATTTTGTGCACAATTGTTTAGAATAAGACACTTACACCGGGTGTTAAAAAAAGATTGTCAGATATTTTACCCAATTATAGTACCATGTCTTCAAAATATTTTCTGATTAGAGATGGCAATGCTTTTTGATAACGATTAGTAACAGTGCATACACACACTAATCACATTGACAGTTTCTATGTCACCAATATGTGTACAAAAATTAAAAATTTAACTTTATTAAGAGTAATAAAATAAAATAAAACAATAACTTTGTTATACCACTTTAAAGTTACAGGTCTACATAGATCTTATAAATGACACAAAAATATATGAGGGTGGTTTATGATGTTATTTAAAATTACTACTATATACTTAACTATTATATACAACATTGGAAAAGAGGTGTATATATAAGATCCAACTGGCCGTTAAGAACAATATCTATTGTGTTGTTGCCGCTTTTAAAAATTTGAAGTGACTCTAAAAGATTTAATTTACGACCTTTCTCGGCCAAATGCAATATTTTATGATGACCAAATGTATGCCTTTCTGTAATAAGATGGTTTGCGAATGTTGAATCTGTCTTCTTTAGTTTATATGACCTCATGTGTTCTTTTACCCGTATAATAAAACTTCGACCAGTCTGACCTATATTTACACTTTTACAATCATTACAATATAATTTGTACACTCCTGATTTATTATTGATATATGTTTTAGGTTTTGCGTTAAAAATTAAATTACTTGTTTTTACATATGGTTTGTAAGCTATACTAACATTATTATTATTTTTTGAAATTATATTTCCAATTTTCTCGCTTATTTTACCGAAGTAAGTTAACGAGACAAATTGTTTCCAATTAGCACTATCTTTAGGATATACTAAACTAAGGGCCACTTGTAACTGTTTTTTCTTTAGTATACTGTCAATTACGCTACTTTTATAACTATTGTTTACCGCTATTTGTTTTATAGTATTGATTTCACAAACAAAAGATTCATTAGACAAAGGAATATTTAATGGTCTATGTATCATAGGATTAAAAAATGAATGTTTGTGTGTCTTAAGTGTAGTGAATCTTTGGGAATAATGCAATCAGTGAAAGTAGGTTTACGATATACATATATCAAATTTTAAGCTCTGATCTAATTTGTTTAATTTTAAATCCAGGAAGTTAATACTGTTATTCTCTTCTATTTTATACTGTAAAATTGATATTAGAATGGATTGAATTTATGTAGTTCAGAAATGTTTGTAGTTGTCTATGAGTACCCTTAAAGCAAGCTAGGATGTCGTCTACATACCGATACCAAAATTTAATATGTTTTTTACCTAGTTGTGATGAAAGAATTTTTTCTGTAATATGCTTCATGAAAATTTCAGCTAATAGAGGACTTAGAGGTGAGCCCATTGCCAGACCTTCTGTTTGTTTGTAGAATTTGTTGTTAAATGTAAAGTAACTTTGGTTGGTGACTAACTCCGTTAGAGATATGATTTCGTGTATAACAACCGGGTTTGTATTTTTCTTTACTAATATGTTTTCTATTAACCTTAAGCATTCCTTATGTGGTATTTTTGAAAACATGTTGGAAACATACTATAAAACAAATATCTGTAAACAATAGTTATAAAAGTAGCGTAATTGACAGTATACTAAAGAAAAGACAGTTACAAGTGGCCCTTAGTTTAGTATATCCTAAAGATAGTGCTAATTTGAAACAATTTGTCTCGCTAACTTACTTCGGTAAAATAAGCGAGCAAATTAGAAATATAATTTCAAAAAATAATAGTAATGTTAGTATAGCTTACAAACCATGTGTAAAAACAAGTAATTTAATTTTTAACGCAAAACCTAAAACAGATATCAATAATAAATCAGGATTGTACAAATTATATTGTAATGAATGTAAAAGTGTATATATAGGTCAGACTGGTCGAAGTTTTATTATACGGGTAAAAGAACACATGAGGTCATATAAACTAAAGAAGACAGATTCAACATTCGCAAACCATCTTATTACAGAAAGGCATACATTTGGTCATCATAAAATATTGCATTTGGCCGAGAAAGGTCGTAAATTAAATCTTTTAGAGTCACTTGAAATTTTTAAAAGCGGAAACAGCACAATAGATATTGTCCTTAACGACCAGTTGGATCTTATATATACACCTCTTTTCCAATGTTGTATATAATAGTTAAGTATATAGTAGTAATTTTAAATAACATCATAAACCACCCCCATATATTTTTGTGTCATTTATAACATCTATGTAGGCCTGTAACTTTTGCAGTTTGATAATGACATTGTATGTCGAAACCGCGGTCACTATTACATGTGAATAAAGTGGTATAACTAAGTTATTGTTTTATTTTATTTTATTATTTTCAAAATTAATTACCACAAAGTTACGGCTACCAGTGTTAATTTATTAAGAGTGTTTATTCTATTAGTTAAATTTAAAAGATTAAAGATAAATAGTACTAAAGGTTTTGCTGAAAGTGTTGTCCATTATTTTGAAGACAAAGTCGAACTCTACGCTTCATATTCTCAAAACCTTTACTAGGAGTTTTGAGGTTACGCCAGCACAGGAATCACGAATGGCATTATGAAGTTCTGCAATCGAGGAATGTCTGGTGTTAAAATGATATTCCTTAAATATTGAAAAATAAAATTATCTGAAATTGTCAGATGCAGATACCTTGGAAGAAAAATACCTCTACCTCACTGTAAGTCACATGTCGATCGTGCTCTATCATTTTTCGCGCAGCATCAATGTTTTTTGGTATCACAACAGTTTCTGGTCGACCTTTACGTGGTTCATCACTCACTGAGGCACGACCATGACGAAATTCTGCAAATCAATTGTAAACTATCTTTGATGGTGCTACATTACCAAAAGTTGACCGAAGCGATATAAAGCATTCTTGTGGAGTTAGGCCTTTTTTATAATCGTAAAAAAATCATCCAAAGAAAACCTTCATGAGTAAACTCCATTATTTTACAAACATCCTGTCCTAAAACTGTCAAAACATACTACTGACTCAATTTCTAAGCTATCGCGGATTTCTCATTGACACATGTCAAACTTTAAGAATATAGTGATTACATATTGTCGTGGATTTTTCCATTCAGAGAGAGAAAAAGAGGAAGAATTTAATATTGAACAATATTTGAATAGTTTGGGTGTAAAATGCATTATTGAATTTTATGTATATTTATATTTATTGTGTTTGGATTTATATTTTGACTGGCCCTGTATGTATATTATATTAGATTGATGGGTGCGGCCAGATTTTGTACTATTGAGTTCGATGTAAGAGATTTTCATGATATTTTATTTAGAGATACCAGAACTTGCAAACCAGGTGGTCACAGAGAATAAGAAATTCATTTTTATTCTCCTGTTTTTGAGTAAAGTCGGGTTTTTTTTTGAGTTTGGTGCTTTTATTTTGTGCTTTCAAAGTAATTACGATTTGTACGAGAGTGTGTGATCTCGTTTTTGATATTTTAATTAAATAATGGTATCTCTCACGTAGTTTTTGTGTTAATTGTGCTTAGATCGATGTAAGTAATAAAAACACTTAATTTATATAATTGCTACTATGATAATTTGCTTATGTTTGTAGTTTTAGTGTATAATTTGCATAAATTTTGTTATAAGATATTAGTGTATGAATATTCAAGAAAATTGTCATGTTTTTTTGAATGGTGTTTTTTCTTCAAGATAAGATATTCTAGATCGTTTTAAATTCAGGTTGGTTTTTTGTTTATGGGTTTGATTTTGTCATGTTTTATTGCGCATGACTGTAAGGCTGTCACACGTACTCGATAACTTTGTGGTTGTTGACATTTGATTTATAGGGGTTACAGTTAGAGGTCAAACTTGACTAATTTCTTAATTATTTATTAATTACATGTTTGCTCGAGAGTCACAGGGGGTTTTTCTCTTTGTGCGTGTCATTATCATAAAGAGTCTTTCCTCCTAAGCTACTGTTATTTTGCTTTAGCCCCCTGTACACTCAGAAAAGGGATTTTTTTCTTTTTTTTATTTTTTTATTAAATTTATAAACGAACTAAATGTTACTTTTTTATTAATGCTTATTATTTTACTTTAAATTTTAAACTTGGCCCACATCCGTGAGGATCGACCCTGGAGATATTGAGCTCAAGGAAAACTACGAGACTGAAGTCAGCTGGAAGCATAAGTTACGGTATATAGATTGCAGTGCGAACTCAATTAAAATTCATAATTAAAAGCACATTCCACTGCAATATGTCAAAGGCACCATCTAATGGTCGATTGCAAAATTATAAAATGTGTCCCTCGTATTTATATGCAAGATATGCAAAACAAAAGTAGTCCCAAATGTTTTTTTTACGTAATCCGTATAGATCTGCAAAAATTTTGGTAAACATATCATAAATAAAAAATATGTATTTTCATATAATCCCAGATTTAGTAATAACGTTCCCAATAGATGCGCGAGTAACTAAGAACTAATGAATTACTTATTTACTAACGTCAAATCACATTTTTACACTTAATAGCACATAAAATTTAAGCACTTAGTGAAGTGGCAGCTCTTTAATGAGAGCAAGTGAGCAATTGCACCCCCTGGAATTATGAAACAAAACAAACCAATATATATTTATACCAATGTATTATTTATTTATGTATATTATGTATTCATACTTTCATAGTTATTGACGAGGAACGTGGCACGCTAACAACGTACATACACCAATCGTCGTCACAGATATACTGAGCAAAGCCCAACTGTTGCTCTGTTAAGGCATTAACATTACAGTGATGGTGGGGAGAACTGTATTTTGCCGTACTTCAATGTTGTATAATACATAGCGTTGGAGCAACTGAACCAGACTGCTCTCGGGCGTTATTGCAATAATTCCGTGTCTTTTTTAGAGAACAACGCGTTTTCGCGTTAACGTATAATGAAAAAATCGCAGCAAAAATCTTAAACAGCCGATGCCTCAATTATGTTTAGAAAATAAACAATCTGTTAAAGGTAAAGACGTTATAAGAGAATTCAAAATGAATATTTATTTGAAAAATGACTGGATTTGTGAGTGTGAAATTAAAAATACTTTGTTTTGTTTTCCGTGTCTTTTGTTTGGTGGTGAACCGTCTTGGTCAAAGAATGGAATAAGAGACTTAATTCATCTTAGTGCTAAAATTATTAAACATGAAAATTCCGAAGGGCATTTGAAAAATATATTTAGTCTAAGAATGTTAGGAAAAAATAACATTCAGAATGTTTTAGATTCATCATATAGAAAAGCAATTCAACAACACAATGAAAAGGTAACAAAAAATAGGCATGTGTTAAATTTAATAATAAATTGCATTAGATTTTGTGGCGCGTTTGAACTGGCACTTCGGGGTCATGATAAACAGCAAACGTCGAATCGCTCAGAGTTTTTAAGGGATTATCAAAAACGATACAGAATGAGCTGCTTGATGCAATGTTGAACGTGTATCATGAACAAGTTTCCAGTGAAATTAAAGCAACCGACTTCATATCTGTGATAGCTGATGAAACCACAGATGTGTCCAATCAGTTTCAGTTGGTGGTTGTTTTAAGATATATTGTGAACGCGAGACCGGTCGAAATATTTTGGAAATTTCTTCTGCCTAGTGGACATGATGCTAATTCTTTATCTGCCTCCATCCTTAACGAAATTAGTTTGCTTGTTGATGACCCAGAAAAACTGATTGCACAGAGCTATAATGGGGCAGCAGTCATGAGTGGTGCTATTGCCGGCGTGCAAAGACATGTCCAAGACCAGTATCCAAGGGCTAATTTTGTACATTGTTACGCACATCAGACAAATCTAATTATGTTACATGCTACATCGAGCAGTAGTAATTGCAGAATTTTGTTTGCCAATCTGACGGGATTATGTACATTTTTCTCCGCTTCACCACAACGAGCTGCAAGATTGGAAGAATTCCTTCAGAGAAAAAGCTTACCTCGTTCTTCAAAAATAAGATGGAACTTCAATTCTAGGACAGTGAATACAATATATGAGCACCGAGAAGAAATAATTGAAGCTCTAGAACAAATCGAGGGAGAAGCTAGTTTACAAACTACCATTCATCAAGCTAGTGCCAATTTGCGAATTTTAGAGGAGGAAAATTTTATCTGTTGGTTAACTTTCTTTCATAAAATTATGCCACATGTGGACATATTGTTTAATCATTACAAAATGTCAATACAGATGCATCAAAAATCAAGAATAATTTAGATAATTTTGAACGCGCTATTGGAAAAAATCGAACCGAAATCGCTGACACAGATAATCAGTTGGTTAAACAAAATGACCCAGAACTGACACCTCGACCATCAAAGCGGCGAAGAGTAACTGATGGTAGCCAAAGAAGGAGAGAAACTATTGAAGTGTGCGATATTATTTTGCTAGAAATAAAAACTATATTTCGGTATACAGGGCACTTAATATTAGCAAACTTAATTTCTTTTAAACAGTTCACCTACTTTCAAAAAAAATTTCCGGAAGATTGCCTTAAAGAAGCAGTAAAATTTTATCCATGCCTCAATGAAAGCAGACTATGAACTGAATTAAGCGTTCTATATTCTAGAGAAGAATTTAGGCAAAATATAGAAGTCGGTGCTGTAGGTCTGCTAGGTCTTCTGCTTGATGGATTAAGCGACACCTTTAATGAAGTTGTTTTAAAAATTGTCATTACAATCCCAATGACAACGTCCGAAGCGGAACGCCAGTTTTCACGGTTGAAGAGAATAAAAACTTTCCTGAGTAATGCAATGAAAGAAGAGAGATTAAATGCCCTTACTATGTTATCTTGTGAAAAAGAATGTATAAATGATTTCCCAAAGTTTAATGAAAAAGTGATAGAACTGTTCTGCAAGTCAAAGACACGTAAAATGGACTTCGTTTATCGTCAGATGTAATTAAACTGTGTAGTGTAATATTTACTATTCCCTCAAAACAAACTCTACAATGAACAGTACCTGTCTGGAACAGTACGTCGGTGAAATTTATAAGGATTGGGTAAGCGTTTTCGTATTACACTTTTTAATTTTGAAATTATGCACTCCCTATGTGAACCACACCGAGCCGCCACTGTTAGTGAATGCTAATAAAACATTGAATGCATAAGGAATATAAGTTTGCAGGGTAAATGCACTTCAAGTAGGTACAGAAATCTTTTATAAGCCCAACTTAATGCATTTTGACATGCGACTTTTGCGAGACAAAGTTATTAAATATGCAAAACAGTTTCGTGTTCAAAAAGTTTCTAAATATAACATGGAATAAAACTAGATAAAGTTTCTAACTTTAATAATGTACCTCGTCATTAATAATTAAATTCGTTCTTTTTTCATTTACATATTTTCTCTAACCCTATGTTTTTCTATTTTATATTAAAAAGCGTGAAGTGAGCTTTAATACAGATTCAAGTACACTATATTAAAAAAGAAAACCTTTTAAGACATTATGATTATAATTAAATATTTATTTACGTCGGATAATACTTAACATCTCTAAGTCAACTCAATTTAATGAAAAATGCTTATGTTTAACTCCGAAATACAATCACAACATTAATAAATTAATACAATTTAAAGAATACTACGTAAGGACATAAAACAATTTCAGCGTTCAGAATTTATTAAGTTACTATCCACGGTAATCATAAATTATATAATGCTCATAAAACTCATCAAAATGTGACAACTACAGAGGAATATTGCTAGCGAGGGAAATTATACGGAAGAATTTTAGTAAGAAGATTGCGTGAAGAAATAGCAAAACAATCAATGTTGGTAGAGTTCAGCGTATTTTTCAATTTTTACCCACTGTCGCGAGGCGTAACTTTTTTATAAGCTTTATTTATGTTGTTTGGTGACTGTGGCATTGAAGTTTAGGTATTTTTTGTATAGGGGGGAGTTTCCCAAATTGAACCGATTTCAGAAAAAAAATCGTATGTTGAGAAATGGGTGGTTATTTCAACTAAAATTCACACAATAATAATCTTAATAATCTGTAATATATCTTTTGTATTTAATCACAAAATACAATCGAAAAACATAAAGCGGTTTTTTGAAATAAGAAAAGAAAACTATATGCAATCAGTTCAAATTTTGAAACCGGTTGCCCTAATTGAACCAAGCATTTCCTAAATTGAACCAGTTGCAAATTAATTTACACATTTTTTAATAACTATAATATATACGTAACAGAATAAATTGAAATATATATGGGTGGGTAAAATATAATACAAAGTATAATACAAAAATATTTTTAATAATATAAAATATTATTAAAAGATCTGGTGTGAATAACACAAAGCCAAGTTCAATATTAATATTTTTGTGAATGTATCTGAACATATCCCTCGCCAGAGGCGCAGATACGTATTTCATCGTTCTACAGATTCATCAGTACACCCCTGCTGAAGAAGGATATATTCAGACATATTCACAAAAAGAACTTCGCTATCTCACAGACCGAGCGTAGAAGTTGTAATGGGACAAATTACGCTCATCTTATTTAAAGACATTTCTATCAATCGGTAAAATTTTAAAGAATATTAAAATTTAATTTATTTGAAATAAATTAGTCACATTGTATAAATTTTAATGCTTTTCCCGCCATTAAATATTATTGCGAAACATTTCGCAATAATATCAAATGCGTAGTTCACTCAGTTCCTTTTATGCCAAATCATCATTTTGTATAGTTCAATGTGTATAGTTAGCCATACACAAACTCTATTAGAATAGCCTAGTGTCACATATACGAATCGTCAGAGTCACTGCATTACATCATTCACGCAACCAGAACGATTCAGAATTTTATAAATAAGCTGGGATTCACCGAAAGAAAAGAGGAGTTAGAACGAACCAAGAAAACGAAAGTAGGATACTCGACGCAAGTCAGTCAAACGAGTCAGACGTGCTACCCTTAACGTGATAGTAAAGTAAGGGTAAACCGCAATGTAGTACTTGCTTCTAAGTCACGAAGCGGTCAAACGTGTGGACCCGTAAAATTACAAATAAAGAACGTATTTACCGCATCTTGTGTACTTAAGTACAATAAGTATACGTGGTAGCAAAATTATCACAGGCCTACAAGTGCAGTCATTTTATTTAAAAGTGAATCACCACGCTTAATACATCAGGGCTTTTGTCTGAAATTACAGGCACCCTGAGGCGTGAAGAAATTGTGCAAATACAGTGAACAAGTGCATCACTCCAGAAGCAGCGCATAAGCTATAAAGTGACATGGCCATTAGTGCAGCGATATAAAGGTTAGTCGTTATTAACACTGTTTATTAATCTGATCAGACGATACAGTTCAAATCTATGTCAAATTTACTGAATCTCGCTCCATATGTATGTTAGTATTTAGTAAACATTTCGTAGTAACCATAAGGCAATTTGTATTAATTATATGTAAATTAATAAGTTTTCTCTTTATCAATATATAAGTATATTTTGTAATCATTTTGTTTCTTTTCAAATCACGTAATACAAACCTCATTGGAAAAGCAGATAAATCAAAAGGAATTGATTGAAATAATTAAAGTAAAAAAGAGGGATTCATTTCATTTCACCTAAGTTTCATACACGCTTTGAGAAAGAGAGGCATAAGTCGCATTTCGACTTACCCGTTTTTATTTAGAGTCTTTTCTTACATCTCTCCGCTATTTTAGCTAACCGACAATTATTATAAATTCAATTATACCTTAGAGGGGGTAATCCTCTTGGCGCCCAACAAGCGGTAATTGAATAAGTCAATTACTCAATAATCTAATTAATCTATATCTCAATATTTAGGATAACTGCGGCATTTAAGTATTTTCAGCACCGAAGTTATCAGTTTGTACAGCAACCTCGAATCCCTCGAGACACGGGATATTATTAATATATGCAAGTATTTAAGGTCTGTTACAAAGTACATTCAGCGCAGCGCTGAATGTATATGTATATTTCAAGTTGTTCTGTTACATTACACATGTGGTTATCCCGTAAGGAGGAATGAAGACACAAACAAAATACAGTTTCTAGAGATATGGCAGTGCCGTCTTTGGAAACACTTCGTTAGTTCTGCATTGGTTATGTAGACAGCGCGAGTACTTCGGTCATCTGATAATTTGCAGCGCTGAATCTACTTCTACGCTCGGTCCTAATAATATAGAAATAGCGAAGAGATAGTGAAATCGTTCTTTGTGTGAATATGTCTGAATATATTCTTCTTCAGCAGGGGCGTACTGATGAATCTGTAGAAAAATGAAATACGTATCTGCGCCTCTGGGAAGGGATATCTTCAGTTACGTCACAAAAATATTAATATTGAACTTGTATTTGTGTTCTTCACAGCAGATTTTTAATAATATTTTATATTATTAAAAATACTTTTGTATAATATATACTATACAAGCTGCTCCGTATCGTTATGTTCAAATTTTAAGAGTGTAAAGTAGACTTCATTTCAAGTAACATAAACGCAAAACTTGTATATCCATTTTTATTTGTTTAAAAGTTACAGATCTATGAATGTGATTGTCAAATCATGAAAAAAAATGTAATCCTAAAGTCATTAAAACCTGATTTCATTTAAAAAAGTTCAATTAATAATACTTTCGAAATGTCCACCTCCTTGTTGAATGTAGGCTTATGCCCGTAAGCCAACAGAAGAAGTACTTATCCGAATTTCATACTTGTGTCGTCGGATTTGCTCGGCAGCCAGGTGAATACGATCCAACAACTCTTCTCCTGTGTTCGAAGTTTGCGCGTATACTAAATTTTTCATGTACCCCCATAAATAAAAGTCAAGGAGATTAAGATCGTGTGATCTGGGTGCCCATGCAACAGGACCACCTCGACCAATCCTTCTTGGATAATTGACTTAACCCAATTTCGGACAGCAATTCCGAAATGTAGTGGTGCCCCATCCACGTGAAACCACATGTCTCGTCGAACATTCAGTGGGACATCCTCTAAAAGACCTGGCAGTTCGTCAATAAGAAATTGAAGGTAATTGTCCGCATTTAGCCTCCCAGGAAGAACGACAGGACCAATCAACAACTCATCGATTAGGGCCGCCCAAACGTTAATAGAAAATTCATGTTCAAATTTAGATGGGCGTATAGCTTTGGGATTTTCTGATGTCCACCTGTGCAGGTTTCTCAGATTTGTAACACCACTTTTGATGAACGTAGATTCATCTGTCCAGAGGACTGTTCTGCAGAAATTAAAATGAAGCCGTCACTGTCTTAATATCCAGGTAAAATAAACTAGACGAGCATAGTGCAAACCGTGTCCCCTGCGATAGTGATATGGATATAAGCCCTCACGTTTTAAAATTCACCAAACTCTCGTTCGTGGCACTCCAAGTTGTCTAGCGATGCGACGTACACTGAGAGTTGGATCCCTTGTAACAATAGCTACTGCTTCTTGCTCTAAGTCTGCTGGCAAATTTACTCCTCGATAGAAAAGATAATCACGCAGTCTGCATTCCCGAAATTGTCTGTGTACTTCCAGAAACGTTCTGTAATGAGGAATGCGCCTATCGGGAAACCGATGTTGGTATTCAATAACTGCTTGACGTGCACTGCCGTTACAGTAGCCTTACACAAAATGCATGTCCGCATACTCTTGAGAAGAAAATCGGTAAGGAATTTTTAAGAAAGAAAACGTGTCCACTCACTAATAAGCTGTTGTATGAACTGAAACGTAATGTAATCCTTTATTAAAAAATTCAACGTTAACAGTTATCTGAACTTTTGTTTATTGTATGATATTCATGATTCAGCACTTACGAAATAAGTAAGAACCTTCTTTATCGTAAATCAATTTCCAGTAGTCTTTTTTGTAGATCTCCAAGAAATTACTGTATGCACTACGACACGTGTTTATTTATTTTAGGATAACATTTTATTATGTGACGTTACGTGATACTTGCGTTTTTGTTACTTGAAATGAAGTCTACTTTACACTCCTAAAATTTGAACATAACGATACGGGACACTTGTATAATAATTGTTAAAAAAATTATTATTCTAGTTTATACAGATTTCACATTTGAAATCTTCGTCTTCTAATCCAGCACATTTTTCGTGGGCCCACTGTAAACAACCTGGGAACTGTGTCCATCCTTTGTTGATAACGCCCTCACGTTGCTCAACTCGACAATGAATATTTGGAAGAAGTTGGAATCCATCGAATAATCTGGCCAACAAGAAGCCCAGACCCAAATCCGATCGAACATGTTGGGACATGATTGGAAGGCGATTTCGAGCTCAAATTCCAGCACCAAGAAATATACAAGAGTTAAGCGCGGCAGCAGTCTAAGAATGGGAGAACAGTGACCAAAACGATATTCGACTCCTTATTGAATGAATGTCAAGAAGAAAGGAGTGTAATTCAAGCACAGGGAGGCAATACACGCTATTAATCCCTATCATTTATCATTTACAAAAAAAAAAATTATTTTGTTGATTTAATCACTATTCCATTTTTTACATTATTTTAGTTATGCCGGTTATATATTTTTAATTTTTTTTTAAATTCCTTACGATTTTGGCTTTACCGTTTAAACAAACAAAAAAGAAACAACCAAAATTGAAAACTAAGAAAAAATAACCAAATTAGTACATGGATCGAATTTTGTGCAGGTGAGTGTAGTTTATAAAATAATATATTTTTGTTATTCACTTGTTAATCGGTTTTAATTGGAATTAATACACTGTTAGAGTTGCAGAATTTAAGCTATTTCCTACTGTATTGCATATTATTATTACTAGAGAACGGATGCAATTTCCATAAAACGCAATCGGCAATTGGAATTGTGTATAACGTCGCACAGTACATCCCGGCGTAATTCAATGAAGTATTTGTTTAACTTACGCGGCCACCTGGTCTCGCACGATAACAATTGACAACTCAGCTATTGTATTCGGAGAATATAGTGTTTTTTAAAGTGTTTTCATGAGCGTAGATAGAAGCGGGGTTTTTATAATGTATTTTATTTATTAGTTTATATTTCGTAAGATAAATAAAGTGCTGTGAGTAAGTTTCTTGTTTTCATAGTTTTAACTGTTAATTACATCGTAATTTTTGTGATAGATCCTGTTTAATATCGTTTGATTGAATCTATTTCTACCAATTATTTCGACGTAAGTGTGCATTGAATTTCGTTCAGTTTCAATAACTTACGCACACATTTTTAGTTTTCATTTCTTTAGATCTAGAGCATTGTTTAAGTTACTTTCTCAGACATGATATGGAAGAATGTCGAGAACGGCATTGTAAAACAATGGCGAGTTGGATTGACGGTCATACTGATTGTATGTCCATTGTCAGTGATTCCGAAATTTATTACAAAATCCGTAAAATATCGTCAAAAATTCGTCACTTAGGATCGCAAACAAATCTGAACTCTGTAAAACTTTTATGGCGGCTAATATTCCATTAAATAAACTTAGCAATCCCACTTTAAAAATATTTCTTCAAAAATATACTGGTCGAAATGTTCCTGATGAATCAACTTTACGCAAATATTATGTTTCTAGGTGCTATACGAGAACAGTAGAATGCATTAGAAGCCATCTTTTAAATCAATACATATGGATAAGCGCCGACGAAACGGTGGATATGTTAGGACGCTGTGTGGTAAATGTTGTAGCCGGTGTACTACATCCAACTATTCCTTATAACTCATATGTAATAGCAACAAGTGTTATAAATAGAGTTGATGCGGAAACAGTTGCTGAAACCATTAAGGAGATGATGCAAAAAATGCTTCATTCGGACGCCACGTACAAAGAAAAAATACTTTTATTTGTCAGTGATAGTGCTGCGTATATGTTAAAAACAGGCAGACTATTGAAGAAAACATATCCTAATATGCTGCATATTACTTGTGTAGCACATGCTCTCCACAGAATCTGTGAATATATCAGAGACACTTTTCCGGAAGTTGATAGACTTGTATCAGCTATTAAAAAAGTTTTCAGAAAAGCACCATTGAGAGTAGCTCTTTTCAGGGAAAAGTTTCCATCTCTGTCACTGCCTCCCACTCCAGTAATAACTAGATGGGGAACATTGCTGGAAGCTACTAGTTATTATGCTGAGAATTTCGATAGTCTAAAACATTTCGTAACACTGCCAAAGGAGGATGCTAGAAGTATTGGTGAGTGCAAGGAGCTCACACAAATCCCAAATTTAAAAAATCAGTTGTATTTTCTTCACGAACACTTTGGAAAATTGCAAAAGCTAATCACTTATTTTGAAAATCGAAATCTCAAATTAAATGACGGATTAACCACATTAGATGTGGCTGTTAATAATTTGAAATGTATTCCAAGTGACTTCGGATGTGGCCTTCGGCAAAAGTTTGAAGCAATTCTTAATAGAAATCCAGATTTAATTACATTGCAGCAATTATGTATGGAGACAATTCCACAAAATCTAACGGCTAAATATGAAGAAATAAAAGAATATTTCCAGTATGCACCTATAACCAGTTGCGATGTAGAAAGGACGTTTTCTATTTATAAGGATGTACTTAATTCAAAGAGAACAAAATTGACAGAAGAAAACCTTGAGAAACTATTGCTAGTCAATATTAATAGTCCTTTACTCAACTTGAACGACAAAATGAACAAATAAAAATGTTCCAATTATAGAAATAAAATAAAGAACTTTAAAAATACAACTTTTCAACAAATACATATGTATTTCGTAATTTTATAGATCACCACCCGTTTGTTTTCCAATTATATAAATAAAATTAATTAATAAATATGTATTTCGTAATTTTTGATAGATAGATCACCACCCGTATGTTTTCCAATTACATAAATAAAATTAAAAACTTTATAAATACGACTTTTCAACAAATAAATATGTATTTCGTAATTTTATAGATCACCACCCGTTCGTTTTCCAATTATATAAATAAAATTAAATATTTTAGAAATACAGCCTTTCGCCAGTACTGCACTGGGCTTTGCGTTATGAGGTAAGCGTGTCCGTTCTCTAATTATTACATTCAATGTTTATCAATACGGACATGTACTATTTGACCTTTTTTTAGAAAAATGTACTTATTTTCATGGGCTGTAATTATTACATTTACCATTCTGCTGTCTTAACTGTGGATTTATCTCTGTCCATATACTGCGTAAAATTAATGTACAAAGGGTTGTAATTAGGACTGGGGGGTCTGTTCAGAATTTTGTGCCTTTCTTTTTGGAATATGCAATAGCAAAATTATGCCCGCTATAAATATTGTGCTTCAGCTACAATTCATAAAACAGCATATTAGATATCTTTTGGTGGTGGTGTTTTGCTGACATTACGTGATTATTGCTGGAAGTGCTGGACACTAGTAACATTAAGATTGCAGTGCCTTCAATTGATCTCATTGTTTGCAAAGTTTGCTTGTGCAATATTTCTTCGTTCTTTGTTGTTAATTATATTCCACCAGATACTGGTGTTGGTGTCTTGGAACAGTTTCTTGATATGCTTAAGATACTCTTGTTAGATAAGCCAGTGCTGTTAGTCGGTGATTTCAATTTTCCGACTTTTGTGACAGCTCCGTGCATAATGACGCTAAATGCAATCTTATGTTATCTTTTATGGAATCTCTGGGTTTGACGTAGTACAATGCTATACCCAATGCGAATAATATAATATTAGACTTAGTCCTATCTAATATGAATTATGAGCTGAATGTATTACATGATTCAGTGCCACTAGTTCCAGTTGATTTACATAATCCTGCGCTCACAGTTGATTTATTGTTGCATTCTCTATCTGCTCCAATTAGCTTCCCAATAAATAACAACAGGCATTGCAATTTGAGGAGGGCAAATTTTCAAAAGTTTTATTATGAATTACTCTCTGTTGATTGGTCCTTCCTTGATGCCGTTTTGGATGTTGCTACGCCGTTGATATCTTCTACTGTGTAATATACTCCGTGATGGATTCTTGTGTTCCTAATACCAGCCACAATAGTCAGAAACAACGTTTTCCTCCGTGGTTTACACCATCTATGACAGAATTATTGAAAGATTTATTATCATCGAAGATGGAAGCGGACTGGGGATGATATCTTCAATCGTGAATTTCAGCATGTGCAAAGAATTCTTAAGGATAATACAGCTACTGCCTATCAAAATATTATATTGACTGTATTCAGCATTCCCTTCTGAATAACCCCAAATCTTTTTGGAGCTTTGTAAGATCTAAACGTGTTAGCTGCAGAATTCCTGGTAAACTCCATAACGGCGATTCTGAATTCGACGGCCCTCAGCGGATTGTTGATACTTTTGCATCAGATTTCTCTGATGTATTCTTGCCAGGTGTTAGCAGTGGTGACATTCAATACCTGCATACATTGAATATTCGGAGTGTTGTATATGATGATGTACTGAATCAACTAAAAAAAATCAAAGAATACTTTCACCTCCGGGCATGATAGCATTTCCAGCTTCCTTCGTGATTGTGCATCAATATTTGCTAAGCCTCTTTGCAGGATATTTAATTTATCGCTGCAAACATCTGACTTCTCTATTGCCTGGAAAGTCGCCAGTATATGTCCTGTACACAAAAAAAAAGAGATAACTCTGATGTTAATAATTACAGGTCCATATCAGTCCTACCCAACTTTGCAAAGGTGTATGAGGCTATACCATATGGCCACATTTACTCTAACATCAAATCATTCCTGTCGCCAAATCAACATGGTTTAATGTCTAAAAGATCTACCACTTCAAACCTCGCTATTTTATCTCAGGCTACATGTGAAACTCTTGACAGGGAAGACAGATGGACGTCATTTATACTGACTTTTCTCGTGCCTTCGATACCATTGACCATGCTGCTCTCCTGAGTAAAATGAGTTTGTTCGGCTTCAGCAACTCACTAATAATGCTTTTTACTTTTTACTTTACTGATAGAAGGAATTTTGTATACTATAATGGATACAAATCTAGAACGTACCTTTCTACTTCCGGAATGCCCCAGGGTTCCAATCTTGTACCCTTATTATTTAATATATTTGTTAATGATTTAATAAGCTCTATTAATTGTCGTGTTTTGGCTAATACGAACGATTTAAAAAAATTTCATCGAGTTGATGGTGCTCAGGATGCCCTTCTTCAAGAGAGCCTGGATCGTGTCACAAATTCGTGCTCTTCAAACAAATTAAATTTAAACATCGACAAATGCTGTTTCATATCTTTCACCTGAAAACCCAATAGATATCTTTCCAATTATTCTATTAACAATATCGCAATCAACCGAAAAACACATGTCAATGATCTTAAGCGATATTTTTGATGAAAAGCTGACCTTCGCTGATCATGTTTCCCAAGTCACTACGTCAGCATATCGATCATTGGGTTTTATTATTCGTACTTGTAAGGACTTCGACAACATAGCTTCACTCAAGTCACTTTTTTAGACACTAGTTGTTAGCAAGTTAGTATATGCTGTTGTCGTGTGGTATCCAATATATGACTGCTATATTAATGAAGTTGAATCCATACAGCGCAAGTTTCTGAAGTATTCAAGTTATAAAGTTGATGGAGCGTACCCTCCTCGTAGCTTGGACTGCAGGTTATTCTTGGATCGGCATGGAGTTGAATCGTTGGAAGCAAGACGACACCTAATTAGTTCAAATTTTATCAAAAACGTAATTCTTTATAAGATCGACTCAGCTGATTTACTTGCAGAAGTGAATTTTCGAGTACCTCGTCCAAACTCAAGAGTGAACGAAGCGTTTCTATTTCCAACGGCTAGAGGGCTCCCATGGTGCATTCTGCCATAAACTTCAACAGTTTAAATAATTTTTCTGCAGACATGTTTCGTTTATTTGTTTCTTCGTTTAATGTTTTTTTTCTTTTCTTCCACTCTTCTTTTATATTTAGGTAGTTTGATTATATTATTGAATTATACTTTGTTTTTAAGTCTTTTTCACATATGTATTATATTCATTATTTGTTTATACCGCCTAATTCTGAGCAAACGCAACGGTGCGAATGTATGAATGTTTCTCCCGCTTCGAATACAAATCCCCTGAACGCGTTTAGCCAATCACAAAACAGTCTGTCGCGCAACGATTTGACAATTAATGTCACAAATTAGTGTCACCACTGTCACCCTATACGGAGTCTCTTAAGCGTTTGAATAGTGATAATGCCGCGTTGTACACTAGAAGAGAAAGCCGAAATGATGAAATGGTACCACGCTGATAATTCTTATCAAAGAATATGTGACTTATTTGCCGGAGTTCCTAATGATATGTTCATTTTAGTATGCGCTGCAATAGAACTAAATTCAAATTTGATACATAGCGATATTTCCAACGATTTAGGCATATGCTGCTCTTCCGTTAACCGCATACTAAAATTAAATGGTTTTCGTAATTATAAATATTCTATCATCAATTATTTTACGGTGATGAGTTTAAACGGATGAATTTCCGTTATTATATAATTAATTTCTCATTATGAACAATTTGTTTGATTATCTGTAAGAGTAAATTTTTCTTTACATTACTAGAATTTAATTTAGTTTTTATTTATTTCTGAAGTTTATTTAGTTTACTGTGAATATTTTTTGTTACCTTTATTATTAAAATTTAATTTATTAAATCTCTTGATGCCTTATTTGCAATTTTCTTAACCGCTTATTAATAATTTTATTACGCTTTGTGTGACCATCGTCAGTATAACGTATTGCAATTTATTTATTATAAAATCATTACAATAACACAGGACTAAACAATTTATAGTCCTTTAATAGTAATTTGGTAATCAGATAATTTTTCTTACGCGGCTCCATAATATGTAAGTATGTATGACATATGACATCGATGTTGACACGCCTACAGCATTCAGGGGAATTCTATTTGCAGCGGGAGAAATATTCAAACATTCGCATCGTTGCGTTTGCTCAGAATTAGGCGGTATTGTCTATATTGGTGTGACCTGTTGGACAATTAACAAATATTATTATTATAAAAGTAAATTTTTTCTGAATTTTAAGTAAGAAAATGTATATATAAAAATGCTTTCACATTACGCATGGGGTCTCCATTGTCCCCATGGTATTATAAGAGTTAAGCTTGCCATACCCGCTTATGATTAACAAATAAACGTTACCGTGTTATTAATTACTCTCAAGTAGTATGTATGTAGTTGACGGCAGGAGTTAATATTATAATTATAACATCGTCAATTAAACATAAAATTTAATTAACCATAAAACAAACAGCTGACAGTATATCTACGCCGGTGTCGTTAAATAAACAACCGGAATAATTATCGTAACATCCATATTACAGTGGTACCTGCATACGTATGTACATCAGATTACTAGAGCATTTCCCTGAAAACGCCTAATTAGCCAAATAAACGCAAACAATGAAATTAGATTTGTCTCGTTCGCCAAAGTGGTCGATTCCGTTTGATGTCTTCTTTTGACCCAATATTATCGATAATTGGCATACATATGTATTTGCGTATTCGAAAAATAAGTCGACATAACAGAGGTATTGATTTAACTTTGAAAATACAAATCCGGTAAAATGTGTTGTGAAAAAATATCAAAGAAGAAGAGTCACAACTGTTTCTCTTTGTGATTGTGTGTTTAAGTCTTATTTCAAATTCTTAGTTTAAGTCCTTGTTCATTATTTGTTTTTTGCTACCATTGTTCTTCGTATTTAGTAAAATTATTCAATGCGATCATAAATAAAGGTGTCTCAACGGGAGGTTTGTTTTTGAAGTTGCAATTAAACACATTAGATTGTTGAAAATTGTCAATGTTTTTAATTCATGATAAAATACAGACATGGACATTACATGTGGAACACAATATCTGACAAGTGGCCGCCGCGACTACGTTGACAGATGTCCATTCTGTTCACGAAATTTTGTATGACTCTTGCACACAATTGCGGCACCATCTAAGCAATCGCGTTTCGAATCGCGTCTTTCAGCTCTTGAAGTGTTTGAGGAATGTTAGCATAAACCTTTCCATTCAAAAATCCCCAAAGAAAAAAGACCATCGGCGCGATATCGCACGATCTTGGTGGCCAATTTTGATCGCCATGACGAGAAATTACACGGCCTGGAAACCTTGTGCGCAATAACTCAATTGTTTGGTTCGCTGTGTGGCTGGTGGCACCATCTTGCTGAAACCAGAAGTTATCCACATCCATACCATCCAACTCAGTCCACAAATAATGGGCTATCATGTCACGATAACGATCACCAGTGACGGTTACCGCGACACCAGCAGCGTTTTCAAAAAAAAATTGTCCCATTACACCGCCGGCCCAAAATCCGCACCAAACAGTGACTCGTGGTGGGTGCATAGGTTGTTCTTCAATCACACGAGGATTCTCAGCGCCCCAAATTCTGCAATTTTGTTTGTTAACGCAACCATTAAGTTGAAAATGCGCTTCATCACTGAAGATGATTTGTGTCGCAAAATCGGGATTATCCTGTTGCATCGGTAACACCCAATTGCAGAACTCACGTCGCTGTCCATGGTCGGCTGGTTTCAATGTCTGCGTCAATTGGATCTTGTATGCGTGTAAGTGCGAATCCTTGGTCAAAATACGCTGCACAGTACTTCTGGAAAGGTCTAATTGCTGTGCACGACGACGAATCGAGGTGCGCGCATCATCGGCCACACTTTCTTCCACTGCGGCTACGTTTTCAGCCGAACGACCGCTGCGAGGACGTAGAGGTGTTTTTACGTCTGCCACAGAACCAGTGCGTTCAAACTTTTCAATTAATTTCGTAATCGCGGTCTTACTTGGGCGATTATGAATACCAAAATGATCACGTAAATTGCGAAATGTACCCACGATAGATTCTCCATTTTGGTAATAGGTTTTCACAATAAGTACAAGTTTCTCGTTTGTATAGCGCTGAATTCTTGAAATGTCAAGACTTCACAATGCTAACTGTCAAATCTCACCGCTGTAGTACCAACTTAACCATATTCCGAATTTCAAAAACAAACCTCCCGTTGAGACACCCATTAATTGAGGATAGCTTAAATTTACCGCCATAGTTTAGTGTTGTTTTAAATTAAATTAAATGTTTTAAATTTATACATTTAAATTATGCTTATTTATATTGTATCCTAGGAAAATACCTTTCACGGCTGAACAAGATGCATTTATATTAAAAGCGCAATACCGTAGTGGTGTTCGAAGAGAGAATGGAGAATTTTCGTACTCCTCACAATCCTGTATAGAGCAGTTCAGGGAAGAATATCCTGATTATGTTTTTTCTGACAAGATTTTTGCACAACATCGGGATAGAATTATAGATCGCTTTGAAAACAAAAATTGTATTTGTAAAGGCAAGACAAGTGGACGGCCATCAGTTCTAACAGAGGAAGTGGTTGATGATGTTAGACAACGTATTGAGATGAGCTCCACGAAATCAATTCGAAAGCTATCTGCTCAAACTGGTATGTAGATTTAATTAATCTTTATAATTTTGCTACAGATTTTATTTTAGGTTTGTCATATGGTTCTGCCAGAAAAACATTACTTAAAGATTTACATATTGCTATGGATTTTTAATTAAAAATAATTTAATTTAAAAATGTACAATTATTTTGGATAGAGTTGTATATTCAAAATGTATTTAAATTTAACTAGAGTGCAAAACTTGTTTTCCGAGGTTGACAGAGGCCGAAGTAAATTAAGGGAGATGAAATATATAGTTTGAACAAGAAGGTTGTTTTGTGAAATATATTTAAATATATTTTAATTAATTCGGGTTGTTTGATTGAAAGTGATTTTGTTATATTAGTATTAAAGTCCCGATATTTATAGAAATAATTTCTCGTTGTTTTATTGATGTTTAAATTGATTATGCACCTTCTTTGTTCGAAAGAGTCTCCACATATTTTTTCTTGTAAGTAGAATTAAAATTATATGACGTCGTCATAGTATATAAAATTACTATAAGTATATTTCTATTGTATTCAAGCTTGTAGTTAAGAGAATTTATTATTAGAATATAAATATTACAGTTGAATATTAAAATTCTATGTTAATATTATAATTGAAAAGTTTGTTCGAGAGGAATAAGGGTTTTTTGTGCGTGTCTTTTGCACATGCGTAAGCTTTGTTCGTGTTTCAGTATCTGATTATACAGCGTGGTTCTCTGGGGAGAAATTAATATTAAACTTGATTATTTTTAGATAAGTTTTTATCGGTGTCATTTAGAGGATGTTTTCCATTCATTTAGCTGTCAATTTTCAATGAATGTTTTTACCTCAAGTATTTTTGTATAATACAGCATCTCTATACTTTGTAAAGATATATTTTTTATTTTTTATTAAATATTCATTTTAATTTTTATCTTCCGTTTGTTTCATTTGACACTCCATTATTGCTAATTAATTAATAATATAAGTATATAAATTTTTGTGAACATTTCACTGGCGCTCAACTTACTTTTAGAACACGCTTTTCCTAAGTGGAACCCGAGAAGTTAGAAGTCTCATATTTGAAAATTCACCGGCTGAGAAACCTAGTTGGGAAAACTAGTTGTGGATGGTGGCGTGCTAAATTTTCAAACCACTGTTCGTAGCAATATGCATCCATATAAAGTTACCGTTATACAACAACTGCTAGAGGTCGATTACAAACGCAGAGTTCAGTACGTCACTGGTTTAATGACAATCTCAACGATGACATTTCAAACATTACATTTATGTCAGATGAAGCCTGGTTTCATTTATCACGGTATATTCATAGTCAAAACTACAGATCGTGGGCAACGGAAAATCCACATAATTTCGTTGAAACAAGTTTACAAAATTGGAGTATTGGTAGCAATGTCATGGCGTCGTATAATTGGTCCAATATTTTTTATAAATACCCTCACTGCGGAGAGATATCATACACAAATACTTGACATCTTCATAAATGAGTTACATGATGATGAGCAACAAGGGGGCTATTTCCAACAAGATGGGGTACCACCGCATGTAGCCCATGATACTATAGCTTACCTCGAACAATTTTTTTGTCAACCGACTAATTAGTCGGGATCGTTGGCCATCACGCTCCCCAGACTTAACTCAATTAGATTTCCACTTATTCGGTTATCTAAAATCTAAAGTGATTAAAAATCGGCACCATAATTTAGAAGAATTACAAGTAGCCATTGAAGAAGAAATTAATAATATAGACCAAGAAACACTTCAACGGATATTTGCAAATATGCAGAGACGAGTAAATTTATGTTTAGATGCTAACGGCAGACATTTTTAATATTTGCTATAAAATATATTTAAGAATCTGTGTTATCTGTTTTGATTGTTAAACACTGTTATGTGAAAATTGTTTTATACTTATGTAGTTGCTTATTATATGTAAGTGTTTCAATTAAACAAACTAAGACTTTGTGTTCTTTTAAGTTGATTGTTGGCGTAAGTTAATTCTACTCCACTCCAAAGTACAATTTTTATTAAACTATTAATAGTACCGTTAACAGTCCCACTAGAGAAATATCATAATAGTAAACCCTCAGTACAACCAACTTTAGGAAAAATTTGTATGGCGGCAAATTCAAATTATCCTCAGTCATTTATGATCGTACTGTATAACTTTGAACGGCTCTAATGCTTTTATTGCACCACCTTATGTGATAATAATTATTATACCTGGTCTCCTTATTGAACGGGTACGGTTTACCTATTTGCAACGTATGCATCTAGGGGCCGTATTGACTATAAATTAGGGCCCTATAATATAATAATAAAACGCTGTTAATTTCAAGTATATAATAAAAAATATCTGTACATTGGGTTTATATACAAAGAAAAAATTACAAATCGTGTGGCAACATGTGTAGTGCATACATATAGATATACCGATAGGACCAGATCGGAGTGGGCCATAACAAGCAATAAGTGGCAACAGCGAATCTCCTCTACGCGCAGTGGCTTAAATTGCCGCACATTGCAGTTATGAATTTAGTAAGACTTAAACCGCGCAAGGATATAGTCGTTTGCATATTCGTTCTGTATACGCTCATATACGTTCTGTATTTGCCCATTTGCTTCAGACATAACAAGGTCCAATTTATTATTATTATTGTATTTTTAGCTGCTACGGAAAAGTAATTTTAAGTAATAAAAAAACAATAACGTTTTCTAAAAGTTAAAAGTAAAAAGATCAATAATTCTGCAAAATAAATTTAAATTTTAAGAAAGTCACTCAATATAGGATATTTCGTCTGCAATTTGCCGTGTACAACATTTCCTAATGTGCAAAATAAAGAAGTAAGGATTGGTTTTGCGTTGAAATTTATGTCGCATAATTTTAGTTTTTGGGAAAATGTAATTTTTTCATATGAAAAGTTTTTCAGTCATCTCATAACCACCTAATTCACGATATGACGAAAAATATACGATATTAAGACGATGAGCAGCAGTAATTTTACGCCAGTAAATGTCGAAGAATTATCTAACAAGATCGAGGATATTTGGAATGATCTGTCACTAGAATTTATACATAATGTTATAACATCGATTTCTAGACGTTTACAAGATGTACCTGACAGAAATGGTGTTAAAATAAAGTATTAAAAATTAAATATATAATTGTTTCAGCCTTTACTTGATGAAATTCCATTATAACTATTATCAGGATAAAATAAAACAAATTTTAATGAAAAACAATAAAGATTTAACAAACAACAATAAAAAGTCAGGAGTCTATGAGTTAACCTGCGGTAGTTGCCCTATGACGTATATCGGACAGACAGGTAGATCGTTTGAAATACGCATCGAAGAACATTTTTCTTCATTTAGAAATAATAAAAGTTACTCTTAATTTATTAGAGTCACTTGAAATCAATAAATTAAAGAAAACCGACAAGATATTAAATGATCAATTAGAAACAAATAATTCACCCTTACTTAATTTATTTATTTGATACTCAGACAGTCACATATTGTATTTTTCCATAGAATTTCTTTACCTCCCTGTAATATAATGTAAACCCCTAGATTTTATTACTTAAGAACAGCATTGTATAAACCGAAGTGAAAGTTTGTGAATAGACATTTTCGTAATAAAAAGTACCCATTCCTTCAAATATTTAAAATAAAACATGTGTTTGTTACCGTATACTTGTGTTAAAAAATTTGTAAATAAGTTAGTTATATGTCTGATGAAGCTCAGGTTGGAGCGAAACGATCGTTGCAGTGTCAATTAAAAAGTAAAATTCATTAAAATTTGTTTTATTTTATCCTGATAATAGTTATAATGGAATTCCATCAAGTAAAGGCTGAAACAATTATATATAATCAACTTATATTTTACAATTGCGTGAAATTCTATTTAAATCACATTGATTATTATTGTAAATGGTTACTGCCAACTGTTTTCATATAAACTAACTGATCGCTACGAAGTGGCTAATGTCTATCTGAAAACTTTCCCAGGTAAATACAATATATTTACGTTAAAATATGTGTCCGGACCGATATATTTCGCAGAAAGGTTATTGTTATCTTCTAGTACGTACTATTGTCTGTATTTACAATACCGATTAATCACTGGCAGAGAACAGCTACAAAATAACAACCTCACTATTCTTTTTCAAGCTATAATCTTGTAGTAGCTATCTTTAGTCGAGTACGTGTATATAAATATTATATACATATACACATCGACCTGCTTCCTATTGTTCGGTAAAAATTCTATTGTTGAACCTTTACAAATATTCCAACAATATTCGCGCAGGTGTAAAGAGCATTGTTTTAAAAATAATCGATGTTAAGAGAACATGTTTCAAATATATGTTTCCAGACCGTAATAAATAACCTTCGAAACTCTTTATACACACGAAATGGATATTTTCGTGTTTATTCAATGTGAGTTTAATTAAAAATAAAGAAAACAAATAAGTTCACATACATTTACCTAATACACGGTATAATCAAATCCGTGTATAGAAGTGAATGAACACTAAACGTGTACCCAATTTAAAAAATATGTAATTATTGGAACTTGATATCGAGGAAAATTTTATCTGTAACGAACATACACAAAAGGATCTGTGAAATTGCTAAATCCACCTTTGTATCCAACATAGTACATGTTTGTACTAATCAGATCAAAGGTCGAGCAAAAGTAATGCTTGATTTTTTTTCAATATCAACGGATTTTACGTATACAACTGGAATTAATCAGGCCGTGATGAAAATTAATCCTTTCTTTTGTAAACGTAAATCTGTTTTGTTATTTTTAAATCGCATTGGTTCAATAAATTTTCTGCGCAGCTTTATATACCGACAGGAAAACCCGAGAAAATATCAGGATGAGCACGTTAGTGCGTTACCCTAATGTATAGCAAACGCCAATTAAGTTGGCGCGAGGAGGGGTAAGTTCGCGCAGGATTAGAAGTAGTGGGGAGATTTGTATTTGGTTTTACATCAAATGTCAGATAATTCTAACCTCTAAGCGTGTATCACTTTATGATCCCCTAGCAAAGACATTATGTTCCGTCAAACGTCAATGACAAATGTATTCTGACAATTACTTGCGTAGTGGGGGTGTACGTTTTTAAAAACGGCTTCTGCGCACCCCCTACTCGCGCCAATTTAATTGGCGTTTGCTATACTTAGATAAAGAAAAGTTTCTAAACATCCTGGTTCGAATAAAGCTTTTTTGATGTTTTTTTTAAATAATCCTCACAAGTACACTAGGACTGAGATCTGCCATCGTTCGTCACGAAAATTCACTGGTGCTTAGCTAGGGCACTTTCCATGGTATAAGTCATTGATTCCAAAAGTGGTCCAGGTGGCCCCCAGGAGTCCACGGGAGACTCGGCGGGGGTCTACGTTGGCGTGACAAAAAAATGGGGGTTCACAATTCGTAAGCGGGGGTCCACGAAAATTTATCTGGTTTCGATAGTGAAGAACTAAAATGTTGGCTTGAGTTCACCTATCAATGTAGGCAGATAATATTTTAAGAAGCTCAGCGACTGTTACTTGTAAAAACTTGCATATTCCATATTCAGTACAAAGTGTCGAGAGCAAAGCGCTGCCGCTGCCGCCGTCCGCAATGCTTGTTCAGACGTGCAAAAGGGACGAAGTACGACTTGTGGTGTGTGTGCTTGCAATCTTGCATGAACTTGTTTGATTCTTTACCAATATAAATACGAATGCCACGGATAAACGTTACTCATTTGTTTCCATCATTTCGAAAAGAAAAGTAAAGTAAAGTGAATCGATGTTAGTGTTTGCCACTGTCGGAAAAGTAAGTACTTACCTGCCTATTTGTTATACATACTTTTATTTTATTTATTATTTATCTATTTATTTTACTATTTATTGTACACGTAAGTAAACAAAAAATCGACAAATTACAAAAAAATACGTAGGTACAAAAGGTGAGGCTTATTCTTAAAAGAAATCTCTTCCAACCCACCTGCGATAGGAGATATATTTATGTTGTAATAAGTATATTTGTAATGTTTGCGTGTAGTAGGTACGTATTAAAAACTAAATACTGAACAGAGCCATTATTATATACTTCCATAAAAGAACAGAAAGCCGAGAAAGGTTGAACTTCTTGTCCCTGCTTTATTAGTAATTTTTTTATTACCCGACTGTGTGGTGGTTCACTAATAATTAAATATATTTTCATAAATTGTACGTGTCTTTATATACTACATACTCGTAACGTTCATCAAAGTAATAAATAAATAATTAAAATCGCGAAGTTTTGATATCAAAATATTATTTACAAGTATTTTCTATCGAATTTGCAGAAATATATCAAAATATAATTAATGAAAAAATGTTTTACATTACATTAAAATCGGTTCAGCCGTTTTCATAAAACTCAATTATTGATCTTAGCGATTTATTGCTTTTAATAATTAGAATCAGTTTGCCGCCGGTACTTTGTTTATTTCATTGCAATAATCATTAATCCTGTTAAAATAGCTATATCCTGTTAAGTATGACCGCCTTAAGATTACTACAACAAAGTTCTTTTTTTATTTACAGGTAGGTAACTGATACGAAACATGGCTGAATCTAAGAAGAAATGTCGACAGTACAGTGTTGATTATTTAAAATTTGGTTTTCTTCCATCAAAGGCAGACAAGCGATTGCCCATATGCCTTTTATGCAACAAAGTTTTGAGCAACGACTCTATGAAACCATCGAAGCTCGAAGATCATCTAAGAAGGTGTCATCCTGATAAAATAGGTAAAGATTTGAAATATTTTCAAACGTTAAAGGAAAAATATGAAAAGAGACCCACCGTGCACAGTATGTTCGCTTCAACGTCGGAAAGTAACGATGATGGCTTGCGGGCATCTTACAATATCTCATTACTTATAGCAAAATCTGGAAAATCGCACACCATTGGAGAACAGTTAATTTTACCCGCTCTTGAAGCGGTTTTAAAAACTGTTCTGCACAAATCTCCATTTGACATACTCAAAAGAATTCCTTTGAGTAACAACACTGTACAAAGACGTATTGATGAAATGAGCTCTGATATTGAAAGTTTCTTGTGTAATTATCTGCAAACAACTCATTTATCTATTCAACTGGACGAGTCAACTTTACCTAGTAATGAAGCATTATTATTGGCATATGTTCGATTTGTTATGGACGAAGAAATTCATGACGAACTACTATTCGCGAGAACTTTGGAGACGGACACTAAAGGTGAATCAATATTTAATGTCCTGAGTGATTTTTTTAAGGAAAAATCGATTCCATTCACAAACGTTATTTCGGTGGCAATAGATGGAGCTTCTGCCATGCCCAGGCGATGTCGTGGGTTTATAAGCCATCTTAAAAGAATTATACCAGAGGTAACTGCAATTCACTGTGTTATCCACCGACAACACCTAGTAGCGAAAAATTTGAGTGCTAAATTGCACCAATCGCTTCAATTTGTGATTAATGCAATTAACAAAATAAGAAGCAATGCATTGAATACGCGTTTATTTGCACAATTGTGCGATGAAAATGATGAAGACTTCCAACGATTGCTCTTACATACTGAAGTACGCTGGTTGTCGAAAGGTGCATGTTTAACAAGATTTTTCTCACATTTTGAATCAGTTTTAGAGTTTCTGGAAAGTAAAGATCCAGATTTAAAAGAAAACCTGATCAATTTGAAAGCAGACATCGCGTATTTGAAATTTGTTCAATAAATTTAATGACATTAACTTACAATTACAAGGGGACAGCCACAATTTAATAAAAACAAAGGGTGGAATTTCAGCTTTTCTTGGAAAATTGAAATTTATGAAGCAAAATATTAGTCGGCGCGAATTTTCCCAGTTTTCAAGCTTGTCACAGATAGAATTGCCTTGATGAAGATATTCACACATACGTTCAACATTTAATTGCCCTGCATAATGACTTTAAAATCAGATTGAAGATATTCTGACGATGGAAATATCACCATGGATCATAAATCCACTTGATGAACCGGAAGTGGAGAATGTGATATTACAAGAGGAGCTACTCGAGCTTAGCACTAATGAGGAACTGAAGTTGAAATTTAAAAGAGTGTATCAAACATTTTGGCTGCAGGCAGAAATACCCGAAAAATATCCTGGACTGTGGGGAATTGCGAGAAAGCTTTTGATAGCGTTTCCCTCGTCATATCTTGTCGAGAAATGTTTTAGTGTCGTTACAAACCTTTTAACAACAAAAAGGAGCAGATTGAATATCACAGAACGGGGAGATTTGCGGTTTACAATGTAATATGATAACAATAATAATTAATAGTGTAATAATTACATATTTGAATAAATACAACACAAGGAAATATACTATTTTTATTTTTATTTTTACCACTCCGAATGGGGAGTTTTCTAAATAAAATATGTGAGAATTGATTGGTTTCTTGTGCTGTGAGTAGATGTCAAAGGAGTAAAGTTGGATAGAATCACTTTTTTGATTAGCTAACTTTAGTTTTTTGACATCCACTCACAGCACAATCATTAATTAATTAACCAATAACTCAGCCGCAACGCAAATTTCCATAGTTAGATCTAATCTTCACATTTTTTGTCGAGTTTTGGGAATATGGTAGAAATGTAGCTGCAGGGGGTCCACCGGAACCAGCAAAACTTTCAAAGTGGTCTATGAGAAAAAAAAGTTTGGGAGCCTCTGATATAAGTGATGTAAACTTGTAACCTCCTAAGTCAGTCAATTTTAAGCTATAGCGTCACGGGTGATACCAATCGATTCCCTTCGGCAAAATACACTTAGGAATGTCTTGATTATGGATAATTACAAATCTGTACATGTTTCAACAAAAGTGCAGAAATGGATCTTACCCCGACTTTTTTCAGGTACACTAATTTGGAAGGTAAAGTTCACCCATGAAGAATCCTGGGCATTTTAAATAAATGGCTGAAAATCCGTGAAATCAATCTACCTCATGTGCTGCAGAAGACACTTTTTCCGTTTTTAAAATCTTCATTAGAAGTTAAAAAATTTTGAAATCGTGCGTGGTCTAGTGGTTATCACTAGACCACTATAGAAAAACCGTTTAGAGATATTATAAAAGCCGTAAAAGGCTAAATCTGATAGATAAATTCTGATAGAGTTAATAATTTAATTTCAGAAGGGCCTTATGTAGAACTGAATAAGAACCCATTACCCAAATTAAAAAGTAAAACTAAAGCCGCGTTAAAAAATTGTCCAAACTTAATAACTAATTCCAACCTTTATAAATTACAATGTGCAAATCCGTTAGTGCCTAGGTTATATTGCTTACCTAAAATCCACAAACCAGGTAAGTCGATGAGACCTATTGTTGCTGGTATTGACTCACCGACTTATTTGATTTCAAAATGCTGACATTTTGGTTTCATTCGATGTAACGTCCTTGTTTCCTTCAGTACCTATCCAAGAAACGTTAAAATATTTGTCTGAATTACTTCATAGCAATCACATTGAAAAGGAAAAAATAAATGAATATTTGCAGTTAACAAGCCCCTTTGTATGGCCAAAAATTGCTTCCAATTCGAAGGCAAGTTCTTTGAACAGCAACAAGGTATAGCCATGGGTAATTGCTTATCTCCATTTATCGCGAATTTATTTATGAGTCACTTTGAGATTGAGTTTAAAAAGTCAGCCAAATATTTTCCAAACATATGGGTCAGGTATGTAGACGATGTGTTTGCAATTTTTGATACCAATAAGTGCGACTTAGATTATTTTGTAACAGAATTAAATTCAAAATTTCCTAGTATTAAATTCACGGTTGAAAAGGAAAACAACGGAGGTTTGCCATTGTTAGATACCTTAGTAATTAGGAATGACAAAAACTTAGAGTTTGATATTTACCGAAAAGAAACCAACGTCAACAGATTTATAACCGCAGATTCAAACCATACTTTTCAGCACAAGAGTGCCTCTTTCAATTTTCTTATCAATCGTTTGTTAAGCATGCCATTGACAAAGGATAGATATGAAAAGGAATTAACTTTAATTAAGGAAATCGCGAGTTACAACGGTTTCGATTCAGAAATAATAAACAAGCTATTTAGAAAACATAAAGTAAGAAAAACAATTCAGGATTCCACATGTTTAAATTGATTCGAGCAAAAAATTTATTAGTTTACCGTTTCACGAAACTACGAAAAATTTTAGTAAAACCTTTAAACAGTATAATGTTCAAGTAGCATTTCGGACGAATAACTCCCTAAAATCTCTCTTAGACAACGCGAAAGACAAAGTTGAGGTAAACAACAAATCTGGTATCTATGAAATAAATTGTAAGGATTGTGATAAAAAATATGTCGGCCAAACAAAACGTTCGATTCTAACTCGTTATAAAGAACATGTTTCGCATATTAGATTCAATAGACCGGAAAAATAAAGTGTTGTCCGACATATTCTTGAATCAGATCACAACGTAACATCTGACTGTCTGAGATTAATAAAAAACGTCACACGCCCCCGCAAATTAGATAGTTTTGAGAGCATTTTTATCTTTAAAAATAGGAATAACGTAAATAACGCAGATTTGGGTCCTATACCAGGTTCTTCTTTATTTGAGTTAATTGACAGTTAGATGTTATTAATGCAAGAAAAATAGGAAAACCATTAAAAAATATTCGAATTCATGGAATTTATTTTTAAATTCGTTTCATTACAATATTTGCCATTAAAATATTCTGACTCAACATTAATTTCCAAATTTATATTTCAACATAATTTAAGGATTAGTTTCATAATTGGATTCTTAATGTATGTTAAATTACGGCTTTTATAATATTTCTAAACGGTTTTTCTATAGAATTTACAAATAATGGGTTAATGCTCTTGCATGAATAGGTGGGGTTTACCAAAATGTAGGTAATTTTTGTAGCATTTAAGATTGAAGATTTTAGTGTTAAACTAGACGTTCAGAACAATCCTTCTGTGAGTGTTTTTGTGCGTTCAAGTGCTACACTGTTTTTTCTACTGAAGATGACAACGTGGTTGTAGAAATACGTATTTAGAATCATTAAATTCTATTGTGGTAAGGGTTTTTTAATTTTATTTTATTCAAAAAACTATATATTATAGAGATACAGAAAAAAAAACAAACGAGTAAAAATTAAAGGAAGTAAATTGATTTCAAAATTTCGCTTCTCGTTCAAAAAAAGATCCCAACGGGTAATTGATGCGCTCAATTATCATAACGTGTTGCTAAAAATATCCCTGAAGATAGAAGGCTATGAGCGATACTCTACATAAAGAGACTAATTAAGCCCTACTAATTAACAAGCACGTATTGAATGAAAGCAGTATAACGACTTCTCGATATTGATGTCGGTCTTAAAACTCTGCCCGATCGAATCCTCGCGATCGGCAGACAGAGTGGGGAAAAACAACAAAAAAAAACTAAAAAGAATTAACTACGCAATTAAAGTACGCAATCATTTTTGCAGATATCTAAACATACAGGTAGGTTCACAATAATAGAACATAATGAAATAAAGGAAGACACTAATTTGCGATAAGTAAATGAGTGTTTACGAACACGTAACAATATGCATTACTCATATCTGTATCTGTACATATGGACATACACCTCGTATTTTCCAACATTTACTTCTGCCAAAGACACGTGATTCCGTCACAATAGTAGACTTCGTCAGTTTGGCTAGTAAAATAAAATTTGATGGAAGGCCTCATAGGTATAGCAAATTCGGTCCTATCAGGTGGCACCAGACCACGACGACATACCCAATTAATAGAGGCTCCCTTTTAAATTATGCGTTACGACTACCGATCTCGACATTTTCTCTTCATTACGCCAAGACTGTGCCTGCGCGCGCACGGTAACATGTCTTCAAAACGGCAAGACCGTAAACGGCAAATATTACGCAGATCTTCTAGATCGTTTGAAGACAGCTATTGCTGAAAAGCATCCAAGAATGACTTAGAAGAAAGTGTTTTTTCACCATGATAATGCATCTGTAATTTTGCACAAACGTAGAACTAACTTCAACAGCGGACGATTATTTTGCAGAAGAAAATCACTTTCGACGGAATTAATCAACCCGTCCTCGTATCTCATATTTAGTTTATTGTTTGCCCTCGGTATAAATATTTAATTGGTTGGACAATAAAATGAATTATGATTAAACATGTCACTGGAATTTTCAATAATAATAATAATTCATGCCCTCGCATTGTCCTGCAGCTTACGCCAATCACAAGAGGTATTGGCAGGTTATGAGTTATTATTACTCCCACCCCTAGAACTAACTTATAATAGGAAAAGCAATTATTTTATTAATGATATCGGTGACCGGCGTTTACATTGATTAGAAGTTTTTAATTTTTCAAGTACTTCGCCTTTGAAAACCCATACCGATTAAATACTGTAATTAATCGTCATTCAGTAGTAGAATTGAAACCGAACAATACCTACACTTCTGATGGAGCTTAAAGCGATTTATCGTGTCAGAAAGTAAACAAAAAAAGAGTAAGATCAGATCATTTATAGGGCGAAGGCGATAACTGCACCAACATACATTACAACCGTTTCCGTAAAATAATGGATTTTGCGAAGTTCGGTGGAACTATACAAGACATACCATTAGGACTAACGACTGGGGATTTAATGAGAGGATTGGTCGACGTATGACCCTCGACAGTATGTATAGAGCATCCTCTACGATCTACCTGTACCACATTATCTGTCTTATTCGTCGCAAAAAAATATTCTTACAATTCCTATAGTGTCTTTGGTACATATTTTTTCTAAACACATGCATTTTGAAGTGTATGTTATTTATTATAACAAAATATGTACTTCTACATAATATAACATATTATTTGTTAATAGTAAAAACTAAAAAAATATTAAATTTATAAAATTTGAAAATATAAAAACTGTTCATTTTTAATAATATAAAATATTATTAAAAATCTGGTGTGAAGAACACAAATACAGGTTCACTATTAATATTTTTGTGAACGTGTCCGAACATATCCCTCCCCAGAGACGTAGATACGTATTTCGCCTTTCAACAGGCTCATCGGTACGCCCCTGCTGGAGAAATGATATCTTCAGACACATTCACAAAAAAGAACCACATGGCCACATCGCAGAAATTATCCAGACCGAGCGTAGAAGTAAATTCAGCGCTGCCTGTTGTTCTTCACACCAGATTTTTAATAATATTTTATATTATTAAAAATGCCTTTGTATTATACAAAACTGGTGGGGTTTACCTACTCATGTATGTTTCAATTATTCTGATAAAGACTGTTCTCTTTCCGTCGGTCCCTCTAGCAGGTTATTATATGTGGTTAAAAGTATTGTTTGATGTTTTGATGTAGTTATTTACTGGTTTAGTGATACTAACAGTTTAAAAATTTACTTCTGAGTAATTTTAAACTTCAAAGGTTTAACGTAATGGTTTGCTCAAGAAATCATGGAATTAAACAAAAAGCATTGTCTGGTTATGAATTTTTAAAAATTCAATCGTGGCCTAAGCCGTAAAGAATATTTTGAGAAACTCAATCGAGTATTTGGTGATAAGCAGGAACTGAAACCGAACCCGAACCTGAACCCAAACGGGTTCAGGTTCACTGTTTATAAAGACTTTGAACCCGCACCCGTTGAACCGAAAAATTCAGCAAGGTTCGGGTTCAAAAATATAAAAAAATAGAGAAATATTTAATAGAAGAATAATAAAAAACATTACATTTCTTTCTTTCCAAAAAAAAATTAAAAACAAAATCAAAATAAAATAACGACTATTTGTAGCGAACAAGTAACCAGTAACCTTCACACAAACTAGACTAAAATGGGAAATCCCCTTTTTCTGTTTGAGCTATGTACAAACATAATATTTGTGTTAAACAAATCAGTAGGCAAACATTTTCTTGTAACCAATGCAAATAGTAGCGACGCAAACCGTGTATTAGTATATTTTAACTTTCTTAAAGTAAGCGTGGGTTGTTAAAATCAAATCTCAAATTGTTTTTAGTAAAGTGAGTGCTCACATTCAAATTTAAAAATTTATATAAATTTTTTGATTTTTCTAACCCAGAGATGTCTACGAAATTTACGAAAAATTTATTTGTTTATGATGCAGGAAAAATGTATCTATATGCTCAGAATGCAAATATCAAATGAATCAAAGATACGGCAAATCTTGGGCGGCATATACAACGGAAGCATCCTGAACTATTCAAGAAAACTCAAAATGAATCGTCAACATCTAAATTGAGTCAGATCACCAATAAAAGAGCAAGAGCGAAGGAAAATACCCTTGAACAGTATTTAAATATTATCAAGATAAAAACCTGCAAACAAAGTTTCATTGATTCATGCGTAAAATTAGTAACCGTTAATGGCCGTCCTTTCAAAATCTTCGAAGATTCTGGCATGAAAGAAATAATCGATCCGATTATGAATGCACTAAAAGTATCAGTAAATAGTCATAATATAAGTGATCTTGTTAACAACAAAGCAACGGAAATAAAAAGCAAAATTAAATTGGAAATATCAAACAAAATTATTTCAATTAAAATTGATTCTGCTTCTCGTCTTGGTAGATGTATTGTAGGGATAAATAGTCAATATATTTTTAACGGAAAAATAAAACTACGAACTTTGGACATGCATGAGGCTCAAAATCGTCAGACAGGAGCCTACATAAAAAATCTTATCATCAGCGTTCTTGATTGTTACGACATAAAACTGCAGCAAGTATATTATTACATCAGATAACGGAAAAAATATGATCAAAGCTGCTAATTTATTAAAAGACGAGTATGAAAACTTTGACATGGAAGATGAATTTGATGCAGCTGAAGCAAATTCGCTTTCTTATATTGAACTGGAAGGAGCAGAAACATTAGCACATTCACACCCAAATATTATTCATTTCAGATGTGTTGCTCACAGTTTACAGTTGGCAGTGCTCGACACAATATCTAGTCCTCCTTTTAAGAAAATTCTTGATCAATGCAGAGCCATTTGCAAAAAATTGCGAACACCATATATTTCTTCTTTAGCTAAACTTGAAAAAAGCCGTACTAGACTGTCAAACTAGATGGAATTCCAGTTATGACATGGTTCAAGCCTTATTGGAATACAGAAGTTTTTGTTCGGAATTGCTGGATGCTCAATTAACTATGACTGATAGTACTTGGAATATTTGTGAAGATTTCGTAAAAGCTTTTACACCTGTTAAAAGAATAACGCTAAAACTACAAGAAGAGCAGATGAATTTAGGCGATTTTTATAGAATCTGGCTTACTTTTAAATTGGAGCTAACAAAAGATAATAAAACAAAATCATTTTCAAAAGAATTATATTTAAATATTATAAAAATAGAAAACAACTTTATTAACAATCCACTTTTGATTGCAGCAGTATATCTAGATGATATATCAAATGGAAAGAGAAAAAGAGAATTTTGTGAGAGAATCAATATATTTTTCTTCAGATGATGATGAAGATATGCTCGAACAAGTTCTAAAAAAGAAGGAAAGGTTTTATAAATCAAATTCTTCAAATGTAAATGTCACCGCTTCGATTGATAATTTAGTTAAAAATGAATTTGATATATATGAAAAATATCCAAGACTGGGAAAAGAAAAAAACATTTTACTATTTTGGGAGCAACATAAAACGGAAACGCCATTATTGTATCAAGCGGCTCAGATTATATTCGCAGTACCTGCTACGCAAGTAAGCGTCGAGAGGGCCTTTTCAGCCTTGAAATTAATTTTATCCCCACAAAGAACAAATTTAAAAGAGGAAAACTTGAAGAATATATTAATTGTAAAATTAAACGAAAATTTCTTTGAAAAATAAATTTTCTACTAATAAAACACATGTAGTTTTTTTAAACTTTGAACCCGAACCCTGAACCGAACCCGAACCTGAACTTTTTATTTTGATTAACCCGAACCCGAACCTGAACACATTTTTTTCATGCTTTCAGTCCCTGGTGATAAGTCATGTTTCTCAGCTACCGTAAAGCAGTGGTACAATGAATTTCAACGTGGTAGACCTTCTTTAAATGACAAATTTCGGGTTCCTTAGCCAAAAAAAAAAGAACAGTTGCTACTGAAAAGACCGCGACATGTTCAATGCTGCAATATTCAAAATTCAGTGGCACTTAAACACTTTGTAGCATTTTATTCATATTTTCAAGAGAGAACTTTTCCTCGTCACATGTTACTATATGCCTGATGAAGTCTTCACCTTCAACATCGTAACGTGTCAGAAAAGATAGTGCTGATCTCATTCTCTTTGTTTAGGGTCTTCAGTAAGAAGTTTCGGCACCCAACGTGAACAAAATTTGTATACGCCGTTCACGATTCGAAGACGTGCACGTCATCTACAGTTTTTTCGAAATCGACATCACAAAAATATGCGAATGCATATTTATGTTCGTGCGAATGACCAGTGTTGACACATATCGTGTTGTCGTATTTTACGTGTATTTGTTTACTCTTGGTGTGAAATGCGGAAAGCGTTTTTCAGCCAATGTAAGCGACTTGTTGCATCCGCCATTGCAAACTGTGAAGCAGAACGCGATAACGACGGACCGTTGCTGCCCTTATCAGTGAGAGAGTTGCATTTTGCTATAATTTCTTATTAGATATTGCACTTTTTTATTGTAGCGTGCAGTAAACGTTTTAAGAGTAAGCGTGACATCTGTCAGCAGAATTTTCTCGGAAATACAAAAAGGTCACACAATTAGCAACCCCAAACAGAAACATGACAAAAAGAAAGAAATAAAATGTAAATAAATAGTAAGATATTTGAAAAAATTTACTGTATCATAATATAATTGTGGTATAATTATAGAACAAAATATTACCCTAACATCTTTAAATACTATACTTGTCAAAACGGGATATTTTATGGATGGTAAAACATCTTTATGGTAAGTGTTGCGGAACATTGGGTTGCAGTATAAAAAGGATACGTATAAAGTTTTCACTTGTTTTTACTGTTTAATTCCTTTGTAAGGGAATCAATAAATTCGACTATTTATAAATTATAACCTAAATATTAAGTTTGGCCTAAGTTTGCCCTAAACTGAAATGTAAACAAATCGATTTTGCAAATGATTTTGCAACATTGTTTTGACATCATTAATGACGTGCACGTCTTCGAATCGTGAACGGCGTTTAGTAACCTAAATGTTCAGTAACAATCTCGTACAAAACTGTACATGAAATTTGAGTGAAAAAAGCAGTCAGTTCTGTGATCGTGAATCGCCGATTTTCTTCGGCATTACTCACAAGTTCGTTCGCTATAACAGTTGATCTTCCACTCCGTTCTCCATCATAGACGTTCGTTCTTCTCGAAAGATACGTCACTATCTTACAACAATACTATCATTCATGACATTTTCACTATAAGCAAAAGAAAGTTCACTATGAATCTCAACAGCCTACATGTTCTTTACACACAGAAATTGGATAACAGCACGCAATTTACAGTCGGCGAGATTGTCAATCGCAGCTGTCATTTTAAGCGACCAAAATAGCGCGAACGAATGTCCAAACGGCTGCACTCGAATTGCACGCAAGATGTTTACCTGCATCGGGCAATGCTTTTAATCTCTTTTGTGGGGACACACGAATTGCACGCACATTTTAAAATAGGAAGCACTCGAATTGCACGCATTTAATCATTAGGTGGTTTGATAAGAGACAAAATGAAGTTATATTTTATAATGCAAAGATTAACTTACTAGAATAAATAATACAATAAATAAATTTATAAAAATTACTTTATTTATTAGATTTGAGTACAGTGTATGAAATGGCATTTACAAAATGTATCCTAGTGATAGTATTACTCTTATACTGCTCAATTAAATTATTAACAAACATTTCTTGGCGCGATAACGTTTTCTTGTGAGTATTTGCACTACTACTATTAATTTTAACATACGTGCCTATTTGAAACTGCAGCAAAGTCTCTACGAAAAGAAAAATGTTCGGATGAGCTACGTAGAAAGCTGAATTAAATTTAGAGTGAAAAGATTCACAGCTATTGGTTGTTCTACAGAATGAACTCTCACATTTAGCCCAAACTTCAGGCGGAAACATGGCTTCTTCACTAATATATGTGTCCACTAGATAATCAGAATATTTTACTAATTTGTGATTATCTGGCATATTACACTGAAAATCAAAAACAAAGCAGTCACCGACTTCATCCGGGGGTAAATAGGTAAGCCCAAACGTATGCCTCAACCACTTACCAACATCTGATTGTTTATCTTTATAGTCTTTCACTAAGCCACACTTTTGAATTTGTCGCCACCATGCTTGCGATAAGTGAAAGCGGCAACCAACGATTTTTACATTTGGCCACAAATCACGCACTGCTTTATGTATGGCATTTTCAAAGTCTATAACAATCGTCTGAGGTTTCAGTGATAAATCCAATTCCGCACATTTACTAGCAAGAATCTGTAGAGAGGCCTTGTAGGCTATAGATTCCTTGCTGTTTAGTAAAATATACACAGTTGGTGTAAAACAATTGTTTTGAACTGTGTGAACTGTAAACAGTTGTAAGAAATATTTTGTGGAACAGCTAAAAGTACCATCCATTAATAAAATATCACTCTCACACAGCTGCCTCAGATTAGTCTCGCACGAGAATATCACAATGTTGTTGTGGTTGTCATTATAGAGTAAAAAGCGTTCGTTCAGATTTGTATTTATATCCATTTTCGCTAATGTACTCTGAACTTCTTGAATTCCTGTTGGAATTTTTGCATATTTCTTTATTCTCGCATAATTTATATTGTTTCTAATGTAACGTACATCACTGACGGTTTTCCATTTTAAACAATGATACTAAGAGACACTACTTATTAACTCAAAGAAAACTGACGACTAACTCAAAGAAAACTGACGACAGTGAATTTGAGTAGGTATTTATGATTCTATACTACATATCATTAAGATGTCATTAAAATGCAGTTAAGTAGGACGGCCGTTAAGAAAACCAAATTACCTACGTAAATACTTTACGTGCAATTCGGGTGAGGGATTAAAATACCTTTTTGAAAATCTGCGTGCAATTCGGGATAGCGGTTAACCATGGCCAGGTAATTTGCGTGCAATTCGTGTGCACCCGTCCAAACGATTCTCCTTCTTATTACTATTATATTAATACAATGTAACTAAACTACTCAAAAATGAATAGGGAATTAGATCTTTTTTTAACAGATCTCATTAATTCGATTAAATTTAACGTATTTTCTCAAACTATAGATAAATTAGAAGGCCCACAGTCGTTTGTGGACATTTTATTTGGTAAATGTCTTTTCTGTGTGATAAAATATTGAATCTTGTATTTTAACCTTAAATTAATTTAGAATACAAAATTATAAAAATCGCATTTTTTGACAAGTACCTTATTCATTTTAAACGTCATTTCACATTTTCACGATGCCAAGACGTCATTTAAATAAAGAAACTTTTGATTTAATTGCGTTATTGCATCAGCGAGGGCAATCTGGAGCAGAAATTGCCGCAATTTTTAATGTGTCTCCAAGTGTTGTTAGTAGGGCTCTAACAAGATTCCAACAGGTAGGATCTGCAAGGAGAAGACCCGGTAGTGGATCTGAGAGAAAAACAAATCAGAGACAAGACCGCTACATACGAATTCAGACAAGGATGAATCCGTTTAGAAGTGCCGTATGGTTGCAAACACAGTTACGTGCCGCCACTGGAGTTAGAGTTTCGGATCAAACCATCAGAAACCGTCTGAGGGAAATGGATCTTCATAGCTGCAGGCCTGTGAGACGCCCAAAATTAACTAATGCCAATAGAATGGCTAGAAGAACTTGGGTTAACCAACGACTCCACCATAATCCAGATTCTGCTTATTTAGTGATAATCGTAGAGTAAGGGTCTGGAGAACTCGAGGAGACCGTTATAGACGCGAGTTTACAAAAGCTGTGGGGCCTTTTGGCGGCGGTGGTATCATGGTGTGGGCGGGCATTAGTTTGAATGGACGTACGAACCTCCATCTCTTTGAAAACAATGTCAATGGGCACATATACAGAGATGACATTATTCAGCAATATGTGGCCGACTTTCGTGAGGCTGTGGATGAAAACATGGTTTTTATTGATGATAATGCAAGACCTCATCGTGCACAAATTGTAATGGAAGCAATAAATGACCTCCATATTAACCATCTACCTTTACCACCAACGTCTCTCGACTTGAATCCAATTGAGCACATTTGGGACAGACTTCAAGAACAGCTCAACGAACATAATCCACCCCCAGTTAACGTGCAACACTTGCGGGAAATTTTACCGCTGTGTTGGAGAAGGATGTCACAAGAACACATTAATAATTGCATTATGAGTATGCCCCGAAGATGTACAGCTGTGAGATATGTCCGTAGCCATTATACACGATTTTAGAATTAATTGTTTCAGAAAAATGTTTATTTTAGCTATTGTTAAAAATGTTGCTTATTTCATTTTTGATCATTTCTTAGTAATCTAACGATTTTTCTGAATAAATATACTTGAAAATTTTAAATTGTTGTGTACAATTATGTATCTAATATAATACACTACAAATATTTACCCATATTATCTAAAAAATACAAAAAAGTAAAAATTCCTTATTCATTTTTGAGTAGTTTATTCTGTCGAATTCGTAAAGCAATAAAACGGAAAGTATGTGAAAAATAAATTACTGTCATCTTCCTTCACCTAGAAAAGACCGCAGCTAATAAGTATTTGTTTTCAAAGTCTACCATCCACGATTACTTATTTTTTATTTACTGAGTTAAAGGAAGAACTAATCTTTCTGAGAATTACGTCTGTAAATGAATGACATATCAAGAAAAGTTTTTTTTTCAAAAACACTGAAGCCCTTCGTCATTTATTCATCAAATGTATTAAATTTTATGGAGATTGTATTTGAAACAGTTGCATCTAATGTTCAAGCTTATTCCCCTTCTATACTAGCCAATGTAATCACCGTTTAATTTTGAAATTAAATATTTCTATAAAAAGTAAACAAAGCTAGAAAAGCCGTACTCCCATTATCATAATAACTAGACCAAAGCCAAACTTTTATATTACATGTCAGGAGCGAACAAACAACAGCTTGACTGCAGCCAGGAAAGTTTTCTTGGCTTACGAAAAAAAAAACTAGACAAAAAGTTAGATTTATTAGTTTGCTTTCCTCTCAAGCTAATTTCCATCTAAACTTCGGAGCTAATTCAAATAATCTCATAACATGTGCGTACATAAAAAAATATTAATGAAAGATGTAAAAAGTAGACGTGAAACAGTAAGCTTGGTACCAAACTGAAAAGTTTTCAAAAAAAGGAAATACATGCTTACACTCCTATCTTTTCATTAATCAATCCTTTACATCTGCGACACACAAAAACAAACAAGCGAAAACGTAAATAATGATACCGACTCGAATGGAAATGAAATTTTGCAATTTGTAAGCAGGACACAAGTCTTAATAAATTTACGCCTCTGGGCTATAAATTAATTAAAAAGCCGTCCAATATGTTTACTGCCAATTAGGAAAATATAACGTTGCAATAAAAGTTAATTTAATCTTTCGCTGAACAAATCAGTAGCAGTAAAAATTAATTTTTTATATGTCGGTTCTACATGAAAATTAATAATGCAAAAGTTGTTTCTAGCACATGTCTGTGACTGCTAATATACGAGGGACAAGCCGAAATTATTGAGAATAAAAACATGGTTAATATTTTCTAGGATTTTATTTTAAATATGCTCAAAGTGATTCCGTTTAGCAATAATACACTTGACCATTTTTTCTTTCCACTGTTTAAAAGCTCCCAGCCAATGTTATTTAGGAATACCTTCGAAATAAACATGAATTACGGTATCAATCTCTTCTACAGACGAAAACCTTCTACCTTGCAAATTGCGTTCAAACCAAAAAAATAGCTAAAAGTCACACATTGCTAAATCAGGTGAAAACCCCTCTGCTATCAACGCCCATGACGAAAGGAATTTCACTATAATATTGAAGTAATTGCGTCGCAATTCAACGACAAAAACCAGATGTGCGGTTAACCGAATGATTAGTGCTATTCAATAACTACGTGTTGTACTTAACCATTTCGCTTTCGCGATCTATTTTTGAAGGACACACTAAGCATCTTTTTCTTTTGATCGTTTCATTTATTTGAGCTATAGATGGATCAGACACATCAATCAATTTTCTCATGCACTCTACAATGCTGCGTCGTATGTTAGATTTAGACGGTCTTCTTGCCATATAGCAGGGGTGGCCAAGAGGTCGACTGCGGTCTACCGCGAAGGCGATTTAGGTAGCCCCCAAGAGATAAATAAATAAACTGAAAAAGAAGACAAAAAAAATCAAGTGTATTCGCGCCAATAACTACCCACGCGCTTTGGTCGTAGCGCAGTGCAAGTTACGCCATCTAGTTTCACTAGGTAGTACTAAATTGCCTAGAACAATATCGACGGCGGCGATGGAAGATTCGTGAAGACGCGCGAGCGAACGCTGTGTGGGTTCGCGAGTTGTTTCTCGAAATTTCTAGATGTCGCTAATCCCATTATATAATATAAATAGCTGGCGGAAGCCACAGCCAGTCAGTTTGAATTCAGAAGCGATACGAAACGATAAAAAGTGCGTGAAGAGTCCTGGACTGAGTGCATTTGGGCAGACGTATGCGTTGTGACTGTGAATACCGAACTCTCGGTCGACATCGTTCGTTCGTTCGTTCCTGACGTGAAATTCGTCAGGCAGCGGCGTAACAATACTAAGTAACGTAGGGACCTTTGTGAGTTTGTGACTTTTATTTAATCAAAATTAGTGTGCCATCTGGTTCAAGTGCAAAAAAAAGTAAGACTTACCATTATCACAGTGAGTGGGAAGAGGAATTTTTTTTCGTTATGGTCAACGACAAATGTGTGTGCCTAATTTGTAATTCAAGTGTAGCATTACCGAAAAGAGCAAATGTGGAAAGGCACTTTAAAGCTACACATTCCAAATACGCCACAGATTTTCCATTTGGCAGTGAAATTCGGAAGGTAAAAGTACGAGAATTAAAAAGCAGCTTAAGTGCGCAACAATCTTTTTTTACGAAACCAGACTTGAAATCAAAAGCTGCTACACTGGAGTCATTTGCTGTTACGGAAATATTGATAAAACGAAAGAAACCTTTTGAAGATGGAGAAATGATCAAGGAAGCCATGCAGAGAGCTGGAGAAGTACTGTTTAATGACTTTAAAAATAAGAAAGAAATTATTTCAGCCATAAATGCCATTTCTCTGTCACGAAACACTGTGATGCGACGAAGTGAAGCCTTAAGTGGAAATTTGGAACAATTGCTTAAGGAAGACTTGCAAAAATGTAGTTTTTTGTCACTACAATTCGATGAATCCACCGATGTGACGGACACTGCTGAATTGTGCATTTTCGTGCGTCTAGTTTTCGAAGATATGACGTCAAAAGAAGAATTATTGACGATGATTCCATTGAAGGGGCAAACAAGAGGTGAGGATATCTACAGATCTTTTAAAGATTTCGTAGAAAAAAACTGAGTTTCCGATTCACAAAATAGTTGCTATTACGACAGATGGAGCACCCGCTATGCTGGGACAAAGAGTGGGTTTTATTTCATTGTGTAAAAATGATGACAATATTCCAAGTTTCACCAACTATCACTGCATCATACACCAGCAAGTTTTGTGCTCTAAAATTCTTCTTGACTCGGATATTATCATGAAAATTGCCTTTAAAATAGTTAATTCTATTCGAGCCAGAAGTTTGCAAAGGCGTCAATTTCGAGCTTTACTTGAAGAGACTGAAGCCGAACACTCGGATCTTTTGCTACATACAGATGTTAGGTGGCTTAGCCGTGGTGCTTTTTTGAAGAGGTTTCGCCAATTACTGCCAGAAATCAAAACATTCATCCATTCGAAAGAAGAAAATGTACCTGACCTTGAAGATGAAAAATGGCTCATGAAGCTCGCCTTTCTTTGTGACATAACGGAGAAACTCAATCAGTTGAACTTAAATCTTCAAGGAAAAGACAGGAATGTGATTGATATGACAACTTTGATAAAAACATTTAAAAGTCAAATTCAAGTGCATGCATCTCAATTAAGACGAGGTGAACTAAGAAACTAAGCTAAGAAACATGGAAGAAGAATGCACGTACAACTCAAATCGGGACTTTGAAACTTTCGCCAAACAGCTGGAGAACTTGCACCTGGAGTTCGAAAGAAGGTTTTTGGATTTCTTCGCTCTCGAAGAAGTGCTAAGTTTCATGACATTCCCTTTTAATGAAAGCAATGACCTTCACAGCTTGACTGCAAAAATCGGCAAGTTAACTGATTCTGAATCTGTTGTGGTGGAAGAAGAAATAATTAAAATGAGATGCGACATATTTCTGAAAGCAAGAGCATTTGGCAGTAATACTGATTTTTGGAAACTGATTTGCAAAGAAAAGTTCCCATGCCTAAGAAAGGTTGCCTTATATTTGACTTCGTTTTTCGGTTCCACCTATCTTTGCGAATCGACATTTTCTACTATGAATACAATAAAAACCAAACATCGTTCTCGTTTAACAGATGCCCACTTAACTTCCTGTTTGCGCATCGCAGTTACTTCTTACAGTCCTCAATATAATAAACTTGTGGCGAATATGCAGTGCCAAATATCCACCCAAAAACCTAATACAGAATGAACATTATGTATTTTGTTTTCAACGTATATAATAGAAAAATACTTACTAACTTATCGCTAAAATGTTTTATTTCTCTCTTGTAAACTCTACCTTAGAGTCGCCCGCAAGAAACATTTTTGAACACAAGTAGACCTCAGAGGTCAAAAGTTTGGCCACCCCTGCCATATAGGATATCACCAGCTCCTTTACTGAAAGGACTCTTTTAGAAAGAGTCTACGTTTATGAGTGACATTAGCGTGATAATTTGGAAATTATTTGTAAAAATCAATAAACGCTTTTAGTATTACCACGTCAACTATATTCAAAGAAAATGTCATAGGCCATCGCGTACTTTGCCTTTTACATGTCTATATGGATACCATTTGATTCATAACGTCCACATCGTTGCTTTTTTGCAGTAGGAGATAATTTCGGGCTTATTTTTAGCATCATCATTGACAGCTACATCATGATGCATTAGTGCAAAATTATTAATACTGTGTCGTAATGTTTGCGCTATTTCAAGTCCCACATCCTCATGTTGTTACACTTCGCATATGTAAGAATGTTTAATTCTATTTTTAAATTATATTTTTATTTCTTTAAACATTCCGCATTTTAAAATATTAAACTTAACTTAGACATTTTTCTGTGTACATATGCGTTTGCAATGAGAAAGTATTTTTTTTGTTCTGGCGTAGACGATAGGCCCTCGAATTCTACCTGACTTGTCAACAAGCCTTTAACGGTCGCTTTGAAAATCCTTTATACATTTCGTTTTTAACCTTAAGTTATTAATTTAATTACGTACGCCTCCTTTTATATATGGTGTCTCGGGGCAACCTGAATTGCGGTCAAGATAATCCCTACCTCTAATCCGATGCATGAATTGCGGTCCAAGAATATTTAATAAATGAAACTTATTAATTTATCGCACGAATTGCGGTCAAAGAAAATATAAATACTTACTTACGAAAATGACTTCTTATTATGATACATTAAGTAAAATGAAAATGGGAAAATATTTTTATAGAATATTTATTCAAGTTTGAGTTTAAAAATTAATGTAATCTAATGTCGTTTTAAGTTCCCGATAACGGCGAAATTTAAAGTTCTCGTAGATAATTAAGGGCTTCCCTTTTTCACTTGATATATATTCCATATTTATATGAACGTCTACACTACACCACAGATAAAATAAAACTAAATAAATTTGAAAACTTTCTATTACTCCAACAAATATTAACAATACAAATGGCATTTATAACTAACTGATATTCTCGGGATTACCTAAGGGTAATTAGGATAAATATCTATTAACCGCAATTCAAGCAAGGGATTACAATCCCTTTTTAATGACTTGGATTATTCATGTACTGTAACCGCAATTCGTGTGCGCCCGGTGTCTCATATCATTTGAAAGGTTGACTCACAAGGGACATTTTAATGATATCTGTGTCATCGACATCACAACTCTTTAGATCGCACTTTTGTTTCATTCATTATTCGAGACATCAACAACATCGATCCCTCTCTTCAACTTAGGGGTAATAAAACACAAACCTTTTTTCTAGACCAGTGGTACTTGGACACAAATCAGTGTTCTGCTTAGAACTTTCGTAAATTAAACATCTTACCCGCCGTACTGTTCAAGTACCGGCCACGATGCATGTGCATCCTGCATCTCCGCAACTAAAAGGTAATCTGTATTGTTCAATATATATTATGCTTTTAATCTAATTCACATTAATTTAATTAATTAATTCCTTCGATCTCCGGCCGAGCTCTACTCTACATACTTCCTTCAAGTACATGATACACACCACGTAGACGAACATCTTCGCAACTCAAAGGTAATTCTGTATCGTTCAATACAGAGATTATTTTATATTAATCACAATTAATTCACATTCAATTTACTGCCCAATTTAACGATCGTTTCAGTTAACTTTTGTGTTAATTTTTTAATTACTTATTTACCGCTCCTTGTGTATATTACTTTATTTAATTACTTTTAAATATATCAATCTCAACTTCTTATGTAAATAATATATACAAACTTTAAGGACAATGCTCCTGAGTTTTATTTAATTAGTAAGCTACAATATATTTATTTAATTGAAGTATTGTCACACACGTCCTGGACCTTTCATGAAACTTCACCAGCACCAATAATTATTTTATTTTAAATAATTCATATTATTATTATCAACCGCAGCCGAACCGTGAAGCGCGTGTTAGTAATAATATGTAGATTGGCGACCAATTTAAAGAGCAAAGCCAGATTTAGATTCGCACGTCCAAAAAATTTTCAAGGAGGCACAAACAATCGCTAAGTATAACAGGCAGCAATAGCATTATTCATTCGGTTAACCGCGCATCTTGTTTTTGTCGTTGAATTGCGACGCAATTACTTCAATATTATAGTGAAATTTCTTTCTTCATGGGCGTAGATAGAAGCGGGGATTTTATAATTTATTTTATAATTTATTTTATTTATTAGTATATATTTCGTAAGATAAATAAAGTACGGTGAGTTAGTTTCTTTTTTTCATTGTTTTAACTGTTAATTACTATACTACGTGATTTTTGTAATAGATCCTGTTTAATATCGTTTCATCGAATCTAGTTCTCCCAGTTATCTTGGTGTAAGTGTCGCAGCGAATTTCGTTAAGTTTCCATAACTTACGCATACATTTTTAATTTTCATTTATTTAGATCTAGAACATTGTTTAAGTTACTTTTTCAGATATGATATGGAAGAACGTCGAGAACAACATCGTAAAACAATGGCGAGTTCGATTGACGGTCATATTGATTGTATGTCCATTGTCAATGATTCCGAAATTTATTGCAAAATCTGTAAAATATCGTTAAAAAATTCAATGAAATCGCAAGTACAACGTCACCTAGCATCGCAAACACATGCACAGAAAATGGAACCATTGGAATCTGACAATTTTAAGGAAGAACTCTGTGAAACTTTTATGGCGGCTAAGATTCCATTAAATAAGCTTAACAATCCCACTTTAAAAATATTTCTCCAAAAATATACTGGTCGAAATGTTCCTGATAAATCCACCTTTTGCAAATATGACGTTTCTAAGTGCTACACGAAAGCAGTAGAACGCATTAGAAGCCATCTTTCAAATCAGTACCTCAGTATTAGTGCCGGCGAAACTGTCGATATACTAGGACGCTGTGTGGTAAATGTTGTAGCTGGTATACTACATCCAACTATTCCATATAACGCATATGTAATAGCAACAAAAGTTATAAATATAGTTGAAGCGGAAACAGTTGCTAAAACCATTAACGAGAATATTCAAAAAATACTTCATTCGGACGACAGGTACAAAGAAAAGGTACTTTTATTTGTAAGTGACAGTGCTGAATATATGTTAAAAACAGGCAGACTATTAAAGGAAACATATACTAATATGCTGCATATTGCTTGTGTAGCACATGCTCTCCACAGAATCTGTGAATATATCAGAAACACCTTTCCAGAAGTTGATAGACTTTTAAAAAATTTTTAGAAAAACACCATTGAGAGTAGATCTTTACAGAGAAAAACTTCCTTCTTTTTCACTGCCTCCCTCTCCAGTAATACCTAGATAGGGAACATGGTTGGCAACTACTAGTTTTTATGCAGAGAATTGCGATAGTTTACAAAATTTCGTTACATGTTTAAATGACGGTGCTCGAAGTATTTCTGAGTGCAAGGAACTAATACAAATTCCAAATTTAAACAATCAGTTGTACTTATCACTATCAATTATTTTGAAAATCAAAATCACTAATTAAATGATTGATTAACCACATTAGATGTGGCTATTAATAATTTGAAAAATATATTCCAAGTGACTTCGGATGTAACCTTCGATAAGAGTTAGACGCAGTTTTTGGCAGATATTTAATAACATTGCGGCAATTGTGTATGGGGACAATTCCTCAAAATCTAACTGCTAAATACGCTGAAATAAAAGAATATTTCCAGTATGCACCTATAACTAGTTTCGATGTAAAAAGAACGTTTTCTATCTACAAGGATGTATTTCATTCAAAGAGAACAAATTTTACAGAATAGAACCTTGAGGAAGTATTGCTAGTCATAATATTAATACTCCTTTACTCAACTTGAACTATAGCTCGTTTCAACCTTAGAAAAAAGTACAGGCTTTTATGGACTATTTCCCTCTCTTGCTATCTTACATACTTGACAATTAATACATCCTTTTCCAGCACGTACAACGTTGTAAAATCATAATTATCGTAACATTTGTTCAATCTGTCACGGCACTGTAATCTGCCATTTAGCTTTGTTTGTGTTTCATTGTATAATAGTTTGCTTTTTTATTTATTTCGTATCTTTCTCAAGTAGTTACACAACCAGTTTCTTTTTTGGAAAAAACAGGGTGGCCCAAAATGACCGAAGGGGTTTTAATTCCTTATAACTTTTTTATTATAATTTTTTTTTGTTTTCAGTATTTTGTAAAGAAGACTTGGGGAATTTAAAATGGAACAGTACACAATTGAACAACGTGCCAAAATCGTTGAACTTTATTTTTCAAATCAACGATCCATTGTTTTGACTCAGCGTGCATATCGTCGTTATTTTAATGTGCGGGTTGGACCCTCAGAGTCAACGATAAACCGTCTGATTGCAAATTTTCGGGAACAAGGGGCAGTAAGGAACCTTCCTGGTGCCGGCAGACGACGAATGGTGCACACGGATCACAATATTGAACGGGTACAGGAGAGTATTCGGGAAGATGGAGAAACATCAACCAGGAGACGTTCGACACAACTTGGCCTCTCAAGAGGGTCGCTGCAGAGAATTTTGCATACAATAAGAATGTTTCCATACAAAATTGAGCTTGTCCAACAATTGAAACCGACAGATTACCAGCAACTTGATTATGCAATTTATTTTCATCAAAAAGCAGAAGAAAATCATGATTTTATTCTTAATTTAATTATGAGCGACGAAGCTCATTTCCAATTAAATGGGTTCGTTAATAGGCAAAACTGCAGGATATGGGCTACGGAAAATCCAAGAGTAGTTCAACAGCGAGAATTACACCCACTTAAGTGTACCGTTTGGTGCGGTGTTTCGTCGGAAAAGATAATTGGCCCATATTTTTTTGAAAATGAACACGGTGTCGCCGTTTCCATCACTGGTGTCACCTTTCCAGAAGTTGATAGACTTTTAAAAAATTTTTAGAAAAACACCATTGAGAGTAGATCTTTACAGAGAAAAACTTCCTTCTTTTTCACTGCCTCCCTCTCCAGTAATACCTAGATAGGGAACATGGTTGGCAACTACTAGTTTTTATGCAAGAGAATTGCGATAGTTTACAAAATTTCGTTACATGTTTAAATGACGGTGCTCGAAGTATTTCTGAGTGCAAGGAACTAATACAAATTCCAAATTTAAACAATCAGTTGTACTTATCACTATCAATTATTTTGAAAATCAAAATCACTAATTAAATGATTGATTAACCACATTAGATGTGGCTATTAATAATTTGAAAAATATATTCCAAGTGACTTCGGATGTAACCTTCGATAAGAGTTAGACGCAGTTTTTGGCAGATATTTAATAACATTGCGGCAATTGTGTATGGGGACAATTCCTCAAAATCTAACTGCTAAATACGCTGAAATAAAAGAATATTTCCAGTATGCACCTATAACTAGTTGCGATGTAAAAAGAACGTTTTCTATCTACAAGGATGTATTTCATTCAAAGAGAACAAATTTTACAGAATAGAACCTTGAGGAAGTATTGCTAGTCATAATATTAATACTCCTTTACTCAACTTGAACTATAGCTCGTTTCAACCTTAGAAAAAAGTACAGGCTCTTATGGACTATTTCCCTCTCTTGCTATCTTACATACTTGACAATTAATACATCCTTTTCCAGCACGTACAACGTTGTAAAATCATAATTATCGTAACATTTGTTCAATCTGTCACGGCACTGTAATCTGCCATTTAGCTTTGTTTGTGTTTCATTGTATAATAGTTTGCTTTTTTATTTATTTCGTATCTTTCTCAAGTAGTTACACAACCAGTTTCTTTTTTGGAAAAAAACAGGGTGGCCCAAAATGACCGAAGGGGTTTTAATTCCTTATAACTTTTTTATTATAATTTTTTTTTGTTTTCAGTATTTTGTAAAGAAGACTTGGGGAATTTAAAATGGAACAGTACACAATTGAACAACGTGCCAAAATCGTTGAACTTTATTTTTCAAATCAACGATCCATTGTTTTGACTCAGCGTGCATATCGTCGTTATTTTAATGTGCGGGTTGGACCCTCAGAGTCAACGATAAACCGTCTGATTGCAAATTTTCGGGAACAAGGGGCAGTAAGGAACCTTCCTGGTGCCGGCAGACGACGAATGGTGCACACGGATCACAATATTGAACGGGTACAGGAGAGTATTCGGGAAGATGGAGAAACATCAACCAGGAGACGTTCGACACAACTTGGCCTCTCAAGAGGGTCGCTGCAGAGAATTTTGCATACAATAAGAATGTTTCCATACAAAATTGAGCTTGTCCAACAATTGAAACCGACAGATTACCAGCAACTTGATTATGCAATTTATTTTCATCAAAAAGCAGAAGAAAATCATGATTTTATTCTTAATTTAATTATGAGCGACGAAGCTCATTTCCAATTAAATGGGTTCGTTAATAGGCAAAACTGCAGGATATGGGCTACGGAAAATCCAAGAGTAGTTCAACAGCGAGAATTACACCCACTTAAGTGTACCGTTTGGTGCGGTGTTTCGTCGGAAAGGATAATTGGCCCATATTTTTTTGAAAATGAACACGGTGTCGCCGTTTCCATCACTGGTGTTAGATATCGGACAATGTTGGAAAATTTTTTAAGGCCAGCCGTGGAAAACCATCCGCAAGTATGGTTCCAACAGGATGGAGCCACAGTGCACACTGCGAGGGACACAATGGCTCTTTTACGCGACATCTTTGGTGAACGAATTATTTCCCGTACAAGCGATTTTAATTGGCCTCCTCGTTCACCGGATTTAACCGCTTCAGACTGTTTCCTTTGGGATTATTTGAAAGGAAAAGTCTATATTAATAAGCCTCGAACCATACAACAATTAAAAAATAATATACGCGACGAAATCAACAACATAACACCTTAAGTTTTGCGAAAGGTTATGGAAAATGTTTTGGAAAGAGCACGAATATGCGAAGCAGAAAATGGCCACCACTTGCGAGATATAATTTTTCATAATTAAATTAAAAATATTCTCCATTAATATACTGTATTTAAAATTAGAAAAATTTAATAATTATGTCTTAAATAGGAAGTTATAATGAACTCAAACCCCTTCGGTCATTTTGGGCCACCCTGTATTAAGAAATATGTATATAGTTTTTAATACCCGTAAATTATAATTATGAGATGTATGGGCATTTATTGTATCTGAGCTGTGTTGTATTTGCAGTTTACTATGGAGTTTTCAGTTAAAAGGAGACGACAAGGTGAAGTTTAAAAATCTAGAGAACGCCAGATGATTCGTAATGCCTTTAACTATTTTAATAAAACAATGGGTGTATCAGCAGCAGTTTATGATACTTGTAAAGCTCTTGGTTGTGGTAAAACCATTGTGTATGCAGTACGAAAATCACAGAGATTTACAAGCCCACAAAGACAAATGCTGAAAAGAAGTGGTTTAGAGAAAAATACTCAAACAAAGACATATGATGAAAATGGGCAGCTTATTATTCTACGTAAAGTCCATAATTTCTTTTTGAATAATACTCCACCTACATTAAACACAATTTTTGCTGTTGTTAACAATGATTCTGATTTACCAACATTTAGTAAACTGACATTGTACTGATTGTGGAGAATAGATGAAATAGAAGATAATATCGAAAAGTTTATAATACCTTTAAGTGACTCAAGTTCTTCAGAATTTTCTTCACAAACTTCTTTCTTCGATTTATTAAACTTTCTTTACCTATTTAATAATGTAATACTTTGTGCAACGTACATAAACTTTTGAATCTTTGTGGTAATCAATAAAATTTATTTGAAATAGCCTAAAGTTTGTTCAATATGTTGTTATAACATAAATATAGACAATAAACAATCTGTTTCTTGTATTTAATTCTAATAATAAAGAATTCCGAAATTGTTTATTTTATACACAATAAATTGAATTATAATTTTACTTAAATTCATTAAATTAAACACTAAAGTAATTTTTCAATAAGCTTCCCTATTCTGAAGAAAAGCTAAGGACCTAAAAAAAATGCAAAAATAGTTTAAAATATTCTTCCTTTTGATAAAATATAATTCTATATATAATATTAATCTTATTTACCATATTATTAGCCATTTATTGTAAATATTTGATGAAAGGCAAGTTTGTCAAAAATTAAAACAAGGTTATTTGTTTATCTATTTATTGACATCAATTTATTAAGGCGACAACAAAGATGAAGTTAGTTACATATGAATAGGCAACAGCGCGCCTGTTTCTCATATGGCCCGTACTTTTCTATAAGGTTGAAACAAGCTATAAGTACAAAATAAACAAATAAAAATGTATTTCGTATTTTATAGATCGCCACCCGTTTCTTTTCCAAGTATATAGATAAAATTAAGACCTCTTTAAATACCAAATTTCAATAGTACGCCCGTGGGCGATGAGCCATGGGCCTCTCGTGTCCGATCCCTAATTATTATATTATTAAAAATATTTTTGTTTTATACAAAATTTGGTGAAGTTTTACCTTTCTCAAGTATGTAATGTAATGCAAATTATTTTCTTATATTATTATATAATTTTTTTCCTTCCACGTTGTTTACTTTTCTATTACATTTTTTTTAAATAAATTCCTTGATTTATTTATGGAAATTGAAAAACTTAAAATAATTAATTTTGCTTAAGAGTTAGTCAGGTGGCGACATCTATTAAATACTAGAGAAACGAAGCAAGGCAGACGATTAAATATATCGGTTTATTAAGTAGATTTCTTGACACAAGAATTTAATACATTGATTGTAGTTACATTAATGAACGCCACTTGTGTTGTTAGTACTTGTCCGATATTGTGTGTGTATTTGTACTGATAGAGAAATGGCTGATAAATATAACTCGAACGGAGATTATTCTAATTACGGCGCGGATTTCAAACGCAAGAATACACCGACTAGGACACAGGAAGGCTCAGATAATGGAAATGAAGAAAATAGTCCACAACAACAAAAAGCTAACGAATACATTAGAGAATTATTGGCTGAGAAAACGATGCTTGATGAAGCGAAATATCCCCATGCCTTCAGACTTATTGAACAAGGTAATTTAGTATTTGTTTAGAATAAGTACTTGATATATATTGTTTCAGCCTTTACTTGATGAAATTCCATTATAACTATTATCAGGATAAAATAAAACAAATTTTAATGAATTTCACTTTTTAATTGACACTGCAAGGATCGTTTCGCTCCAACCTGAGCTTCATCAGACGATCGTTGCAGTGTCAATTAAAAAGTGAAATTCATTAAAAAAATTGTTTTATTTTATCCTGATAATAAGTACTTGATGTTAGATTGATTCAAATTATTACATGTGGGTCAAATTAACTCGGTAATAAAATATAACATTTGCTTAAGAATGAAATTAACACATTGTAAACAACGTAAGTATACACATATGTATACAAACGTAAAGATATTTAAGGACATGTCATTTAAAATAATTCTATTTGATTTATAGAATTCACACTACAATATAGGTATAAAAATTAAATTATGTATGCATTTACAAACAACTGCATGGTTAGATCTAAACACTACCCTAGTATCGGGTGTTCAGAAACATTCGAAGTCAAGTGGGCTCTGAACAAAAAATCGTATATCTTTACTTAAGTATCTGATTTGTAATAATTATTAAATGTCAACTGTTGTCTGTCAAAAATTGTCGGAATCTAATATCGAAGATACTAATTCATATTTTTTAATTTTGAAAATGGTATTTACTAATGTACACAAAGCATTCATGGTTGAAGCATATTTTCGAAATAGTCAAAAGATCGATGGCCAGTGGAAGTATTCAATTCAAGCTTGTTTGGAAGAATTTCGAGATGAATTTCCCAACCTTGCTTTTGATTATAATACTTTTCAGTGTACACTAATCAGAATTCTTCCAGTTTTTCGACAAACTGGTAGTGTGGGACGCCAAGAGGGTGGTGGGCGACCAAAAGTCCGGACAGAAGAAGTGATTGGGAATGTTAGAGAAATAATGACTGATGCCCCTAAAACTTCAATAAGAACTCTTGCTCAACAAACCGGGTTGTCAGTTGGTTCTTGCCATAAAGCTTTAAAAGAAGATTTACAGTTATTCCCATATCGTATAACTTGTTTGCAAGAAATCCTCGGTATTTATTATCCGCGACGAGTAGTATTTTGCGAATGGTTTACAAATAATTTTAATGATGATGTCCTAGACAAAACTTTCTTTTCAGACGAAGCATGGTTTCATGTTAGTGGATATGTTAACTCGCAAAACATGAGAATGTGGAGTGATACGAAGCCCAATCATTTTTATGTTGAAGCTCCATTACATCCTCAGAAAGTTGGTGTTTGGTGCGCTATAAGTAGAAGAAAGATTATTGGTCCAATTTTTTTTAATGGTACCTTGACTGCAGAAAGATATCGACAGGAAATACTATTGCCTTTCTTTAATCAACTTCGCGATGAACTAGCTTTGGGATACTTTCAACAAGATGGTGCTAGAGCTCACACAGTGGGGGAAACAATGGATATGTTACAAGAAGTGTTTGGAAATCGTTTAATTAGTTTGAACAGCGATCATAAATTTCCTCCAAGATCTTGTGATCTTACACCATGTGATTTACTATTTATGGCCTTTTTTTAAAAAATTCAATTTATCAAGTACCAGTGCAAGATTATATAGATCTCCAAGACAGAATTATAAATAAAATTAGTGAAATTAGAAATAGTCCCATACTGCAAAATGTATTTAGTAGCATTCGGAGGAGGTGCGTAAAATGCTTGGAAAAAGGTGGTGACATTTTCAACATCTTTTATAATTATGGTCATTATTGTTGGTAATTTATACAACTACAATTTATGATATTTATTATAAGGTTGTAATCTAAGGACTCTACAAACAATTTATTTGTTTCAAATTTATTTTAAGCCATTTCTTACAGTAATTTGTTGAATGTTAATATATTAAACTAGTACGATAACTAGATACTATTGTCACTATAAGATGAATAAAACCTTTAGGTACTTGTAAAGTTATTTCCTCTTAATTCTGCATTGTCTTTTTACATGTTACTACAGATTAGATGAGCTTTATTACACAAGAATGAACAGCATATTAATTGGATTATGTAATTTTTTCCAGTTATCGCATGAAGTGGTGCTATTGTTCAGCAAGAATTCTCTAAAATATCAAAATACTTAATTTGAAATTTGCAAATTAATTACTGTTACCTTCTAAAATCATTATTTGACTAGTTTATATTAATTAATATGGCATATTAAAGTAATATATTTCGACATAAACTGACATTTGCGTGTATGATAACCTATAAAATTGTATTAAGTAAATGTATCAATCATATCAGACATGACTTCATATTTTCAAGGACTACTTTGACTTCGAATGTTTCTGCACACCCGTTATTTACTTATTGAAGGTTCAGTTTTATGCATGAAAACGGTCAAATACCTCAAGAACGGTTCGACATATCTAAATGAAATTTTATATATGGGAATAAGGAAATGTTTGGATCTTTTTGGCTATATTTTAATTTTTTTTTCTTATTACATATTAGAAATCCAAGGCTTACTTGATTTTTTTTTTTAATGGCAACAGTGCATGAATTTGGCATCGTTGGAAAGATCATTTTTTTATTAATTCAATGATGTAAATATAGTATACCTTTTTTCCAAAATAGATGAAAAGTGTTTAGGTTTCATTTGGTGTAAATGCATTTTTCATTTAGTAGGCTATGAAACTACGGATGACGTATCAAGTATTTAATTACACTTGACAACCGTTAACGTCCATCTATGAGTTTTAGATTTGTTTCAATTATCATACGGAATTAAGATGTATTTAACTGAAAGAGAAGGAATTCTAATAATAGCAATGGTTAGATACGGCGGCAGAAAACGCACTTACGCTGAAGTTTGTCGATTATTTAGTACAGTACATCCAAATAGAAACATCAATAAATCAACAGTTTCAAAAACGGTGAAAAGATACATGGATATACACAGAGTTAACAATCGTCCAAAATTAGGAAGACAAAAAAAACTAATGACGAAAATTTATTGAATGTCTTTATTGATGTAATAGACAATTGATAAGGTTTCTGTCCAAGAATTAGCCTTAAACCATTACATGTGTTCAGTTCAAAAAGATTTTTATCCTTACAAAATACAATCACTGCAAAAATTAAGTGTTATAATAGAAAAAATGAATACCAATCCAAATTTTGTTTCAAATATCATTTTCTCGGATGAAGCAACATTTTGTTTAAATGGTCATATTAACAGACACAGCTGTAGATATTGGGCTGATACAAATCTCCACTGATGGATCAGGTTCATACACAGCATCCCCAAAAATGAAATGTTTGGATGGGATTTAGTAGCAACAATATTGTTTTTCATCGATGGCAACTTGACAGGAGATAAGTATTTAAAACTATTGGAAGAAAATATCGTCCCTCAACTTAATCAAAACCAGGAAATATGGTTCCAGCAAGATGGTACACCAGCACGCTATACCATTAACGTTAGAAATCTTCTTAACGCTACTTTCCCAAACGGATGAATTGGCCAACGAAAAACTATCCAATGACCGACAAGGTCACCAGAATTGGCACCGCCTAATTTTTATTTCGTGGGGGTATTTAAAAAGTCGGGTTTACGTTAATAGACCAGAAAATCTCGAAGATCTCAAATTACGAATTCAGCAAGAAATTTCCGATATACCTTTGATTTGGTGCTAAAACGCAATTCGAGGCTTCATTCGACGTATCCATTACTGCCAGGAAGTTAATGGTAGGCACTTTGAACACCTTTTCTAAATAGTTTCTTATTTAATAATAGATATTTATTATACAAGGGAAAAAATTATTAGTTAAGTTAAAATCCAATGTTTTTACCCGTGTATAATACACTATTTTTTTCTGTGATGGGAAAAAAAAACGATTTAATATTGAAAATAGTACATTATATACCGCGGGACTGAAGTAGTACATTTAATCCTGAAGGTAAAGTTTATGGCCCGACCGCAGGGAGGGCCATAATTTACCTGAAGGATTAAATGTACTTCAGTCGCAAGGTATATACGATACTTTTCGTACTTCCGGTATGATTTTATTAATTATTTCAATAATTTCAATCAGTTTTTTCTCTCTTCAACTCATTTAATAAACTGTCTTTGAAATAAGTTACCATAGTAACATTGCGTTGTGACAATTATAATTTAGAAACATTGTCATTACTAGTGTCATTGTAAAGAAACATTGTTATTGATAATTATTGGTATCATGAGTGAAGAAGGTGTATCTGATATTGATAAAAGAGCAGCCGAAGTAGGTGAAGAATTGTTACCACCGAAATCTAGAAAACTATACGAGCAGCAGTACGATGCTTTTAAAAAGTGGTGCCGCTTAAAAAATGTGAGACAACCTACTGAAAATGCGCTGTTAGTCTACTTCAATGATAAATCAAAAGCGGTTTGTGCCTCAACTCTCTGGGCACATTACTCAATGCTGAAATCGGTTATTAACATTAGAGAAGATATTGATATAAGTAAATTTCCAAAATTATTAGCTTTTTTGAAGAGAAGAAATGAGGGATTTAAGCCAAAGAAGTCAAGAATTCTCACGTCTGAGCAGGTAGATCAGTTCTTACGGGAGGCTCCGGATGATAAATATTTAATGCTTAAGGTAAATTTGGAAATTTGTTTATATTCAGAAATTTTAAGAAATCAATTTTTTTGTAGGTTGCACTTATTTTGGGCGTTGCGGGAGCTTGTCGTGGAAAAGAGTTGGTTGATTTAGAAATCGACGATGTGAGAGATTTGGGCGATTCCTTCCTAATTGCGATTAGAAACACCAAAAATAAAATTGACCGAAATTTTGTGATCAAAAATTCAGAAAACAGTGCCATCAGTTTTGTGGCGATATTTCGGAAATATGTGGCATTGCGAAAGACAGGGACACCTCATTCAAAATTTTTTGTTCAATACATCAACAAAGAATGTACTACGAGAGTAGTAGGAAAAAACATGTTTGGTACATTTCCACGGCAAATAGCAGCTTTCTTGAAATTAGAAAATGCGACGTCTTATACGGGACATTGTTTTAGACGCACATCTGCGTCTTTGTTAGCTGATTCGGGAGCAACAATAGACCTGCTGAAGAGACATGGAGGATGGAAATCCTCCAACGTGGCCGAGGGATATATTGAATCGTCTATTAAAAATAAACAAAAAATTTCAGATAAAATATTTGGTCAAGTCGCCGATTCGTCCACTATAGTTATGCCACAGTCCTCATTCTCGCTTCCTGTTTCCGCAGGATCTTCGAAACAAACACCAGTTCAATATGAAAAGGACCTATCTGTTACTCGTCAGTTACCTGCTGCATTAACCCAGGAATGACTGGTCAATATGACGAACTGTCACAATATTAATTTGAATATTAACGTTAATTACCATTCTAATTAATTATATTTTTCAATAAAATATCCCTTAAATTCGTTTGTTTTTGATTTAATCGTTCCGGGAGTTTCGTCAATATTTAATCCCGGAGGGATTAAATGTGACACTATAGTACCTGTCACAAGGGAGTGAAGTTGTCACTTTAGGCCCGGAAGTACGAAAAACATATTATTACAAAATATTAAAGTCAGAAATTCAATCAATGTTAAATTAGAAGTTTTCAGCTGCCTGTACTTATAACGACATTGGACCTGCATTGCTAAGGAAACCTTTAAAGTAATTAAATATGTGTCAATTTAATTCTGTGATTTGGTTTAAAGAATTGCGAACGTAAGTTGTTTATTTGAAATGTTCTTCATACAATGCACATTTAACAACTGTACTTTTGACATTAAGGAGATCTAACTTTTTGTATAATAAAATAGTCTAAAATTAAATATCTTCGTGCTTTTACTTATGTATAGATATCCGGGAAAAAAGTAATTTAATAGAAAGTGACATTTTGTTACCTGTCAAGAGAAATAAAACGTCAAACTTTTTTCCTGTCACAGAAAAAATGTTTTTTTTTTATTGTTACCCCAAAAGAGACCGAAACACTATTTATCCGTTTTTTTAAACTATTTTGGGAAATAGACATACTATATTTACATCGCTATATTCGAAATAAAAAATGATCTTTCCAGCGATGCCAAATTGAAGTACTGTTGCCATTTAAAAAAAAAATCAAGTTAACCTTGGATTTCAAATATGCGATAAGAAAAAAAAATTAAAATATAACCAAAAAGATCCGAACACTTCCTTATGTTCGTGTACTAAATTTTATTAAGATACCTCGAACCGTTCCCAAGGTATTTGACCGTTTGCATACATAATAACGAGCCTGTATATACTTCCATTTACTGTATGATTAATAGTTTATTTAAACAAGTAACTAGAATTTTAACAAAAACATAAAATGTACTTCACTATTCATGAAGACACCTAAATAACTTTTTTTTATTTTGAATGCAATCGATATAAAATTGTTATTAGTTGTGTAGCCCACAATACAACTTTTTGCACGAATAAATTTTTTGTTAACCCAAAATCTAGCCAACTATGATTCATATAAAAAAGCACGTTATTAAATTTCTAAAATCTCTATTTCACCTACACCTGTTCGTTTCCTCTTTTCTTCTTTACTGCTCTCTTGACCTGCCTATCTCAACCCAATTGTACAGGGTGGCCCAAAATGACCGAAGGGGTTTGAGTTCATTATAACTTCTTATCTAAGACATAATTATTAATTTTTTTTTATTTTAAATACAATATATTAATGGAGAATATTTTTAATTTAATTATGAAAAACTATATCTCGCAAGTGGTGGCCATTTTCTGCTTCGCATATTCGTGCTCTTTCCAAAACATTTTCCATAACCTTTCGCAAAACTTCAGGTGTTATGTTGTTGATTTCGTCGCGTATATTATTTTTTAATTGCTGTATGGTTCGAGGCTTATTAATATAGACTTTTCCTTTCAAATAATCCCAAAGGAAACAGTCTGAAGCGGTTAAATCCGGTGAACGCGGAGGCCAATTAAAATCGCTTGTACGGGAAATAATTCGTTCACCAAAGATGTCGCGTAAAAGAGACATTGTGTCCCTCGCAGTGTGCGCTGTGGCTCCATCCTGTTGGAACCATACTTGCGGATGGTTTTCCACGGCTGGCCTTAAAAAATTTCCCAACATTGTCCGATATGTAACACCAGTGATGGAAACGGCGACACCGTGTTCATTTTCAAAAAAACATGGGCCAATTATCCTTTCCGACGAAACACCGCACCAAACGGTACACTTAAGTGGGTGTAATTCTCGCTGTTGAATTACTCTTGGATTTTCCGTAGACCATATCCTGCAGTTTTGCCTATTAACGAACCCATTTAATTGGAAATGGGCTTGGTCGCTCATAATTAAATTATGAGTAAAATCATGATTTTCTTCTGCTTTTTGACGAAAATAAATTGCATAATCAAGTCGTTGCTGGTAATCTGTCGGTTTCAATTGTTGGACAAGCTGAATTTTGTATGGAAACATTCTTATTGTATGCAAAATTCTCTGCAGCGACCCTCTTGAGAGGCCAAGTTGTGTCGAACGTCTCCTGGTTGATGTTTTTCCATCTTCCCGAATACTCTCCTGTACCCGTTCAATATTGTCATCCGTGTGCACCGTTCGTCGTCTGCCGGCACCAGGAAGGTTCCTTACTGCCCCTTGTTCTCGAAAATTTGCCACCAGACGGTTTATTGTTGACTCTGAGGGTCCAACCCGCACATTAAAATAACGACGATATGCACGCTGAGTCAAAACAATGGATCGTTGATTTGAGAAATAAAGTTCAACGATTTTGGCACGTTGTTCAATTGTGTACTGTTCCATTTTAAATTCCCCAAGACTTCTTTACAAAATACTGAAAACAAAAAAAAAATATAATAAAAAAGTTATAAGGAATTAAAACCCCTTCGGTCATTTTGGGCCACCTGTATTTCGAACGTTTTTCTCATGTATTTCATCGCAGCTGTTTAAATTCTTTCGGATTGACTCAGTCTTTACTTGATGTAAATCGATTTTCATCTTGATATGAAACAGACAATTAATATGTTTAGATTTACACTATATTAAAAAAGAAAACCACAACAACTGTTTCGCTACAAAGTAGCTTCGTCAGCTAGAGATATTCCATTAACAACGTAAAACTTTCAACTCTTATACCGGGTGTTCCACAAAAATTTCCAAAGGCTATAACGTCTTTATTTATTATTAGTCCGGGAGCTACGGGCATTTTTGGCACGTGAAAGTATACACCATAAATTTTTTACCATAGGTAGTTTTCATACCGCTGATAAAGGAACTGACCGTCAGACCTTTGGGAGGCGGGAAGTTATGGTGTAGGAGGCTGACGAAGTTGCCGGAAAAACTCTTCAAAATAGTAGCAGTATACACGCTACAAATTATCACATTACTTATTTATGGTGTAAATTTAAGAATAACAATCGTCCGACGTCGATATGCCGGTAAAATCGTCGTCAGTTATGTATAAGTAGTCGTCGGAAAATTCTGGAAATAAAAGTGATAGTATACAATCTGAAATTGATACTGGTTATTATTTATGATTAATATAACAAGAAAAAGTCGTCAGACTGCATGACAATGGTTAAAAGTTCGTCAGTCGGGCCTATAGAGTGTAGCGCAGCGTTAAATAGCATTGAGCGCGCGGCGTCTTTTCCGGTCCAACTGACAGACTTTTTACCATTATCATGCAGTCTGACGATTTGTTTCATGTTATATTAATCAGAAATAATAACCAGTATCAATTTCAGATTGTATACTACTACTCTAATCATATTTCTTGAGTCATTAATATGAAAATTAAAATTAACAAACAAACCATTAATTTAATAGAGAAAATAATTTTTTTTCAATAATGTATATGATATTAGACATATAAATTTTTGAAACGAGTAATGTATAGCTAAATCTGTTTGGGTAGAAGTGCCAAAACAGTACTTATACAGTGTAGCGCAGCGTTAAATAGCATTGAGCGCGCGGCGTTTTTTCCGGTCCTACTGGACTTTCAACTATTATTATCCAGTCTGACGATTTTTTTAATGTTATATTAATTATAAATAATAACTTCAATCAATTTCAGATTGTATACTACTACTCTAATCATATTTCTTGAGTCATTAATATACAAACTAAAATTAACATACAAACCATTACTTTAATAGAGAAAATAAATTTTTTATACTTACCTCTCTTGAGTTTTTCAATGTAATATAATGTAAAGACTATATTACAAGAATTAGATTACATGAAATGGAGTAATATTAATAAATTAATTAATAAATGAAAACGAATAAAGTATAAATTGTAATACTATCAGTATTGTGGAACACTCGAGCGATATACGTTGTTATCAATAAATGTTGGCGTAATTCTGATCTACACGGAGGAAGCGCAGAGCCATCGAAATTATTGTCTACTCGCAGAATATCTTCGTTTCTTTTTATTCTGTACGTCTTCATAAACTGCGCTACTCGTATCAAATTTATATCGTCCAAATTATTATATCCATAAATTCGACATACAAACTCCTCCAATACTTTAAATGGTTCATCTAAATCTTCATTCGACCAATCTCTCCACTCGAATATTCAGCACTGCTCTACATTTGTTTAGAGTATCTTGCACGAATGCTCGCAACGTCTCATGTTTTTTGAGACAAAATACACAAAAAGGCGTTGAATCAGCCATTTTCAAAATTCGAACACGATCGCTTATATCAGAGGCTACTCGTCAACTAACTTGAGCTGTTGCTTTAGATCTCAGTCCAGGTGTGTTTGGGGCAAATGTTATTCTAAGGTATAATAGAAGGGAGCAGGTAGTCGATTCGCAACGAATCTCTTTTACCCAAACCAAACAGATTTAGCTATATACTACTCGTTTCAAAATTTTAAATATCTCCAAACAGATTTAGCTATACATTACTCGTTTCAAAAATGTAAATGTGTAATATCATATACATGATTGAAAAAAATTTATTTTCTCTATGAAATTAATGGTTTGTGTGTTAATTTTAATTTTCATATTAATGACTCAAAAAATATGATTAGAGTAGTAGTATACAATCTGAAATTGATACTGGTTACTATTTATGATTAATATAACATGAAACAAATCGTCAGACTGCATAATAATGGTAAAAAGTTCGTCAGTTGGACCGCAAAAGACGCCGCGCGCTAATGCTATTTAACGCTGCGCTACACTCTCTAGGCCCGACTGACGAACTTTTAACCATTATCATGCAGTCTGACGATCTTTTTCTTGTTATATTAATCATAAATAATAACCAGTATCAATTTCAGATTGTATACTATCACTTTTATTTCCAGAATTTTCCGACGACTACTTATACATAACTGACGACGATTTTACCGGCATATCGACGTCGGACGATTGTTTCTCTTAAATTTACACCATAAATAAGTAATGTGATAATTTGTAGCGTGTATACTGCTACTATTTTGAAGAGTTTTTCCGGCAACTTCGTCAGCCTCCTACACCATAACTTCCCGAGGTCGCGCGGTCTGACGCTCGGTTTATCATTAAGCAATATATAAACTATTATTAAAATCATAACCTACTATGTATACTATTACTTATGAAAAAGGTCCCGTAGCTCCCGGACTATATGTGGCTTTAATGATTTATACATAAAATTAAAAGACTACATACATCAATGCGAATTATCTTTTTGTCACATATAATTTACCAAAAACATGAATCAATTTTTCCCTCTCAAATTGATCCTTTTTTCTTGATTTTTACAAAAGAAAATTTTTTACAGATTTCAGTAACGTAATAAAAATATAGAAAAATGCAAGAAAATCAGAGTTTTTTGCAAATTTTAGTTACTCACATCGAGCCATGAGTTGGTGTAGGCAGTTGCACACTGACGAAGTTAAATTGACTAAATACCTAGGTAGATATTTATTTGCTGGAATTTTCAGCAATAAAAAAACAAACTTTAGTAAGGAAGAAAGAAAGAAAGAAAAGTATACCAAATATGAAAAATAAATACAATATAATAAGCATTCCTTATTGTGTTATTTATAAAAAGCAAATGAAAAAATAGATACACTGTTCCATAAATATTGCTCGAACTAGGCACCATTTCGACCAATGCATAGTCTGCACCTCTTTTCTACTGAAGCAGTTGCATTTAATATGTTGTTGGGCGGTATTTGTCGGCAAGCATTAATAATTCTATTTCGTAGATCATCTACGTTTTCACGTTGTGTTACATAAAAAAATTCTCTAATTTGGTTGTATAGAAAGAAGTCTAAAGGGGAAAGATCTGGTGAACGGATGGGCCATCTACTCGTAATAGTTCAAACCAGAAGGCTCCCGGACGCCTATTTCTTGAATTATGCCAGCAAAACTGTAAATTTCCTAATCGAAAATGCCTTATTTTGCGAAAATTCGCGTGACCGTAACGGCCAAACGGTTGGTCCTAGTGTGGCACATCATATACGCGTTTTAATCCTCATGACAAGATCTTTAATTTGGCGCAAAATTTGCGGCGATTGGATGAGAAATGAGAGAGTTATGGCGTTTCGAAATTTTCGCGAATTTTTTGAACCTCAGGCCGTGAAATTTAAAAATCAAAAATGGCGAGTGTCGATTTGCCCTGTTTTGACGCCACAGCACTACATGTAATCGGAACAGCTGATTACGATGCAACAATCTAGAGTTCGCTATCTGCTTTGGTTCTGGAGATATTTACGAAAGTGTCGACAGGTCAAAAGTAAAAAAAAACGAAATCGCGAATTCTCAGCGGAAAATCGTTCAGTCTTATTTAGCGCCCCCGAAAACCTTAGGGTGGATTTTGGGTAGAAATTCGAGATTGAAAATTTTTCAAAATCGCGAAAATTTAGTTAGTTATCCATCTTCCATCAAACTGTCTATTTAAGAATTATGTTTTTATTATTTATCTGCACCTCTTTTCTACAGAAACAATTGCATTTAATATGCTGTTGAGCGGTATTTGTCGACAAACATTAATAATTCTATTTCGTAATGTATCTACGTTTTCAGGTTGTGTTACTTAAACAATTTCTCTAATTTATTTCCATAGAAAGAAGTCTAAAGAGGAAAGATCTGGCGAATAGGCAAGCCATCTAATAAGTCCGTTAGTGACATCTTCGATCAAACTGTCTATTTAAGAATTCTGTGTTTATTACAGCATCACACGGAGCAGCTCCATCTTGCTGGAAGTGTAGTTGTGCTTATTGATTAACAGGTAAATCTTCTAAATTCTCCACTATATCTTCAAGCAACGTATGATATTTTCGTTGATTTAGGTTACCATCAGTAAAGTATGGTCCAATTACTCTACTGTCTAAAATTCCACACCAAACATTTAAAGTAAATCTTCTCTGGATATTATTTTCAACAATAAATCTACGATTTTCATCGCTCCAATGCCTATGGTTGTTCCTATTAAACACGGCGTTATTAATAAGGGTGCACTCGTCCGATCACAAAATTTTAGGATAAAATTAATTCTTTGCGGATAATAGTCTTCCAGCAAATTATGGATTGTATGAGGTTTGTTCGGTCTCAGTTTGTGTTTTTTTTTTGTAAATAGAATCTACGGTTCTACGGGAAGAGCCAACGTTGCTAGCAATCTCTCTAACAGACGTCTTAGGATTTTCCTGTACGCTCAACAAATCGGTTATACTTAAATTTTCATCTACGGTTCTTCTTTCTTTGGCTTTCTAAAAGATCGAAACATCCTCACTGTGCAACTGTGACAAAAATTTGCAAAAAAAAACCTCTAATTTTCTTGTATTTTTCTTTATCCAAGCATGTGCTTTTATTACGTTACTGGAATCTATAGAAAATTTTCTTTTGTTAAAATCAAGAGAGAGAAAATCAGTTCAATTTGAGAGGGAAAAATTGACTCACGTTTCTGGTAAATTATATGTGACAAAAAGATAATTTGCATCGTTGTATGTACTCTTTCCGAAACCGTTTAATTTGAGTATAGATCATTAGAATCAGATAATAAATAAAGCCGTTATAGCCTCTCGAAATTTTTATAGAACACCCGGTACATAACAAATACATATTCCTAATTTATGATGCTCATTCAGGCGCGGCTCGTGATGACATAACATGAGAGCAAAATGAATTGAGGTAGTAGGAGGCTGCGGTTCGTAGATCGTATTTCGTGAATTATATTCACAATATTTTTCTGTCAAACATTTAATGACAGACTGTCAGTGTGAATTATTAATTCTTTCAATACAATTCTTTTTAAAAAAAACAGTATAATCACATTCAGAATGTTTACTCAAGAACAATTGGTGTTCATTTTAGAATGTTACTTTCGTAACGGTCGACGTTTGCCAAACGGCGAATGGTATTATTCAATAGAAATGTGCAAGGAAGAATTCCAACAACGTTTTCCTGAAGTTGTTTGAGTAAATAAGAACTTTTCTCGTGACCTATTGAGAATTATAAATAACTTTCGAACAACTGGGTCTGTAAAAAGACAATGGAAAGGGGGAAGATCTTCTCGAGTTAGGACCCAAAATGTTGGTAATAATGCAAGAAACGCAATTAGAGAACAACCTACAACATCTGTCAGAAGACTGGCACAACAGTTGGATATAAGTTATGGAACCTGCCGCAGTATTCTTAAACGCGATATTGGTATGCATCCTTACAAGGTTCAATTGTATCAAGAACTATTGCCGCCAGATTACGTTCGAAGTGTTGCCTATTGTCGTTTCTTTAATGCAAATCTTAACGACGACGATGTTTTGGATAAAACGTTTTTCACCGACGAAGCGTGGTTTCACCTGAACGGCTACATAAACGCTCAGAATATGCGTATGTGGGCAACAGACAATCCGCATTATTATAGGGAAACAACGTTGCATCCTGTAAATATAGGGGTTTGGTGTGCCATGTCACGTAGAAGGCTTATTGGTCCGATCTTTTTCGAAGGAACTATAAATGGTGAAAGATATCGCAATAATATACTGGAAACATTCATAAATCAACTGCATGATGACGAGTTACAGTTAGGTTTCTTTCAGCAAGATTCCGCACGACCACGCACTGCCCGTGAAACAATAAATTATTTACGTGAATTTTTTGATGAAAGAATTATTAGTGTTGACCGTTTCCCGCCAAGATCGTGTGACTTAACTCCTCTGGATTACTTTTTATTTCCATACTTAAAAACTCTATTTTTAAAAATCCAGTGCATACAATAGACGATTTACGGAACAATATCGTGCGACAGTGCGAGTTAGTAGACGGATTTATTTTACTAAAGGTTTTTGAAAACATGAAGCGGCGCGTAAATTTATGTTTGAATGCCGAGGGACAACAGTTTCAACAATTATTGTAAACTTTTCAATAAAATATAAAACATGACATTTGTATGACATTTTATAAATATTTTAAGTTGTAAATTAAATTTGTATCAAGGAGACATTTAAGTGCTGTCAGTAAGATTTATTTACTTTATAATTCACGAAATACGATCAGCGAACCGCAGCCTCCTACTACCTCAATTCATTTTGCTCTCATGTTATTTGGGAGTGCAAGTACAATGATGCGAGTGCCTCGTGTGTTTTCGGTGTTTACTAAGAAAACGTTACAGTTAGTACACGAGAATACACGAAGCACTCGCATCATTGTACTTGCACTCCCAAATACGTCATCACGAGCCGCGCCTGGCTCATTTAATATTCAGTTTTCACAGCTATAAATCAACTACAAATAGTATATAAATTATTTTATAAATGGTAATTTTGGTTTTCTTTGCCATTTCTTTGTTCTTTAAGAATCCTCTATTTAATACTTGAAATATCTTTCACTTACTTTCCAGTTTATTGCTCAGTTCATATTCGATATTTCCACCTTTCTGTGTTGTGGTTTTTAAATACATATTTGTATTTGTCTATTTTCACTAAAGACTTATTTCCTAGAGTAATGTTCGATATCCTGTACTATACAATACTTGCCTGTAATAATTTATATTACTTGAAATTCAGTACAGCTTACTAAACTGCGACCTTTACTGATATATTGTAGTCCTCGTGTCTCGTTACATTAGTGACTTATTACTAGAGAACGGACACGCTTACCACATGACGCAAAGCCCAGTGCAGTACTGGCGAAAGGCTGTATTTCTAAAATATTTTATTTTATTTATATAATTGGAAAACAAACGGGTGGTGATCTATAAAATTACGAAATACATATATGTATTTGTTGAAAAGTTGTATTTTTAAAGTTTTTAATTTTATTTCTATAATTGGAACATTTTTATTTGTTCATTTTGTCGTTCAAGTTGAGTAAAGGAGTATTAATATTGACTAGCAATAGATTCTCAAGGTTTTCTTCTGTCAATTATGTTCTCTTTGAATTAAGTACATCCTTATAAAGAGAAAACGTCCTTTCTACATCGCAACTGGTTATAGGTGCATACTGGAAATATTCTTTTATTTCTTCATATTTAGCCGTTAGATTTTGTGGAATTGTCTCCATACATAATTGCTGCAATGTAATTAAATCTGGATTTCTATTAAGAATTGCTTCAAGCTTTTACCGAAGGCCACATACGAAGTCACTTGGAATACTTTTCAAATTATTAACAGCCACATCTAATGTGGTTAATCCGTCATTTAATTTGAGATTTCGATTTTCAAAATAAGTGATTAGTTTTGGTAATTTTCCAAAGTGTTCGTGAAGAAAGTACAACTGATTTTTTAAATTTGGGATTTGTGTGAGCTCCTTGCACTCACCAATACTTCTAGCATCCTCCTTTAGCAGTATTACGAAATGTTTTAGACTATCGAAATTCTCAGCATAATAACTAGTAGCTTCCAGCCATGTTCCCCATCTAGTTATTACTGGGGTGGGAGGCAGTGACAGAGATGGAAATTTTTCCCTGAAAGGAGCTACTCTCAATGGTGCTTTTCTGAAAACTTTTTTAAAAGCTGGTACAAGTCTATCAACTTCCGGAAAAGTATCTGATATATTCACAGATTCTGTGGAGAGCATGTGCTACACACGTAATGTGCAGCATATTAGGATATGTTTTCTTCAATAGTCTGCCTGTTTTTAACATATGCGCAGCACTATCTCTGACAAATAAAAGTATTTTTTCTTTGTACGTGGCGTCCGAATGAAACATTTTTTGCATATTCTCCTTAATGGTTTCAGCAACTGTTTCCGCATCAACTCTATTTATAACACTTGTTGCTATTACATATGAGTTATAGGGAATAGTTGGATGTAGTACACCAGCTACAACATTTACCACACAGCATCCTAACATATCCACCGTTTCGTCGGCGCTTATCCATATGTATTGATTTAAAAGATGGCTTCTAATGCGTTCTACTGTTCTCGTATAGCACCTAGAAACATAATATTTGCGTAAAGTTGATTCATCAGGAACATTTCGACCAGTATATTTTTGAAGAAATATTTTTAAAGTGGGATTGCTAAGTTTATTTAATGAAATGTTAGCCGCCATAAAAGTTTTACAGAGTTCAGATGTGTTTGCGATCCTAAGTGACGAATTTTTGGCGATATTTTACGGATTTTATAATAAATTTCGGAATCACTGACGATGGACATACAATCAGTATGACCGTCAATCCAACTCGCCATTGTTTTACAATGCCGTTCTCGACATTCTTCCATATCATGTCTGAAAAAGTAACTTAAACAATGCTCTAGATCTAAATAAATGAAAACTAAAAATGTGTGCGTAAGTTATTGAAACTGAACGAAATTCAATGCACACTCTTACGTCGAAATAATTGGTAGAAATAGATTCAATCAAACGATATTAAACAGGATCCATCACAAAAATGACGATGTAATTAACAGTTAAAACTATGAAAACAAGAAACTTACTCAACGCACTTTATTTATCTTACGAAATATAAACTAATAAATAAAATACATTATAAAAACCCCGCTTCTATCTACGCTCATGAAAACACTTTAAAAAGCACTATATTCTCGGAATACAATAGCTGGCTTGTCCATTGTTATCGCGGCGAGACCAGGTGTCCGAGTAAGTCAAACAAATACTTCATTGAATTACGCCGGGATGTACTGAGCGACGTTATACACAATTCCAATTGCCGATTGCGTTTTATGTAAATTGCGTCCGTTCTCTAGTTATTACATTCTCTAGCCTTATTCCTTTAATTGGATCTATAAGGGGACGTTTTTATTTTCTTCGACTAGGCATGAAAACAAGAGACTAGAGCGTTGTTGAGGTTACATTTAATATTCTTTTGTTATATTTTAATTTGAAGCATTTTTTATTGTTAAATATAAGTAAATCCCTAGATACCTGAATTCTATATCCTAATATAGAATTCAAACATAAACATTTCCAATTTTATAAATATTCAACGTACATTTTCAAGTTTAAACCACTGTATAACATAATTTTATTATCACATTCAAATTGTAAAACTTTCTTTAAGTTCTAAGAATTCTTTCCATTTGCAAATCTATTTATTACGTACTTTATAATTTAGACCACTCGTTTTATTACGCAGGGTTATTTATAATTGGCATCTTTTTACAAATTTATTTATTGCTTTATACATCAGACATATGTTTTATTACCTTGGATTATAATGAACAAATAATTTAATCTGTATATCCATTCTTAAGTTCGGTTCTTAGATATGTATAATAAATTTTATTACTTTAACAAAGGACGATCCGGAACTACATGCTTAAATTTATGACACCAGTACTTAAAATTAGTAACGATTAAAGGCCGGATTATATGAAAAAAAAAAACTGAAAATGTGCGCATAAATATGCACATGTTTTAGCTTAAATATGCACTTCCTTATGAAAAATATGCAGGTAAAAATATACGAGGAATGTTAGAAAATGGAATACCTTAGAAAAAAATATTCTGTTATGTTTACTACAAGTTTATTTAGAACATTTTACAACATAATTAACTATGAAAACAATTTACAATCACATATTTCTCAAGGTTTTCATCAGAAAAATTGTGACGCTTGTCTGAAAACATGTATTTATATATTGAAAAGGTGCGTTCTACGTCGACGCTTGTTATAGGAGAAATTAAAAATATCATCTATTGTCAACTCAATATTTTCTACTGAATCACCACACAAGATTTTAGCAATGTCCTTTAGCTTTTTAAAACCCTCATTTTTTCCTATTACACTTAAAAGTTTTTCATGCACGGACTGTCCCACTCCTTTAACATCAAAACATGACTTTTCAAATTTGTTTATTATTTTAACACTCTCGATTAGCGACATAAATTGTTTTTCGACTGCAATATAGAAGTGGAAATAAAACTGTAATTGGCTTCAATAAACGCCAACTGTTGAGGTATTTCTTTACTCGAATACACCTTTTGGGCGTCTATCACAGATTGTGCATCCCTATCAAGATCCATAATAATTGTCTTTATTCCTTCATAATGATTTGCTTGAAAAATAGCAACCTCCAACCACGTTGCCCATCGTGTGATTACTAGTTGAGGAGGAAGCGGGAACACCGGGTAGATATTAACACTACTAATTAAAGTATTTACTAAGGGAAAATGGTTTCTGACTTCTTCTGCAACACTATTTAGTCCGTGCGCCAAGCAAGTTATGTGAATTAAATTTGGGTAAAATATTTTCAGGTTGACAGCTGCCTTCTCTATGTATGGTGCAGCATCCGTCTAAATCATCAATAGAATTTTCTCTGTTGGAATCGATTCCGGTAAGAAGAAAGTTGCCAGTTCTTCCTGTATAAACCTTGTTATTGTAAAATTATTTGCCTTTTCCAACTGTTTGTATGAAATTAAATAAGATTTTGCTGGAACCGATACATTAAGGATACCAATCATTAAATGAACTATGTATCGGCCCACACTATCAGTAGTTTCATCTACGCATATCTAAAAATAATTGTTTGCAACAACCTTCTTAATGCTATTCAATGTTTCTGCATAGATACAGCGAATATATATTTTTTCTTAACGTGGTCTCGTCAAAAATGTTATATTTGCTGATGTACTTTTGCAAAAATAATATAAAAATATAATTGTTTAATTTAAGTAGTGGAATATCTGCCGACCCAAACATTTGACACAAGTCTTCATTAAATTGTTCTTGTTCCGATTTTTTGGAAGTTGATGGCAAACATTGCGGTAATGTTTGCTGACTCTTCTTCGCCAGTTTCATCTTTGTTAGTTTTGCAGCATGAGATGGAGTTTTCGTATGTTGATCAACTTGGAAGTTTCTCTCACTTGTAATCTATAAAAAAAATATCGCATCATGTTGTTTTCTTATAAAATAAATGTTAGTAAAAGATAAAGGAATAATTAAAAACTGAATTAATTAATTAATAAGAGGAAATAAACTTAACAATTTTACTCACAATCTTGCAGCATGCTACACAAAACACTTTTTCTCCATCCATACGCAATTCTGAATAAGGTGCAATCCATCCAGTCACAGTCGCTATTTTCGGCATTTTTGCTATTATATATCAACTCACAAATTTACATTTCGAAAAGCCAACGTAAAATGACGTTTAAAATAAAATTACTTTCGAATATGGGTATAAATTTCTTCGAATAGCAAAGAAACACATACTCCTAATTTTCTGGTAAAATGTATTTTTGTATTTATTTAGAAGTGTTACGGCCGGTATTATCAACGTAATTAAATGGGCATTTGTTTTAAATGGCATTTAAAAGTAACGCAAGCGTATTATCAACAAGTTTGAACGAAGATTTAGCCCTAAACAGGCATTTATACTTAAATGTCCAAATTCGACGACTCAAGAATTAAACGGAGAATTAACGCATGCGTGTTCATGTATACTTGGGACTTGTATACACTTCTATGTTTGTGATACATAACCTCGGAAAGTCTGTATACTTACATCCATATAGGTTATAATATTTTCTATTTAATATTAATTTGAATTTATCTACAATATAACAAAATGCACTCTTCTTCGAGTGATTTCACATCGTCGTCAGATGAAGAGTTAATAGAAATAGTACGTCGGAGAAGACAACCAAAAGTATTCAAACAAAGAAGACAGCCATTCGACGAGTTATCTAATGATGAATTTTTCGAAAGATTTCGATTTACGAAAGAAGGTGTTACTGAAATTCTAGGCTATATTGAAAATGATATAAAATTTCATACCGCAAGAAATCAGTGTGTATCGCCAATGAACCAATTATTGCTAACTTTAAGATTTGACACCATTATTGCAACCACATACAGCAGCTGAAGAAAAGTATAATTCATGCCACATTATGACCAGAAATACTGATGAACGCCAATATGGTGTATGGAAAAGAAGATTTCCAATTTTGTCTCTGGGGATGAGGGTGAATAATGAAACGGCAAAAATTATAATCGTTGCTACTGCAGTGTTGCATAACATTGCAATTAATAGAAATGAGCCTCTACCAGTTCAGGAAAACATTTTGGTTGAAGCAGAGGAAGTGTTTAATGAAGCTAATTATGAGGCCAATAACAATACTCGCCAGAGACTGATACAAAATTATTTCCAAAATTTATTGTAATTAAAAGAGCATATGTCGTATGATTGTTTAAATTTCATATTTTGCACTCAGCTGTTCAAGGGTACGTGTTGTTAACGGATGGGAAATGTTGAACTCCTCTGTAAATATTTTGAATAAATTGATGTAACCATTCAATATTTCTTTCTACTTTTTTATTTATTAGCCAACAAATCTATAACCTTATGCACAACACAAATACAAAAGAACTAGTAACAAACGTTTTATTAATATATCTTTTTATCTGAACAGTATACAAAAAAAAGTACATTTCATTTTACAACTCATTTTACAAAAGAAATACATAACATTAGAGATCTGCTCTTAATTTCATATTATGTAACCTCTTTCCTTCCAATTCCTCTTTCAGAAGAGCAAATCTCACCGACTGTGTTTCCTGCTTTTCCGATAGTTCTTGCTCCAGAACTTGATTTTGGAGAACTTTGTTTTTCACTTCTTCTAATTTTAAATTATATTCTACTTCCAACAATTTTGTTTTAGTTTCGTAAAATTTGGCTTTTGCCTCTAATATTTTTTCGATATCATCTGAATCGCGCTTTCTCTTATGTTTTTTCGACATTTTGCATGGTGTTGGTGCCGGTGTACAATTTGATCCACTTGTTTGGACCATTGTATCTGCATCACTTGTCTTCATTGTAACACAAACTATTTCAGATGGTTCATTTGTAATTTCTCCTGGTACATGTAGCGTTATCAGATTATCTGTGTTTTCAAGCTTTTTTTCGACACCAGTGCAGCTGAATACAGCCACTGACTGATTCACTGTCGCAGTCTAATAAATTTAATTCACCTTCGACAGTCTTGCTTGGGAGTATGCTTAATACGGTATCCAGAACTACATCGATGACTGTCTGCGAAGGGCCACCACCTGTAGAATATAGCGCCTGTTTCTTTTGTGCAGCATATTTTCTGCTACGATGCTTCAAATTTTCATATTTTGCACTCAGCTGTTCAAGGGTACGTGTTGTTAACGGATGGGAAATGTTGAACTCCTCTGTAATGTTTTTCCATGCACGAGCCTGTAAATTGAATCATCAGTGATTAAATGATAAAAGACGAATTACGGAAGAATTACCTTCTCTTGATTAGTCACTGCATTTGTTTGTTTATTTTCTAGAATGTCTATATTATTGACCACCAGTGACAAGAGATCTATAGCCTCTTGTTCACTAAAATTTTTTCCACGACCTTTCTTATTATTCATGTTAACAGTAAATATTGTTTCACAAAAATAATTTTGAAGAATCTGGAGACTGACGCGTGTTTGGTATTAAAAGCAGCAACACAAACAAAAGCAAATATAGCCACAGACTGTTTAAATGTGCTAAAATCGTTCATTTGTTCTAAAAGTAATGCCAACCTTCCTAAATACCACATTTAAGTAAATGCTGCTTAAATTCATTTCATAATACGGAACCCCTAATTTAAGTGACACTTAATTTAAATGTCATTTAACTAAAACTACTTTTAATAACAGTTGATAATACCGGCCGTTAAGGTATTAGCTTTTCCTGGAATTTTATCTCGGCCTGGATGTATGGGAAGAGCATTAATAAGTTCTTGGAGACGCTTATCGGAAAAGTAACGGGAAGAGGTTTAGTAAAATACTATTTTTAATTTAAAGATGGCTGTTTAATTTTTGTTTGTTTGTTACATCCACGACATATTTTTAGTAATGCCTATAATAAATTTGATTTAGTAAATAAATAAAACTCGGATACTTAAAATATGCAACAATGCTGAATTACTACAAAATATGCAAATAATATTCAAAATGCATATATTATGCAAATATGCAAATTTATGCAAACTGCATATAATCCGGCTTCTTATTAGTTAAGATTAGAGTATTAAGACACTATCGTAAACCTTGGGTATTGTTGGCGGTAGTAAGGGGTAGTGGTATCAGTTTGAACTCAACAACATTACAAGACACAGTCTTAAAACAACAGTCTCATCTTTAAACATCAACATAACAATCATATTTTAACAAGACACACCAGTTTTATGTTAGTATAAATCGTTGTAGATCCAAAATAAATGTATAAAGTGCAAATAAATATATTTAGATGAAAGTAAATTTATTCATTTAACAGTCGCCGAAGATTTAAATAGTATACAGCCATACAACCTGTGCATGGTGAAGCAACATCGATATCGTGGTTCTAAGAACCGGATATAAAGGAAACAATTTGGTTCCAAGAAATTAAATGAAAATAAATTTTTCAATTCTTTTGAATACAGTTATTTCACCGTTTCATTAACATCCTTAACCCTTCGTAAAAATATTATTTTTGTATCTCTGCAACCGCTATAAGTATCTGAGCTGCTCCGATTACCAAGGCTTGGGAAAAATTTCAGTAAGCGTTGCATGTTACAGTGTTTAACGTTTTCTGAATTACTTTAAAGACGTCATCAAAAGTTTTTAAGCGTTTTATACCCGTAATTTAAACTTAATGGAACATACCAAAACCTAACATAACTATAAATATAATACTACTTGTTATAATTGTCATATAATAGACTACATATTAATCTGGGCAGATACAGTTTCGTGCGATAATCTTCGTTTAATCCTTTTCTAATAATATTAACCGCTTCACTGTGTTATAGTTTCGTCCGGGTCGAATTTTTGTGTATTTACGAGTAGGTACAGTTTCGTCCGATAATCTTTAAGTACTTAATCGTTTTATGTTAATTTAGAGATGTATCTCCAATATTAGTGTTAGTGGAAACAACATCTTTGTTATGATACTTTCGATATATTGAACACAAACAAGCAAAGTAGGTTATGTGTTAAATTGATAAAAAACACAATAAGTTAAATTTTAAGAACTTATTCTATTACAAAAGAAAAATAGATAAAATAACAAATGAGAAAAGAAATACTTAAATGGTAGAACAATTAAAAACTAATATTTTTAAAATTATGTACTTAAAAAGAATAATAAAGTGAAACTCATTGAACATATTGCAGTGACGTCAGTTCTTTAGTATCATATTGTTGGATATTCTTTTTGAGAAAATTTTCACGTTTTTTGTGTGTCCTGTTCACTCGTCTTTGTTTATTTACACTTTGTATTTGAATATAAATTTCAACTTGATGCTAGCTCAAAACTTCCAAAAAGACAAAGATATTTGGATGGTTAAAATTAAAACTCTTATTTAGATGTGAATGAAACGATTTGCATGCGTTGGTCGTCCTTGAGCTGCTAGCACATTTAGCCGGCCAAATTTCAGGAGGAAATATTGAATCCTTTTCTATATAAGCTTCCACTAGGTAATCCAAAATTGCTTGTACACTACGGGCACTATGGGCAGTAGATCAAATACGAAACAGTTGCCAACGTTCTCAGGTTCTAAGAAAAGCAGACCGAAACAGTATCCATCCATTTGCCAATGTCTGTTTTTTCATTATAGTGTTTTGTGAGTCCTAGCTCTTGTATTTTTCACCATCAACCTTGAGAGATATGAAATCGGCAGCCAATTATTTTAATATTCTGCCACATGGAACTGACAACTTTGTGTATCGACATTTCGAAATCGATAACAACCTCCGCAGGACGAAATTGCAACGAAAATTCTTCATATGTTTGACGTACAAATTTTAAATAGTTTTTATAAGTTTCTGAACTTTTATCGTTAAGTAATCAAAACACTAGGGGCATATAATGCCCATTATATTATCCATGGATGGTGAATATTTTGAGAAATATTTAAATGTTCCTTCCAGAAATATTCCAGGTTTGACTTACAAGAGAATATTACTATACAATGGTTGCTATCGTTCACAATCTAAAATTCTTCTTCTCTGTTCGTACTAATTTCGGATTTCATATTTTCCAAAGTTTCAAACACTTCTTTTGTACCAACAAACTCGGAAATGTCTTTCTTCTTTCACCATCAATACTTCGTTTCACCGATTTCAAGTCGCCAATTGTTAATTCACTATTGTCGCATTAAGTTATTCTATAGCTTAAGTTTTGCCGAGGCTACAAGAAATTGCTTTTGTACTGCTGAAGCGCTTAATTCAGGATGAGCATGGTTCAAATTACAATGGGATATCAAATTGTCTTCACTGATAGTGCAAACAGTAGCAGTACATTTTGGTGTCCGACATCTCCACTTTTTTCGCCACTTGACAGTTGTTTCGCAAAAAAGTATCGGCAGTTGTTCTTTACCACGATTACTAACACTTTTTCTCACATTTAAATTTTTCTTGTTGCACTTTTAACATGTAATAATTAACTAAAATCTAATGTTTCTAAGTACATAATTCATAGGAATTTCCATTGGTGGGTGGGGGTAGCAATAGTAGAATACGATATTTGTGAAATTTCACAAATAATAAGTATTAACTGGGAAAAAAATTACAAGGGAAGTATTGATTAGAATATAATACCATTAGGACAATTTTAATCCTCTCCTTTACCTGCACCTACCTGCCGGACTGAATTGTATATCCCTAATTTAGACCTGTCTTACTGGCCGGACAAAATAGTATATTATAATTTATGCAAATTTGCTAATCGTACGAAACTGTAATCGCCGATTAATTTAACTAGCGTTCTAGTTCTAAGCAATGCAATGTGTAATTTACTCGGCGTTTATTACTCCGGTACCTTTTGGGAGTAGCTCCATTAAGCGTAGATGCACCTACATACTACAATATGTGTTGGTTGTTGAATACATTTTCTTTCAGACGAGACACTTTACCTGACCGTCAGCCGACGGTAAAAGAGTAAATTATAGAAACAGTAATTGGTTTCTGTTAGTATACCAATTGTTTAATGTATATTGTTTGGTATTTGCACTGCATGCATTTACGTATTTATAAGTGTGCGCAGTGCAAGTGCAAAGCAACATACACAAATTTCCTCAAAAGCCACACTACTAAAAAGTGACAATGCCTATTAATTATCTACGAAAAAGAAAAGAAACAAAAACATGCTGATTGTGATTATTTGAAAGCCTGAACAAGAGCACAATATGGCACCAGAGTAAGAGAATTAGACACATATTGTAGATATTTTAAAGTCTTTATAAGTGGAAGAAATCTTAAATGAAACACTTGCAAGTGTATGAAATATGGTTGCAAAACAAATTGCAAACTGTGTTCAAAGCCACATTCAAATGGAACGTATGTTTTCCTCGTGTCTCGTTTCATTAGTAAGTTAGCACATTCTTTAGTCTTATTCCTTTAATTGGACCTACGAAGACACATTTTTATCTTCCTCGACTAGGCATGAAAACAAAAGACCAAAGCATGAATAAAGGATCATTTTTTAATATAGTTTCCTCGCTTTTCACCGTTTTGACGTACACATTTTAAATAGTTTTTATAAGTTTCTGAACTTTTATCTTTAAGTAATCAAAACACTAGGGGCATATAATGCCCATTATATTATCCATGGATGGTAAATATTTTGAGAAATATCTAAATGTTCCGTCCAGAAATATTCCAGGTTTGACTTACAAGAGAATATTACTATACAATGGTTGTTATCGTTCACAATCTAAAATTCTTCTTCTCTGTTCGTACTAATTTCGGATTTCATATTTTCCAAAGTTTCAAAGACTTCTTTTGTACCAACAAACTCGGAAATGTCTTTCTTCTTTCACCATCAATACTTCGTTTCACCGATTTCAAGTCGCCAATTGTTAATTCACTATTGTCGCATTAAGTTATTCTATAGCTTAAGTTTTGCCGAGGCTACAAGAAATTGCTTTTGTACTGCTGAGGCGCTTATCTCAGGATGAGCATGGTTCAAATTACAACAATTACAAAAAAATTACAACAATTATAAAAAAAATTACAACAAGTATAAAAAAATTACAACAAATTACAACGGGATATCAAATTGTCTTCACTGATAGTGCAAACAGTAGCAGTACATTTTGGTGTCCGACATCTCCACTTTTTTCGCCACTTGACAGTTGTTTCGCAAAAAAGTATCGGCAGTTGTTCTTTACCACGATGACTAATACTTTTTCTCACATTTAAATTTTTCTTGTTGCACTTTTAACATGTAATAATTAACTAAAATCTAATGTTTCTATGTACATAATTCATAGGAATTTCCATTGGTGGGTGGGGGTAGCAATAGCAGAATACGATATTTGTGAAATTTCACAAATAATAAGTATTAACTGGGAAAAAAATTACAAGGAAAGTATTGATTACAATATAATACCAGTAGGACAATTTTAATCCTCTCCTTTACCTGTACCTACCGGCCGGACTGAATTGTATATCCGTAATTTAGACCTGTCTTACTGGCCGGACAAAATAGTATATTATAATTTATGCAAATTTGCTGATCGAACGAAACTGTAATCGCCGATTAATTTAACTAGCGTTCTAGTTCTAACCAATGCAATGTGTAATTTACTCGACGTTTATTACTCCGGTACCTTTGGGGAGTAGCTCCATTAAGCGTAGAAGTACCTACATACTACAATATGTGTTGGTTGTTGAATACATTTTCTTTCAGACGAGACGCTTTACCTGACCGTCAGCCGACGGTAAAACAGTAAATTATAGAAACAGTAATTGGTTTCTGTTAGTATACCAAGTGTTTAATGTATATTGTTTCGTATTTGCACTGCGTGCATTTACGTATTTATAAGTGTGCGCAGTGCAAGTGCAAAGCAACATACACAAATTTCCTCAAAAACCACACTACTAAAAAAGTGACAATGCTTATTAATTATCTACGAAAAAGAAAAGAAACAAAAACATGCTAGTTGTGATTATTTGAAAGCCTAAACAAGAGCACAATATGGCACCAGAGTAAGAGAATTAGACACAAATTGTAGATATTTTAAAGACTTTATAAGTGGAAGAAATCTTAAATGAAACACTTACATGTATGTATATGAAATATGGTTGCAAAACAAATTGCAAACTGTGTTCAAAACCACATTCAAATGGAACGTATGTTTTCCTCGTGTCTCGTTTCATTAGTAAGTTAGCCCAATTCTTTAGTCTTATTCCTTTAATTGGACCTACGAAGACACGTTTTTATCTTCCTCGACTAGGCATGAAAACAAAAGACTAAAGCATGAATAAAAGGTCATTTTTTAATATAGTTTCCTCGCTTTTCACCGTTTTGACGTACAAATTTTAAATAGTTTTTATACGTTTCTGAACTTTTATCTTTAAGTAATCAAAACACTAGGGGCATATAATGCCCGTTATATTATCCATGGATGGTAAATATTTTGAGAAATATTTAAATGTTCCGTCCAGAAATATTCCAGGTTTGACTTACAAGAGAATATTACTATACAAAGGTTGTTATCGTTCACAATCTAAAATTCTTCTTCTCTGATCGTACTAATTTCGGATTTCATATTTTCCAAAGTTTCAAACACTTCTTTTGTACCAACAAACTCGGAAATGTCTTTCTTCTTTCACCATCAATACTTCGTTTCACCGATTTCAAGTCGCCAATTGTTAATTTACTATTGTCGCATTAAGTTATTCTATAGCTTAAGTTTTGCCGAGGCTACAAGAAATTGCTTTTGTACTGCTGAAGCGCTTATCTCAGGATGGGCATGGTTCAAATTACACCGGGATATCAAATTGTCTTCACTGATCGTGCAAACAGTAGCAGTACATTTTGGAGTCCGACATCTCCACTTTTTTTCGCCACTTGACAGTTGTTTCGCAAAAATGTATCGGCAGTTGTTCTTTACCACGATTACTAATACTTTTTCTCACATTTAAATTTTTCTTGTTGCACTTTTAACATGTAATAATTAACTAAAATCTAATGTTTCCAAGTACATAATTCATAGGAATTTCCATTGGTGGGTGGGGGTAGCAATAGCAGAATACGATATTTGTGAAATTTCACAAATAATAAGTATTAACTGGGAAAAAAATTACAAGGAAAGTATTGATTAGAATATAATACCAGTAGGACAATTTTAATCCTCTCCTTTACCTGTACCTACCGGCCGGACTGAATTGTATATCCCTAATTTAGACCTGTCTTACTGGCCGGACAAAATAGTATATTATAATTTATGCAAATTTGCTAATCGAACGAAACTGTAATCGCCGATTAATTTAACTAGCGTTCTAGTTCTAAGCAATGCAATGTGTAATTTACTCGGCGTTTATTACTCCGGTACCTTTTGGGAGTAGCTCCATTAAGCGTAGAAGTACCTACATACTACAATATGTGTTGGTTGTTGAATACATTTTCTTTCAGACGAGACGCTTTACCTGACCGTCAGCCGACGGTAAAACAGTAAATTATAGAAACAGTAATTGGTTTCTGTTAGTATACCAATTGTTTAATGTATATTGTTTGGTATTTGCACTGTGTGCATTTACGTATTTATAAGTGTGCGCAGTGCAAGTGCAAAGCAACATACACAAATTTCCTCAAAAAAACACACTACTAAAAAAGTGACAATGCTTATTAATTATCTACGAAAAAGAAAAGAAACAAAAACATGCTAATTGTGATTATTTGAAAGCCTAAACAAGAGCACAATATGGCACCAGAGTAAGAGAATTAGACACAAATTGTAGATATTTTAGAGACTTTATAAGTGGAAGATATCTTAAATGAAACACTTGCAAGTGTATGAAATATGGTTGCAAAACAAATTGCAAACTGTGTTCAAAACCACATTCAAATGGAACGTATGTTTTCCTCGTGTCTCGTTTCATTAGTAAGTTAGCACATTCTTTAGTCTTATTCCTTTAATTGGACCTACGAAGACACGTTTTTATCTTCCTCGACTAGGCATGAAAACAAAAGACTAAAGCATGAATAAAAGGTTATTTTTTAATATAGTTTCCTCGCTTTTCACCGTTTTGACGAACAAATTTTAAATAGTTTTTATCAGTTTCTGAACTTTTATCTTTAAGTAATCAAAACACTAGGGGCATATAATACCCATTATATTATCCATGGATGGTAAATATTTTGAGAAATATTTAAATGTTCCGTCCAGATATATTCCAGGTTTGACTTACGAGAGATTATTACTATACAATGGTTGCTCTCGTTCACAATCTAAAATTCTTCTTCTCTGTTCGTACTAATTTCGCATTTCATATTTTCCAAAGTTTCAAACACTTCTTTTGTACCAACAAACTCAGAAATGTCTTTCTTCTTTCACCATCAATACTTCGTTTCACCGATTTCAAGTCGCCAATTGTTAATTCACTATTGTCGCATTAAGTTATTCTATAGCTTAAGTTTTGCCGAGGCTACAAGAAATTGCTTTTGTACTGCTGAAACGCTTATCTCAGGATGAGCTTGGTTCAAATTACAACGGGATATCAAATAGTCTTCACTGATAGTGCAAACAGTAGCAGTACATTTTGGTGTCCGACATCTCCACTTTTTTTCGCCACTTGACAGTTGTTTCGCAAAAAAGTATCGGCAGTTGTTCTTTACCACGATTACTAACACTTTTTCTCACATTTAAATTTTTCTTGTTGCACTTTTAATATGTAATAATTAACTAAAATCTAATGTTTCTAAGTACATAATTCATATGAATTTCCATTGGTGGGTAGGGGTAGCAATAGCAGAATACGATATTTGTGAAATTTCACAAATAATAAGTATTAACTGGGAAAAAAATTACAAAGAAAGTATTGATTAGAATATAATACCATTAGGACAATTTTAATCCTCTCCTTGACCTGCACCTACCGGCCGGACTGAATTGTATATCCCTAATTTAGACCTGTCTTACTGGCCGGACAAAATAGTATATTATAATTTATGCAAATTTGCTAATCGAACGAAACTGTAATCGCCGATTAATTTAACTAGCGTTCTAGTTCTAAGCAATGCAATATGTAATTTACTCGGCGTTTATTACTCCGGTACCTTTTGGGAGTAGCTCCATTAAGCGTAGAAGCACCTACATACTACAATATGTGTTGGTTGTTGAATACATTTTCTTTCAGACGAGACGCTTTACCTGACCGTCAGCCGACGGTAAAACAGTAAATTATAGAAACAGTAATTGGTTTCTGTTAGTATACCAATTGTTTAATGTATATTGTTTGGTATTTGCACTGTGTGCATTTACGTATTTATAAGTGTGCGCAGTGCAAGTGCAAAGCAACATACACAAATTTCCTCAAAAAAACACACTACTAAAAAAGTGACAATGCTTATTAATTATCTACGAAAAAGAAAAGAAACAAAAACATGCTAATTGTGATTATTTGAAAGCCTAAACAAGAGCACAATATGGCACCAGAGTAAGAGAATTAGACACAAATTGTAGATATTTTAGAGACTTTATAAGTGGAAGATATCTTAAATGAAACACTTGCAAGTGTATGAAATATGGTTGCAAAACAAATTGCAAACTGTGTTCAAAACCACATTCAAATGGAACGTATGTTTTCCTCGTGTCTCGTTTCATTAGTAAGTTAGCACATTCTTTAGTCTTATTCCTTTAATTGGACCTACGAAGACACGTTTTTATCTTCCTCGACTAGGCATGAAAACAAAAGACTAAAGCATGAATAAAAGGTTATTTTTTAATATAGTTTCCTCGCTTTTCACCGTTTTGACGAACAAATTTTAAATAGTTTTTATCAGTTTCTGAACTTTTATCTTTAAGTAATCAAAACACTAGGGGCATATAATACCCATTATATTATCCATGGATGGTAAATATTTTGAGAAATATTTAAATGTTCCGTCCAGATATATTCCAGGTTTGACTTACGAGAGATTATTACTATACAATGGTTGCTCTCGTTCACAATCTAAAATTCTTCTTCTCTGTTCGTACTAATTTCGCATTTCATATTTTCCAAAGTTTCAAACACTTCTTTTGTACCAACAAACTCAGAAATGTCTTTCTTCTTTCACCATCAATACTTCGTTTCACCGATTTCAAGTCGCCAATTGTTAATTCACTATTGTCGCATTAAGTTATTCTATAGCTTAAGTTTTGCCGAGGCTACAAGAAATTGCTTTTGTACTGCTGAAACGCTTATCTCAGGATGAGCTTGGTTCAAATTACAACGGGATATCAAACAGTCTTCACTGATAGTGCAAACAGTAGCAGTACATTTTGGTGTCCGACATCTCCACTTTTTTTCGCCACTTGACAGTTGTTCCGCAAAACAGTATCGGCAGTTGTTCTTTACCACGATTACTAACACTTTTTCTCACTTTTAAATTTTTCTTGTTGCACTTTTAATATGTAATAATTAACTAAAATCTAATGTTTCTAAGTACATAATTCATATGAATTTCCATTGGTGGGTAGGGGTGGCAATAGCAGAATACGATATTTGTGAAATTTCACAAATAATAAGTATTAACTGGGAAAAAAATTACAAAGAAAGTATTGATTAGAATATAATACCATTAGGACAATTTTAATCCTCTCCTTGACCTGCACCTACCGGCCGGACTGAATTGTATATCCCTAATTTAGACCTGTCTTACTGGCCAGACAAAATAGTATATTATAATTTATGCAAATTTGCTAATCGAACGAAACTGTAATCGCCGATTAATTTAACTAGCGTTCTAGTTCTAAGCAATGCAATGTGTAATTTACTCGGCGTTTATTACTCCGGTACCTTTTGGGAGTAGCTCCATTAAGCGTAGAAGCACCTACATACTACAATATGTGTTGGTTGTTGAATACATTTTCTTTCAGACGAGACACTTTACCTGACCGTCAGTCGACGGTAAAACAGTAAATTATAGAAACAGTAATTGGTTTCTGTTAGTATACCAATTGTTTAATGTATATTGTTTGATATTTGCACTGCGTGCATTTACGTATTTATAAAGTGTGCGCAGTGCAAGTACAAAGCAACATACACAAATTTCCTCAAAAACCACACTACTAAAAAGTGACAATGCTTATTAATTATCTACGAAAAAGAAAAGAAACAAAAACATGCTAATACATAATTCATAGGAATTTCCATTGATGGGTAGGGGTAGCAATAGCAGAATACGATATTTGTGAAATTTCACAAATAATAAGTATTAACTGGGAAGAAAATTACAAGGAAAGTATTGATTAGAATATAATACCATTAGGACAATTTTAATCCTCTCCTTTACCTGCACCTACCGGCCGGACTGAATTGTACGAGGTGCATTCAAGTTCTAAGGCCTCCGATTTTTTTTCTAACTAACTACTCACCCGAAAACTATGAAACTGGTGTTAGTTCTCGACGTAATCTCCCTGCAGACGTACACATTTTTCACAACGTCGACGCCATGATTCCATGGCCGCGGCGAAGGCTTCTTTAGGAGTCTGTTTCGACCACTGGAAAATCGCTGAAGCAATAGCAGCACGGCTGGTGAATTTGCGGCCACGAACAGTGTCTTTCATTGTTGGAAACAGCCAAAAGTCACTAGGAGCCAGGTCAGGTGAGTAGGGAGCATGAGAAATCACTTCAAAGTTGTTTCCACGAAGAAACTGTTGCATAACGTTAGCCCGATGTGCGGGTGCGTTGTCTTGGTGAAACAGCACACGCGCAGCCTTTCCCGGACGTTTTTGTTGCAGTGCAGGAAGGAACTTGTTCTTCAAAATATTTTCGTAGGATGCACCTGTCACCGTAGTGCTCTTTGGAACACAATGGGTAAGGATTACGCCCTCACTGTCCCAGAACATGGACACCATCATTTTTTCAGCGCTGGCGGTCACCCGAAATTTTTTGGCGGCGGTGAATCTGTGTGCTTCCATTGCTTCCAAAAATGGCATCCACGTCTCATCCATTGTCACAATCGACGAAAAGAAAGTCCCATTCATGCATTGGTTGCGCGTCAACATTGCTTGGCAACATGCCACACGAGCAGCCTTGTGGTCGTCCGTCAGCATTCGTGGCACCCACCTGGAGGACACTTTTCGCATTTTCAGGTCGTCATGCAGGATTGTGTGCACAGAACCCACGGAAATGCTAACACTGGATGCGATCTGTTCAACTGTCATTCGGCGATCCCATCCCCCAATACAAGTCTCTCCACTTTCTCGATCATGTCGTCAGACCGGCTTGTGCGAGCCCGAGGTTGTTTCGGTTTGTTGTCACACGATGTTACTTCAATTGTTAATTCACTATTGTCGCATTAAGTTATTCTATAGCTTAAGTTTTGCCGAGGCTACAAGAAATTGCTTTTGTACTGCTGAAGCGCTTAATTCAGGATGAGCATGGTTCAAATTACAACGGGATATCAAATTGTCTTCACTGACAGTGCACACAGTAGAAGTACATTTTGGTGTCCGACGTCTCCACTTTTTTCGCCACTTGATAGTTGTTTCGCAAAAAAGTATCGGCAGTTGTTCTTTACCACGATTACTAATACTTTTTCTCGCATTTAAATTTTTCTTGTTGCACTTTTAACATGTAATAATTAACTAAAATCTAATGTTTCTAAGTACATAATTCATAGGAATTTCCATTGGTGGGTAGGGGTAGCAATAGCAGAAAACGATATTTGTGAAATTTCACAATTAATAAGTATTAACTGGGAAAAAAATTACAAGGGAAGTATTGATTAGAATATAATACCATTAGGACAATTTTAATCCTCTCATTTACCTGCACCTACCGGCCGGACTGAATTGTATATCCCTAATTTAGACCTGTCTTACTGGCCGGACAAAATAGTATATTATAATTTATGCAAATTTGCTAATCGGACGAAACTGTAATCGCCGATTTATTTAACTAGCGTTCTAGTTCTAAGCAATGTAATGTGTAATTTACTCGGCGTTTATTACTGCGGTACCTTTTGGGAGTAGCTCCATTAAGCGTAGAGAGCACCTACATACTACAATATTTGTTGGTTGTTGAATACATTTTCTTTCAGACGAGGCTATTTACCTGATCGTCAGCCGACGCTCAAACGGTAAATTTAGAAACAGTATTTGGTTTCTGTTAGTATACCAATTGTTTAATGTATATTGTTTCGTATTTGCACTGCGCGCATTTACGTATTTATAAAGTGTGCGCAGTGCAAGTACAAAGCAACATACACAAATTTCCTCAAAAACCACACTACTAAAACGTGACAATGCTTATTAATTATCTACGAAAAAGAAAAGAAACAAAAACATGCTAATTGTGCTTATTTGAGCCCCTAAACAAGAGCACAATATGGTGCCAGAGTAAGAATTAGACACAAATTGTAGATATTTTGAAGACTGTATAAGTGGAAGAAATCTTAAATGAAACGCTTGCAAGTGCATGAAAAGTGGATGCAAAACAAATTGCAAACGGTGTTCAAAATCACATTCAAATTGAACGTATGTTTTCCTCGTGTCTCGTTTCATTAGTAAGTTAGTACATTCTTTAGTCTTATTCCTTTAATTGGACCTGAAGAGACGTTTTTATCTTCCCCGACTAGGCATGAAAATAAAAGACTAAAGCATCAATAAAAAATCATTTTTCAATATAGTTTCCTCGCTTTTCAATACAGGTATTACACCGTTCCAATAACATCTTTAAACCATCTTAAAAATATTCTTTTTGTTTCTCTGTAAAATGATTCTCTACAACCGCTACAAGTTCGGCGTCGTCCCTAAATTTCGTTCCCCTAAATGTTTTGTTTTTTTGAGATTCAGAAACAAAAAGTAATCACTAGGTACTAAATATGGACGTGTTCAATTTCATTAAAGCCACAATCAACAAGAGCAGCTTTTGAGTCTTGACTTATGCATTAATACATTGTCGTGAATCAACAATTCTCCGCGTTTTTTCGCTATAATAGAGTCTGAGACGATGCATAATACTCTCTATTTATCATACCATTATTTTTCCTGCAGAAGGAATAACTTTAAGCTCGCGGGCCTTAATATGCCACTGTTTCGATTCTGGATCATAATGATTGACCCAAATTTCAACTTCTATGAAAAGTCGGTCGTTAATTAAACCTGATTCGTTCCCACAATGCGCTAAGAATTGTTCACACATCTCTAAGGCACTTGTGTAGAATTCTAATTCTTTTTGCAATATAGATTCCTAAATGCTTGAACGTCGAACCCAACCGAGCAATAGTGAAAGTATCACGGTCAATCTGTGCCCGTTTTGAAGGAGATCAGATTTTTTGAATCGTCTTGTGACTATGGACGAAACCTGGGTCCATTTTTACGACCCAGAAACAAAACAATAATCGATAGAGTGGAAACATCATGTTTCTCCAAGGCCTAAGATGTGGAATAATATAATCGATTACCTAAAAAAGGGCCAGACCATCACTGGAGATTCTTATTCTAAATTACAAACCACCCTGAGAGAGAAAATTAAGGAAATAAGACGTGGCATGTTAGCGAAAGATGTGTTGTTTTTGCAGGACAATGCCCCTGTACACAAATTGCGCATTACCATGATTACAATTCGAGATCTAGGGTTCGAATTACTGAAATACTCCCCCTAGACTTAGCTCCCTCAGACTATTATCTGTTCCCTGGGTTGAAAAAAAGTTTAAAAGGACGTCAATTTTTGTGTAACGAAGAGGTAATAGAAGAATATTTTTTTAGAAGAGAGATAATTGAATCAGTAGTTTGTTGACAGTGACAGTTTTAAGACAGTGAGTTTGTAAAATAATGGAGATTACTCGCGAAGGTTTTCGTTGCATGATTTTTTACGATTATAAAAAAGGCCTAACTCCACAAGAATGCATTATATCGCTTCGATCAACTTTTGGTAATGAGCACCATCAGAGAAGAGAGTTTATAATTGGTTTGCAGAATTTCGTCATGATCGTGCCTCAGTGAGTGATAAATCACGTAAAGGTCGACCAAAAACTGTTTTGATTCCAAAAAACATCGATGCTGTGTGGAAAATGATAGAACACGATCGACATGTGACTTACAGTGAGGTAGATGCATCTCTTGGCATATCGCAGACTGGAATTCATTCGATTTTACATGAACATTTATTTGTAAAAAAATATATTCCAGATGGATTCCACATAACTTGACCGAAGCACAGAAAGCAGCTCGTGTCAAGTGGTGTAAAGAGATGCGAAAAAATTCGATGTAGGAACCGCAAAATCCGTATACAACACCGTCACGGGTGACGAAACATGGATATATGCGCATGAGCCGGAAACCAGGCAACAATCTACTGTATGGGTGTTCCAAGACGAATCGTGTAACAGTCTTCATGACCCTTAACATTTGTTCGTTATATTAATAATGTCCTGGGCTTCGAGGGATTCGAGAGTGCTGTACAAACGATAACTTTGTAGCTAAAATACTTAATGCCGCCGTTATCTTAAATATTGAGATATAGATTGATGGGTTAAAATTGAGTAATTGATTTACTTCAAATACTGGTTAGTTGGGCGCCAAGAGGTTACCCCCTCTAAGGTAAAGTTGAATTTAATTATAATGCCGGTTAGCTAAATGTTAGCGGAGAGATATAAGACCAGAAACTACATGAAAGCGGGTACGTCGAAATGGACTTACGTCTTTATATCTCAGAGCGTGTATGAAACAAGGTGAAATGAACTGAATCCCTCTTTTAGTTTTTTACTTTAATTATTTCAATCAATTTCTTTTTATTTATATGCTTTTCCAATGACTTAGTCCCATTACAGGCCATCCCATTACAGGCCGCGGAGCAATGGAGTAGCATTACAGGCCGCGAAATTGTTATGCCGTAAATGTAGGATTGAACGGTGCCATTACAGGCCGCGACGAGAAATTGGCAATAAAAACTATCAATTATGATTAATTATTTATTATAAAGTTTATTATAACATACATACATAATTATTTATATTTACAACATATACAACATTTTACAATTTTGATTAATTAATTAAACTAATTACGTTTGCTAAATATAGCAAAAATGCAAATATTAAAAATTAATTAAACTTGCTAATTTGGGAAGTGCTTGCTCTACATCTTGACTTTCTTGTATTTGCGACACTATTCCATTTATCCTCCTATCCATTTGAATATATTTTGCAGCACGCTTTTTTGGGGATATATTGTGGTCAATCCTTTGTTGAATAATGTCGTAGTGCCTTGAATCGTTTTTTAAAGATATAATTAATTCCATTAGATTTGGCTTCGACTTCCCAATATGCCTGTTTAGACGACTATGCCAAGATTCGCATACATTCGTCGTTCTATGACGTTCTTCATAGCATATCCACATGTCTTGCACTATAGAATTTTCTAACCATTGTGTCACAAAATAATCATTAAAGTCCATTATTTCTCTAAAATTGGGGGAGCTTTCCATTATATACAGCCAGCCATCGTCAATATATTGGGAAGGTAAATGAGCTAATGCAGCTGTAAGCTTTATATGCTTCCTGTAATTATTAAGTACAGGTAATAGATATGACTAATGACCTATTTCTGAGAAATATAAATATATTCCGATTATCTAATTCCAGATTTTGCATTTTGTAATCGCAAATACATCAATACACACAAATGGATAAGGCATTAGGATTAGGATTATAGGATAATAGGTTATTAAGAGTTTCTGGATGTTACGCACATTAAAATATTGTTGAATGTGAAAGTAACTTGATTATCTAGGGTTTTTCCTATTCCGCATATTGTTAAATCTATGGGAATTAATGAATCATCGCGGCGGCCTGTAATGAGACTCGGTTTTTGGTCAAAAAGGGATGCGGCCTGTATTGGCACTGTTTCAGGTAGTTTTCAAACGCGGCCCGTAATGGGACGGCCTGTATTGGGACTACACGTTTCCAATGAGGTTTATATTGCATGATTTGAAAAGAAACAAAATAATTACAAAATATACTTATACATATATTGATAAAGAAAAAGCTTTTTAATTTACATATTACTACAAATTTCCTTACTAAACATTAACATACATGTGGGGAAGATACAATAAATTTGACATAGATTTAAACTGTTTCATGTGATCAGAGTAATAACAGTATTAATAAAGACTAACCTTTATCGTTGCACTAATGGCCACGTCACTTTATAGTTTATTTGCTGCTTCTGAAGTGACGCACTTATTCACTGTATTTTGCACTCTCTCTTCACGCTTCAGGGTGCCTGTAGTTTCAGACGAAAGCCCTGATGTCTTAAGCGTGGTAATTCACTTTAAACCAATAACTCCACTTGTGGACAATTGATACTTTATTCTACACAGTGTACTTTTTGTACTTAAGTACACAGAATGCTGTAGAAACTTTCTTTATTTATAATTTTACGTGCTCACACGTTTGACCGCTTCGTGACTTAGGAACAAGTACTATATTGCGGTATACCCTTACTTTATCACGTTAAGGGCAGCCCGTCTGACTCGCTTGACTCACTGGAGTCGAGTGTCCTACTTTCGTTTTTTTTGGTTTGTTCTAACTACTCTTTTCTTTCGGTGAATCCCAGCTTACTTATAAAATTCTGGATCGTTCCGGTTGCGGGAATGATGTAATGCAGCGACTCTGATAAAGCTATTTTAGTGACACTAAGCTATTTTAATATAGTTTATCTATGGCTAACTATACACATTGAACTCTACAAAATGATGATTTAACATAAAAGGAATTGACTGAACTACGCATTTGCTATTATTGCGAAATGTTTTGCAATAATACTAAATGGCGGGAAAAGCATTAAAATTTATACAATGTGACTTTATTTCAAATAAATTAAATTTTAATATTCTTTAAAATTTTAATCGATTGATAGAAATGTCTTTAAATAAGATGAGCGTAATGTGTCCCATTACAATCGAACCCCACAAAAGTTGTTCGTGCAAGGAGCACTTCCAAGAAAATGATCGCTTGTTTCTTCGGCAGTACAGGACACATCGCAACAATTCCTTTAGAGGATCGAAAAACTGTTACCGCTGAATGGTAGACAGTAATTTGTTTTCCAAAAGTTATAGACGAAATCAGGAAGAACAACCGAAAACGCCGCATTATACTTCATCACGACAATGCGAGTTCCCATACAGCACGTCTAACAGTTGGCTAGTTGAAGGAGAAAAGTGTTGAAATAATGTCTCATTGTCCATATTCACCTGACTTGTCCCCGAATGATTACTATTTGTTCCCAACTGTGAAACAAAAAATGGACAGCGATTTTCAACACCTCAAGAAGCAGTCGAAGCCTTTGAAAACCATGTTTCTGAGATACAACCTTCAGAGTGGAAAAAATGTTTTGAGAACTGGTCCGTACGCATGCAAAAGTGTATAGACTATAAAAGCGAATATTTTGAAAAACAATAAAATAGTTTGTTCCCAAAAATTTTGTTTTTTCCCAGATTTTGTAAAAATATAAAAGGTGACCCTCGTATGTATAGTAAAAAGGAAAAAGTACACCAACAATCTTAAAGTAATTCAGTATAAATCCTTCGTTGGGCATATACAATCTTCTAAAATCGCATTAATAAATCTCTTGCTGCACATGTGTCGGCTACGTACTAAATTTTCATGACTGCTTGTGCGTAATCTCTAGCAGCCTCGCTGCTTTAGGATATCCGTACAGGAAGTAATAATAAATGATCTCGGTATTCCGCAGTCTCAGACGAGTTGGTTTGATGGACGAGAAAGTAAGAACGAAACGTTGAAGGAGGGCAGTGATAAATGCCTTGCAGGTATTTGTATTCCTACAAAGTAACATTTTGGTTTACACATGTAGGTGTAACACCTATTTATCTGTAGAATATTCGTGTATGGAATATATGAGGTGTCTAACCAATTACTTACGTTTATTTTCTTCGCGAATGCCATTTGTTGTGCCTAAAAAAATATACTACTCTAAATGTAATATACATGAATTTATATGAGCAAATTATATTTGTTATTGTTAACAGCTGCTTAGAAATATCTACAGTGTGATTTTAAATGATTGAGAGGGTAATTCAAATTTGCCGCCATACTAAATTGTTGAAATGTTGGCCACACTGTTTCTCTAATTTTTCCCTTTTTTTGTGTTCAGTGGCGACTCATATTCAATAGTAACTGTTTTGTTATTAGTAGAGAACGGATGCAATTTCCATAAAACGCAATCGACAATTGGAATTGTGTATAACGTCGCACAGTACATCCCGGCGTAATTCAATGAAGTATTTGTTTGACTTACTCGGACACCTGGTCTCGCAGCGATAACAATGGACAACTCTACTATTGTATTCGGAGAATATAGTGTTTTTTAAAGTGTTTTCATGAGCGTAGATAGAAGCGGGGTTTTTATAATGTATTTTATTTATTAGTTTATATTTCGTAAGATAAATAAAGTGCTCTGAGTAAGTTTCTTGTTTTCATAGTTTTAACTGTTAATTACATCGTAATTTTTGTGATAGATCCTATTTAATATCGTTTGATTGAATCTATTTCTACCAATTATTTCGACGTAAGTGTGCATTGAATTTCGTTCAGTTTCAATAACTTACGCACACATTTTTAGTTTTCATTTATTTAGATCTAGAGCATTGTTTAAGTTACTCTTTCAGACATGATATGGAAGAATGTCGAGAACGGTATTGTAAAACAATGGCGAGTTGGATTGACGGTCATACTGATTGTATGTCCATTGTCAGTGATTCCGAAATTTATTACAAAATCCGTAAAATATCGTCAAAAATTCGTCACTTAGGATCGCAAACACATCTGAACTCTGTAAAACATTTATGGCGGCTAATATTCCATTAAATAAACTTAGAAATCCCACTTTAAAAATATTTCTGAAAAAATATACTGGTCGAAATGTTCCTGATGAATCAACTTTACGCAAATATTATGTTTCTAGGTGCTATACGAGAACAGTAGAACGCATTAGAAGCCATCTTTTAAATCAATACATATGAATAAGCGCCGACGAAACGGTGGATATGTTAGGACGTTGTGTGGTAAATGTTGTAGCTGGTGTACTACATCCAACTATTCCCTATAACTCATATGTAATAGCAACAAGTGTTATAAATAGAGTTGATGCTGAAACAGTTGCTGAAACCATTAAGGAGAATATGCAAAAAATGCTTCATTCGGACGCCACGTGCAAAGAAAAATACTTTTATTTGTCAGTGATAGTGCTGCGTATATGTTAGAAACAGGCAGACTATTGAAGAAAACATATCCTAATATGCTGCATATTACTTGTGTAGCACATGCTCTCCACAGAATCTGTGAATCAGAGACACTTTTCCGGAAGTTAATAGACTTGTATCAGCTTTTAAAAAAGTTTTCAGAAAAGCACCATTGAGAGTAGCTCTTTTCAGGGAAAAATTTCCATCTCTGTCACTGCCTCCCACTCCAGTAATAACTAGAGGGGAACATGGCTGGGAGCTACTAGTTATTATGCTGAGAATTTCGATAGTCTAAAACATTTCGTAACACTGCTAAAGGAGGATGCTAGAAGTATTGGTGAGTGCAAGGAGCTCACACAAATCCCAAATTTAAAAAATCAGTTGTACTTTCTTCACGAACACTTTGGAAAATTGCCAAAACTAATCACTTATTTTGAAAATCGAAATCTCAAATTAAATGACGGATTAACCACATTAGATGTGGCTGTTAATAATTTGAAAAGTATTCCAAGTGACTTCGTATGTGGCCTTCAGCAAAAGTTTGAAGCAATTCTTAATAGAAATCCAGATTTAATTACATTGCAGCAATTACATATGGAGACAATTCCACAATATGAAGAAATAAAAGAATATTTCCAGTATGCACCTATAACCAGTTGCGATGTAGAAAGGACGTTTTCTATTTATAAGGATGTACTTAATTCAAAGAGAACAAAATTGACAGAAGAAAACCTTGAGAAACTATTGCTAGTCAATATTAATACTCCTTTACTCAACTTGAACGACAAAATGAACAAATAAAAATGTTCCAATTATATAAATAAAATTAAAAACTTTATAAATACAACTTTTCAACAAATAAATATGTATTTCGTAATTTTATAGATCACCACCCGTTTGTTTTCCAATTATATAAATAAAATTAAATATTTTAGAAATACAGCCTTTCGCCAGTACTGCACTGGGCTTTGCGTCATGTGGTAAGCGTGTCCGTTCTCTAGTTATTAGACATGGAAAAAGATTTTTTTTCTACTCATGCTTATGAAAGTGATCATTTCTCTACCGACAACACTACATGAACGTGATACTTTTTCACTTCTAGATGTGAAAATAAAACAAATGAATATACATCATGCATCTCGTTAGTGATGTATTAAAGTTTTTTTTAACATTGACACTTAATCTTACCACCGAGCATAGTTGAAGCGACAAACTGACAGATAATATTAGTATTCTATTTAGCAAGAATAAAAAGTGACATTTTAAAGGACGAGAAAATTGTTTACGACCGAGGCGTTAGCCGCGGGCGAAATTACTTGCGAAGACCTTTAAAAAAGTTTTTCTATTTGACGTTCATAATGAACTCATTATGAAACTCAGAACAGTATCGAAATGGACTTTTTAATTTTAATGCAATTTACCATTACGCTTTTTTAAAACTACATATGCCCCAGCCACTTGCGTGCCAACTTACTAAATATTTGCAACTTTGTTAATTTTATTATCTGTCAGTTTATGTTGATGTACATTGATTTTATATCAGAATGGATAAAATCGAATATGGAGCTGTTATAAAAGTTAATTACAAAACAACGAAAAGCACAAAAAATTATTCCTGAAAAACTTTTTGCTAATTACACGAATGATTGTCCTTCCATCTCAACTATTTGCGAGTGGTCAAAATTGTTTAAAAATGGTCGAGAATCATTGAATAATGATCTCCGTCAGTAAATTATCTCGGCCGATTTTAACACCTCTTCATTGACCTTGAGAAGATGCATATTGGTGATCAAGGTCAATGTTATAATTGTCTGAGAGTGGCCAAGGGAATTTTAAGGTGATCATGGTTATTGAAATGTTAAGGTCATGCCATGTAGTCCGAAGGTCAAAGCCAAAGTCACTCTGAGGTCGCATAAAGGTCAGAGTTATCTGGAAGTGAAGGGCAAGGCTTAATGTAATTTGAAAGCTGAACTCAACATCATTTGAAAGTCTAGGTCACTTGCGTGCTTCTGGAGATATCATGACCAGCACTTTAAAATTACGCGTTATTCAAATTCAAGCGTTAATATATAAATAACTAGCTGCCGGTAGCCCGGCGTTGCTAGGCCACATTCCATAGAAAACTTAAAATTTGCTTTGTGTTAAATGCCATTGACAGATATAATTTTTTTTATTCTCTAGCTTAACAACGAATCAATGATATTTTATTATAATATATCATCACTCCAACGCCTTTGGATACACAATATTCTTCGTTATTCCATCTGGTGCATAAGCAAACAGAGCAGATGATTTTCCAATTCGCGAACATGTTACATATTGCTATGGATTTTTAATTAAAAGTAATTTAAAAATAAAATATTTAAAAATGTACATTTATTTGGGAAAATATTGTACATTGAAAATATATTTAAATTTTGCGAAGAGAAAAACTTGTTATTCGGGATCGCACTCATGTAAAAGTCGAGGTCACTTCTTGAGGGGAGATGAAATTTATAGTTTGAACTTGAAGGTTGCTTAGTGAAATATATTTAATTATATTTTAATTAATTCGGGTTGATTGATTGAAAGTGATTTTGTTATATTAGTATTAAAGTCCCGATATTTATAGAGATAAATTTCTCGTTGTAGTTTTGATGTTTAAATTGATTATGCACCTTCTTTGTTCGTAAGAGTCTCCACATATTTTTTCATGTAAGTAGAATTAAAATTATATGACGTCGTCATGGTATATAAAATTACTATAAGTATATTTCTATTGTATTCAAGCTTGTAGTTAAGAGAATTAATTATTAGATATACAGGTAATACAGTTTATTATTAACATTTCTTTGTTAAAAATTATAATTGAAAAGTTTGTTCGATTGGTATCAGGGTTTTTTGTGCGTGTCTTTTGCACATGCGTAAGTGTTTGTTCGCGTTTCAGTATCTGATTATACAGTGTGGTTCTCTGGGGAGAAATTAATATTAAACTTGATTATTTTTAGATAAGTTTTGATCGGAGTCATTTAGAGGATGTTTTCCATTCATTTAGCTGTCAATTTTCAATTAATGTTTTTTTACCTCAAGTATTTTTGTATAATACAGTGTCTTTATACTTTGTAAAGAGATAATTTTTTTTATTTTTGTATTAAATATTTATTTTAAATTTTTATCTTGCGTTTGTTTCATTTGACACTCCATTATTGCTAATAAATTATATAAAATAAGTAAATAAATTTTTGTGAATATTTCACTGGCGCTCAACTTACTTTGTAGACCACGTTTTTCCTGAGTGGAACCCGAGAAGTTAGAAGTCTCATATTTGAAAATTCACCGGCTGAGAAACCTAGTTGGGAAAACTAGTTGTGGAAAGTGGTGTAACAAATCTTCAAACCACTATTCATAGCAATATGTACATGAGGATTGGGAATTTCCAGCTGTTGTAATCATAAATAACAATTCGATAACTATGCTCGCAAGCGAAAATTAATTGCTCACCGTAGTGTCAAAAAATATTATAACAACTTTCAACACAAAGTAAGGCGCACACATACAAAATTATGTAAAAATCGATTATATAGTTTGTGAGTCTATAACTAATTAAAAGTTTTAGATTTTTTTATATACCTATAAAAAAAACTACTACATATTCCTTACGCTAAAACAAACCGATTTAAGGCAACTTATCTTCTTACAAAGTTGTTTAATTTGGGCGCTAGACGGTGCTGAAATTACACTTCTGAAATCGTTTTCTAATTATAAATATGAAACCGCTGATGCGATTTTGCTGAAATTTGGTACGTTGACATAGCTTTATGAGACAAATAAACTTATAGCAACATTTTGAGCAACATCATTCCATAGGCGTAGAACTTGGGGTTTTTAATAATTACGCATTTCAAATTTCTACGCCAATGTAAGTATAAAATTTAAATTGTGTAACTTATTTACTATTGAAAAGCTGCTCTTTGTAAGACTTGATTGCAGTCATGGTTTTTGTGAAATTTTATATTTTAATAACTCAATATAACAGTAAATAGAAAAACTATATTTCTAAAACATGCAAAAAATTATTAAAGATGTCATGAATATTGTTGAAAGTAGTATTTCGGGAACCACGATCTTTAGAATTCCGCGCGAGTACCTTGAAATATCTAAAGTTAGTGCAAGTTGGGTTTCAAGAAATGTTTAGCTATTACAAATGCATGTTCGTGTAGAGATGTGTGAACAATATTTAGCGCTTGGCGGGAACGAACCATATTTAATTATCGACCAACTTGTTACTGGAGATAAAACTTGGGTCCATATTTATGATCCAGAATATAAACAGGTATCATGCAGTGGCATGTTAAGGGCACGAGCCACTCTAATGCCCGGTTGCACCGACCTCTGTTAGAGCGTTGTTAGCTAATCTTTGTTAGTAAACCCTTGGTTAGGTAAAATGTCGTTGCACCAACACCGATTAGACCTAACGTCGAATCACCTAACCGTGTTTAGTTGATTTGGGTCTAGACGTCAATTAACGTGTATGTTAACCTCAATCTTTTTTCAATATAATCATTCTGTTATAGAAATAAAATACAATAAAAACAAAAGTATGTCTAGTGATAGTGAAAGTATAGAAAGTAGCTCATCTTCATCGTCTTCAGACGAGGATTTACTGCAATTAATAAATATGCTACCCAGACCTAAAATTTATCGCCAACGAATAAATCCTATGGAGTTTTATGATGACAGGGATTTCAAAATGCGGTACAGATTTTCTAAAATAGCAGTACAACATATGCTAGATATATTTGATCTGCAAAATTTCCAACCCACTACAAATAGAAATTTCCCTGTATCAGCAATGACTCAATTGTTGTTAACATTACGATTCTTCGCAACTGGATGTTTTCAACAAGTAATTGGAGATCATATTAACATCCACAAGTCCACCGTAAGTAGGATCATAGCACGAGTAACTACACAGATAGCCTCTGCAGCAAGAAATTATATACAAATGCCTCGAACAAGAGAAACCATTCTGCAAACTATGACAAACTTCCATAGAATTCGTGGGTTTCCTAGAGTAGTTGGCTGTATTGATTGTACACACATAAAAATACTGTCACCGAGTGCAGAAAATGCAGAGCTCTATCGTAATAGAAAAGGATGGTTTTCAATTAATGTGCAAGCTGTTTGTGACACTCAACTGCAAATTAGAGACATAGTAGCTCGCTGGCCAGGTTTTGTTCACGATAGCACCATATTTAATGCAAGCGCATTAAGAGCACGATTTAAAGCTGGTGAATTCTTGCATGGGTGGTTACTGGGCGATAGTGGGAATGCTTGTAGGGATTATTTGTTGACGCCTATTTTAAATCCAGCTACACAAGCAGAAGAGCGATACAATATATCACATATCCAAAGTAGAAATGTAATTGAAAGAACATTTGGTGTATTGAAAAGGAGGTTTCCTTGTTTATATGTGGGGTTGAGGGTTAACCCTGAAAAAGCAATCCACATAATTGTTGCTACAACAGTGCTACATTATATAGCAGTCGATTTGAACGATGCAGTTCCTACTGGAAACGAGGTTGTTGAAGAGGCAATTACCATAAATGCCGAAGAAAATAATATTCCTGCAAGAACTGCATTAATTAATGATGTTTTTATGGAGTAAATAAAAATCTAGCGAGGTAAGTGAAATAAAAGTTTATAAAGAATATTGAATATATATGTACATGTGGTAATTACAATTGTTTTCTTTGCATGGTTGAATTTTGCATTAGCTCAACTGCCAATTTTTCCCTTTTTAATTTTTGTTCTTCAATCTGCAGTTTTATTTTTTCTTGTTGCAATTTTATTTCTTCTTGCTCACGTCTTAACTTTTCCTGTTCTAGCTTTTCTTTTTGTTGCTCCAAGTAACATTCTTCTAAATTGCATGATATTTCTTGTTTTTTTCTTTTTAGTGCTAAAATATCCATTTCTATTTAATTTTTTTTAACGTCCATCACCTTCCTAGTTTTTAAATTTGTGTATTCCTGCACATTATTGTATATGTCAGCTAATTTTCTTTTCTTTTTAGGCGGCACTTGCTTTTCCTGGTATCTACTGCTGCCCGCTATAGAGCCTGAAGGAGTACCCATACTAATCTCCACCGATGCAGAGGTCGTTTCAACCGGGAGTAAGTTGGTAGCCGTCCCATGTTCAGTGCTACTACTTTCTTCGACACTACTTTCGACTGCTACTTTCTTCGACCCGTTGCCACAACATGTAGTATCTACGAAAAAAAATATATACTATTTACTCCTACAATATACATATGCAACAACAAAAATTTACTTATTTCTTTTATAATTTGTGCCTAATTAGGTACTGACTGATTAATAAAAGTCACCTGTACAGTAACTCAAACTAAATAATGTGAAATATAGTACATATACTTACCACCAAAATAATTTGCTGATGAATCAAATTCATTTGCTAGCGGTTCTATTTGTGGTTTTAATAGGCTCAGCAATCGTATTGTGGTGTCACTTACTTTTGGTGTGCACGGTGTTCCACCACCTGTTTTATATATTTCCACCTAAAAAATTAAACTAAGTAGTACGCTAAAAATTCATATAACCTCACCATACAACAAATACAGAGAATGGTCATACGTTTTTAAATTCAGTTGCCACATGTGCCTATATGCTTTGTGCAACATACTAATGTTAATTTGTCTTGGTCACACTGAATACTACTATTGTGAGCCAAAGAAAAGTTTTTCAAGTACATTATGAATGTGAAGGATAACCATAGCAATCGTGGAAATTAAACCAAGTGACAGGTAGCTCTAAGTTGAATTAACTTACACTTAAGACAAAGGTGACTTTTATTTATGGCAAACGCTGAAAAACTTTTTTGGCTTACACAATATATCTTTAACTTCAATAGCCATTCTGTGTATTCTTATTCATACTAACCTTTTCATCAGCATTCTCCTTTTTTAATTTTCTTTTTATATTATTGTAGCTGTTCTTTAATTGCTGCCATGTTCTGGCTCCATTTACGGTAGCTGCATTAAATGCTTCAGCTACTTGCTCCCATGCCTGGTTTTTTTGTTTTATTGTTGCGCCATCGGATTTTTTTATTTTCAATGCTATCGAAGTACTGAGCCACAACAGTCATTAATAATTCTCTGTCTGTTTCGGTAAAATTAGGACATCTATCGCGTTTTTCCATCGTTAAAAAAGAACAACTTTCCAAATTAAACAGCCAACAACAAATCTAACTAACCCGCTACTACGCGCTTCGCACAATTTAAGTATATTTGGCAGAAATGATATACGTAGAAAAGAAAATTGCTACACAAACAACGTATATTGTGTACAATTGACAACAAGATAATATATTAATTTCTATGTTACGCATGTTTATATTTTTAAATAGAATATCAACAAAGCTCGTATAATAGCAATAGCAACTGTTTTGTTATTAGTAGAGAACGGATGCAATTTCCATAAAACGCAATCGGCAATTGGAATTGTGTATAACGTCGCTCAGTACATCCCGGCGTAATTCAATGAAGTATTTGATTGACTTACTCGGACACCTGGTCTCGCCGCGATAACAATGGACAAGCCAGCTATTGTATTCGGAGAATATAGTGTTTTTTTAAATGTTTTCATGAGCGTAGATAGAAGCGGGGTTTTTATAATGTATTTTATTTATTAGTTTATATTTCGTAAGATAAATAAAGTGCTGTGAGTAAGTTTCTTGTTTTCATAGTTTTAACTGTTAATTACATCGTAATTTTTGTGATAGATCCTGTTTAATATCGTTTGATTGAATCTACTTCTCCCAATTATTTAGACGTAAGTGTGCATTGAATTTCGTTCAATTTCAATAACTTACGCGTACATTAGTTTTCATTTATTTAGACCTAGAGCATTGTTTAAGTTACTTTTTCAGATATGATACGGAAGAACGTCGAGAACGGCATCATAAAACAATGGCGAGTTGGAATGACGGTCATACTGATTGTATGTCCATTGTCAGTAATTCCGAAATTTATTACAAAATCCATAAAATATCGTCAAAAATTCGCCACTTAGGATCGCAAACACATCTGAACTCTGTAAAACTTTTATGGCGACTAATATTCCATTAAATAAACTTAGCAATCCCACTTTAAAAATATTTCTGAAAAAATATACTTGTCGAAATGTTCCTGATGAATCAACTTTACGCAAATATTATGTTTCTAGGTGCTATACGAGAACAGTAGAACGCATTAGAAGCCATTTTTTAAATCAATACATATGGATAAGCGCCGACGAAACGGTGGGTATGTTAGGACGCTGTGTGGTAAATGTTGTAGCTGATGTACTATATCCAACTATTCCATATAACGCATATGTAATAGCAACAAAAGTTATAAATACAGTTGATGCGGAAACAGTTGCTAAAACGATTAATGAGAATATTCAAAATATACTTCATTCCGACGACAGGTGCAAAGAAAAAGTACTTTTATTTATAAGTGACAGAGCTGCATATATATTAAAGGAAACATATCCTAATTTGCTGCATATTACTTTTGTAGCACATGTTCTCCGCAGAATCTGTGAATATATCAGAGCACCTTTCCAGAAGTTGATAGACTTGTATCCGCTTTTAAAAAATTTTCAGAAAAGCACCATTGAGAGTAGCTCTTTTCAAGGAAAAATTTCCATCTCTGTCACTGCCTCCCACTCCAGTAATAACTATATGGAGAACATGGCTGGAAGCTACTAGTTATTATGCTGAGAATTTCGATAGTCTAAAACATTTCGTAACACTGCTAAAGGAGGATGCTAGAAGTATTGGTGAGTGCAAGGAGCTCACACAAATCCCAAATTTAAAAAATCAGTTGTACTTTCTTCACGAACACTTTGGAAAATTGCCAAAACTAATCACTTATTTTGAAAATCGAAATCTCAAATTAAATTACGGATTAACCACATTAGATGTGGCTGTTAATAATTTGAAAAGTATTTCAAGTGACTTCGGATGTGGCCTTCGGCAAAAGTTTGAAGCAATTCTTAATAGAAATCCAGATTTAATTACATTGCAGCAATTATGTATGGAGACAATTCCACAAAATCTAACGGCTAAATATGAAGAAATAAAGAATATTTCCACTATGCACCTATAACCAGTTGCGATGTAGAAAGGACGTTTTCTATTTATAAGGATGTACTTAATTCAAAGAGAACTAAATTGACAGAAGAAAACCTTGAGAAACTATTGCTAGTCAATATTAATTCTCCTTTACTTAACTTGAACGACAAAATGAACAAATAAAAATGTTCCAGTTATAGAAATAAAATTAAAATAAAAAAAATTAAAATAAAATTAAAAACTATCAAAATACAACTTTTCAACAAATACATATGTATTTCGTAATTTTATAGATCACCACCCGTTTGTTTTCCAATTCTATAAATAAAATTAAAAACTTTATAAATACAACTTTTCAACAAATAAATATGTATTTCGTAATTTTATAGATCACCACCCGTTCGTTTTCCAATTATATAAATAAAATTAAATATTTTAGAAATACAGCCTTTCGCCAGTACTGCACTAGGTGGTAAGCGTGTCCGTTCTCTAGTTATTAGATTTGAAAACAGATTTTTTCTACTCATGCTTATGAAAATGATAATTTTTCCACCGGTTACACTACATGAAGGTGATACTTTTTTATTTTACTCTAGAGATGAAAATAATTCACTTCTAGAGGTGAAAATAAAACAAATTAATATACAGGATGTATTTCGTTAATGATGTTTAAACTTGATGGATTTTTAACATTAATGACGACACTTAATCTCACCACCGAGCATAGTTGAAGCGGCAAACGAACGCCACTCGTCTGACATTCCATGAAAAAATTCACATGGTATCGGTTCGTCAATCTATATTGTGACAGTTCATTTACAATTATGCTGAACTTTTCTCTATATCCATTGTAGAAAAAATAGCATTTACTACTCGAGATGAAATACTGTCTTTTTCGTTTGTGAGATTGCTCTCACTACTTCACAGTAAATGTTGAAAATGTCCACCATTGGCATCTAAACATAAATTAACTCTTTTTTCGCATTTTCAAATATTCGTTCGAGTGTTAGTCGACCAATCCTATCTATTTGATTTATAGCTTCTTGTAATTCTTCTAAAGTATGAAGTCCATTTTGAAAGGCTTTAGTTCTTAGATAACCAAATAGACGGAAATCTAATGGTGTCAAGTCAGGCGAATTTGACCGTCAACGATCCTTACTAATTAGCAGAAACAGGCACTTAGGTCGGCCAGCATTTACGCCACTGCGTGGGGTTTACCGAAATAAAACTGAGTGTTATTTAGAAAAAAATTATCGTAGAATTATTGAAAATACAGATTAAAATATGAAGGGTCGTTCAAAAAGCTCGCCGGTTTCGATATATCGAATTATGAAATATATTTTTGCAAAACACTAACAAAATACATAAACATGTTCATCACACCTTCCCATTACAAGTATGAAAAATGATGTCGGGCATATGAGCACCTCTACTGCGCTGGCATGCAAGAACCCGTGAAGTCCGTGAAATTTGCTATGACAAATTTCCACTTGGATCTCGCCAACAACCCGCCGAATTTCCTCCTTCAAGTCAGGAATGTTTTGGGGTTTATTTACACCAATGATTTAAGAGCACTCCAAAGAAAAAAGTCACAAAGAGTTTAGTCACCTTAAGTGACCTTGGTGGCCATTGATGGTCAGCATTACGCGAAATAAGGCGATCTGGGAACCGCTCTTGGAGCAACTGAATTGTTTCGCGAGAAACGTGGCAGGTGGCACCATCTTGCTGAAGCCACAACTTTTGAATGTCCATTCCATCCAAATGAGGCCACAAAAATCTCTTATCATCGCACGATATCGGTTTCCATTAACTCTCACAGCTTGTCCTGCCTTATCTTCAAAGAATAAGGCCCGATGATGCCGCCCGCCCAAAAGCCTCACCAAACTGTCACTAGTTGTGGATGCATTTTCCTTTCTTGAATAATGCAAGGATTTTCTGATCTCCAGATGCGGCAGTTCTGCTTATTCATAAATCCATTCAAGTGAAAGCGCGCTTCGTCATTGAAGATAATTTTGCTCGCGAAGCCGTCGTTCGCCTGTTATCTTCTCAAAAACCAATTAATAAACTGTCACATTTTCTCGTGATCGTCCACTTTCAACTGCTGCGTTAACTGAATTTTGTGCGGGTGGTAAAGGAGATCATACTGGAGAATTCTCCGTAGTCAAGAACATCCTATGCCCAACACTTTGGAACAGCGTAGAACCGATTTCATTGGAATAACAGCTACACTGTCACGAACCATTGCAATGTTTTGCTCAGATCGGCCAGAACGATGACGTCCAGAACTTTTAACGTTCACTGTAGAACCCATTTCATTGAACTTACCATAAGTTTGCAAACTGTTGATTCATTCGATGCTTCATCACGCCCTAGAATGGTGCGAAGTCGCCTGTCAGTTAATGCATAACTTTCTTCGTTCTAATAAAGTGTTTTCACAATTAGCACACGTTGTCTTGTTGGAAATATCCCCTATTGATATATAAAAATCTACAATATATCAGTGCGATATCGTTCTCCAGTGATGGTGTCATTAAAAATATTGGACCGATAATTCAACGTCTTGACACTGCCACCCAAACACCAACTTTCAGTGGATGCAAACTGAATTCTACAAAATTATGTGGATTTACGAATTGATTTGTTGGTTCTTGCTACATATAGTTCAGATGGAGAAAGATACTTTCACAAAACAACAACTTCGCTATATCACAGAAGTTATTAAGACAGGACATAGGAGAACATTCAGCGCTGCTCAGTGAAGGACGCCAAAATAACTATTACTCTCTCGAGCAACAAGAGCAGAACTCAGCAAAGTGCTTCCATCTGACGGTACAACCGCGACTTGCAGAATCTGTATTAACGTGTCTTCACTCTTTAACGGACAAACCGAATACGTATATAATTTGAAAGATACTTGAGTAAGCAAAACCTCACCAAGCAACTATCACTGTCTCAATAATAAGTGCAGAACTTGCGCTAAATGTTCTTGTAGTCTCAATTAATTCTAGTCTTGTAGTGACCTAGTTGGAATTAATAACACATTTTCTTTTACCAAGTATTATTATTTAATAATTTATTTTTTCTACGACCGTTTATAAAAAGACATTTTTCGTCCCCGAACACTGCAGCGAAATAGTTATTTTTATATTAAGTGTGCAAAGCATAGCTTTTTTGAGTTTGAGAATGTCGAGTTTTTTGTCGAGACGTAAGGTCGAGACAAAAAATACATTCGAAAACTCAAAAACTGCTTTGCACACGTAACATAAACAACGTTTTTTCTCCAATTGTAGTAATTTAAAATTGTAGATTAATATAAATTTTAAAAAATGTCACCTACATAATTACGGCGGCTACGGCAATTGTGTTGAGTTGTCTTAGTTACGAATGCAAATTACTCAATGAAAAAAAAGTGTACATAATTACGGCGGCTTCGGCAATTGTGCTGAGTTGTCTTAGGTACGAATGTAAATTACTCAATGAAAAAAAGTTTTTTTACCAGTGAAACAAAAAACTTTTTTTAACGGTTAAAAAATGACACACTTTGCATACTGAGATTCATGAAAAAAACGTCACTTTTTTTGCCAATTGGAGAAAAATTTGATTTCCGACACTATTGAGAGAAAATCCCGTAACGTTAACTTTCGTCCCCAGTGACGAAAATTACCTAATTTTCACCTGCGTCTAATTGCCTACTGTTGCTACGAGGTGCATTCAAGTTCTAAGGCCTCCGATTTTTTTTTTCCATCTAACTATTCACCCGAAAACTATGAAACTGGTGTTACTTCTCGACGTAATCTCCCTGCAGACGTACACATTTTTTACAACGTCGACGCCGTGATTCCATGGCCGCGGCGAAGGCTTCTTTAGGAGTCTGTTTCGACCACTGGAAAATCGCTGAAGCAATAGCAGCACGGCTGGTGAATGTGCGGCCACGGACAGTGTCTTTCATTGTTGGAAATAGCGAAAAGTCACTAGGAGCCAGGTCAGGTGAGTAGGGAGCATGAGAAATCACTTCAAAGTTGTTTTCACGAAGAAACTGTTGCGTAACGTTAGCCCGATGTGCGTGAAACAGCACACGCGCAGCCTTTCCCGGACGTTTTTGTTGCAGTGCAGGAAGGAACTTGTTCTTCAAAACATTTTCGTAGGATGCACCTGTCACCGTAGTGCCCTTTGGAACACAATTGGTAAGGATTACGCCCTCACTGTTTCAGAACATGGACACATCATTTTTTCAGCACTGGCGGTTACCCGAAATTTTTTTAGTGGCGGTGAATCTGTGTGCTTCCATTGAGCTGACTGGCGCTTTGTTTCTGGATTGAAAAATGGCATCCACGTCTCATCCATTGTCACAATCGACGAAAAGAAAGTCCCATTCATGCCTTGGTTGCGCGTCAACATTGCTTGGCATCATGCCACACGAGCAGCCTTGTGGTCGTCCGTCAGCATTCGTGGCACCCACCTGGAGGACACTTTTACACTTTTCGCATTTTCAGGTCGTCATGCGGGATTGTGTGCACAGAACCCACGGAAATGCTAACACTGGAAGCGATCTGTTCAACTGTCATTCGGCGATCCCCCAAAACAAGTCTCTCCACTTTCTCGATCATGTCGTCAGACCGGCTTGTGCGAGCCCGAGGTTGTTTCGGTTTGTTGTCACGCGATGTTCTGCCTTCATTAAACTGTCGTACCCACGAACGCACTTTCGACACATCCATAACTCCATCACCACATGTCTCCTTCAACTGTCGATGAATTTCAATTGGTGTCACACCACGCAAATTCAGAAAACGAATGATTGCACGCTGTTCAAGTAAGGAAAACGTAGCCATTTTAAGTATCTAAAACAGTTCTCATTCTCGACGCTGCCGCTACAATTCCATCTGCCGTACAGTGCTGCCATTTCTGTGACGTATTGACAACGAACGCACGCTCATTTTAAAACAATGCACATGCCTTTCCAGCCTGGAGAAAAAAAATCGGAGGCCTTAGAACTTGAATGCACCTCGTATATCGCATCATTTTTAAATCACGTTATTTTGTGCTATTTGTAGCTTTATCATGATTTCTGATTCCGAAAGTGATTTCGATATTCCCAATACACCACTAAAAATAGTAAATATAGTAAATCAAGCTGAGAAAACCTATGCGGGCTTATTACGAGAAAAATCGAGAAAGAGGTATGAAGAAGTCTTTGTAAAATTCACTGAATAGAGAGCAGCACAATTGCCGAATATGAACTTACTCTATTATCAGCGTAGGTTCATATTCGGCAATTGTGCTGCTTGCATATTTTGCAAAATTGTGAGAAAATTTGAAGCCATCGACCTTATGGTCTTCATATTCCATGTATCAATGTTTAAATCATAACCATTAAATATGATCTATAGTTTTGTGGTTTTTAATTGAAAATAAAGTATTCGTTTACATAATTTTTTTAAGTTTGTTACAATGCCATAAGCGAGATCGTAGAAAAAGTATAGTGTTTAACTCGGCGAAATAATTTTTTAAGCTCGCGAACATTACCAAACTCGGCTTCGCCTCGTTTGGTAAACTGTTCTCTCGCTTAAAAAAATGTTACTTTCGTCACTCGTTACACAATATACTATTATTAAACAATTCACAAAACATTATTATAATTACTAACTACTATTATTACTCATATTATATTATTACTATTACTATTGATTGTTGTATTGCGTGATGTATAAAACTTTGAATATGAATTGTTATACTTATTGTGTAACTGACGTACGTACTATGTGTATGAGAGTATCAGAAATCGTAACCTTCCTGTGTTAGTCCCTTCAGATTGAGGTATTAGATGTAAATTGTAGACTAAACAAAATTGTTTACAATAACAGATATGTGTGAGAACAACACAAAAATAATATAATATAGTATACTAATAATTATATAATACAATGTAATATAATATATAATAAAGAAGTAAGGTACATTACAGTCTTAAGAACTTCTGTGACATAGCGAAATTGTTATTGTGTAAACGTATCTCTCTCCAGCTGCGGCATACCGATCATTCTGTAGAAAAATGAAACGAGTGAGTACGTCTCTGGCGAGAGATACCTTCATAAATATATGAACTTCTATTGTGTTCTTAATACTCGATTTTTAATCATATTTTATATTATTAAAAATATTTTTGTTATATACAAAATTTCGTGAGTTTTATCTACTCAAATATGTTTGAAATTATTTTGTTATACAAGCTATCCCGTATCGTTATGTTCAAATTTTGGGAGTGTAAAGTAGACTTCATTTCAAGTAACAAAAACGCAAAACTTGTATATCCATTTTTATTTGTTTCAAAGTTACAGATCTATGAATGTGATTTGTCAGATCATGAAAAAAAATGTAATCCTAAAGTCAATATAAACTGATTTTATTTAAAAAAGTTATACGATTCAATAACAGGCCTGTGATTGTTAACGCCGCATAATAAAATGTTATCCTAAAATAATTAAATAAACACGTCTCGTAGTGCATACAGTAATTTTTTGGAGATCTACAAAAAAGAGTACTGGAAATTGATTTATGATAAAGAAGGTTCTTACTTATTTCGAAGTACTGAACCATGAATATCATACAATAAACTAATGTTCAGATGACTGTTAACGTTGCATTTTTTAATAAAGGATTACATTACGTTTCAGTTCATACAACAAATTATTAGTGAGTGAACACGTTTTCTTTATTCAAAATGCCTTACCGATTTTCTTCTCAAGAGTATGCGGACATGCATTTTGTGTATGGCTACTGTAACGGCAGTGCACGTCAAGCAGTTATTGAATACCGACATCGGTTTCCCGATAGGCGCTTTCCTCATTACAGAACGTTTTTGGAAGTAGACAGACAATTTCGGAAATGCGGACTGCGTGATTATCTTTTCGACCGAGGAGTAAATTTGCCAGCAGACTTAGAGGAAGAAGCAGTACAACTAAGAGTGCCACGAACGACAGTTTGGCGAATTTTAAAGCGTGAGGGCTAGTCTAGTTTATCTACCTGGATATTAAGACAGTCACAGCTTCATTTTAATTTCTGCAGAACAGTCCTCTGGACAGGTGAATCTACGTTCACGAGAAGTGGCGTTACAAATCTGAGAAATCTGCACAGGTGGTCATCAGAAAATCCCAAAGCTATACGCCCATCTAAATTTCAACATTAATTTTCTATTAACATTTGGGCGGCCCTAATCGATGACTTGTTGATTGGTCCTGTCGTTCTTCCTGGGAGGTTAAATGCGGACAATTACCTTAAATTTCTTATGGACGAACTGCCAGGTCTTTTAGAGGATGTCCCACTGAATGTTCGACGAGACATGCGGTTTCACATGGATGGGGCACCACCACATTTCAGAATTTCTGTCCGAAATTGGGTTAACGTCAATTATCCAAGATGGATTGGTGTTGCATGGCTACCCAGATCACCCGATCCTAATCCCCTTGACTTTTATTTATGGGGGTACATGAAAAATTTAGTCTACGCGCAAGTTTCGAACACAAGAGAAGAGTTGCTGGATCGTGCCGAGCATATCCGACAAAACAAGTATGAAATTCGGATAATTCGGAGAGGTGGACATTTCGAAAATATTATTAATTGAACTTTTTTAGTAAAATCAGTTTTTATTGACTTTAGGATTACATTTTTTTTCATGATCTGCCAATCACCTTCAATTTAGTATTGACGAACTGCCAGATCTTTTAGAGGATGTCCCGCTGAATGTTCGACGAGACATGTGGTTTCACATGGATGGTGCACCACCACATTTCGGAATTGCTGTCCGAAATTGGGTTAACGTCAATTATCCAAGATGGATTGGTCGAGGTGGTCCTGTTGCATAGCCACCCAGATCACCCGATCTTAATCCCCTTGACTTTTATTTATGGGAGTACATGCAGAATTTAGTCTACGCGCAAGTTTCGAACACAAGAGAAGAGTTGTTGGATCGTGCCGAGCATATCCGACAAAACAAGTATGAAATTCGGATAAGTACTTCTTCTGTTGACTTACGGGCACAAGCCTGCATTCAACAAGGAGATGGACATTTCGAAAATATTATTAATTGAACTTTTTTTAATAAAATCAGTTTTTATTAACTTTTAAGATTACATTTTTTTTCATGATCTGACAATCACATTCATAGATCTGTAACTTTGAAACAAATAATAATGGATACACAAGTTTTACGTTTTTGTTACTTGAAATGAACACTCCTTTTTATATAATTTACACTCCTAAAATTTGACCATAACGATACGGGACACCTATAATTGTTTTGAACTTTTTATCGAACTTACCTAAACAACAATGAAATATCTCAAATAGTTGCTCTAAAAAGAACAGTTTTTGACTTAAAACAGAACCAGTTATAAAAATAAAAACGAAGGAATGACAGGACAAAACGGGAACCAGATGATATTTTAAGGAGGTGGCACTGGAATTTTATAGTAATGTTTGCTTGCTTAGCACTGGCCGCCACCGCCAAAATCTGAAATGCACTAAAACTCGCGGCGGGAATTTGAACTAGTACTCATTTAAAATCACACTGCATCATTCAAAAAAGGTTTTTATTCTTTTTACAACTGGCGTATAATAAATTGTTAGTATTATCGAATAAACAACATTTTAACTTGTTAACAGTAATATATTAAGTGTCAATTATATTATTGTTAACGCTTCGTATAGGCGTCAATTACTGCTGACTCGCGTTGAAGAATCAATTACATTGTGCTTGATGGAGTTCGGAAGTGGCTATAATAATAATAATTGCGTTTATTGTCCAACAAATTTCTCCATTAAGAGGGCAATATAATAATAAATTACAGTATCAAAAATTAAATTATAATCTATGAGAGAAACAGCTAATTAAAATATAAAATAACAATTCAAATAAAAGCAAATTATAAGAAATACTAAATAAATTTTTTACATTGTCAATACCGTGAGTAATTTACTGAACATTATCCATTGCTATAACATAATTGGGCTCGAGAGAAGGTAATATATTTTGCATCCATGCGATGAACACCTCACTATTCATATCTTCATGGTAATCTCAGTTTTCTTGGATTCAAATAATAACAAAACCCACCCCATTCATGAAATCAGTTTCGCTGCCAATGTGAAGCACAATTAGTCGCTTTCCTTTGCCAGGTGGATCTTTTAAACCAGTAGAAAGACCTTCAACCATAGATAAAGTAGGATGTATAGATAGGTCACTATTAATAAATTATTGGAACTGTTATTTGCGCCATCTCTTGATATGTATCCCCCAACTAAACCGGGCATTTACAAACCCGGGAAATTTAAATATTTACTGAAAATCATTCATATATTTATTTTTATTTGGACTACATACTGAATAAAAATATATTTAGTATTTTCTTTGTTAAGAATTAACCTACTAGTAGCATTAGTTTACACTAATATTTAGTGGATTAATTTTTAACAAATTAAATTTCATATATACATAATTATTAAGTTTGTATTCCAAACAAAAATAAACATAATGATTCTTCTTTGCACATCTTTAATAATTGCAATAAAATTACTTTTATTTGCAAACAATTAGCAATAGTCATTGCTTGTTGCATCAGAATTATGTCTCAACATTATAATATATATATATATATATATATATATATACTAGTTTTTACAGCATATGCTTACTATCATTCATTTAAAAAACATTGAAAAATTTAAAAAAAAAATACTATTGTCGCAAGTATATTTGTACATTTCGACACATTTAAATAATACACATAACATTGATATATGTATAACATTGATATATAAAAAAAATGAATTACCACTATATTATATCTAAATATTTGAAAACTGCATCAAAGAAGAACATTAATAAAATCATTATCTGCGGCGTTTCGGATACATACTTACGGCTTGAATATAAATGGCATCTTTGGGCCGCTTAACCCTCAAATCTTTCCCTTGAAGAACTCTGTTGACTCCATTTACCCAATTATCTATAGTAAATATCAAGAATTGCATTAAAATTCTTTCAATAACTTCATTTGTGTGAAGACATTCCGTAAAATTAAAATTTACTTTATCTCTTAAAATGTTAAACAAAATATCAAAAAAAGATTTTTTTAAAGCATATTTGTGGTATTACACTTAATATAATATTGTATGATGTACATAATCCCTTAATAAAATTCAGGGTGCAATATCTTAATCTATACGGAACGTTATTTGCAAAGTCTTTCAGACACTAAATCATGCCATTCCATTATTTTGTTTTTCGCAATTATATTTTGTTTACAAACATGGCATTTATAAAATGTGCCAATTTTTTTAGAAATAAAACCGCTTATATATGTAATAGCAATTTTATTCACATATGGAATATCTTTTGTTTCTTCATTTATTTGAAAATCTATTGATTCTACAACTTCGACTTCATCATTATTAGAATTATTTAATAAATTGCTGGAATCTTCATTTTCACAATTAGATCCCAAAGAATGCCTACTTACATAATTATTAATTAAAAGTGATAATTAATTCTGAATCTCTATCTATCAAAAGTATTCAGTTTACCTATTAATACCATATACCACAAACCGTCAACTACAGATATTACTATACATAACACTTCTTGCCATCCGATACAACACAAATTAGCGGCTTATCACAGTCTTATACATAGATTAATAAATACTCCGTTGAACCAAACAAATTTCGAGAAAGAGTTAAATTTAATTAGACAAATAGCTATCAACAATGGATATAAAAGTAATATAATAGATAACATTTTAAATAAAAAACTCCGTACAAAAGCCATATCACAAGTTTACCCAATATTAAATAATAACACCCAAAAATTTAAAATGATCACGTTTATAGGCTCTTCAAGCACAAAAATTTGTAAATATTTAAGAAAGTTTGACATTAATACAGCGTTTAAAACTAATAACAATTTATCCAAATTTATAAAAAACAATAAGGATTTAACAAACAACAATAAAAAGTCAGGGGTCTATGAGTTAACCTGCGGTAGTTGCCCTATGACTTATATCGGACAGACAGGCAGATCGTTTGAAGTACGCGTCAAAGAACATTTTTCTTCATTTAGAAATAATAAAAGTGACTCTTCATATGCGTCTCATATCAATTCAACGAACCACATTTTTAACAAAGAATTTAAAATATTACATATAGAAAATAAGGGCAAAAAACTTAATTTATTAGAGTCACTGGAAATCAATAAAATAAAGAGAACTGACAAGATCTTAAATGATCAATTAGAAACAAATAATTCACCCTTACTTAATCTATTTATTTGATTTGCTGACAGTTACATAGTGTATAGTATTTTTGTATTTTTCCATAGAATTCTTTATCCCTGTAATATAATGTAAACCTTTAGTTTTATTACTTAAGAACTGTACATTTTTTTATAAACCGTAGCGAAAGTTTTGTATAGACATCCCGTAATAAAAAGCACCCATCCCTCTGACTATTTTTTAAAATAAAACATGTGTTTTTGCTTGTTACTGTTTACTTGTGTTTAATATAAAAAATATTTTGTAAATAAGTTAGTTATATGTCTGACGAAGCCCAGGTTGGTGCGAAACGACTCGTTACAGTGATAATTAAAAAGTGAAATTCATAAAATTTGTTTTATTTTATCTTAATAGCTATTAATATTTTCTTATCGCCTGAGGTAGAAGGCAAACATGATTTAGCTGATGTAGACGGTTCGGAAAATTTTGAGGACAGTGTATGTTCTGTAAATAAAAATACAATATTTCAACATCAAATAAGTATATGTTCTTATTAAACAATAATATCATTCTAATTAAGTACAAAAGGAAAATATGCACTAATTAACATGTTAGCTAAATAATTTTCCTCACCTGTTAATGCTTGTTCCTTTATACTAGTGCAAGTGCTTGGCAGTGCAGATACAATACCTTCCATAGGAATCGGTGATGAGTTTTGTCCTGCAAATTAATAAATGCTATATTTGCAGTTCATAATCAATAACAATTTTTACCTTCTCCACATTTCGATGAGGGTAACGATAATATTGGCACTGCTGTTTTTATTAAGAACACATTGGAAGATATGTCCTCAGTTCTAAAATGTATGTGACATACTCTATAATTACTATAAACTTTTTCAGGTTTCGCAAAAATTAATTTATCATTTCCACAAGCCTTCAGCCACTCCTTATATCTTGTTAAATCGACATTTGGATTACGGAAGCGATGTCTAGACGACTTTCTATCCTTACAACCACTTACTGCACAATTACGAAGCTTCATTTTGACATAACTAAGTTGATAAAACGTCCCATTTATATATTTTATAATATTAATTAACATTAACAAATTTATAGACAATAACTATTATACACTATTTACACAATACTCAACCAAGATTTTCACCAAAATATCAATTAACTGCATACACTATAACTACCATAAATTTTAATACAAGGCGTCAGAACAAATATTATGCAAACATAAACAATGTCGAACATAACAACATAACCTTTAAGTGTGAAAGAAAATTTATTCGTATTTCACGAAACAGGATTCTATTTTTCTGCAATAAGAGTCATCTTTTGGATTGTATCCCCCAACTAAAATTATGACGTCACAAGGATACAGTAAATCCTATCTACTGCCCTCCCCCTGCCTTCAACAAATGGTTGCCTTGAATTAAGTACCGTTGTATCTTTCTATATTTTTGCTTTTGTGTAACCTGCATTCACCCATGTTTCATCTAAATAATAGATTTTTCTCCCTTCTGCACGAAACTTTCTTATACTTCAATCCTAGTTTTTTTAGGATTCTCCAAAGTGATGTTCGTTTTAAAGGAGGTAAATTGGCATCCCCTTTAATAGCTTCACATATTTTTGTGCAAGTTGGTAACTCATTTTTAAAGAAAAATGAATGCACCTGCCTTCTAATCGTACTTTTTTGATACTTCATCTAATTTATTGTAAGCATCTCGGCAACTTCGTTTTCTTAAAGGAGAATGTGTAACTCCAGTGTAAATGTGTAACTGTAATGTAACTCCAGACATTTCAATTTCCTTAATAATGCCAAACATAGTATTCTGACCAATCCCTACTTCCCTTGAAGTTTGACGAACAGCAGCTGTTTTGGACATATTAGCTTTGTTCTTAAAATACACATTATAAGCCATCTGCCTCTGTCCACCTTTTACATATTTTCGTTTACGATTTTTTGATGGACCTGGTAAAGCAGTGTCATCCATGCTCTAAAACGATTGCGATTAAATAAATGAAATAAATTAATGAGTGATAAAATATTTTTAGAAAATGAGGTTTTCACTTTATAGTCTCTATAATGAACTATCTTTAACAAATATTAATAATAAATAGCACAATAAACAACTAGTAAAACACGCAATTGACTAGCACTGACAGAAATACCGGTCAGTACTGACAGCAAAACGCTAATTTGACAGAACTAAATAAACATAATTTTGCCTGCATAAAAGCGGCTTCTATTTTAGCCAATCACTAGCTCTTATTTTAAGCCCTATCTTTCCCAACGGTTTATTCTTATTTGGAATGCCGTAAGTGCATAATTATCCTAAGCCTCATGATAGCCTATAACATTGTTTTAATAAATGGATCATTCTATCGTAGGTACTCTCTCAGACTTGACTCCAAATTTTCAAGGACTACGCTGACTTCGAATTTTTCTGAGCACCGTTACATCAATAGACTTAAATTAGGACCTACCTACGACTTTTTATCCAAAACTTACTTGACCCCGAATTTTTCTGAACACCCGTTATTAAAAGTTTAAAAACTTAAATGTTTAATAAACAAAATAAACAGAAACATTTTTAATTGAATATTTTTTTTATCTGCAGAAATTCAGAAGGCACAAACGACAGGTAAAGTCCCACCAAAAGACGTAAAATACGTAGACATCTATCGAGAGCGTCCAGTGAAAGTTTCCGTGAAAGTATTAGTTCCCGTAAGGGAACATCCAAAAGTAAGTCAATATTTTGTTTGTAAAAGAACGAACAAAAAAATGACATATCTACTAAACTATTTATTTGGGTGTTGTACTTTATTCTAGTTCAATTTCGTCGGCAAATTATTAGGTCCCAAAGGTAATTCGATGAAACGGCTTCAAGACGAAACCATGTGTAAAATGGCAGTGTTGGGCCGCGGTTCGATGAAGGATCGACAAAAGGAAGAGGAACTAAGGCAATCGTTAGACCCGAAATATGCTCACCTGAGTGATGATCTCCACGTGGAAATTTCCGCTTTGGGACCGCCAGCGGAGGCTCACGCACGAGTTGCTTTTGCCTTGGCCGAGGTACGGAAATATTTAATACCAGACAATAACGATAACATCAGACAGGAACAAATGAGGGAAATGGAAATTATGACGTCGGATTCCGTTATAGGTGAAGCTAGAACTGCCACGCGGAGACCGCCTGGTATTTTAAGAAGTAAGTTTTTTGATCACATTACCTTCTTTCAAACTTATTTTAACAGTTACTTTAATATATAAACGATTAGTGTTGAAAATCGATATAATTTGAAACATTTAATGTGGGATTGGTCGTTTATTTACGAATTTATTGGAAAATATACGGGGTGGCGCAACCAAACAGCACTTTTTATATACAGACTGCCCCGTAGAAAACGCAAACAATCATAATTTCGTTATTTATTGTCCGAATTTATTGAAACAAAAATAAATAAGTATATTTAATAACATCAAAAATCCTACAAAATAGCAGTGTTTTATTTGTTTTCATTAATGTCAAACGATAGTCAACTTATTATTTTAAATGGCAACATATATATTTCTGACTATATTCGGATTGAATTTTTTTTCTGAATTCAACGATGTATCTATTTTTGATAAAGGTTTATTGAAAAAAACATGATGACGTGATTTTCGTTTGTTAAGCTCAGTTTTTATATAACAATAACTAATTAAAATACAGTTGGTCTCTGCCACCCACAGATTTTTTTGTGCATAAAAGAAAAAGAAAAAAATATTAAAAAAATCTTATAATAGGCGTTTTAATACATTTTAAAATGAATGTACTACTTCAAATTCTAGGTATTAACCCAAAAATGATTTTCTGTTGAGGTTTTACAGAAATTTGTTAAATAGGCTCTCATTACCTGATGTAAATCTTTTATTACATGCATTAATTTTGGACAAGATTTCCGGGAATTTTTACCTGCTAAATCACTCCAAACAAAATGTATATTTTAGTATCATTTACTTCATTATAGCTCTGAGTGTCGATCAGTAAACAAGTAAAATTAATTTGTCTTTAGTGTTGTGCGTGGTAGTTGATAAATAAACATTGCTTAAAAATATGTCTAGTCGGTGTTGCAAAAGCAAACCAGATGATTTCTGTTATATTTGTGGATATTTCGTCTTGAAAAAGTTTAAGAGACCAATTTGTGAATTTGTGAAAAATGCATATTATGCTTATTTCAAAATCAAATTAGGAGATCAAGATAAAGATTGGGCACCGCACGTTGTTTGTAAGGTATGTGAAGAAGGTTTAAGACATTGGACCAAAGGGAATAGAAAAAGCCTTCCTTTTGGAATACCGATGGTTTGGAGAGAACCGAAAAATCATCATGAAGATTGCTACTTTTGTCTTTGTGATATTAAGGGGCATAATAGAAAAACTTTGAAACATATTTTGTACCCAAACAATATTAAATCAGCTATCAGACCAGTTCCTCACAGTGATCATGTACCTATACACCCCAAAGTACTACAAGAAGATATTGAAACCTCTTCAACTTCCGGCTCCGTACAGATGGATAGTGATTTTGAACCATCAACCTCAGGTCAAAACCAACCTCAGCTATTTTCACAAGCCGAACTGAATGATTTAGTAAGAGATTTGGGACTTTCAAAAGATCTTTCTGAAGTACTGGGGTCTAGGTTGAAACAAAAAAATTTGCTTGCCCCAAAAACTACCTTCAGATCTTCCTTTAGCTGAATATGACAGAAAAACAACCAAACGAAGCTTTTCTGAAAAACGAAAACGTGTTTTTAAGAAGCATAAAGAATAAATAACTATTTCTAATAGTTTCTATGTGTATATTTTTGTATTTTTTTTAATATAATATAAAACTAGCTTATAAATGAAATAAATCGTGTTTTTTCTATATTTTTTGATTTTACTGGTTTGAAAAATAACCTTACGTGATACAAAAAAAATAAAAGCAGATTTGAAATCAGCGCTACCCAATTACTAGAAAACAGTTCAAATTTTTAAATCAACATTCAAAGAGTTTACAAAAAGGTTGTGTTTATGTATGACAATACGTTATGCACGTATAAAGCATTTGTTACAATATATTGTGATGACTCATCCAACAACGCGTAGCGCGTCATACACTCTCGCATTTACTCAATCGTTCTGCCTGCATCTAGAACATATTCACAATATAAAAGCCGCGTCGAAGAAGGGATGTACATTCATTGAATCCTACAGTCTCGCGAAGTACACATAAATATAGTTACATAAATATAGAATACATAAATGTACTTATTGTTGTTAATAGTTAGTTTTATATTGTTATACGTTTTAAATATTAATATAGTGTGTGTGTCTAAAGTTATTGTTAGTTTTATTTAAGAATCCGAAAGACAAACGTTACAATATTAACAAATGCTTTATACGTGCATAACGTATTGTCATACATAAACACAACCTTTTTGTATATTTACCGCCATCTGGCTCGTTGTTAATGGACTACACCGATATACGTATTTTTTCGTTTCCTGTAACAGCATAGCTGTTCGAACGAAAGGTCGCCTTCCGACATAGTCTCTTTCGTCCGTAAGATGTCACTTATTAAATAGTGTCACCTTATAGGACGAAACTTGCTTTATCTTTGTGGGCGATTTCAGTAAAATATAAATACAGATACAAATCAGTTGTTTAACAAGTTTGTATAAATTTGTATACATTGCTTCACTAGCTTGACTGATGACGCCTAGATGGCAGAAACATATGTATTAAGCAGAAGTAAATGCTGAAAATACGAGGTGTATTGTCCATGTGTACAGTTTACAGATATGTAAATTATTTACATGTCTGTTTCATATTGTATTCAAAGAGTTGAAAAATGCAGGCCTGTGTTATTTGCCTTTTCCAACTGTTTGGATGAAATTAAATAAGATTTTGCTGGAACCGATACGTTAAGGATACCAAACATTAAATGAACTATGTATCGGCTCACACTATCAGTCGTTTCAGCTACGCATATATAAAGATAATTGTTTGCAACAACCTTCTTGATGCTATTCAGTGTTTCTGCATAGATACAGCGAATATATTTGTTTCTTAACGTGCTCTCGTCGGGAATGTTATATTTGCTGATGTACTTTTGCAAAAATAACTTGACATTAAATTTAATTTATGTAGTGGAATATCTGCAGACACAAACATTTGACACAAATCTTCATTAAATTGTTATTGATCCGATTTTTTGGAAGATGACGGCTGACATTGCGGTAATGTTTACCGACTCTTCTTCGCCAATTTCATTTTTGTTAGTTTTGCAGCATGAGATGGAGTTTTCATATGTTGGTCGATTTGGAACTGTCTCTCACTTGTAATCTGCAAAAAAAAATATCGCATCTTCGGTTGTTTTCTTATAAAATAAATGTTAGTAAAAAGTAAAGCAATAACTAAAAACTTAATTAATGGAAATAAATTTAAAATTTTACTCACAATCTTGCAGCATGCTACGCAAAACACTTTTTCTCCATCCATACGCAATTCTGCATAAGATGCAATCCATCCAGGCACAGTCGCTATTTTCGGCATTTTTGCTATTATATATCACAACTCACAAGTTTACACTTCGAAAAGCCAACGTAAAAGGACGTTTAAAATAAAATTACTTTCGAATATGGGAATAAATTTCTCCGCATAGCAAAGAAACACATATACTCCTAATTTTCTGGTAAAATGTATTTTTATATTTATTTAGAAGTTTTAAGGTATTCGCTTTTTCTGGAATTTTGTCTCGGCCTGGATGTATGGGAAGAGCATTAATAAATTCTTGGAGACGCTTATCGGAAAAGTAACGGGAAGAGGCTTAATAAAATGCTATTTTTAATTTAAAGAGGGCTGTTTAATTTTTGTTTGTTTGTTACATCCAGGACATATTTTTAGTAATGCCTATAATAAATTTGATTTAGTAAATAAATAAAACTCGGATACTTAAAATATACAAAAATGCTGAATTACTACAAAATATGCAAATAATATACAAAATGCATATATTATGCAAATATGCAAATTTATGCAAACTGCATATAATCCGGCCTTTAATAATAATAAGTATTAGAAGAAACAAAACAAAACACTTTACCATAATTGTTCAAATTGCCCGACACCTTGTTCAACACATACCGCATATCTCCTAATTACTCCACGAGTCGTATTTAAAAGACAAACGGCAGGTATTTCTTGACAAGTGTAAATAATTCTTTGTCTTAAAATGTCAACATTTTTTGTATTTGTTAAATAAAGATAAGCCCGCAACCAAAACTCGAGGGGCGTAAGATCCGGTGAACGTGCAGGCCACGGATGTTCCTATCCACCTATTTCCAAATTGGGTGTTCAACCAATCAGTATTTACTTTGACGTTGTGCGCGGGAGCACCATCTTATTGATAAAATATTCTATTTAAATCTGCCAGAGGTAATTCATCTAAAAAGTTTTGGAAATTTTCGTTTAATAAAGATATATAAATATATAAAGATATATAATAAAGAACTCTGTGAAACTTTTATGGCGGCTAATATTCCATTAAATAAACTTAACAATCCCACTTTAAAAGTATTTCTCCAAAAATATACAGGTCGAAATGATGAATGCACCTTACGCAAATATTATGTTTCTAAGTGCTACACGAAAGCAGTAGAACGCATTAGAAGCCATCTTTAAAATCAGCACCTCTGGATAAGTGCCGACGGAACTGTCGATATATTAGGACCCTATGTGGTAAATGTTGTAGCTGGTGTACTACTTCCAACTATTCCATATAACGCATATGTAATAGCAACAAAAGTTATAAATACAGTTGATGCAGAAACAGTTGCTAAAACCATGAACGAGAATATTCAAAAAAACACTTAATTCGGACGACAGGTACAAAGAAAAAGTACTTTTATTTGTAAGTGACCGTGCTGCATATATGTTAAAAACAGGCAGGCTATTAAGGAAACATATCCTAATATGCTGCATATTACTTGTGTAGCACATGCTCTCCACGGAATCTGTGAATATATCAGAGACACCTTTCCAGAAGTTGATAGACTTGTATCCGCTTTTAAAAAAGTTTTCAGAAAAGCACGATTGAAAGTAGCTCTTTACAGGGAAAAACTGCCATCTTTGTCACTGCCTCCCTCTTCAGTAATAACTAGATGGGACATGGTTGGAAGCTACTAGTTTTTATGCAGAGAATTTCGATAGTTTACAAAATTTCGTTGCATGTTTAAATGACGATGCTCAGAGTATTTCTGAGTGCAAGGAACTAACATAAATTCCACATTTGTACTTTCTTCAAGAACACTTTTGAAATTTGCCAAAACTAATCACTTATTCTGAAAATCGAAATCTCAAATTAAATTATGGTTCAACGACATTAGATGTGGCTATTAATAATTTGAAAAGTATTCCAAGTGATTTCGGATGTGGACTTCGGCAAAAGTTAGACGCAGTCAATTGTTTTACTTTTATTTGCAATTTATTACAAAATCCGTAAAATATCGTCAAAAATTCGTCACTTAGGATCGCAAACACATCTGAACTCTGTAAAACTTTTATGGCGGCTAATATTCCATTAAATAAACTTAGCAATCCCACTTTAAAAATATTTCTTCAAAAATATACTGGTCGAAATGTTCCTGATGAATCAACTTTACGCAAATATTATGTTTCTAGGTGCTATACGAGAACAGTAGAACGCATTAGAAGCCATCTTTTAAATCAATACATATGGATAAGCGCCGACGAAGCGGTGAATATGTTAGGACGCTGCGTGGTAAATGTTGTAGCTGGTGTACTACATCCAACTATTCCCTATAACTCATATGTAATAGCAACAAGTGTTATAGAGTTGATGCGGAAACAGTTGCTGAAACCTTCTTCTTCTTCTTCTTCTTTCGATAGGCGTATCGCCTGTTTAGTTCCGGTTTCTTTGTGGCGGCAGTTCTTGTGAATTTGATTGCCAGCTGTCTCGCCAGCGTTTTGGTGGTCGTCCTATGGGTCTTCTTCCGTGAGGTATGTTGTTTCGTACTATTCTGGCCATTCTGTCGGGATTCATTCGGCTGACATGGTGGTTCCATTCTCTTCTTCTTTTCCGTATCCATCTGACTACGTCATCCGTTTGACACTTCTCCCTTATATCTGTATTTCTTTGCCTATCATGTAATGTGTATCCTGTTATCGTTCTTAGAGTCTTCATTTCGGTTGTTCTTAGTATCCTCTTTGTTATCGTCGTTTCCGCTCTCGTCTCCGCACCATATGTCATCACCGGTCGTACGCATGTTTTGTATATCCTTGATTTGCATTCCGTACTTAGGTGTTTGTTTCTCCAGATTGGATACCTAAGATGTCCCGATATTGCTGCTGCTTTGTTTACTTGTTTCCTCACCTCATCACCCAAAAACCCTGCGCTTGTAATTTTGCACCCAAGGTATTCGATTGACATGGTTTGGTCGACGGTCTTATTTTCTATTACCAATTTGCAGCGTACAGGTTCTTTTGCTATGGTCATGCATTTGGTCTTGTCTATGGAAATTTCCATGTTGTGTTTTCCTGCCTGTTTGTTGAAAGCATGTAACATTCTTTGTAGGTCGTCCTCTGATTCCGCAATAAGTACTGCGTCATCAGCATAGCATATTATATTTATGTTGTGTATGCCCATCCGATATCCTAATCCGGTGTTCTTTACAGCTTTCACCAGCTCATCCATGATTGCGTTGAATAATAAAGGACTGAGACTATCGCCTTGACGGATGCCTGGTTGTGGTTCGTAGGTGTTGTGTTAGGGTGAGGTTGGTGCGTATTTGCGTTCTTGTGTTTGTGTTTAGGTCCTTAATGAGTTCTACATATTCTTTCTTCGTGTTATTGTTTTCCAGGATCGTGATGACGTCTTTTAGTTGTACTCTGTCGAAGGCCTTAGTTAGATCTACAAAGCAAAGATAGGCAGGGGTGTTGTACTCTAATGATTTTTCTATCAGTTGTCTGAGTATGAATAGAGCGTCAGTGGTGGATCGACTTCTTCGAAATCCTTGTTGTTCTTCGCTTATTGGCATTGTTGGGGTTATTTTTAGAAGTTTTAGCGAGGTGCTCAACAATGTTATCCCACGGTAGTTAGCTGGATCGGTTTTGTCTCCTTTTTTGAAGATGGGTATTGTTACGCTGTTCTTCCATTCTTCAGGTATTCTTCTATGTTGTAGTATGATATTAAACAGTTTTGTGTATTCTTTTATGGTGGCAGTTCCTCCATTTTTTATTAGCTCATTTGGTATTTTGTCTTGGTTTGGAGTTTTCCTGTTCTTAAGTTTCCTCGTTGTCTCTCTTACTTGCTCTTCGGTGATTTGAGTGCACTCTTCTGGTGGGTCGTTTTGTATGTCTTCTTCTTGTGTTTCTACAGGGTTCTCTATGTCTGCGTAAAGATTTCTGAAATATTTCTCCCAAGTTTCTTCGGTAATTGTTCTGAGTTGTATTGTTTCATTCGTTTCCCGTTTCATGCCTCTTAGTAGTTTCCAAATTCGTTTTTGTGCTCCATACATGTCTGCTTCCATTTCGTTACTGAATTCCTGCCAGTATTCTTCCTTGATCTCTCTAACCCTATTATTGACCTTGTTCCTAGTTTCAATATACTTATTTCGGTTTTCTTGAGTTGGAGATTCCCTGTATTGCAAATAATTTTTCTTCTTTTCCCTTGTGATATCCTTGACTTCCGTTGTAAACCAAGGTTTATTGTTCGGTCTACTGTTCTGCGATACCGTGCGTGTGCCTAGGGTTTCTTCGGCGGCTTTATAGATGTTTTGTTTCAGTTTATCCCATGCTGTTTGGGGATTGTCGGGTTGTATTATTGGGTTAAGAGTAATGTATTGTTTGCATCGGTCTGCGTATAGTTGTTTCGTATTTTCCTGGTTGAGCAATTCTATGTTGAATTTTTCAGCTCTTGTTGTTGGCTTTTGTTTCCTCGGTGACATTGCTATTCGTAGTTTTCCTAGCACTAATTTGTGGTCTGTTCCAATGTTGGCTGAGGACAGGACTCTTATATCTACTATTTGTTGGGGCATGAACATTCTGTTTGTGATGATGTAATCGATTATGGATTTATTTTGTCTATTGTCGTAAAAGGTGTATTTGTGTTGGTCTTTATGAGGGAAGTATGTGTTGTTTATTCGTAATTCATTCTGTGCACAAAATTCTGTCAACATTTCGCCATTTCTGTTAGTTACTTCTTCGTTGTATTTTTGTTTTACTCCATCTACTGCTTCATTTCCTATTCTAGCATTTAGCTGAAACCATTAAGGAGAATATGCAAAAAAAGCTTCATTCGGACGCCACGTACAAAGAAAAAATACTTTTATTTGTCAGTGATAGTGCTGCGTATATGTTAAAAACAGGCAGACTATTGAAGAAAACATATCCTAATATGCTGCATATTACTTGTGTAGCACATGCTCTCCACAGAATCTGTGAATATATCAGAGACACTTTTCCGGAAGTTGATAGACTTGTATCAGCTTTTAAAAAAGTTTTCAGAAAAGCACCATTGAGAGTAGCTCTTTTCAGGGAAAAATTTCCATCTCTGTCACTGCCTCCCACTCCAGTAATAACTAGATGGGGAACATGGCTGGAAGCTACTAGTTATTATGCTGAGAATTTCGATAGTCTAAAACATTTCGTAACACTGCTAAAGGAGGATGCTAGAAGTATTGGTGAGTGCAAGGAGCTCACACAAATCCCTAATTTAAAAAATCAGTTGTACTTTCTTCACGAACACTTTGGAAAATTGCCAAAACTAATCACTTATTTTGAAAATCGAAATCTCAAATTAAATGACGGATTAACCACATTAGATGTGGCTGTTAATAATTTGAAAAGTATTCCAAGTGACTTCGGATGTGGCCTTCGGCATAAGTTAGATGCTGTTTTTAATAGAAATCCAGATTTGATAACATTGTGGCAATTATGTATTGGGATAATGCCTCAAAATCTAACTGCAAAATACGCGGAAATAAAAGAATATATCCAGTATGCACCTATAACCAGTTGCGATGTAGAATGGACGTTTTCTATTTACAAGGATGTCTTTCATTCGAATAGAACAAATTTTACAGAGAACCTTGAGAAAGTATTGCTAGTAAATATTAATACTCCTTTACTAAACTTGAACTACAAAATGAACAAATAAAAATGTATTTCGTATTTTGTAGGCGTATATATACCCGTTTTATTATTATAAGTATAATTATATAAATTAAATTAAAAACTTCAAAAATACAAATGTTCTATAGTACGCTCGTGGGCGATGAGTCATCAGCCTCTCGTGTCCGGTCTCTACCCATTACATAAAAGGATAGAAACTCGCATATTAGTATAATCCACTAACTCGTAGCCAAATGGCTTAATATACCAAACAGATATAGCATATCGATGCGTACACACATCAAGCGTATGTATACAACGCATGCTTGAAGTGACCAGTGGCTATATACGTGGTATATGTCGATGTGTACAGATACAAATATGTTTATACATATTTGTATCATTTGTATACATGCGCTTGATGTGTTTACACATCGACATGCTATTTTTTTTTTGGTAAAAAATGTGAAATTGAAATGAAATTTGTATCAAATACTCGTGAAACTGGATTTAGCTTAGAAGAATATTCCTTATACAAATATCTACACATTTTTAAAATGTGTTGGCTGTCATTTCATTTAGTTATCCGCAATATAATATTGCCTATATAAGCCATGTAATTCAACGAATTTTTTTTGTTTGTTTCTAAACATTAATGTAAAATACGCACATAATCATCGTTATGCAATCATTCTTACATTATTATTCCACATAGGTTCCGTGACTCGTCCGCCAGTTCCCATGAGGACAGCTACACGTACACCCGTCGTAACTCCCAGAGTTATGCCGGCGAAAACCAAAATAATGTCAATCCTGGACAGGGCCCGCATTGCAATGGAAGAAAGTTACGGTTACGAAGATCAATATGATACGGTAGAATCGGCATACGACCATTACACTACAGGCCCAACAGGTCATTCGCGTTCGTCTTACTCAGCTGCACATTATGACGATGTTTATGAAACGGAATACTACAGGAACAGTTCAGCCTCTTACGGTAAGTGCATTATTTACAAATTTATCGTCATTTTTTTGGGAATCCAGGTAATTAATACTTTTAATGACTAATACTGTTTCTAATAACGTCAGCATTCATTTATACAAATTTCATTGGATTTTTGTGTATTGAATCTGTATGTCTATATTGGATTATACAAAATGACTTATTATTTATAACAAAAATAGATATTTCAATTAACATATCAAGTTGAACTCATTAAACTGTTCCATAATAAAATATACAAATTTATTTGAATTTTATCGCAAAGGCAACAATAATATTTAAAGAAAATTCACTGCAATAAATCCGAATTGACGGATCCTATGATCTAAAATCTGAAACAAACAGAAACAGGAAAAAGCCCTAACCACAATAAACTCTATAAACTCTAAATATTATTTCGGCAACTAAGTTACCATCTTCACTAGAAAAAATTGAAAAGGAAAAATAGTTCTAAACATTGCGTGTTTGGGTAAGGTACAACCTTTGAAGATATGCTCTTCACTAAATCGCCAGGGGATAACAGCGTTATCCCACTGGCAATGGCAACTAAAAATCTACCGAAGATGGCAACTTTGCCGAAATACGTATTTAGAGTTTATCGATTTTATTGTGGTTTCTTCTTTCTGTCTACTCCAATAAATATTTATTTATATACTTCATTTCAGAAATCCAGTCAGAGAGAATGATACGTAGTATTTAAATCCATAAAACTAATACAAGATCAGAATAGATCACGAAATTTGTATAACAAAAATTGATTTAGCTCCAACCTATGTAGGAGGTGCGATCTAGATGTTCCCGGACTGATGCTACAAAAATTCGCAACTTAACTTTTATTTCTGGCGGTTTAAGTTATCTTTGAAAGTAGTCTGCTTACGCAGCTATCCGGTCACAGCGTTTTTTTTCAGTCCTGGAAAATATTCAGGAAGTTTTTTTCTGTAAACGAGTAGAGTACTGCTTGCGATTGCTCTGGAATTTCTTCAATGCTATCAAAGCGTTGGCCTTATTGCTTGCAACGTATAAAAATCGCGAAAACTGGTCCTACTCAAATTTACTGAATCCAATAGCCCTCCTCGGACTTACCTTTCGTGGGCGGGTTGCTGTTAAACCTACAAGTCAACCGACCAATACCACGGCATAGCTCGAATGAAGCCGGTGTGGGTTTCTTGGCGGAACGTTGTCAAACTAACTGATCGATATTTAAAAAGGGCGCCACTGCGTTTTGTAGACTGCTTGTAAAGTGAATATAAGTTACGCGGAGGATATGCATGCGATAAAGTACCCACGTAGAACCAGGTTGGATCCAAGGACGCTAAATAAAATAAAAGAAAACGAACAACAACCAAATAAGAAGTAACAATATTTATTTTGAACGTTTACGTAGAAAAGAACAATACAAATGAGTAAGGGAATGTATTTCGTATCAAAATATGATGGGTGAAGTCCTAAAAATAGATATTTAATTTAAGATTACTGTAAATAGATACACCAATGACAAGTTATACTAAAAAGTTCAAAATAATGAAAAGATCAAAAACTTTTAAGTGTGCCTGTATATTACCAGACGGTATACTATATCAGAACAAAAATATATATATATACGTATACTGAGATCTCAAAAACCCTTACAAACATATTACAGACTTATATACTCGTATAAAACGTATTACTAACTAAAAAGTGTCTTGAAATGTTTAATTAATTAAAAGGGTGTATTCGATAATAAATTTGAAAACGTTCAAATGGATTATCAAGTAATAAATTACAATAAATTACAGTAAATAAGTATTGCTATAAGTATGTCATTCTTATTTAAACTTTCAAAACATATTGCCATGATATGAATTTGTGGGTTGCGTTGCTATAGAAATTCGTAAACAGTTTACTGTCGTCCTAATTTTTGTTGAAAGTAAAATTTTTGTGTAGCAATAACGAGTAATAAATAGCGATAAATTGCAACCAAATTAATAATACTAGCGGCTCTGAAAATAAAATAGAACACGCTCGGAATGTAGGGCTGTTCTGCTCTCATTCCCAAGAAATCTAAGGAACAGAAATATTGATGAAAAATCACAATTACTGATTTGAGCCACGTGCGGTGTATAAATGACACGCGAATGTGAAAGTTATGAGAAGAAATATTCCCAATTGTATTTAATTCAACCAGTATACATCAAATCTATGTATCTTGAGATATATCTATAGATAGATATATCTGAAATTGTAAACTGATTCAGATATATAGCACCGTCCACCGAATTTGTACCGAGCGCTACTGTACGCCGGCAAATTATACCATCTCTAGATATAACTCTTCAGCAGCACAAAAAATATTTATTATCCGAAAACTTAATTTGAGCTGATGTTTTAATGATATGCTGAATCTCGACCATCATACCTTATTTCATTGGAAAAACACTTAAAAAGTTTATATTATTTTCATGGTTTGACTAAAACTGTACATGAAACCTACATTCACTAACTTCTGACTTGATTTATGAAATGTAATATACTTTCTATATGCCACTAAAGCTAAAGCGAATAGTCATAGTACTACCACTATATTCGTTTTAATACCTAAGCGTGTAAGAAAACTATTTGTGATTAATAATCACAAATAGTTTTCTTACACGCTATATATACACGTTATAATCGCTGATTATAACGAAGAATATTTAATTGCAAATTAATCAAGCCTAAGTTCCTAAAAAAAATTGTAAAAAATTAATTTACCATCAACACAACCATATTGTTGGCTTTGAGTAATAAGCTACTATATACCAGAATATCTTTCTTCTAAAATTAATATGTTGGTTATCATAATTACACTTCTCGCCTTTTAAATAATGTTTATATATATACCGTATGTCCCGGATTGAGTTTACAAGAGGAAAAAAAATTTAATTTTTGATTTTACAAAAAAGTGCTAAAGGAATAAAATTTTTTGCTTAATTTCAAATGACCAAATCTGCAATTAGAATTACGAAACTGTCAAACCCCTATTTAGAATTACAAATTTTTATTTTTTATTTTCAATCACAACAATAAAAAAATAATTAGGCTAGAAACAATAATGTTTAAAACTATTCTATTAATTCGCCACCCCTTTCAGCACACAATTCGACTCTAAGCCGCAGTTCCTTGTAACTGTTGCGAATTTCTTCAAGCGTCAAGGATGCAACAGCATCTCTAATGCGATTTTTTAATACATCCACATTGTTAGGCAAGTTGTCCATGTAGACTATTTGCTTTAACCGTCCCCACAAATAAAAATCTAAAATAGTTAAGTCAGGGCTTCTTGGAGGCCACAAAACAGGACCATTCCAGCCAATCCAATTATTTTCGAATTTTTGATTGAGCCAGGCAGCTACGATGCGCGAACGGTGGGCCGGACAACCATCCTGTTGAAAATACATCCTCTGCCGATAAGCAAGTGGGAGTTCACTTAAACCATCCCAGAAAAAATTACTCAACATTTCCAAATAATTATGCTGATTTACATTAGCATCAAAAAAATATGGCCCTATTATTCCATGATAAGAAACAGCACACCACACGTTTACCTTAACAAAGTATTGACGTTTTGATGCAATTCTAAAGTGAGGATTAGTATCACTCCAATAACGAACATGTTGTGACGAAACGGTACCATTGCTAGAAAAAGTTGCTTCATCGGAAAATACAATGCTTTTGTGAAAATTTTGGTTCTCCATTATTTCATCTCCCATCCGCATGCAAAAATAAAGACGCTTCTCATCATCTCCCGGTTCTAACGTATGATTAAAAATCGGTTTATAGGGGTATAATTTACGTTCCTTCAAAACTCTTTGAATATGGGATTTGCTCATATTCAGTTGAAGCGCCCGTCTCCGCAATGAAAGTTTAGGATTATCTTGCACCGAATCCAAAATTAAAACTGTAGTAGCATCATCTTCATCACGTACTATTTTCTTTTTCTTTAAATTCAGAACAGAACCAGTTTCCAAAAATTTTTCCACCAACTTCCTTATACCCATACGGGAAACAGTTACTTCGGGAAATTTTGTATTAAATTCTTCAGCAATACGACGATAGCTCTTTTCCCCAATACCGTAACATTGTATTAAATATATTTTTTGTGATAACGTTAACATTTTCACCAAAACTTACAGAATTACAGTTTGAAGTTATTTTTGACAAATAAATTAGTGTATGACATTTTCAAGTCAAAAGCTTCTACCATTAAAAAATAATAGATGTATAGCAAACGCCAATTAAGTTGGCGCGAGGAGGGGTAAGTTCGCGCAGGATTAGAAGTAGTGGGGAGATTTGTATTTGGTTTTACATCAAATGTCAGATAATTCTAACCTCTGAGCGTGTGTATCACTTTATAATCCCCTAGCAAAGACATTATGTTCCGTCAAACGTCAATGACAAATGTATTCTGACAATTACTTGAGTAGTGGGGGTGGCTGTTTTTAAAAACTGCTTCTGCGCAACCCCTCCTCGGCCCAACTTAATTGGCGGTTGCTATACTGCGATGAAAAAAATTTAAAAAAAAATTTTTTAGAACATAGATAAGTGGTACTGAAATTCTAATTACAGATTTGGTCATTTGAAATTAAGCAAAAATTTTTATTCCTTTAGCACTTTTTGGTAAAATCAAAAATAAATTTTTTTTTCCTCTTGTAAACTCAATCCGGGGACATACGGTATATATTTAAAGTTTCTGGTAACATATGAAATTACATTTACATATTAGTAATTATATTAAACATGAGATTCCACTGCAGAAGTGTGATGAGAAATTGAAGCAATAAGCATAGCTGTATGCATTGTCACTCACTAACAAAGCGCGAATAAATATTCTGTTCACTTTGTAAGTTTCTTACCGGTGAGTACATACGCTTAACTAAAATTTTGGTATAACTTATTTTTAGTTCACTTGCTAATTGACACAAGCTTATCACCAATAATCTTTGTCGGAAATAGTCGATAACTGATCAACTTGGTCAATAACTGTTATTTTATAAAATGAGTTATACAGTTTAGTGTTGCTTTTGTGAATACAATACATTATTTTAAATTAATATCGAATTTCAAATGAAGCCGTAACATGCATTAAAAATATGTTGAACGATGTAGTAGATTTATCATTTAGTATCTACTTAAAACATTTTTATGAATTGAAACCATATTGCAATATAATGAGATATCAAAATATAGCGCCCCATTTCTTCTCTGAATCAACAATGTAATATCTTAACTCGACCACATACTGGTATTGAGATAAACAAGATTTCTAGTAAATTCTTTTAGTATGTGTTTATTAGCAATCATACCTACAGCATATCTTTATAAGCTAGTATGATGTCTCTTAAGATTTAGGTTTATGATAAACTTGATGAGTTATCTTTCTATTAAGTCCACTTGCCAATTTCTTTCAAGTCTTCTACTTATACCCTTTTAGTAATGAGTGTAGTAGCTTATGAAAATGACTTACCAATGTGTGCCTTACACTTTTTTTGTTTTATAATTTTCTTGACGTGGAAATTCTCGAATCTCCATGCATATGATATTGCTAAATTCCGTTAAGGTATTATTAATAGTGGTATAAAAGAAATTTTGTTAGTAATACTAATAACAAAGTGCTTACCGTATACCGTACTCGACAAATTTTAATTTCTGTTTGCGTATATAGCGTATGCTTGTTATATCCAACGATGCCTGCTTTCAAACAGTGATTTCAACATGCATGTTTTTACAACTCAAGAAAAGACACAAACCATAAAATGGTATAATGCCGGTAGTCACCTCAATGTACCTGTGCATACCCGATATCCACAAAAATTAAATGTATGGGCTGGTATTTTAAATAATTCAATGTCGGTTCTTTCTATGGGAACATATCAGTAATGTCCGCCAAGCATTTTATTATAGGTTGGCATACTGCCAAGAACAATGTGGTGGATTATTTGAACTTTTAATTTAGAATATTTATTTTTTATTATTATCGGAGAAGAGTTAATTTATTTTCTTTTCATATGGGTTGCATTTATTTTTTTTACTTAATTTAAAATTAATATTTCATTTCATTTTATTTATACGCGGAAAATATAAGCTTTGTTATACATCCTCATAAAAGTAATACACCATGAAATAAATATTTTTCTGTAAATATTCATTGCGAATTTTATACGTATTTCTAGGATGCGTTCTACAACCCTCTGAAGCAATAGACTTACTAACTAGCTATAATCTTACTGAACCTTATCGTACCCCACTTAATCTACTTGCCTACATTCATTGGCAACCTCGCTATATGTCTTTCTTTACTTTTCTCTGTCGCGCTCATTTCCTCTTCTACTTTCGTACCAGAAATTAAAATTTGTCGATTACGGTATATAGCTCATTTCCGCGACACTGTTCAAATAATACTTGGCGCGCTTTACAAAAAACAAGAGTAATTTTCCGCGATGATACGTGACAATAAATGAAACATGATTCACCATTACACACCAGAATCAAAACAACAGTCCATGCAGTGGACAGAAGCTGATTTTTCAGCTCCGAAGATGAAGACGGTACCATCACCGAACAAAGTCTTGGTGACGATATTTTGAGATGCGGAAAGGAATTCTGTTGATCGACTATCTTGAAAATGGTAAATCAATACTGTTCTAACCTTCTAACGAAACTGGACGCAAAAATTCATGAAAAAAACAGACCCGACTTGCAGAAGAAAAAAATTAACATCCATCAGGATAATGCACCTGCTAACAAGAATGTCTTGGCGATAGAAAAATTGAGGGATTTGTAATATGAAGTGCTGGGACATCCGTCCTATTTCCCAGAGTTGGCTTCCCCGGACTTCCATATCTTCCCAAAGCTTAAAATTTTCCTCGCTGGTCAATGGTTTTCGTCATAGGGATGGGATAATGGCACAGAAACAGTGCTGGATGAAGTGTTGATAAATAAAAAGGATTTTTTTTTTGTAGATTTGACCAACTAAATTGTCTTTTTCACTATCGGACCGAGAACATTTCAGACTACCCTCGCCACTTTTTCATGTCTACTTTAATCTACTTTAATCTACTTTATTATTATTAATCTACTTTATCATGAAACCACCGATCGCCCGGTTATATTTCTTCGTATGTCAATTTGGTACACCTTGAATGGTCGCTCAATAGTTCTTCCAACACAGTGCTGCCAGGAGTATGGCTTTGATTTCGAAACCTCTGACAGACCAATCATCTGGGTGGATCGTTATCCTCTGGTTGTGTCCTTAGCTTTTGACCTTTAATAGCCGCTTATATATTGATGCTGCAGTATACAGTCTCTTCTTAACATATTGTTTTTCTTCTTCCAAGTGTTTAGCGTCGCTAAATATAATATATTGTTCGACAGTGTATTATGGAAACTACGAAATGCTACCCAGAAATTTCCGAAATGTAGAAAATAGCACAAAAAATTGTTTTTACAACTTATTCACTACCATGCTCTTCAAAGTACTTTTCTCTTCCGCATGGAGACACCTATCCCAACGACTTGTCCATGATTGGAACCAGTGCTGAAACTCTTCGCGTATTAACGTGTTCAACACTGCCTGCGATTCGGTCTGGATCTCCTGAATCGTCTCAAAACTCTGAGCTTCAATTTTAACTTCGGAAACAGGAAGAACTCACAAGGGACAAGATCTGCAGAGTAAGGAAGGTGAAGTATTACAGCCGTCTTCATTGAGACTAGAAACTGGCGCACAATAAAGACGTGTGGGTTGGTGCATTGTCGTGGTGTAGAATCCACGAATTGTGACGCCACTTGACAGGCCGCTTGCGTCGTATGGCAAGCCGACAATGTTACAAATGTCATGGCTTGTTCTCTTTCAGTCTCACAGGATAGCATCATGCACTTTTGCCACATTTTCTAGCGTATTTTTTTGTCGATGGACGACCGGAGCGTTCATCATCATCAACCGACACCCGTCCATATTTAAAACGGTTCTACCACTCATAAGTTTGCGTCTGACCTAAAGCATCCTCACCAAACGCTTATTTAAGCATTTTTTTAAAGAGAATTTGATGTGCGTTCTTTGCTCTTTTACATCAGACATTGTAGTGTCGCAGAATAACTCGAAACACAACTCAACAAAGATAAACACAAAAACTGTCACCACCTAGCAAAGTACCGTTTTCGGACCGACTTAGTATAGACGTTGCTCACACCATCTAGCGCTATAGAGCTGTATTACCATCCCTCCGCGCGCCAAATTTAAATTCCAGATATTTCTGTGTAGCACCTCATATATTTAGTTTATCGCTAATCGAAAGATACCAGTGAATGGCTATGCATACAACTGATTGTCTTAAATTATGAGCCTTCATATATGTACTACTGAAAATACCGCGATATCATAAAGTTTCTGGGTCCAAGATGGCATTGAAATAGAAAATATATGTCTGAACTTTATCCATATTATCATACTGGTAACTTAACCTTAATTTTTGAAAATTATTTTGATAGTGTCATCGTGACATCAATAAATATGTCATTTGATTTAATAAAGATACAATAAAACAACAACCTCAGCTTGTATTCAAAATTTTATTAATAAAAAAAGGCAAAATTAAAGCAAATATTGAAATTGTTGTCCGTTATTTTCAATTCCCAATGTGACACGCCTTTTCATGCTGTTAAAGGCATTATGCAGCATTGCGGGCGTTATTAATGCACATTCGTCAATAATTCTTTGTTGCATATCTTGCAAATTAGCAACAGGAGTTTTAAATATTCTATTCTTTAGATGAGGAAACACGAAAAAGTCCATAATTGTCAAACAAGGTGATCGTGGTGGAAACTCAACTTCCGTATGTAAACTTATGATCCGATCGTCAAAAAACTCACGAAGAAAAGCAATATTTTCTCGTGTTGTGTGTGTCGTTGCACCATCTTGTTGAAAGTATCCATATTGCAATTCATCATCATGCAACTGTTCAATAAATTCATTCAGAATGTTTCTATACCTCTCAGCATTAATTGTGAAATTAAAAAAAAAATAGGGCCAACAACTCTGCGGCGAGAAACTGCTAGCCAAACACCAAGTTTCCGCATTATGGAGAAACGATTCAATTAAAATATGAGGATTTTCACTACTCCACATTCGAGTATTTTGGGAATTGACATACCCCGAAAGATGAAACCATGCTTCATCAGAGAAAAATGACAAATTTAGCAGGTCATCATCTTCTATTAAGTTATTTGCAAACCACTGGCAGTACGCACGACGTCTAGGGTAGTCTACCGGCAAAATAGCCTGATGTGATTGCATCTTATACGGATGCATGTGTAAGTTTTTCTTTACAATTTTCTGACATGTTCCATAAGAAAGTCCAATCTCTTGAGAAAGGCGTTTCAAAGGTTTTGTGGGTTCATTTACCATACGTTGACGAACATCATTTATAACTTGTTCCGAACGAACAGTTGGTCTACCAGTACGTGATTTATGACCCACAGAACCAGTCTCACGAAACACACCAACACAATTGGAAAGGCAATTATAAAAATCTTTGGGAATTACAGCTAACTCTGGAAAGTGCTCTCTAAAATCATCCAAACATGCACGTTGACTGTACACCCAAATTCCATCAATTCGCACGCCACTCCGAAAATAGGCTTCAATCATGTCGCTTTTTTGCACTATATTCTAAACCATATTTTAATTTACTCGAATGTGCTATGTTTCAAACTCGACGTTGAAACTTGCTTTCGGCAATTCTAACACATTAATGGATGACAGATAATGTCACTGTCAAAATAATTTACAAAACAGAGTTATAGTTCCTAACTTAAGTTCAGACATACAATTTATATTACAAAGCCATCTTCGTCCTAGAAACTTGATGATATCACGGTACTTTTCTTGTAAACGATAATAATAACATATGTTTTACATTACTTCTTATTTAACTTGACCGTAGATTATTAGTTACAAATAATAAATCATTTTGAACTAGGTTGTGGCCTTACAATTATACATAAGATATTTAATGAATATATTTTAAGATTATGTAATTCGCCCAAGTATCTTTTATAAACACAAAACCCGTTAAAATAATTAATAGGTTAATAAAGTTGAATTAAATTGCGCGTAAATATTAATGCCTAAAATAAATTTAAAAAATTTAAAATGCTAAATCGGTCATCAACATAAAAAAAATAGTGGTAAAACATCTGTTCATGCAAAAATATTCAAATCACCCTACACATTTTTCCAATTGACAGGATAATTTTTAGCAATACGTCAATTCTAAAGAGTTTAAAGTTTTCACACGCCTTTTTAATGAATCTTTATTTGACAAATAATTCCATTTTATAGTACTTCGTCAGGTGTTCCTGTCACAGAGGTAGCAAGAAAAATACTAAGTGTTTATATCGAGAACAAAATTGTGATGGGAACATTATCTCATCTACGTGGCTTCATTATAAGGATTAAAATTAATATCATTAACACTTCTTGTTGAAACATTTTTGTTACTGATTAAATATTGAGAATAGAATACTTGACTATATTTCACTAATTTTATTAGAATAACTCTAACATATTGCCGTGAAATTCCACCTTGTTATAAATTAAATAGATTAAACACAGCATAAATAACCATTGAACGTAGTCAAAACACGTGGTTTGAATGCAACTGGTATATAACATGATATAATTTTGTATTCAATGTATCATGTCAATAGATTATGATGTAATGACAATATTTGTAAATCTAATTAGGTATAAAACACAAGCGTACGTACCAAAGTTTAAAAAAAGGGTATTTAATAAATCATTATTAGCATGCATATTAGTTCCGATATTTATCTTAGACTTGCTGGCATTTCGTGTAAAATGTCCATAATTTTAGAAGTGCATATTTCATTTGGAAATGGGAATAAGTACACAAATAAATGTCTGGTATTAAGAACAGGCGCAGTGTAATCTGAAAAACATTAAACGTCTATAGCAAATGCGAAATATATTTAGGAATATTTCAAATATCAATAGTATTAACTTACATTCATAAATACGAAGTAATATATAAAATTATAAACAAAATAAATACCAAAACATGCACGAATGTGTAAGATTAAATACACTAGGATGTACGCAGAAGCCAACAGAAGATGAAATTTGAGATGTTAGAGATGTGCATATCAAACACACATAGCATCTACATAAATCATATACGAAACAAAGAAAAAAATTTCACAGGCAAGATCTAGCAGAAGACGGCGATTTTAAGTTTCAACGCTAGCAAAATCGGGTCAATGCCTATTTTTCGTAGAAGTGCTTTAGGCAAAAGAAATATAGCCTCACAAATTAAATTTGAAAACAATTAATTACAAAAAAAGATGGAAAAATGTAAAAAAAATAAATTAAAATAAATAAAAAATTAATTTCCATGCAGTAGAATATTTTATACGGTGGTTGAAATGTAAATAATGTACGAAAATGAACAAAAATTGGAATTAAATACAGAAAGTGGACGAGAAAAACTATCGCTTTTCAAGAAATGTAAAAAGCACCGAGAATATATAAGGGTGAAACGGCACCAAAAGATTAATCCATTCTTCTTGATTCATACATTTCTAATTGTTATTCTAAAGCTAGCAACGATTTTAGTAAGCAAAATTCTTTTAAGAAAGTTTAAGCATTTATTGTATATCTACGTTTATAATTTCAAGCATTTTTGATTTCTGATTCCTAGTTTAATATTTCGTATTTCCTTTTGTTTTAGTTTAAAGAATGAGATATTTTATTTAAATTTATTTTCAATTATATTAAAAATTTAACCTTACAATGTATCAAGAATAATCTGAAAACATGTATGAGGAACCGAGATTGACGTAAGTAGGACAACGCACTATTTAATTTGAAGTCTAGAAAGCTTAATCCAAATATTTTAAAACATATATGGATTATTAGTTTAAAGTAATTAACCGTAAATACATCACTGTGAGTGTACATTTATGCAAGATATCTGACCAAATACGTAGGAATAAAAATTTCCACAAATGACCTTACGATATCTGCGTAATTGAATTAGTAATTTAAGATTCATAGATAGGCAACAAATAAAACTATATACAGTGTAGGTAGGGATAGACGTTTTGTTCTGTAGGAACTAGACTTCCACCAGACAAACGTTGAATAACACACTCTCTTAGAAACAGATATGTCTGTAGAATCAAGAGATTCATAGAAACTAATATTCTAAAGATTCAAAACCAGACACCTTGAAATATAGCTTAACGTTTGGGGTATTTCACTTAACCCCCTGGGTTAAGTGAAATACTCGATCGTGGTATTTTTGAAAGATTTAATAAAAATCTAAAGAAAGAGTTCAAAATCGTATGTGTTTTTTTAAGGAATTCTCATAAAACTTTATGATAGCAATTAGTTTTTTGGTTTAAAGAATTAATTATTTTAAAATTTAGAATACATGGCTTGTGAAAATATACAATAAAAGAATTTTAACAGCTTACATTCTTATTATTATTTCTTTAAATTTACATTGGCTGCTGCGCCTAATCAAGTAGAACCCAAAAATATAACCCTGAGATACACAAATAATAGTAAAAGTCTAAAGAGAAACATATGTGAGTGACTGCCCATACGACACATACTTCAGTCATACGAAGTAAAACTCACAACAATATGTTTCGGCTGTTATGCCACTATCAAAGAGATTTAAAAAGATCCTTTGATAATAACATTACCGAAACATATATTAGAGTTATTCTAATAAAATTAGCGAAATATAGTCACGTGTTTTATTCTCAAGATTAAATTTAAGTCTTCAAACAGTTTCCTTGTCCTAATATACCTCTGTACTTTTATAATTTATATTTCTAATTCGTAATATTGCATTAAGAACACTATCGTCTCATTTGTCATTATTTCAAAAGCTTTGTGTAAACTTTGAACACTGTCTAAATTAACTTAAATTTACCGAAATATCTGCTATTTAAATTATCCTGCCAGACGAAATTATAATAACAATACATAATTTAATATCTAATAACACCTTTTTACAGTGTGTCTCTTTATAGATTTTCAATAAATTGTAATAATTTTAATTTTTAATGTAGTGGTTCATACAAACAATTACATGTAACTTTATACCAAACCAATGAAGATATGAGACTCCTTATTTCTGTATAGGCAACAAAAAAACTTATACATGTTACTAGATTTCAACTTTTAACCTTCAGACTGCTTCCAAGTTCTCTATAACTTGTTCAATTTCTACAGCTAGGTGGATATGTAAACTGTGCTCTCTTAACTTTGTATAAAACGACGAACAATGAAGTTCGAAATGAAACAATATGTACATACGAAGGCGGATTGATATATAGGGCCACCAACTCTATAGAATCGGAAGAAGAAAAGATGAAACCTGTCTCAAAGTGAAGAAGATTTTATTGTACTACCAATGTACATAATTATTTTTCCACATAATCACCATTTACTGCAACACATTTCTCCAAACGCTGAATCTATTTCTTCATTCCATTCACTCTTGTATGTCCAATTGCTAACACCAGCCGGAACTATAGTATCTGACGAAAATCGTTGAGCTTTCAATAGCTCCTTTAACTTTGACAACAACTAGAAATCTGAAGCCACCAAATCAGGACTGTACGAAGGGTGTGATTTTTAAGTAATCGTAAAATTTTGCAATATCTTATTGTATTAATCGTTGATCCCTTCTGCAAATATATGAATGACTCCCAAATAGTGACCATAACTTTCTGCGCTAGTGACTATTGAATTTTCATACACGTAAAGAATCAGATCAACGATATGGTCATAAACAACGTCAAATCCTGTAAATTCCGATGGGAGGCACCCTTTCAGCGTTAAAAATTCTATCACGGGTCGTTCAGAATATCACGGATCGTCAGAATTCAAGCTAATGATAAATGACACTGTTACTCAACGACGCCTCACAGAAAAAGTTCTCATACTGAGACGAAATCCTCGAAATTACCTTTTGCAGATTAGAACTTGTTTCTATCCCCACTATCCACACAATGGCGTTGTTGAAGACCTTATATATCAATCCGCCTGCATACTCACTAAGTACAGTTTTTTATTAATACTCTTAATATTTTGTAGCGCCATCACGTGCTTTGTTGCCATTAACTCATAAGTACGATCGAATCCTATTGTTTCCAGAATTATCTCTCGTAGCTGATTTTTTTGAGGCACAATTATATCGCGTGATATTTCTTTTAAGAATACGTTAAAATTCACAATGCGGTAAAAGTTCGGAGATTGTACCAGCCAATCTAGCAGGCGCACGCCATCGTCGATGAACCAGCACGTTATTGCTTACAGAGGGTGGCAAGGGGTGTTATCATATTGTGGTGGTTGTAGAAGCTGACGACATCGTCTTCGAATAGTTTGTCAATAGACTATTTTGCGTATGGGGTTGTATTTGAGTAGCAAACGCCAACGACTTGGTTTTGTGCAAACATACGAACAGCGATCACTAGATTTTGCAAGAGGTTTTCAAATATGTTTGCACAAAACAAAGTCGTTGGCGTTTGCTACTCAAATACAACCCCATACGCTGGTGCTTCCACTTTCGTGCTTTACAGTGACCACCAAGCAATCTGACTGAAATGCTTAGCCAACACCGGACGGAAATAAAAATTAAGCACCATCTTAATTCTTTATGGTGTTTCTAAGGAATTATTTATTTGGCATATGGCCATGGATTGAAAATATACATCTACACAGAACAAAGTTAAATTTTTAAATTAGGGCCATCGATCCAGTCCAACACGGAGTTAGTGGCTTCAAAGAAGTTATCTACTCATCTCACCTCCATCAGCTGTAATATGGTGAATAGTCTGGCGAAGTTCTCCGCATTCGCAAGTCGGTGTCTTAGTGTCAGTCCCTTGTTATAGAATGAGTCACGACAAATGTGTGTCTCCATTCAGGCGAGAAACCTCCATTGCTGATCAGAATAGGTAGGATCGATAATATGGGCTGCTTGAGGGGTTTCAAGGCTTCCCAATACTATATCTATCTTCCATTGCTACTCCTAGATATTTTAGTAAAAATAGCGCCTGGTCATCGAGATATCCAAACTTTCTTGACTGTGTGTGTCATATCAGAAATATACAAATTAAACAGGAGAGGTGCAAGTACCGATTCTTGAGACAATCCATTATTAAGATGTTTACTCTCGCTCTCTCCTGTTGGAAGGACCTGTCGCAAAGCATGTTGTTTAATAACGATACTATTCGGCTGCATGGTACTACGTTGAGAAATTTGTAAAGAAGGCCTTCTCTCCAGACCATATCATATGCAACAACAGTCAGGTTAACATACACCATAGTTGTCTTCAGCCGTTTTTAAACCCTGCCTCAATGTGCGTTGTTTAGCTGAGCACCTGGTCAGCACAACTACGGTTGGGTCTAAGCCCAGCCTGTTCAACGGGAACATGCTCCAATATCAATAGGCTAAGTCGGTTTAATAGTCATTTTTCCAGAAACTTATAACATGAGCTTAATTAAGGCTATCTGGCGAAAGCTTTCAGGAAGATTCTTGGATTTGTGCGGTTTCAAGTCTGCAATAATTTTGGATTTCTTGAGCTCTATTGGAATATGTCCTGTCATTAGAATGTCTGAGTAAAATTTACAAATTCATATCCTTGTGTGTTTCCCACAATTCTTGAGGAATTTCGAATGGGTTCCATCGACTCCAGGTGCTTTACCAGATTTAGTGTCATTCAGTGCTTTATCTACCTCCTCTGCCGTCAATGGCCTGGTATATTCAGGATGGGCTGTTGTTTGGCGGCGGGGGTGTCAGTTGTTTCTTAATGTTTGCGTTCTGTTGTTTTGTACTTGGAACCATAGACAGTGTTACAATTCCTGCAGAGGTTTAGCCAGCTGATACTTCCAGTGGTTCGCAAGCGGGTGGGTTAAAGGTACCTAGTTTCTTTAGGAGGCTTCAAGCTTTCCTATCTTTTGGGAGTCCATACTACCTATCGTTTCTTCCCATTTTTTACGACGTTCTATGTCCAGACGATTAAGGAGCTCATCCGCTATCTCAAAGTCCTCACTGTTCTGAAATTCCTAATAAAGCTGTTCCATCTCATTGCTTCCTCTAGGATATATTCTCTTCGGACGGCCCGGAATATGTATGTTTTTGCTGTTGCTAATATGACTTTGGCAAATCTATTATAATTGCCGCTTTTTTGGAGAGATCCATCTGACTACTTTGTCTAACTGCGCAGCGAATTTGTTCCATTGGGTCTTCCCAAGGTTCCACCTAGTCCTAGGTGTAGAGTGGATTATCGGGATTTTAATTCCAATTTCAAGAACTACCGGATGATGTTGGCTATGTGAAAAGTCATCTAGAACTTTCCTTGAGCTTGGAATTGGTTGTTTTTCGGCATTCTCTGAGACAAAGCAGATGTCTAAAGAAAGTAATAAAGTAGTAAATATAATAGATTTTTTTTTGTTTACCGCTACTTTAAAATTTAAAATAGATTCTCGCGCGACACACTGTAAAATATCCACAAATTATATAAAAACATATTTAAAATACTTATTCTGAACATACCATAAAATAATTTTAAAATTTGTTTAAATCATTGTGCACAGAACCGTCGTCACAGCGTTGGAAAGCGTATAAATCAGCAGGGAGTACAAGTTCACGTCACAGTGAATCAACCCGCTATCGTTCATCTCCGTACACCCGTCCGTCTAAGTAAACGAGGTGACATTTCTCTTGTCATCACATAAAAATCTATAATATTTTTTTTTTAATTTATAAATCTTATGTTAAACCGAATACGGCTAATCTTAACCCTCTCCGAATAAAAAATAAAATGTGCCGTTTTAGTTTTATCCTTTGCCCTAAAATATATTTAAAGAAACCCGAATGTATTAAATATATAGTGTCAATCGAACTGGTAGTTTCATTTTCACTTTTAAACGGCGCAAGATAACTAGTTAATTAACTTCCTGAGTTGTTTATATTTCAAGTATACCACGGTATCACACTATTTTCATTATACTTTCTTTCGGTATTTATTAATTGTCAATCATGCGTTGTGAAAGTGTTCAAAAATATAGACAACGTAAGAAGTCGTAAAGAAGATAATATAATAATTGAGACGTTGGCAAATTTTAGATGTGTAATTCCCAGTAATTGTCAGTTTCTAATATAATCTAAAAGGTACATCTCTAACACCTTGTATTCCTTATCAAAAACATACATTTTGGTGTTAAAGAACTCACTAAAATAGAAAATTAGAGGCTCTACTCAGTTTGCAGACAGAAAGTAATAGTTTCTTAAATAATCAGTGATTGTAGCTGAAAATATGTGTCAATAATTGAAAAATTGGAAGAATGAAATCTGGAAATTGAAAGAAATAGTTTTGACACAGTACTCTGAGGATATAGTTAAGAAATCTCGAAGTTTGTGTAGATAAATAGCTAATAATCCATTTCATTATCCAGATTAACAGTGGCCAAATTACCAAGTTTCCAGGCAGAAAAGAAATTATTAAATCTGAACACTTCACAATTATCGTCGATAATTTGATAGAATCAACGAAGTTTTGTTCATTAATACTTAGTAAATCTAGTTTTCTATATTTTTACCCGAGAACGCATGGTAATAATTAGAAATGCCACTGGCGTGCCAGGTCAACGCACAGCCTTCTCCCTCCCGACCTGCAGCTTCCACAATTTCGTCTGCGATATTATATATTAGTATGTATATTGAGAGCAGCGCGTATTTGTATTGCAACAGACTATTATATATAATAATGTCACAGTTAGGTGTATCGAGAAAACGACCATTGTCGGACCAAGCAAATGAGTTAATAAGTGGATATCCTGATTTAATTTTCAATGGCGCAAAAATTGAATGTATGCAAACGACACACGAAGAGTACAAAGCACATATAAAAAATGTTTATTTCATTTATGTGTAACAATGATTTTGTGTAATCTACCGTTTACTTTAGAATTCAATGAATCATTTTGTTCATTCTGGAATAAACACGCGAAATATCCTTTATCTAGTCGGACAGCGTAACAAAATTTTGTAAGGTTAAATTCGAATTGAAGAATAAGAAACTATGGTTATGTGTGAACGAAACAACAGATCGTTAAAAAATCTGTTAATGTAATGGTACGTACAATGGAACCACTTCAATCGTCATCTTCAATTTTACTAGCTTCCTGAAGAATACATCAATATACTGCCGAAGTAATTTCATTGGAAAATTTTCATCTTTCAACAAACCAACTGTTAATGTTTATGGGTGATGGTGCCACAAATATGCTTTCTGTAGGCCGGTCTCTTGAAAAAGATTGTGCTAACTTGTTGCATCTTCCGTGTAAAATCCAGCTTACTGTCTTGTAGCAAAAACTATTCGACTGTGTTATCTTGAGCTACACGCTTTATTAGCGCTTACAAAAGCAGCGTTTATCAAGTCCCCAAAACGTGTTACCGAATTTCACAGACTGTGTCCCGGTATCCCTGAACCGCCAAAGCCGTTTATTACACGTGGGTGAACATGGTTACAAGCAGCGTTTTACTATTATAAATATTTTGCGGATATAAAGAACGTGGTTTTAAAATTCGATCCGAAAGAAGCTGCACTTATCAAGCAAAGCAAGTCAACATTTCAAGATTTATTATGAGAACGCATTTGAGTGTTGAACGCAAATCAAGGGCAGTTGCTTTATTGGCTAATGGTTGGTCTTTGCGAATGGTGGCCGCCAATTTAAATGTTAGTAAAAGCAGCATTCACAATATTTACCATGGCAAAATAATAACTTGCTCATTAGAAAACGTGGTTCAGGTCGTCACAAGGCTTCTACAAATAAACAGGACCAGAATTTGGTTCAGTATTTACTACAAAATCCTTTTTATACCGCCAGTAACGCTGTTCAGATAACAAATATTCCATTATCTGCTTGCGTCGCAAGGCTATGGCTTAAAAAATTATGCAGCGACTTATAAATTAGAATTAACAGAAGAACATATAAGGCGACGAATGATATTTTCTAATCAATATCTGAACATGCAGCAAGATTTCTGGGATAATGTAATTTTCACTGACGAAAAAGTTTTTCAGTCTCATAACAACGGTCATGTTCGTTTATATAGGCCTGAAAATTATAGGTATGATCAATATTTAAATCGTAACGCACAAGGCCAAGGTGTATGCTGGAGAGTAGAGAATCGTTTCAACTCCATCATGTATAGGAATATATTAGAAAATATTATGCTTCCTTCCGTAACACAAATTCATGGAAATAACTTTACATTACAACGGGACAATTGTCCTGTTCACACTTCAAAAATTGTTAGGAACTGGCTGGAGGAGCATAATATTAATGTATTACCATGGTCCGCGCGTAGTTTCGATCTTAATGCCATTGAGAATGTTTGGGGATTGTTGCGTTGAGCAAATATACCAAAGTGATTTTAAACCGGCAAATAGTGAAGAGTTGTGGGCAACGGTGGAAAACCACTGGGAAAATTTAGATGTCGATTTAGTGCGACGGATAGCGTTGTCATTCAGAAAACGGTTACAATGTGTAATAGATAATAATGAATCTGTAATAAAATATAAGTTAATAAATAAATAAAAAATTATATATATTAATATTTTCCAATTTATTTAATCTCTATTAAATAACGCTTGACTAACATTTGTATGACATTATGTGACATGACGTTCGTTGAGTATATGAAATCAGACTTACAATGTAAAAATATGACGAATTTATATGTTAAGACTTGTCCCTTATTTTTCGATCGTTATAGTACATACATACCATAAAGCGCACGCTATTAGATTATGAGGATGACAAATGTCAAAGTCAAGAACTAATAGAAAAGTTAGAAACAGGAAATAAAGAAATAAGAAAAGCTAGGCTATGAACTACCCATAAACCATAAACGACAGGAATAGTACGTGAAATAGTACAAAATGAATTAGAGAAGATAAGAGATAGAAGGAATGTGTCAAAGGAGAAATGAAACTAGAAACTACACTGAGAGATAGAGTAAGAAGCAGATTGTAAAAAATATATATTAACTTGTTCTTCTGTTACTGTGTGTTAACTAATATTCATTTGCAGGCCCTAGGCCATAGATATTTTAAATTTGGTCTGAGCAGACGACTGTATCATAAACGACACCAGTGCTAACTTAATTGGCGATTCTTGCAAGAAGGAATTATAAGAAACATTGATTAAACGAAGCAGCAATTAGAAGTAGGTTTGCAAATAAATGAAGAAAACACAAAATAGATAGACAGACTAAGAATATGACAGCGGGAAAGTGGTAATAATAACACCAAGCAATTGAAAATATATAGATTTGGAGAAGTAATAATAATAAATCTGTATTGTCCAACAGTCGAGCTATTTACACGACAATACAATAGTTTAAAAAACAAAAGCGAATAGTACGTAATTGAACATAAAAGATTTACGAACTGAAATGTTTCAAAATATATAAACAGAAAAGCAATAGTTTCAGTATCCATACACAATCAGCCAAAGTAAAAAATATTGTAATATAAACACGAAAGAAATGCAAGAAACAAAAGTAAAAAAGAAATGCCCTAGTATATACAAATCATCAATAGACAGGTTCATTCGAGTAAGATCCTATCGGCGCAACATCCCACGACCGAAGTACGCTCAACGTTGTCCGCCAGCGACTGACAAGATATATACCGGGTGTCCGCACGAAAACTTAATATTGAATTATTTCTAGTGTTTTTGAAGACAAAAACTTGAAATTTTGAGTGGTTGTTCAGGATATAGGGGGACAATGAATAGAATATTTCATACCGCCCCATCGGGTCCCTAGCCACTCGCACTCCAAGATAAATGACATCCTGTGTTTTTTTTGGGTGATTTTGAAAAAAACATCTCAAGTTTTTTTTCTCGATCGCCAAAACGAACGGTAATTCTTGATGAAATAGTCAAACGTAGATTACCACGCGATGCTCCTACACGTTGGATTTTCAAAAGTCGAACTGTGAACACATTATTTGAACACCAGGATTCTTTCACAGAATCTTTAGACAAAATTATTGACGAAGATGGGATAGATTCAGTTACTATTAGTGAAGCAAGTGGTTTATTGAAACATTTTAATTGCACGGAATTTCTCTACTGGTTGAAAATATTTCATTTCATCATGCCACATGTTGAAATATTATTTAATCAGACTCAAATGCGTGGGATTGACAGTGCTCAACTGCTAAAGGGATTTGAACAATACCAACAGCAAATTATTCACATTAGAAATTTAAGAAATTCTACTGACAATGACAATGAAGAACGCAATAATGAAGAACCTGCAAGGAAAAGACAAAAAACGACAGCTGGAGATAACAGAGCTGTTATTGCAAAGGCAGTATGTGACACTATTTTAAGCCAAATTAGCGACCGATTTGATTTTAGGGATCACTTAAGTGCAGCAAAATTATTTGATTCTCAAAATTTTGAAACTTTCCTTTCCACAAAAAAAAATTTGATGAAACTGTGAAATCTTATCCTATGTTGAACAGTGCAAAATTGAAAAGTGAACTTTCAGTAATTTATGAACGCGATGACATGTGTGACGTAGGTGATGTTTTGACACTTTTAGTGTTCAAAACATACAACACCCTAAAAAAGGTTTTGACGGAAACATACAAACTGTTGGATATTATTTGTACAACGCCTATGTCGACAGCAGAATGTGAACGATGTTTTTCCACCCTCAAACGCATTAAAACTTTTCTGAGAAGCACAATATCAGAAGATCGACTGAACGCATTGGGGGTCCTACCAATAGAAAAGAACTTCATCTAGTCTATCCCGGACTTTTACAACAAAGTCATAGACGTCTTTTCCAGCATGAAAAATAGGAGATTGGATTTTATGTACAAAAAATAGGTAATTTTTTTTTGTACCCACAATCTTTCATAACTCCCGAGCCGCCGCTGCTAATCATCAGTACTGAAATAGATCAATTCATCTTGTTCGCATTTCTTGCTATGTGGCTAAGGGGTATCTTATAGTATACATTGATTCGCGCAGAATCAATAAAAAAAATATCTGCGGAGCGCGTATTATGAGCTGGCACACTAAGAGAAACGAGGGAAAGCAGCGATGGTAATTTGGTTATTAATAAGTTGAACTAAAAATTTACCAAAGTCATAACGCAGAAGGAAGGAGTTATAGTCAACCTCTCGAGGCGGATAACATCAATTTTGAAACTTAAATACTTTAGAAATCTTTTCTGAATATTTTAAACGTACAGTTACGCTTTTCAGCAAATAACAACGAAAGCAGTTGTGAATACCGTTTACATGGGAGATAAATTGGATTTATGTACGCCCTTAAGTTGTTAACTACAGATATGTTTAGATAGGGTTTTATATTGATAAAACAGAGTTTAAAATATTAAATGGTTCAGTTCGAGTTTTGGGAGTTAATATTACTGTCGTTCCACAAGATCCACGAACAGCTTTTCATTATGATACAACTGTGACAAGAACTGCTACCTCAGAACATGTACACTCACTTTCATATGAAATACACCACCCAGTAAGAATTGAACTACAATTTTGAAACTTCGGTAAAATAATGCTTTATTATTAACTAAGAAACGATGAAAGTTTAGTTGAAAAAAGCAAAACAAAAACATATTTCAAAAAGAAGCTAGTAGTGGCTTGCATCCCCACGCGTAGCTAAGCATGCATTAACTCGTCTTCCCACGCTCTGTATTAAGTGATCGATGTCCTCCTGGGTTATCTCGTTCCATGTAACCTCTAGATGGTGTCGAAGTTCATCCAGATTCTCAAGAAGCTTGGGTAGTTGTTTTAGTCGCCGACCCATCATATCCCAGACATGTTCAATCGGCGACAAGTCCGGTGACCGTGCAGGGCAAAATCTGCAATCCAACCTGCTCCAGGAATGTTCTTATAACCACAGCAGTATGGGGTGTTGTATTATCCTGTTGGAAAGTGGCATTCTGCAACATCTGCATGAAAGGTACTAACACCGGTTCCAGAACGTTGTCGATGTAACGACGTGCGTTTAATGTGCCTGGAATGAACGTAAGGGGTGACCTTCGTCCAGCACATATCGCCCCCCAAACCATAACCCCAGGTGTTAAGGCTGTGTGTCGTCTTTGAACGAACTCCAAATTCCGTCTTTCTCCTCGATATCGCCGCACCCTTCTACGACCATCATTCACCCATAAACAAAACCTTGATTCATCACTAAAGACGATGTCATTCCATTGATGAACCCACCCTTGCCGTTCTTGACACCATGCATGTCTGGCTGCTTTATGAGGAGGTGTTAATGGAAGCCGAAAGTAAGGACGGTATGAATGAAGCCCGAAGGAAGAAATTCTTTTGTAAACAGTTGCCATCGACAAGTGTCGGTTCAAAGCTCTCATCCAATCCACAGCAATCGACTTTGTTGTTTGAAATCGATCCCTGGTAGCCATCCGCCTAAGAAGTCGGTCTTCACGTGCGTTGCTTCTTCGAGGTGGGGGGGTTCCAGCAGGACGGCGCCTCTGAATACCTTCTTCGGACCATATCCGAGCAACTGTAGTGTGGTCCCGATTCAGCCTTCTCCCAATCTCTCGAAATGAGAGACCCGCCTCTTTCATACCGATAATTCGGCCCCTAACAAAATCATTAATATGGGTAAAATTTCGACGACGTCGCACTGGGGGCATTACAAAGCGTCTACTTGACAGTTTGACAATCAAATAAACTGACATTTTGTTGGCAGAAATTCATTAATTGGTAGGAAGAAAATATTGAAAGTTGGAGATAACAATGATACAGGAAACATAATAGTTGAGTTTTTTGGGCGGAAACTTTCATCGTTTCTTAGTTGATAATAAAGCATTATTTTACCGAAGTTTCAAAATTTTAGTCCAATTCTTATTGGGTGGTGGATTTCATATGAAAGTGAGTATATCTATTGGATGTTCTGGTTTAGGTCTAAATTAAAAAAATATATAATTGACATGGATATTAAAATAGTGATGCAGCATCGCCAACTGCTGTTAATGATTTCAATGACGAAACGTTTCTCAATAAATTATATGGTACTCCTAATTTTGATGCACACCAACTGCTGGTATTACCAGAGAAGCGATGCATATTCAAATTTGAAGCGAACTGGGTAGAAAAATATCGCTTTGAATGTTGAAATATTCGAAAACTTCCTACAAAATCTAATTACAATGCTAAATGTTCGAGAATTTGAATTGCATATGCTAGGAATATTATTGGGAAATTGAAGTTGAGCATCAAACAGTACTACTAAATTCATTATTTTGGATTGTCTAGTAACATAAAACCCCTAAATCCCATAAAAGTAAGTAATAAGATTGCTGCTCATACAGTTACAATGGCGCACTTCTCAATGTTCAGACGAATCATATTGTCACTGCACCAATTATTAACTTCAATGTCATTCTAAAATTTGACACAATCCGAAGCAGATGTAATTTTAAAGAATATCTTCAAATCATCCGTGTAAGCTAAAACATCGCAATGTATCACAAACAGTAAATTAATAAAAATATTGAATGAAAGAGGTCCCAAGATAGGAGCCTAGTGGTACACCAGGGGTGGATGTGAAAGAATTCGACGTAGAAAAACTGAATCTTAGCAATCAAAAGAGAGTGATTGATAGTGTCCAAAGCCTTCGCAAAATCAGGTAAGCGATATCGACTTCACGGCGCTTGTCCATGCAATAACTAAAAACGTGGAACGTCAAACCATAAATCTATGCTGTCTAGTTTAAATATAAGATTTAACGCAGTTGTAAAGTTTAAAATAAACCAGATGTTCAAGTACCTTAACACAACCTGATAAAATATTTATAAGGCGATAATTTCGTACGTTTAAGCGAACACGTTTTTAGTAGATCGGAGTTCTACGACTTAATTTCCAAAGCTGTGGAAAAGTAGAAGTTCTCAAGGCTAAATTAAAGATGGTCAGTAGATGTTTGCATAATATTGTGGTACAATCACGAATAAAGAAGTTTGGAATACCATCGTAGTCTGATTTTAGTTGATTCATCAGATGTAGTACGTCCTAAGAGCTAAATGGATTGAAATAAAGGTAGTTGAATGTCAATTTAAAACTAGATGTATTAATCAAGCAAGGCTGAAAATTTCAGAAAAAGGCATTGACAATACCAACAGGATCTTAGATGAGAGAAGTAGAGATCACTTTACACACTAAGGTATCGAATTCTTGAGAAAACTACATAGACTGGTATCATGTATCCACACTTAGAAAATTTTTAATATAATATAACGAGTGATCATTAAAAAGTAATAGGATATTATAAAAAATGTGTAAAATGTTGACCATTCTCCACCAAGCATAATCGCACTCTATTTCGTAGAGCATTGAAGACATTGATCAGTATTTGCGGTGAGTTACTGATGTGTTCACATTTTTCAATGATTTTATGTCTTAACTCTTGTAGATTATTAATTGGTGTTTCATAAATAATATTCTTTATATATGGCCACACAAAAAAATCCATGACTGTTAAATCACACGATCGTGGTGGATATGAAATCGCTGTATTTCTACTTATTATCCTATCGCCATAAAATTGTTGCAAAAACTGAATATTTTCAAGTGTAACGTGAGATGTAGCGCCATCCTGTTGAAAATATCCGACCTGGAGTTCATCATTAGTCAATTGATTAGTAAAAACACTGAGAATTTCGTTACGATATTTCTCCGATGTTATCGTGCCCTCAAAGAATATTGGTCCTATTAATCGGTGACGACTCATACCTACCCATACGCCTATTTTTTCTGGATGTAGAGGAACTTCTCTGTAGAAATGAGGATTTTCACTGGACCACATACGCATATTTTGCGAATTAGCATAACCTTTCAAATAAAACCAGGCTTCATCGGTAAACAAAGTGTGATTTAAAATATTGTCTGTCATTGTTTGAATAAGCCATTGGCAAAATTGTGTTCTTTTTTCATAATCCGTAGGTAATAGATTTTGTACAGAAGTTAATTTATATGGATACATGTGCAAGTCCTTTTTTAAAATTTTTTGACATGTTCCATACGAAAGCCCTACTTGTTGCGAAACTCTGCGAATAGATGTTTGAGGAAATTCGTTAATAATTTGTCTGACATTTTCAATTACGCCGCCGACTTCTCTTGAGAGGAGGACCGCTTCCTTTTTTCCTTAAAATACTGCCTGTTTGACGAAAAAGATTTACACAATGCACTAGCGTATCACGGAAAGTTTTATAGCTAGGAACAGTATTTGGATATCTCTCTTCAAACTCCGCAAGGCAATTTTCTATTGAATGCTGCCAAATACCATCAATTTTTTGATGAGATGTCAGGAAGTAACATTCTACCATAAACGCTTTATGCATATCATTAAAGGCCATTACTTTTTCTTTTGATGAAACTTTAAAATATATATTTGACACTGACAGATGTTTGAAATAACATCTTAATGACTAAAGCTACGACATAATTTTTATATACACGGCCAGCTACGAGTGAAAATTTTAATGATCGCTCGTTACTAAAGGCAGAAATAAAAATTTTACTTTGCGTTTCTTAACTTAAATTTTATCAAGTTGAAGAAGGGACTTTCTAGTATTCAATACAAATGTCTTAAATTACGTAATTAGTTATCTTAAGTCGTTCAAAAATTAAAAATGGAACTGCCAATCCAATTCACACTATATATTACATAATAATGATCTTACGTATATATAAATTATTATTTATAAACTATTAAATATACAATAAATGTAGTGTATTTTACGAATAGACAGTGGTTGTAGAATATCGTGTTTTCATAACAGTATCATATTTACTTATTTTCTGAGTAATGGTTAACTACTGAAACAACTAAAGATCCTACTATTTTAAAATTTAAATCGCGTAATAATAGAAGACCAAACGCCCAGTTTTTAAAACCTAAACTCTAATCGAGGCTGTCGATAATGTAATTAACCATTATTTTGAAAAAGATTTTGAGTGTATTGTGCTAAATAAATATAACATGTAATAAAAATATTTATCTGTAATGGTTGTTAACGTAAACCCGTATAAAACTCAATTAAAAAACTTGCGAAATAAGCTATTCTATAAGAATCCGATGAACAACAAATAGTGTTATAAATATCGATAAATAAAATTTAAAAAACATCACGCATTAAAATAAACGCATAAATCGCGTATAAACTTACAGAATAGCTTGAAATTAGATAATAATGTGTAGAAGATAATGTTTAGTTTTATCCATTCTCCAAAATGTATGTGTATATCAATAAATAAATGTCTATTTAAAAGGAAAGTAAATTTTAATAACTCAACTTTGTATTCTTAATTTTCTTTCAGAAATGTGCATATTTCCTCCTATAATGAAATGTATGTATTAGTTTGAAGAATGTGTAATTTTTCGCTTTTTTTCTATATTATTATAAAAGAATTTGAATTAAGAAATTATTAATAATTCCTATTTTTTAGAAAGAATTGGACGGTGGAAGAAAATTCAATAGAAATTCAGGCTAGTGCTGTGACCACTTAATAAAATGGTTAAATAACATCGTTTCAACAATTTAAATTTTAAATAAATGTGGTCTTGCTTTTCCATGTAATAATCACTATAAACGTGGAATAATTGGTGATCCGGTGTCCTTAACCAGCACATTAGTCACAAGAAAATAAGATTAGCTCTCGGGACACAAAGGCTATAATGCTAAGGTTTAATGAAAACGCGGACAAACAGAATCGCCAAGCTCCGTCTATAGACTTCATAGGACCGGAGCCCTCCTGTGGCATTGCGAAAACAATTAAAACACCCATGAAAAAGTGAACTGAGAATATATCTAGAGAAAGCTGGAAGATCTCCCTAGGTCAATGATAGACAAAACAGTTTCTTAGGGAACATTCTGTTAGGTTTACAACGGACCTACTGAAAAGAGACTGAAAATATGTTAAAATGAAGCTCGAGAAACATACGAGGTGCTACCCAGAAATTCCCGGAATGTGAATAAAAAAAACAAAAAAATTCTTACAGCTTATTCACTACCATCCCCTTCAAAGTACTCTCCTTCCGCATGAATACACCGATCCCAACGACTTGTCCATGACTGGAAACAGTGCTGGAAGTCTTCGCGTGTTAACGTGTTCAACACCTGCCTGCGATTCACTCTTGGTCTTCTCAATCGTCTCAAAACGACGTCCCTTAAGCTTCAGCTCCGAAAATAGGAAGAAGTCACAAGGGAAAAGATCTGGGGAGTTGGAAGGGTGGGGTTATACTGACGTCTGCGCAGGCTAGAAACTGATACACAACAAGTGACCTGTGGGTTGGTGCATGGTCGTGGTGTAGAATCCACAAATTGTAGCGTCAGTTGGTGCTTGCGTCAAATGTTTTCTCTTAGTTCACCTGATGGGAGAAATTCTTTGTGATGCTATCAGCGTCAAAGAAGCAAATCAACATCCACTTGACGTTCCTTCGAACTTACCGTGCTTTCTTGGGTCGTGATGACGATGCCGTCTTCCACTGCGATGATTACTGCTTTGTTTCGGGATCATACCTGTACATCCATAATTCGTCGCCAGTAATGATTTTGGTGCTAAAGTTCGCATCCTTTTCGGCAGATACCTTCATCTCTGTGCACACATAAACACGGTGCCGTTTTTATTCAATACTGTGTAACCTTGGTACAAACTTCGCATCAATACGCCGCATGTTGAGTTTGCCGGACAGAATACGCTAACAAAAGTGTGACAAGCCGACAATGTTACAAATTTCATGAATTGTTTTCCTTCACACACATTTTGTGGTGCGTTTACCGTCGATGGACGACTAGAACGCTCATCATGATCAACCGACACACATCCATTTTTAAAACACTTGTATCACTCATAAATTAGCGTCTGGCGTAAAGCATCCTCACCAAATTTGAGGCAAAATTTGTTGCACGTTCTTTGCTCTTTCACATCAGACATTGTAGTGTCGTAGAATAGCTCAAACACAACTTAACAAATATAAACACAAAAGCTGTGTCACCACCATTTGATAGACTGACTTAGTAATATCCGTAGCTCGCGCCATCTAACGCTATAGAAGTGTACTACCAATTCGCACGCCATATTAAAATTCCGGGAATTTCTAGATTCGAGGTACACCTCGTATGAAAATAAGGGCTTGACAGAAAAAACAGTATGTAGATTATCTCAAGAGGAAAATGAAACAGCGATTCATGTACTATGCCAATGTGAAGCTGTAACAAGAACGCGGTTGCTAGAATTGGAAGATCAATATCCTAAAGCGGAACTATATTTAAAAGAACTATGCTCGAAGCTGCTAAGCTTAATTTAAAGGGCAGGGCTAGATGAAATACTCTAAAGAGGCATAAGAACCACGATAGATATAGAAATGTCGCAGTGAAATAGAAGTAGCCACCTCAGGGAATCTAATCTAGGTGATGCTTCACAGTGCTGCCATATTCAACTTTTCGCATTTTTTTACTACTTTAGTTAAGAGTTCATTGAAAGTACAAGACCAGATCCATCCGTATGGGATATATTATAATTTCTTATAACAATTCTCAACAATAAAAAGTTAAAATTTACTGATTTATCTCTAATTTGCTGTTGTACAACATTAAATTTTCGCTAAGAGCCAAGACAGTCTTTATACAAACATAAAATATTTTAGCATATACGAATATGAAGCCAAATCACTCAAATCAATTGCAAAGCATAGAATTAATCTGAACGCACAAGTATAGCAATGTTGTGAAACGCTACAGAGTATAGTTTTACTAATCTCGTTACTTTATTGTTAAATAAGTCGGACTATATCGCTAATATGGATGCAAGACATAAGGAGATTAAATGCAATGTGATGGCCGATGAACTGACCCACCAGATCCTCCCTGTGAAATTGCTAAGGATTTCGCCAGAAGAGAGATCTGATCATGGTTATAAAGAGAACATAATAAGAAATGAAGTCTAACGGAAAGTTACTTCCATACTGAGACACTATTAGGAGAGCTAGATGCTAGGTTTTCCAGCCAACGTAATTAGAAATATCAAAAAAGAAATTAAGATTATCGCCAGTTTAATTGAAAACCTGATATTGTCCTTTAAGTAACCATCTATACAAGTGTCCCGTATCGTTATGTTCAAATTTTAGGAGTGTAAAGTAGACTTCATCTCAAGTAACAAAAGCGCAAAACTTGTATATCAATTTTTATTTGTTTCAGTTACAGATCTATGAATGTGATTGTCAATCATGAAAAAAAATGTAATCCTAAAGTAATTACAAACTGATTTTATTTAAAAAAAGTTATACGATTCAATAACAGGCTGCCTGTGATTGTCAACGTCGCATAATAAAATGTTATCCTAAAATAAATAAACACGTGTCGTAGTGCATACAGTCATTTCTTGGAGATCTACAAAAAAGAGTACTGGAAATTGATTTATGATAAAGAAGGTTCTTACTTATTTCGTAAGTGCTAAACCATGAATATCACAATAAACAAATATTCAGATGACTATTAACGTTCCATTTTTTAATAAAGGATTACATTACGTTTCAGTTCATACAATAGCTTATTAGTGAGTGGACACGTTTTCTTTATTCAAAATGCCTTACCTATTTTCTTCTCAAGAGTATGCGGACATGCATTTTGTGTATGGCTACTGTAACGGCAGTACACGTCAAGCAGTTATTGAATACCGACATCGGTTTCCCGATAGGCGCATTCCTCATTACAGAACGTTTTTTGCATTTCTGCCAGCAGGCTTAGAGGAAGAAGCAGTAGCTATTGTTACAAGGGATCCAACTATCAATGTACGTCGAATCGCTAGACAACTAGGAGAGCCACGAACGACAGTTTGGCGAATTTTAAAACGTGAGGGCTTATATCCATATCACTATCGCAGGGCACACGGTTTGCTTGAGACAGACCACTATGCTCGTCTAGTTTATTGTACCTGGATATTAAGACAGTCACGGCTTCATTTTAATTTCTGCAGAACAGTCCTCTGGACAGATGAATCTATGCTCACGAGAAGTGGTGTTACAAATCTGAGAAACCTGCACAGGTGGTCATCAGAAAATCCCAAAGCTATACGCCCATCTAAATTTCAACATGAATTTTCTATTAACGTTTGGGCGGCCCTAATTGATGACTTGTTGATTGGTCCTGTCGTTCTTCCTTGGAGGTTAAATACGGACAATTACCTTCAATTTCTTATTAACGAACTGCCAGGTCTTTTAGAGGATGTCCCACAGAATGTTCGACGAGATATGTGGTTTCACATGGATGGGGCGCCACCACATTTCGGAATTGCTGTCCGAAATTGGGTTAACGTCAATTATCCAAGATGGATTGGTCGAGGTGTTCCTGTTGCATGGCCACCCAGATCACCCGATCTTAATCCCATTGACTTTTATTTATGGGGGTACATGAAAAATTTAGCCTACGCGCAAGTTTCGAAGACAAGAGAAGAGTTGTTGGATCGTATTCACCTGGCTGCCAAGCAAATCCGACAAAACAAATATGAAATTCGGATAAGTACTTCTTCTGCTGGCTTACGGGCACAAGCCTACATTCAACAAGGAGGAGGACATTTCGAAAATATTATTAATTGAACATTTTTAAATAAAATCACTTTTTATTGACTTTAAGATTACATTTTTTTTCATGATCTGACAATCAAATTCATAGATCTGTAACTTTGAAACAAATAAAAATGGATATATAAGTTTTGCGTTTTTGTTACTTGAAATGAAGTCTACTTTACACTCCTAAAATTTGAACATAACGGTACGGGACACCTTGTAAATTGGGTTTTTCAATGAGGACATAACAATTTTGTATTTAAATACAAACGCACTCTTAAATTTTTTTTATGATCTGTCAATGTCAAAACGTCATTTAAGGTTTACATTTTTATCATGGTGAAGTTCACGAACGAGAAACGTTTGGAATTATTAAAAATTACTACCGAAATTCTGAGTCGGTAATCGCAACATTAAGAGCGCTTACTCCAATTTTCGGTCGCAATAATCGTCCCACCAGATAGGTTGTGCTATAATGGATAAATTCGAGTCAACATATTCACTATTGAATGTTCCTGTGCCAGTGAGACAACGCACCGGTCGAAGTACCGAAAATATCGCAGCCGTAAGTGCTTCAGTTCAAAATGAGTAAAATCAATCGGTTCCACGCCGTTCACAAGAATTGGGAATCTCTCAGTCCATATTGTGGCGAATTTTGTGTAAAGATCTTGGTTCACACCCTTATAAGATCAAATTAAGTCTTGATCATTTGATGCGCCGAAACTTATCCGATTGGGCTCTGCAAAAATTTGAAGCAAATCCTGAATTTCATCGAAAAATCATCTTCAGCAGTGAAGCTCATTTCTGGGTTAATGGCTTTGTCAATAAGCAAATTATAAGTTATTAGACAGCAACAAATCCACATGTGCTTCAAAAGACCCCATTGCATCCACAAAAAGTGATCGTGTGGTGTGAATTTCATGCCGGAGGTGTGATTGGACCGTATTTTTTCGTGTATGAAAATGATGGCCATGTTACAGTCAATGGAGTTCGCTATCGTGCCATGTTGAAAAACTATTTTTGGCTAGAATTGGATGGACATGACATCGGTGATATGTGGTTCCAGCAAGATAGTGCTACATGCCACACAGCTGATCAATCAATTAAACTATTGAAGGGGAAGTTCAGTAATCTCGATAAATGGTCCGCTCGAATAGCCACCTAACTCATGCGACTTAACGCCGTTGGATTTCTTTTTAAGGAGTCACGTTAAGTCGTCGGTTTATGCCAGTAAGCTAACAATATTAGAGGAGCTCAGAAACAATATCGAATGCGAAATTGCCAACGTTCCGGCCGATATGTGTGGAAAACTAGTGGAAAATTGTCTCCAAAAAATCGATCGTTGCAAACGTGCTCGCGGTGGTCATATGAACGATATCGAATTCTTAAATTTAACATGTGTAATGCACGTGGAATAAATTTCAGCCCGATATCTCAATTCTGTTTCATTTAAATACAAAATTGTTATGTCCCTATTGAAAACCTCGCTAGCATGATCTTGGTTAGCGAGCCCTAGTATAGGAGATGTGAAAAACAGGAGGAAACAAGCCTTCATGTAAAATGTACTTATGGAGAAGAGGGACTCAAATTTCCTCTGAGAACGATAGTGACTTTTATCGAGGACGCAAGACTAACAGAGTGGAGATTTATTGACGGTGGTACAAAGAGCATTTTGCTTAAATGCCTGGACTTATTGATGTCCAACCTGACCGACAGATAGAATAAAAGTCCAACGTCAGTATTTGCAAACCAAAAAATAAATAAATAAAATAAAATAAAATTTCTCTAAATAAAAGAATATTATATACTCGATTCACTTTCAAAAAATTATTACTACAATGAAGAGTATAGAGAGAAAATGTGCATTATCGTGCAACCGTTTTTTTTTATATTTATGACAAATACATACGACCTATGAAACCATTCAATGCACCAAGACGACACTCAGCATTAACCACTTGAAACAAATTCTTTGTGGTGACCGCTATTCAACAGTTTTGATGCTTAGTTTCTGTATCGTAATGGCAACACCACATCTCCATCACCAGTTTTAATCGTTTTAAGTAAATTTTCGTCTGTTAAAGCTTTTCTTTACAAATACGAATTGCGTAAAATTTCATCCGTTAGTCGGTCATATACCATCAAAAAGGCTCTAAATGTTAATTTAAAAAACTCTTACCACAACATAGCTTTAAATCTTGGATGCGATTTTGGCAACTAAGTTGTCATCATGGGCAGTAGAAAAAGTAAATAATATAGAGTAGTACCCCCATATCCGCGGGGGTTTGGTTCTGTGGTCTTCCGCGGATACTGAAAACCGCGGATAGTAGCGAACGCTTTATTTTCGAGTACAATATGAAATATAAAGCAAAGTTAAAACAATGAAACAAGAAAAAATAAGTTATATAATATTTATTTAAAATAAATAAACAATAAATAAATAAATATTCTTGTGCTGTGGCACAAATGGAATTTAAGTTTAATAAATATATAAGTTCATACATATAGTCCTTTTACGATAACAGACGAGGCACGTCATAACCGGAAACTTCAGAATTACCTACCTATACAATACTAAACCCAAAAAGAACTGTCTTTCACTATCGTATATCTAGAGATTTCTTCTTTGCAAACGTTCCTATCCTGCGTAACGTTGCCAACTTCTATTTTCGCTACTGTCATTCGTATCTGTCACTTGTGCGCCATTTGTTGTTCTGTATTTTTCGTGTCCCTTTTATTCAGTTTTGTGGTATTATTTGCATTTCATTAGTTCGCAGTTTGTTCTTGAGTTTATATAGTTTATATAGGCGCAGAAGAAAGCTCAACCGATGACAGCGATTTGAAATAAAAATTATGTTTGTCATTTATATCATGTTATATTAAATTTGCTTTTCTTTATTATAATGTCAATTTATTGTGTATACTGATAATAATATTTATTGAAATAAACGTATTTCTATTTTATTTCGATAGCTTAATTGCTGTTAATAACATGTCTCAATTATGCTAATTGTCAGTTATAATTTACCACGTACATAAAACTATAGTTAGAATGAGAGGCGTTAGGTTTATCTAATTGTTTCAAAAGTATGTAAATTATCGTTATTTCCTAAGTATGAACAAGACCTACGTAACTGTCAACGCGGATTACATGTCAACTTATTTTTAATACATAACCTCTGTGATAGATGTAAACAAAAGATTTGGCAAGAGTGCGTGACGCAAACATGACGTATGTTGATGACGTGCCTCGTCTGTTATCGTAAAAGGACTATATGTACATATAGTACATATTTACATACACAACAAGAAAATATACAACAAGAAAAACTTTATCATCGTGAGCTACATATTCATTCATCTTCCTCCAAGTCCAAGTTAGCAGTCGATTGTTTACTTAGATCCGAAGCAAACGATGTTGATGGCCGTGCATTATCGATAGTTTTGTCGACTTTTTCAAAGAACATTGTTATTGGTAGTTGTCGTTTTTGTCTTTTCATTTTAATAAACAAATTCTCCAAAGGTTTCAAGGCTTCTGTTATAGTGCGAGTAATTTTTATACTGCGTCCCATTATTGGATCATATTCTACTATCTGTTCTTTTAATGTTTGAGCAGTTCGAAATATCGCTGAAAATTTTTCAAGCGTCCATGCTGGCGGTTCTTGTTGACCCTCATCCTCATCGTCACTCGCTTCTGGAGAAGATTTCACAAGGTCTTCCAATTCCTCGTTGCTGAATACTTGATCTTCTTCGTTTATGTAATCACTGAGTTCCTCTTGGGTTATATCGTTAAATCCTTCTCCATCTATTTTCTGCGCTATGTTAAATATCGTTGTTAGATGTGAATTAATATCATGTGTGTCTTCAGAACTAAGAACGATGTCATTCCACAGATTTTTCCAACATGCTATTATCGTTTCTGACTTTAATTCCTCCATCGCTCCTTTGATAAATAGAATTGCGTCAGCAATTGTAAATGACTTCCAGCATTCCATGAGCCCGATATCAGAGCATTCGTTAGCCATTTTATACAGCCTTTCGAAAACCTGTCGAATATATATGGCTTTAACGCATCTAATGACACCTTGATCAAGGGGCTGAAGCAATGAGGTCGTGTTAGGTGGTAAAAAAGCACTTCAACATTTTTATCTTCTGTGCCTAGTGACACAGGATGCCCAGGAGCATTGTCTAGTATCAGCAGCACTTTAAATCGTAATTTTTCCTTTTCCAAATATCTTTTCACTTCCGCAATAAAGCATTGATGAAACCATTGTGTAAATAGAACAGCCGTAACCCACGCCTTTCGATTTGATTGCCAAAACACAGGCAGGCAAGCTTTATCTTTGGATTTAAGAGCACGTGGATTCTGTGATCGGTAAACAAGTCCGGGTTTAATCATATGACCAGCTGCATTTGTACAAAATATCAAGGTAAGTCTATCCTTAATTGCTTTAAAGCCTGGTGCACTCTTTGCAGTCTTATGAATATAAGTCCGTTGAGGCATTTTTTTCCACATAAGACCAGTCTCATCGCAGTTAAAAACTTGCTTAGGATGATAATTCTTTTCTGCAATAATTTGTTTAAATTTTTCTGGAAACAGGGCAGCAGCTACATGATCAGCCGACGCAGATTCCCCTGTCATTTTTATATTTTTTAGATTAAACCGAGTTTCAAATCTATGCAGCCACCCCCTACTTGCTGTGAATGATTTTTCTTCCTCTTCAGTATAATCTTGGATCTGCATATCTTCATATAAAACCAACCAACGCCTTTTGTTGTAGCACTTTGCCATCGATAGGAATATGTTTTCTTGTCATATCTTCCACCCATAAATTTAAAGCATTTTCTACCTTAAGTAACACTTTATTACGTATTGTGGTTGCAACTTTTGCAGTTTGGGGTGGACTAGAAAAACTAGCTCGAATCTTATCTTTGTTTTTTAACACTTCTCGTATCGAAGATTCGTTTTTATTATATATTTTAGCAACAGTTGCAATAGATTTTTTTTCTATTTCAATCATATTAATGATTTTTATTTTTTCACTAATAGTGATCATTTCACGTTTTCTTTTTGGTTTAGAAGCCATTTTAAAATGATTTTCAAATTTACTTGCTTTATTTAACAACTTTTGCAAGCACTGTCTTGTCCGACAATTCGAATAGTACTAAACTCATAGTTAACAGGAGCATTTATATGTACAAGTAAAAGCGAGTGGCATCTTAAGCACGTTCCAACTTGTTTAACTTATCATAAGAGAGGCCGAATTCAGGGGATGACTCATATATACGACGATATATCGACAAATGCTCCTATAACTTTTATATTTATTGATATAACGCGTTTTCTGCTCATCATAGGTAAATCGCTGATTACTGAAACCGCGGATAACGGGGTACTACTGTAATACAAAAATGTTAAAAACATATGTGCATATGTACTTCTGAACATACACAACGTATATTTCCGAAATGGATACTTCGACCTACAGACACTTGTTTTGATCTCGTCAGTGTACATGATGAAATGTACCTATTGCAAATCGCTGCCGCTAAATATAATACAATCTTGCACGTCAAATGTCATTTCGTCTTATATGCGAGCCATCTAGGCTACGAGTTTGTGGTCTACACATTTAAACGTGTCCTTTTTCTTTCGTAGTAACTTGGCTACCCTGTTGTCCGTCAGATATCTCGAGACGTTTTCTCTTGACATTTGACATACAAGATTATGTTATATTTAACGGCAGCGATTTGCAATAGATACACTTCATCTCATGCACTGACGACATTTAAGATGCGATCGAATCACGTGTCTGTACGTTGAGGTAACTATTGCTGAAATATACGTTACGTATGCCCACAAGTGCATATAACAGATGTGTTTTTAACATTTTTGTATTATTGTAATGGGTGATCCAATTCGAGTTTCCTGTACTGACTATACTGTAAATTAGACAGTTGCAATTAATAGCGCGTGTTTGACTCTTCAAGTGTTAGTTTGAAACAACATTTACGAAGTGAATCGCTTAACCACCACTCAACGGGTTAAAATTGTTCTGCAGTAATAACAATTCTATACAAATTGTGTATCGACGTTTACGAGGAGATTATAGTCAACTTAATCACCCTACTGAGCGAATAATTCGCAACGCAGTGAAAAAATTTGAGGAGACTGGCAAGCCGTGTTTATCATCGTGGAGCACTTAAGCCGAGAATATTGCTGCTGTGCGTTATAGTATGGCTGAAGAGTGGGAATTATCGAATCGTCGCCGTTCGCAGACTTTGGGCCTTTCTTATGTCACCCTTTGGTGCATTTTGCATACGGACTTGCACCTACACCCGTGTAAAATTTAGTTAACACAAGAACCGAAGGCCAGAAAACATAGTAAGCGTAGAATTTACGCAGATTAGATGTTATATTAGGAGGAAGTTGATGCTGATTCTTCTCTGCTGTGAGACTATTTTCAACTCTCTGGGTATGTTAATAAACAAAATTACAGCAAATGAAGCGAGGAAAATCCTCACATACACGAGACACCATTTCATGCCCAAAAAGTAACTGCGTGGTGCGCATTGTGGTCAAGGGCGTAATTGGGCCTTGCGTTTTTTGAAAACTATAAAGGTTAAGCAGTAACAGTTAATGGTGAGCGCTATAGAAACATGTTAACTGATCATTTTTGGTACGAAATCGAAGATATTGTAATGTTTGTCTGTCTGGGTCCTTAAATAAAACTAACTTAGACACACACTATATTAATAATAAAAACGAATAACAATTTAAAACTAATTACTAACAATAAGCACATTTATGTATTTATATTTGTGTAAGTTTACTCGGCGATGATTTGGTATGGAATCCATTCAAATCCCTTCCTCCTGCTATTTATATTAACGGTGAAAACTACTGGTATATTCGATAATCGCCTAGACTTTTCATGTGTTACGCATTTACATTTTCTGGACGGTTCTCGACGTCTGAGATTATCGGTGACTCATCAAATATTGATGTTGAAGACATGTGGTGTTCAGCAAGATGGCGCAACTTGCCACACATCGCATGTTTTGCGTTCAGAGGTCGCATTATTTCACGTAACGGTGACGTAAACTGGCCGCCAAGATCATGCAATTTAATACCATTGGAGTTTTTTGTGGGGTTTTCTGAAGAGTCGCGTCTACGCCAACAAACCTGCAAAGTTGGAGCACCTAAAATCATCCGTCAAGTTATAGCCGAGATAGCCCTCTAACGAGTCAACTGCTACAGAAGGTCCACAGGCGGACATTTGCTTGACATAATTTTCTACAATTGATGAGTAATACCAAATATTCGATTAATAAAAAAAAAATTAAATAATGTTACATTTTGTTGTTTTTTCTTAAATAAAAGTTAGGAAACTGAATTTGGATCACACATTATTTACACATTTGATGTTATTAAAATAAATATGTTAATTTCATGGAGTAGAAAAAGTATTCAACTCGGAGCCCCCTAGTAGTCTTTACACAAGGAAAACAAAATTATATTACCGACGTATTAATACTAGATATCCAGGACTTAAAGATATAATGTGTTAAGGATTTTTAAATTAAGTTTTACAGATCAAGCCACAGTCCCCAATGCATTCAAAAAGTTATAAATGTAATTACCAGAGACCACCATTCTTGGTCCGATCCCAGTGTCGTGAGCGAAAAGTTCGGTGGTTCAGAGTTACTCTTGGCTCATGCCGTACGTTTCCCAGCGCTTCGCATGCTGTAGGTGTGTAGTGTATGAATAGCGTTTATAGTACAAAGTTGTTTATATAGCTATTTACACCACGAAAGAAGTAGCTTTTACCAGTCAAGGACGATTTTGCGTCCGAAAGCCCGATTTTGCGAAGCGAAGGCTGGAAAATGAATCCGAGGCTGGTCAAAATACTTACCTCCTGCGTAGTGTATAATGTTTTATCTGCTCCCACAGCTACGGTTCGCAAAATAACAAATCAGATTTTAAATTTCTTGATCCATTGTTTTTGACAGTGATACTTATTAATTTTTTGACGTTAATAACATAACTCATGCATCGATCGCAATAATTTGCTGTCATTCTCATGTCAGCCCGTTCAATACTACCGGTGTGATTGAAATCGATTGTAACCATTTGCATAGTAGAAATTTAATGATCCAAATCGGTGCAATCATGAATCGGTGAGTTATGCGCATAAGCGATCGAATGCAACATTAATGTCATCTAAATAATCTGTTCAACCCAACATCGATCAATTCAATTGTGTGCTTTGTTGTTACTAAGGCGTTGTTTATAAACATAAAAGGTGTAGTTTTGCTGGCTCTGAATTATTTACTTATTTACCCAAGGGTGGTAAGTAAATCACTTACCACCCGTCGTCAATAGCAATTAAGACTATCGCGGTAAAAATAACTTATCTGCTAAGAGAACAATTTAGCAATAGTCTACTTACCATAGTGGGAGCATATAAAATATATTTACGAATACGCGTAAGTAAGGCATTTTTCACAAATAACGCGTCGTTTGATTTCGATAAATCCAACGCAATACTACTATCGAACCTAGATGGTGGTCCGTAGTTGTTACACACGTCAATTTCCTCTACAATACATAGCTAAACACTAGCCTGAGTTTTTAATAAATTTATTCTAAGCTATTTACATTGGATGGTAAATACAGTGAGATCAAAAATGGCTGATTAAGTTGGTGTACCTGAATAAGTGGTATTGAACCAGTACAACTTCACACTTATTTTTGATAATTCAGTGGCGTTGCATTTGAACGGGAAGTTGCATTTATTATAGATTTATTATATATATATTTTTTGTTAATTCAGTAAGGTCAGTAATTGATCTTATTAAAAACCTCACTGACTATTACAAATAACGACATAACTAAATAAAATTAAGACTTTTAGAAACTATCTTTATTGTATACAGACGTTTAAATCAATACATTTTTCTAGAATACCTATGAACAAAACATCTCAAAACATACATACTATGCCATGATAAGTCAAAAATTGTAGGTACATGTTACAGTACTTTGTAAATTAAATTGTTACAGCAAATGTTCGAAGTGTTGTGTCCATTATTATCCAGGCAAGTTTGTACTCTTCTCTTTAAGTTCTCAAAAACATTGTGTCGAGTTTCATCATTAATATTATTAATTTCATGTTCGATTGCTGCTTGCAGTTCTTGAATATTATGTAACCTATTACGATATATTTTATTTTTTAAATGTCCAAACAAAAAAAAATCTAACGGAGTAAGATCTGGTGAACGGGCTGGCCATAATCCTCTACTTATTAATCTTTCAGGGAAGACTTGCTGTAGATATCGCAGTGTAACACCTGCTGTAGCCCGTCTTGTTTGAAATTTCCATGTAATCTCTCATCGTCTTCTAATTGATTTATAAAGGGATTTAGAATTTGTTCCTTGTATCGTTCTGCATTAATAGTTTGGTGGAATATGATGGGACCAATAATACGTCTGCGAGACATTGCTACCCACACACCGATTTTCAGGGGATGTAAACTTGTTTCCACAAAAGCATGAGGATTTTCAGTGGACCATGTGCGATAATTTTGTGAGTTCACATATCCAGACAAGTGAAACCAAGCTTCATCTGTGAAAAACGTCTTATCCAATACTTCATTATTGTTTATGGTATTGAGAAACCACTGACAGTATTGCATTCGTGCATGAAAATCATGAGGAAGCAATTCTTGAGTCACGCTCATTTTATAAGGATGCATGTGTAATTGTTTTCGTACAACTGTATGACAGCTTCCATATGATAATCCTACAAACAGTAAACATTTTTATTTAAAGCAACAAATATTCTTTGTGTAACAAATACCTGTTTGCTGAGAGAGTCTTCGAAGAGATTTATTTGGACTTTGTAACATTCGTTGACGCACGTCTTCACCAATTTCGGGAGTTAAGATTTTAGGTCTGCCAGATGATTTACGCTGACGTTTATGTAGATAGTATACTCTATTTTTAAAGTAGAGGGACGAATTTCTGAACAGACCACTTTGACAGTGAAATCTCATTGGTTGAATGCAAGGCCAAATTGCTTTCAACCAATGAGATTTCACTGTCAAAGTGGTCTGTTCAGAAATTCGTCTCTCTACTTTAAAAATAGAGTATAGTAATAATTCAAGTACAAATATAATCTCTTACAAAATACCACGAGACTATAAATGATTGTAAATTTTCGACTTAAGCTGGCAACACTTCTGTAATTTTATGTTAGCACACCTGATTTTTAAATTTAAATTTGTCAAAGTAAAAGTCATACGAATAACGCATCCATATGATACAAATGATATAACCTACAAAGTTGTACCTACAGTTCATAAAGTATAAGTTTTCAGTTCGTACTGCCCAAGTGGGAACCGCAAATTGTACTTTATCTCTTTCTGACACACATGAATACGCGCTGTAATACTACACACGTTTGTCATTTTAAGTTAAGACGTACGTCTTTGAAATATTATATTAAATAAAAAGGGATAGGTTGTCTAGGAGATAGTCTTATGATATTCGGATTGCTGTGAAATTATTTTAATACTGTTGTTTATTGACTTTGTTTCCGGTATTCTGACTTCTTGGTTAAGTAATCTAATTTGAATATCTCGTTTGTCATCAAAAAGTTACAAAATTTGTCCTTTTGAGAACAATACTGGTAATAAATAATAATATCAATTAGTGGCAATAAGTACGAAATTGTTTGATTATCACTTTGACATTTCTAACCTATTTATTTGACAGAATATTTCTTAGATGCCTGGTAAGCCGCTTGGTTCTCAAGCTCAACAGCTTGTATTAAATTTTACAGCCTATTTTGAACGAGAAAAAGAGAATGGTGGGCCAATTATGTCCATCGATCGTGTTCATGAGGTAATTCACATAATCACATAAGGCAGTTATAAAATTAGTTTTATTTTAGAGGGTAGCACAAGCCCTTAATATTTCTAGTAGAACGGTCTACACTATTAAACATCGCAGCGTTCAGAATCCAGTCTTATCATCTCCTGGCAAAAACAGGTCTTGTAGGAAGCCAAAAACTAAGGATTTACCAGAAGCAACGAAAATGGAAGTTCGAAATACTGTTTATGACATGTATAAAGAAAGTATGTGTTTAATGTAAACATTTATTACATGTTCAAATTTTTCAGGAGAACATCTTACCTTAAAAACTCTAAGAAATATTTTGGCAACGAAAGAATTATTCATACGAGTACAATTTCTTTAGCAATATTGCTTAAAGATATTGGTTTTAAATACAAGAAAGAATGTAACAGAAGAGCACTCACAGAGAAATTAAATATAGTCTGCATGAGAAATGTGTTTTTAAGGGAATATATGAATAACTTAAATTCAACTTTAGAATGAAATCCTGGCAAAATGATAATATAAAAAGTGTTAGGAAACCCGAAGGCTATGATGGTAAACGGTTTATAATTATTCATGCTGGCACAGAAAATGGCTTCATTAAAGGAGCTAGTCTGATTTTTCCATCAAAAGCAATCACTGGTGATTACCATGGAGAAATGAATGGTGACTCCTTTAAGAATGGGTAAATCATCAGCTTATACCAAATCTTGAAGTACCATCACTAATAATAATGGATAATGCTCCTTATCATAATGCTATTCAAAATAAACAACCGAATACCTCCTCCAAAAAAAACAGAAATTATGGAATGGTTGAGAAAAAAAGATATAAGCTATTCACCTGCAATGTCTAAAAACAAGTTAATTCAATTAGTAAAATATCATAAAGATAAAATATTTATTATAGATGAAATAATAAGAGAAAGTGGACATGAAGTTTTAAGGTTACCTCCCTACCATTGTGATTTCAACGCAATTGAAATGATTTGGGCTAAAGTTAAAAATTATTATAATTCAAATATTGGAAGAAATGGTTATTCGGATGAATGAGTAAAAGAAATGTGGAATGAAACTGCAACAGTGTAATGAAAATACTTGGTATAATTGTGTTAGGCATGCGGAAAATTTAATTAAAAAATGGCACGAGCGCAAGCAATTTCTTGATAGGGCAGAGATTGCCCTAGTGAAAACTAGTCAGTTTCTGATTCTGACTCAGAACTAGAGTCATTTACATTAATTATTATTCGAGAGATTGCTCGAATAATAATTAATGTAAATGACTCTAGTTCTGAGTCAGAATCAGAAATTGACTAGTTTTCATTAATTTTTGTAATATATATCCCATTCCCGTTAAAAATAACATATTGCAAATAATACAATATTTTCGAAGTTTTTATTTGGTTGAAACAATCAAGTTTACTTCTCTAAACATTAATAATCAGGTAACTTTCTTATTTTGGAAAAATATTTTTGTATTTATATTTTGTAGAATTGACATAGTAACATTAATATTGCCATAAAAATCATCATGTGCATCATTTGCATGCACATAATATGAAGCTAAGAAGAAATTACTGCCACTGGTTCAACGAAACATTACATGATAAAGATCTCGAGGCAACATTTTTTATTTGAATGAAGTTTGTTTTTCTTACTGGTGGATTTTTTTTTATCGGTAGTGTACTAACCTGCAAAATTATCAAATGTAGTTATCAGAAAATCCTCATGTGTTTGTTAAATATTATCTTCATCTAATAAAGGATAATATGGATTTGGATTGTATTATTATACCATTATTTTCTTAAGAAACAATAAAATATTAAATGTAGACTATATAAATGTTTCTTTTATTAATTTGACAACATATATTTACAACTTTCAAAAGGTTTTAATTCTTTTTCAAAGAGTTACGAACATAACTTTTACATTCTATTACAATATATTTAAATTTATTTAAAATATAAACAATATATAAGTTAAGTAGAAATCTAAATTATTCATCAAATTAATACATTCCCAATCTTTTTAACCCAGATATAGTGCAAGAAAATGATTTCGGTAGGTATGTCATTCTTAATAATGCAAACATTTTTAACACCCCTGTATTCACTAAGGCTCGTAATATGATACAACCTTAATTTTGCTTGAAGAATATTTTCATCCAATTGTGCATTTCGAAGTTGTTGTTCTTGAACTTCAATGGCCAACTCGTACTTTCTTTTTAAATAAATTTGTTCATTTGATTTTTTTTTTCTATTATGAACAATGTCATTTAAATTTGCATATACGTCACTTGCACTTGTTCTATTTTGAAGATACTGTCTTTTTCTGTTTACAGGTAGCTTTGTGGTATTGTTTATATTTTCATATGCACCACTTTATATTAACAATGCTTGTTTATTAGTTTTGTTATTTGAAACGGATATACTAGATACATTATTTTGGGTTTCAAGTGAACTACTTTGTAGTGGATCCGACTCTTTTATATTGGCAAATATATATTCACTATTAACACAATTTGGATTATTTTCTTTACTAATACTGGTTAATTCGCTTAACTCAATGATAGCATCGTTGTCAGCTTCTACTACAATATATAGAGGATCTACAATGACAACTAGTTGAATACACCGTAAATATAAACATATAACTTTACCAGACTCTATATTTTTGTGATAGCATGATTCACTGTCAAAGTTATTGGCATCACATTCGAAATGCTTCTTCAACATGCTTTGGAGACGTTCTCCATTTTCTCCTAGAGTCTTTCTAAACATCCCTCTACCTGTGAGGTACAGATTAGCCTACATTAAATTTATTAAGTAATGGACTTATATTGTGTAATTTACAAAAATTAACCTTATCATCCGCCTGTTCTTTCCTACTTTTTCGTTTAAAATTATCATAGAACACTTTCAATTGTTGTATGTGGACCGCTATTTGAGCTATTGAAATTACGTGTGATTTCTTCCCATGCTGTTGTTTTACCCTTCGATGTGATGGCATCGGTCTTTTTATTCTCAATAACACCGATATGTGATTCTACAATATCCAGCAAGAGACAAATCTCTCTGTCCGAAAAGTGTTTTCCTTTTACACGTTTTGACATCTCCATTTTTGCGATTTGCTGTGATTTGATTACAGTGAAGTATGTTTTTCCCAAATAATTTCGTTAAAATTCCCTAGATCGATAATTTCGTATTGATCTGTTAAAAAATTCTTTCTAACGTTTATGAATGTGCTATTTCATTTAATGATCATTATAATTAAAACGACCATTTCATAATGAACCATTATTCCGTTTTCTGTGAATACGGTCCTAAAGATCTTTTCAATACCTATGCATTTCACAATTGATATCTGACTTGAAATATTTCTTTTTAAATAAATTTTTGATCGAATATTATCGTGAGTTTATAATTTTAAATAACATTTAAAAAAATTTGTTCGAAGTAATCATTTCCGCACAGTTTTCTTGTGTTGAAAATATTTATATAAAACTAGAAAAGAAACAATACTTTTGAACTATTCATGTTCCCACTTTACTCATTATTTTGACATGTAGGTTACGTATTTGCTTTCTTTGGTTATATTGCAAGTAAAACTGAAATTTTGACAATGTTTGCGAAACATGACATTTATTTTATGTATTTTATGATGACAGACGGTTGTTTCCGCGACTGAATACATGACTTCATTTGACTCCGCAGTACTGATTTGAATCATATGCTTCGAATTTGACCTTGAACTGAAAACTTATACTTTATGAACTGTATATACGAATAACCAGGAAAGCCAATTTTTCAGTGTTGCCAAAGTAAATATTTATTACAAACATTTATAGTCACGTAGTACTACGAGGTACAACTTTGTAGGTTATGTCATTTGTATCATATGGATGCGTTATTCGTATGACTTTTACTTTGACAAATTTAAATTTAAAAATCAGGTGTGCTAACATAAAATTACAGAAGTGTTGCCAGCTTAAGTCGAAAATTTATAATCATTTATAGTCTCGTGGTACTAACACGCCAATGACAAGAGGAGACAACGAAATTTGACAGTAATTTGAGATAATTGTAAACTTCTAAAATTAAAAATTCCCATTTCCGAATTGCCAACTTAATCAGCCATTTTTGATCTCACTGTAATAATTGCTTTTCTTAAATATCAGCAATAATTATAATTAACTACTTTACAATTACCTCTACCATCTTTTAAAAACAAAATTTACAAAGATATGCTTATTTATTATGAACATTGGTACATCAGTTATCATTCTGATTATTTTACTAATAATATAGTGGAATCTACTCGAGTTCTAGAAAGTTCTATTAAAAGAAAATCACCTTACAAAGTAGAGGTAATTTAAATCGATTATCTCATTTAAAATCCAAATCAAAACTTCACTTAGTTGTATTTTACCTAGTTATATCCTAGTATAATATATGAAATAGAATGCTAGCAAAAACGCCATCAATATATCAGCTGGTCAGGAATTATTAGCAAAAATTAAAATACTTATTCTAACTCTACCTCTCCTGAGATTAATTCTTTTGTTTTTTAACAACAAATCTATTTTGTTTAATTTGTTTTCTAATCCTGAAATGCGTACAAAAATATATTTAAACAGACAACGTATGTAAAATGGAACGATGTAATTACATATATGGAATATGAATCCAAAATATTTTCTGAAAATACCTTCACATACCCTAGAAAAAAATTACAAAAATATTTAAGAAGTATTTCTTCCGCCACTGCATTTTGTTCTGACTATAACTAGCGAAACAATTCTACCTGTGACTCAGTCAATTTTAATCGTTGTATGTGTACATTTCGATTATGCCTTACACAACGCATGAACTGTTCAATATGATTTACATTTATGGTGAAACCGATGGAAATGCACGTAAAATTTGCCGTATAAGGAACGCTTTCCAAATCATCGCGCACGTGTGTAATAGATGTTGTTTTCCGATTAAGAGAAACAGCTAATATATTCGTACGTAATCGTATTGAAGTTTTTGACCCTAAGCATACAAAGCTGCTATCTTGTAGAGTTTTTATAATATCGACAGGTGTCTAAACAATATTATCTTCTAGAGTTTTTATAAACATAAACGTTGCAGCGTATGTTTGCGTGTAAATTCAATAGAGGTATTTTTTATAGACATTCTGAATCCACAGGCTGCACATAATACACTTTTCAGGGAGTTTTTAATTTTGGAGTTCGCGTCGTAATTAACTTTCCATTTTTCATATGTTTTTTCTTTCTTTGAAAGACGCCCTGTATAAATATTTCAATGAAATTATACCATTTGAGTCCACATAAACAACATTTAAAAACTTCATACAGTGGCTATAAAATTATTAAAGAAAGATTATCTGTTACGTCAACATTAAAATACCGACGTGTTTTTAGGTAAATACCATTTTGATAGAAAAGCACAAGGCCATGTTTTGAACAATTTTATTTTCACACTTACTCGTCGTTTTCAACATAATTGCCACCTATATTAAGGCACTTACCGTATCGTACAAAGAATCAGCTTTTGTATCCCGTCCTCGTAAAAATCTGCCACCTGATTTTCTAACCACTGTACTGCCGTTGTCGCCGTCGTTCTAGCATGGACCGCCAAAGTGCTTTCTTAGGTGCAGGTACAAATGGTAGTCACTGGGCGCTAGGGCAGGGTAATTCGGTTGGTGATCAAGTTGTTCTCATCCACATGACGCAATAAGATCTTTGCGTCGATATGGATTATTGTTATGAAACAAAAAAAATCCCTTTACTAACACACCTTTTGTTTTGGATTGCACGTCGCGGTTTATTTAATGTCTCACAATATCTCAACATTTACTGCATCATCCCGATGCAAATCCCCAAAAGCCTATTCAAAAACACAGTACTCTGTTTCACAGACAGACCTTACCTAAAGCAGGTCTGCATGTGAAATTAATAGACCTGCCTGTTTTACAGACATGTCATGTCACTTGACCGGGACCACAACCCACGCAAACTTCACAGACAGACTAGTCTGTTTCTGGTAAGGTCTTTCTGTGAAATTCGCGCGGGTTGTGGACGGAGTCACGTGATGGCGTCGCGTGATCTGTTTGTGAAACAGGCAGATATGTGTGAAACAGACAGGTCTGTCACATGATGACGCCAGGTAAGGTAGGTGGGGATAAAAAGTAAATTTAGACCCCTTTGTTAAATCATATGGAATTTAGATCCAGAACTCTCCTAGTATATCTACTGTTGACTTAAAAACATATCCGCTCAACATTACACTGTAGCTCTCTCAAGAAGAATCAAAGCACTGGCTAAACAATTTATTTTGTGCAACTCGCCCAGCATTTTTGGTATCCACTGTAAATACAAGTTCCGATAATTTAGGCGTTCTGCCACAAGTTTATATACAATATTTCTTGAACCTTGGGAAAAGTCGTTAGATAATGAAATCGTAAAGCGTCTGTTTCCTGGAACTTTTTCATCATTAATAACGGACGGTCGCCCAATTCGTTCCTCATCGTACACGTTTGAACCGCCATCGTTAAATACTCTAATCCATTTACTTACCGTTCGATCCCTTATAGAGTTTTCTCCATACGCTTGACTTTTCTGTCATTTCTTTCATCTTTTCTTAATTTCGACGGCTTTCACGTTGCTGGCGTTTAAAAAATGAATGACCGCTCGCGTTTCACCCTCGGCAGCATTTTAAACGTGCACAAACAAACGTAAACTCGGGGGAATGCTTCAGTAACAGTGTCTGTAGCTAGGCTAATATGCAGGTACTCAGCGTGAAATGGCAATTACAACGCTACAGTGGCCATATTTCAAAATGATACTTAAAAGCACGCCCGTATGGTTTCTTCTGATAGACGAAAAAATCGTTAATTTTTTAAAATGTTTTCTCTTAAAACTATAGTCCAGTCCATTTTATTCTAGACTAGTTCTAGCGCTTGATAAACCTACAACTGGAAATTGTAATCTTTTAGAACAACTATTATTGCTGTAAGAACGCCACTTGTATGAGGGCAATCTGTTTATTTGTAGAATACACATTCACAAGCTGCAATAAAATAATATATGTTCAGTGAACACTACATTCGTTGTAAAACAAAAAATTCCTTTTTACAACTATGTTGTGAAGCATTTACTATTCTTATTTAGTTAGTCGCCACTGTATGCGTATTTGTCGAGGGTTTGTGATTTTAATTATTTAAAAACATTCTTTACTTTCATTAATATAAAGAGTACAATCTTGGAAACACAGAAAATAGAAAATAACAATAGTATTGCTGTACTAAAAACATTGGGCCTGCTGCATATTGAACATAGCACCACAGCCGAACCTTGACTAGCCTGTTAGAGATATGCAAGATATGTAATATGCAAGTACACATATTTAAGTACATTATACCTAGGAAAATCAACCGAGATACAGAGCAATGAGGGAGTACCCTGTGTAGCTATGTCGTTTGTAGTCAGAATGCAATTCGTGGCGTATGTATTTTTATACAGTGGAATTATAGATCAATCTGATACGCCAAAACGAAGTTTTGTACGATAAAAGTGAAGTAAATTGTATGCATAATTTCATCATTACCATGATTTTCTTCAAATTACTTACAAAGTAAAACAAACTATTTTTTCCCTTCCAATAATTGATATAATATTATAGTTTCAATTGCCGAATTCGATTCAAAATTTAAAATCACTTCGTAGTCTAAACATTTTACCCAGAAAGTCCTAATATAAGAAACAGTTTTGTTCATATAAAGCCAGGATCCAAAAACATTTCCCTTTGCTTCTGATACACTAGGCTAGGCTCGGCTGTGCTACGTTCATTATGCTGCGAACCGTCCATTGCATGTAGCGCAGAGCAGTCTACCTGAAGGTGACAAAGGTATTTGTAAAATATGCCCATTCCTCTGTGGCTACTGAGAAGTGTCAGAATACTAGATTTTAAAGTTTTAAGGCTGGGCTTGTAATTACGAAATGGCTGTGCAAACAGGCTACTGCGATGGATCTCTTTCAAAGTAGTCCACTTTTGAAAGCATTTCATTTTCTTACGGCTATTGAGAACTTTCTCCATATTTGCCTGAATGTCTTCAGTGGAGTTAAATTGTTTCCCTTTCAATGGTGTTTTCCATTTGGAAAAGATGCAGAAGTTGGCAGGAGCTAGATCAGGAGAATAGTGAGTTACAGAGATTTTGAATTTTCCTGATTGATTTCCCTGATTGACTGTATGCCGCCTAGAGGCATATCCATGAAGCATAACATCTTCATATTCAACAGACTTTGACACGCTTTTTTCGGTCGCAGCGAGCCTGAACTCTTCCACTACGGTGACTGCGCCTTTGTTTCTCTATTAAAAAATCTGGGTCACTTTTGGCCCAATTAAGCAGTTGTTGGGAAACTTGAAGTCGGTGTTCTTTCTACTAGTCTGACAGCAATTTCGGAATGAATTTTGGGGATACTCTGCACATGTTCAAATCTTCAGCTAAAGCAACCACATAAAAACTTAAATTCAGTTCATCAGCAATTACCCTAATTGTAAGCCGGTGATCAGAGGGTATTATACGCCGTTTAAGATTCAAAGACGTGCACGTCATCAATGATATCAAAACAGTGTTGTATTGGTCGTTCGAAGGTTTCTGAAGCTCTGTGCGATATTTGGGAAAAGGCTGTGGACCAATTCGTCTATCATTTGTGTAATAAACGCCGTTCACGATTCATAGACGTGCACGTCATCAAAGATGTCAAAGCAATGTTGCGAAATCATTTGTAAAATCCATTGACAAAATCGATTTGTTTACATTTTAGGTTAGGTTAGTAAACGCCTATGTCAAACTTGCAATATTTAGGTTATAAGTGCAATATGAAATTATAACAAAATACAAATACGATTTTACTTCTCTCGCAGCTGATAAAGGCAGCAACGGCCCATCATTATCGCTTTCTACTTCACACTTTGCAATCGCGGATGCAACAAGTTGCTTACATTGGCTGCAAAACGCTTTCGGCATTGCAAACCAAGAGTAAACAGACGCAAAATATGACAGAACGATATGTGTCAACACTGAACATTCGCACCAACATAAATATGCATTCACAGTGATGATATAAATATTATACTTCGTTTATAGTCGTTTTGTTGGTGATTGAAAAATTCTGTGCACGTCTTCGAAACGTGAACGGCATGGCATGTTAATCGCGAATTTTCACAATGTTTTCGTTGATTTTTAAAGTGGAAAGTCCGCCAGACCGGAGATCATAATCGACTGATTCGTGGACATTTTTTAATATTTTAAACCAGATAAAAACATTTAATCGACTCAGACAGACATTTATCCTCGAATGCTGTTTTCAAGAGGTCGTAAGTCCCCGAAGCTGATTTTAAAACAAAATTTGACACAAGCTCTGTGCTCCGTTTTTTCGTCCATTTTCGTAATCGAAAACACATATTCACATACCAAAATGTCACTCTCTACTACTGAACAAACATATTTTTAGAACATTTCACGGAAAAAAAAGCAAGCTTTCTTTGCACATGCGCAGGAAAACCCATCCTGAGCAGTGGCGGCTCCTATCTTATAACTAGAGACCGGACACATCGGGTTGAAATGGACGTCATTACGACGGACGATATAAATAGTCTACAACATCTGTAAGTACATCACGCAGTTGTTGAATAGCACTATTCATTCGGTTAACTGCACATCTATTTTTTGTGTGCGATTAACCGAATGAATAGTGCTATTCAATAACTGCGTGATGTACTTACAGATGTTGTAGATTATTTATATCGTCCGTTGTAATGACGTCATTTCAGCCCGATGTGTCCGGTCTCTACTTATAACCTTTGAATCACACATGTTGCAAATACCTGTCACTCTCGCCTCGCTATGCTATATGAAATGTGCCACAGATCTAATTCTTGATCAGCTTACTCTGGTATATTGTAACGTTGTCTGTTGGCACCTTATTAAAAAATTCTATCTCAACAAGTTTGATGAATATTGTGATTAGCAAGTGTCAGAATTGTTATTACAAATATTTATGCTACATAGTCAAATCAATGCTTAACCGGACGTAATACATACATACAAATCTTCCTTACAAATTGTCTAAAATTATAATATTCAAATATTTCTATTTCTGAATATATCTTGCTAAATAGACATAAATAATAAATATATAAATGTGTTAATACAATAATAACAAATATGATACTTTTGTTAACATTTAACTTATCAAGCTCGAACGTGATTTGTAAAAAGAAACCTAAAATCTCGACAAATTCCTGTATCCACTATAATTGTTAATTGCTATTACCTTTAAAATACAATTACTACATAAAGAAAGACGGTAAAACCTTAATCGAAATCCCTTGTATATTAATTATAATGCTTTAAATTCTAGTTTTTTAGTAACCTTTAAAGTGGAGTGTTAATTCAAAGGTAATGTATGTTTAAGCAATTTAAAATGTTTTGGAAAAAACTACCTTAAATTACTGTAATAATTATGATTTCTTTTTATTTAACTAAACTTATAAGCTTGTCCCATTACTTAGATATATTCATAAATGCATCCTAAACGAAAGTAAAATAACAAAAAATAATCACTTAAAAGAGCGTAGTTTTGACATTATATTGCATGCATGGTTAATTGATTTTTATTACAATTTTACTAATTATATTTTTATTTTTTCAGGTATTTGTTAAAGGACCCTTGCTTTACTTATTAAATCCAAACTGTGATTCTATAAGCTGTGATATGAACTGTAAATAATAAACGAAATTTGTCAAAATTGTGCTATTATTCTTATTAAGCAATGTGATAAATAGAGAAATTTATAATAATAATTTATTTCTTTCGTACAGGCGAACCGAAATAAAGAAAATTACATAAAATATAAACATAATGTAGAAAAGAATACAAGTGAGCCAATAGGAATGAGGACAAATTGAATTTCCCGCCAGTTTTTAATTCTTTTAAATTGCCCAACCTGTCGTAAACTCATAAGCGTCTCAATAAATATTAACAAAATATTTCATCTGCCAATATTTTATAACACAACTAGAAAAATTCTATGACCTTGCATACTTTTTATTGATAAAAAAACATAAATAAATAACATGAAAAATAGGGAAGTAGTATAAACCTAAATAAGATGTTTCTTTTATTCTTACATAAACCGCATAATCTTATCTTAAAACAATATTACAATAAATGTTCAAAATGACCATCATTACTTGCTTAACACAAATTTACACGTCTTTTCATATTTTCAAATAACGCTGTCAAAGTATTCGCTTAGATATTTCTTATTTCTGTAACAATAGCATCTTGCAATTCTTCCAAATTATGAAGGCGATTTTCAAAAATTTTATTTTTTAAATATCCAAACAAAAAGAAGTCTAATGGTGTCAAATCAGGTGATCGTGGTGCAAGGATTGTATAAGAACATAGGATTGCTCGATCCCGCAATATTTTCGCCGCGTAGTGGGGAGCCATGACGTCACAAACGGACCAGGTTGAACGCGTTCACTACTGTAAAGCACCTTATAAAATGTGTTTAGCTACTACAACAATTAATTATCGAGTTATATTAGTGCTATTATTATGGTATATAATATTTCATTTGATAATAACATATCCGTCAGTGTACTGTTATAAATATAATACACGTTTTTATTGCCATAAGGTTATACTTTGGTTTATAATTTTAAAAAAAACTTTTCCAACTTCAAATAAACACATTTATTAGGTACATAAACATAAATAAAGAAAGCCGATGAGCATGTATTCTCTATACAAAGCAAAAAATATATATTTTTCAATTAAAAGAGTCAGTATATAGCAATGTTTTATTACGCAGTAATTAAATAAAAACGAATCAAGTAGTGGTTTTTCGCATTTTTTTAGCTAGTGTTCGTTGAGTGTCTGACGGTGTACTAGTAGAAAGCTTACGTTTACTCGATTTTTTAGCATTGTCAAGGGTTCTTTTTGTATTTAAATAATTCATACGGATAACAGTTCTTAATTTACAAAATAATTTTATAATAACAAAGCACAAATTTTCTCGCTTTTTAATTTTTAAAGCTAGTCTTTTAACAATCAGTGTTTCTTTCCGCAGTTTATTATCGCCATGATATATCTCAAAATATTTGTTCCACTGTTTAATGGTACTTAAGAAATCTGTTGAGGGCTTAATAAGACCACCAAAAGAGAGCTGTTGTACCCATGAGGGTAAATTGTAGGCGTGATCGGCTTTAATTTTATAAGTATAATCGCCGAGTTGGGGATGACTGTTTTTAAATTTCTTCGCTATAAAACCAGCAATGTACTCAAATGCATCGTCCGTTGTTTCTGGTGATTTTGCATCAGATATTTCTGAAATCCCTGATGATGAAAACGAGCTTCCATTGCTACTTTGAGTTGCATTGCTGTCAAACTTCTCTTCCAGTAATTCAAGTGAAACTTTCGCTTGTTCCAAGACTGTGGCCTCTATATATTCTTCAGGAACAGCTTCTTGTGTGTTCACCTTTAAAAAAAAGTATAGCTATGTAGATAGGTACCTATATAATACTAGGAATATGTAAAGAATTAATAAACACATTTTATGTACCTGTGCTTCTAAAATACCAGGATTCTTCCCAAGAATAATCATTCTTATTCTTTTGATGGCTTCCAATGGAGATGGATGTTCATTCGGCCCTCGACATCTAAGCTAGAACAAAAAATTCTCCAAACAATCCTGATTAAGTTTATGAGTACATATATAATGTACATCTTCAAATTCGGTCTTCATATCTCGTAAAAGTAGTTTCAGCGATTCTATAGAAATTATTATTCCTTTCTGAAAAATTTGCAAAGTGTTTTTTCCTTCAGCTCTCATGTCAAATATTAAATCTCTAACCTTATTTAAGTGTTGTTCTTGGTCCTGTAAATAAATTCCAAAAGGGGCTTTCATAGGGTCAGGGCCAGGAGATCTATTCACATGGCTATTAAAAATATCAAACCAAGAATTAATATTGTCTATGAACATTCCGACATCTTCAGCAAGTTTTTTATCAGGGCCTGGTTTGTATCGTAATAATGCCTGGGCGGTCTTATGTGATAACAATTCAGCCGCTAGTCTTACATTTTGTCTTTTACTCTTTTCAACTGTAATATGCTTTTCAGAAATTTTATAACAGGAATTTACTTCTACATTGGTTAATTCTATCAAACTTTCTAAAGGTTCTTTTCTTATCTCTTTGTTTCCAGCACTTCTCAATATAAATAATGTGTCCAAAAACCAATTACGGAGAAGTTTCAGTAAATGGGGAGCATCTGCGAAAACATAAACATTTTTCTTGGTTTGCGGATGCTCGAAATAGGTCTTATTTATGTCAACGGACAACGCTTTCCTGAGACCAACATTACTGCTTCCGCAATCACTTACAGTTGCAACACAGTTATATGATATTTTATGCAATTGGGTGATCAAATCCATTAACACATCCTTTGTCATCTTTTTGTCAAAGTCTAGATAGATAGGCTGTTTCCAAGTAGAAAATAAGCTTCTAACCATACAGACTTGCATTAAATTGTAAGGACCTAGCACCTGATCTTCACCAACACAATACTCTAAAGTGGTTTTAACTTTGACTTCATCAAAAGAAATGACTACAGTTTTCTCTCTTGCAGACATATTTTCTCCTGCTACCTATAGAAAAGTAAGTACATCTTCTAAAACTCCCGGCGTTATTCTGATTTTTGATGCCCACTTTCTCAAAGATGACAACGCTGGCAACGGAAAATTAAGTTTAGTTCGCAAAAATAGATAGCATTTCTTGCTGAGGTAACGAATAGTAAAAGCAACTGCAATCTCTTCAGCAGTCCAATTAACGCGTTTCTTTTTGTTTAGAAGAATAGAAATTTGATTTTCTGTTAAAAGTTTTCTCAGTATTTTTACCGTTTCCTGTTTTTGTGCAGGTTTATCTTGCTTGTTCTTTCTTCTATAGTTTAAAAGTTGTTTTCTCTGCAAATTCAATTTGCGTTTCATAATTTCCATCTCTGTAGTTAATTTAGTGTGACTTTCACGAAGCTCCGCATATTGCATAGATAATATATTTTCTGCTGGGACAGTTAAAGGCTTATCGGTTTTAAATTCTGCTGTTGAAGACGCTGTTGACAGCTCACTTGCCGCTAAACATGAAGCTATGGATTGTTCGGCAATCAATCTATTTACTTCTTCTTTCCTTTCATTTTCCTTTTTTCTTTTTAAATATGCTTCCCCTCTTGTCGCAACTTTCTTTATATCTTTGGACATTTGTGGAAGATTTACACTAGGCACAGCAGTGTATTTAAGCTGTTTTCGTACAGGTAACCCTAGCAATAATTACTATGTATTAGAATAATTTATCTCATAACGTATAAATACATTTATTACCTAATAATTCGTTCCGCATATCACGTTCATAATCGTTTGCATTAAAGTGGATTGAGCAAATTTGGCTAGTATTTGGATTCCACTTATCTGCTCGTTTGCAGCACCTTATCCATTCTTTACGGACAGTATCGGATACAAAGTTTGTCGCCTTTGGAAAGTTGTGATAAACGATTTCTCTATTGGTAATTTTCGTAGAAATACGACTGTTATTACAGCCAACTACCGCACAACGACGTCCCGGCATTTCAGTCGCTAATTTACAAAGGGTAACGGCGAAAACTAAATTAAAACACTTTACTTTAACTCAAGCAACCCAAGACCTCAACTATTTATCGGTGCGACTGGTCCGCTTGTGACGTCACAGGAGGCGGAGTCACGGCTCGATGCGAACAACACTGCCGGTATAGGGATCTGGCTATCCTATGTTCTTATACAATCCTTGATCGTGGTGGCCAGATTCCTCTACTGATTAGTCTTACATCGTAATTGCAAAAACAGCATAGTCGAATTAGCTATATGTGGTGGTGCTGAAAAAACCCATTCCTAAGTTCGTCATCATGTAATTCCTCTATAAATGGCTGTAATGTTTGTTCGGTACCGTTCAGCATTTATTGCGTCATTGAAAAAATATGGTCCAATTATTCTGCGCCGTGACAATGCAACCCATACACCTATCTTCAATGGATGCAGACTATGTTCAACATAGGTGTGTGGATTATCTGTTGCCCATGTTCGATAATTCTGACTATGTAGCCTGATAAATGAAACCATGCTTCATCAGACATAAATGTTAGATTTAAAGTTTCGTCATTATTCAGGTGATTGTTAAACCATTCACAATATTGAATACGCAATCCATGATCAATTGGTAATAACTGCTGCACAGCTGTCACTTTGTAGGGGTGCATATGACAAGTTGAATAAGCCACACCTATAGAACAAATTTGTAATACAGTAAAATATAATTAAAGATCTTAGTGATATTGAAAGACACATCTTCAACTTTACTAAAATTAACTTTAATGTAGTAATATTAAATAGGCTAAGGTAAAGCATACATCTGCCACCGATTTTCGCAAAAATAATTATTGGGAAGTAAAATAATTAAGAAGGGGCACTTAGAGGACCTTTAGGAAAGCAATTTATCCCAATAAAGTTTACAGTCTTAGGAGAAAAGGCACCGTTGAGCTACAAAAAAAATGAATACGCTCAAATGTCCTTTTTACATTGGAATTTTCCATAGCGTTTATTTACAAAATATACGCTAATCAAAGTTAATATACAGAAAATATAAACGCCAATAGCTTTAGTATAAATCAAGGATACTATATAATGCCAAGAAAAATTTATGTGTGTATTTGGATGTAAACGTAAAACGTAACGTTCGAGGTTAGTTCTCATCTTGAACGTATTTGATTTTTTGATAGCTTAGCGGTGCCTTTGCTCTTAAAACTTTGTAAACTTCATTAGGATATATCACTTTCCTAAAGGTACTTTAAACGCCCCCCCCCCCCCCCTTAATTATTTTACTCCCCAATAAATATTTTTGCGAAAATCGGTGGCAGATGTATGCTTTACCTTAGCCCCTTTCACGCATTTACTCAACATCTAGAACGTGTAATTGACTGATTCTTAGAAACCGGTAGTGTCTGTAGAGGTAAATCTTCTGGAAGACCAAAAATCATAACGCCGGAGGTTGTTGAAAATGTTCAGAAGCATATCCTTCGAAGTCCACAAAAACCTATACGTCAATTATCTCAGCAAGCTGGTATGTATACATATATACAGTTATTTGAAATATACAATATAAAATATATTTTGCAGGTATCTCATATGGCAGTTGTCGAAGAATATTGAAAAAAGAACTACACATGAAACCCTATAAAATATCTGGTACATGAATTACACCCACAAGATTATAATGCCAGGCTTCATTACTGCCATTATTTCTTAGAGCATCTGAACAACGATGAGATTTTGAATAAACTGTTTTTTACAGATGAAGGTTGGTTTCATTTAAATGGTTACATCAATATCCAGAACTATCGTGTATGGGCATCAGAAAATCCTCATGTACTAAGGGAGGCAAACATGCATCCTGTTAAGACTGGTATCTGGATTGCAATTTCAAGAGCTCGTATTAACGGACCCATATTTTTAATGAGATGATAAATGCTGAACGTTATAGAAACCAAATACTAGATATATTTTTAGATCAACTAAACGGAGATGAATTGAGAACGGGTTATTTCCAACAGGATGGAGCAACTGCACATACTGCTAGAGACACAATAGCATACTTAAAGAATTTTTTCCAGGAAGACTTATTAGCCGTAATCATGTGGAAATTGGCTAAGGTAAAGCATACATCTGCCACCGATTTTCGCAAAAATAATTATTGGGAAGTAAAATAATTAAGAAGGGGCGCTTAGAGGACCTTTAGGAAAGCAATTTATCCCAATAAAGTTTACAGTCTTAGGAGAAAAGGCACCGTTGAGCTACAAAAAAAATGAATACGCTCAAATGTCCTTTTTACAGTGGAATTTATTTACAAAATATACGCTAATCAAAGTTAATATACAGAAAATATAAACGCCAATGGCTTTAGTATAAATCAAGGATACTATATAATGCCAAGAAAAATTTATGTGAGTATTTGGATGTAAACGTAACGTTCGAGGTTAGTTCTCATCTTGAACGTATTTGATTTTTTAATAGCTTAGCGGTGCCTTTGCTCTTAAAACTTTGTAAACTTCATTAGGATATATCACTTTCCTAAAGGCACTTTAAACACCCCACCACCTTAATTATTTTTGCGAAAATCGGTGGCAGATGTATGCTTTACCTTAGCCTTCAATTTATTTTCTTCGTTATTTGATTATTATATTTTAAAGAAAATAAATATCAACAACTTATATTTTTAAGCTCTTGAAGGTAAGGTGGTTAATGTTCATCAAGGCACTAACTTTTGAGTGGCTCGTGCAAAACAAACAGCAATACAAGAACATTCATGATATATAAATCAACAAACATGTATACATATCGTTATAGCCTCTAATAATTAAATTATTACATCGTCTCTCATCTCATCTAAAGTAAACCACTATATATAGTTTTAGAGACAAACGTACTTGAATTATTTATTTTATTTACAAAACCGTTTAATATTCTTTTAATGGGTCTTTCATTAAGCGCTTCCTATCTTTAAATTTAAATAAAACAAAGTGTGTGTGATATCATCGAAATTCTTTATTCGTTTGAAAGACCTATTGATGCCATTATGTGTGTCATATAACATCGTTCAAATGTCCGCCACGGCTTCTCTGGGTGGAGCGCATCCGAAATGTCCAATTTTCCATGACTCTGGCGCATACATCAAGCTGAATTTGACCGATGGCATGGGTTATGTTGGCTCTGAGGACCGCTGTGGTTTGTGGCTTATTCGCATACACCTGCGACTTAACGACTGTTGGAAGACACTTTATATATAAATGATATTAATATCCAAAATGAGATTTTAATATTATACAAATATTGATTAAATAAGATTTAAGTATACTCTAGTAATGAATATATACAAAGGTATTTTTAATAATATAAAATATTATTAAAAGTCTGGTGTGAAGAACACAAATGCAGGTTCACTATTAATATTTCACCAGCAGGGGCGTACCGATGAGCCTGTAGAAAGGTGAAATACGTATCTACGTCTCTGGGGATAGGATATATTCGGACACGTTCACAAAAAATATTAATAGTGAACCTGAATTTGTGTTCTTCACACCAGATTTTTAATAATATTTTATATTATTAAAAATACCTTTGTATTATACAAAACTGGTGGGGTTTACCTACTCATGTATGTTTCAATTATTCTGATAAATTAATATATACTTACTACCATTTGAAAATGTTAATTCACCAGTAGGCAATAAAAAAATTGTAAGTAATTAGTATATTTTTATTTCAAAAATATGTATTAAGATACTTTTCAAATTTGTAAATATATATTTATATTTGGCGGTTACCCAGAAATTGTTGGTGACATTTAATTTTGTCCAACACAAAACTAGTGGAAACTCAACCTCAAAATGCGATTTTAATGTATAAATTTCAATACTTTCCTTTCATTTTCGCATAAAAAGACACACATTTTTGAAATCAGCGAAACGTAAGCTTTCCATTTTTGTATAGTTTGTTAATTAAATCTGCGATGACCATTCGGAACTCTTACCCCCTTTATCATTTTTGTTTCTGTTTTTAATAATTCTTGGCGAGAAATATGAGTTTCCACAAAATAGTATATTAAAAAACAAGTTTCATAAGGTACCATTTTGCCACACGAGATCAGTTTAGAAAACGAGCCTTTTATAGTTTTTTATACTATTTTTTCTATTTTGCATTTTTTACATTAATAAATTGGAATTATTTAATTTGGAATTTCAGACTTTAATTTTTATATAAAGCATGCAGTTGGTCATATTGATACTTGACATTTAAATTTAAATCTTGCTATCCGCGAAGTATGTTATATTACATATTATTTATTAATTTTTGTTAACATTACTTGATATTTTATTTAAAAATATAAATATGTGTGCCATAGAAACTAATATAAACTAATATACTTAACCTACGAAGTCGTATATTTTGACAGTTTCATACATTCAAATAAATAACAAATGTGATTTGACATTATCAAATGTCATTTCGATTTACGTTTACGGAACAACAAACACATTATTCTATCAAAATTTCAAAGTAACCTAGATTGACTTTTCAAATGAACACACGTTACCTTGTTGTGCCCATCAGTTTCGCGCAGTTCTATTACTGTTCAGAATTGCGAACCAAAACAATCAAACAATTATCCCAAATCTATCAACAAATATTTTCCTAGCAGTCATTTTAAAACCCAATCAAATATTTATTTGAAATTAATATTAAATTCGATAATTTAATTATATTCAAAATTTGTGAATTTGTAAAAGTTGAATGAGTACAATTTTAAAAATGCTTTTTTTCATTACCAATAATAAAAAATCAAATGCAAATGTCGAAAATGACAACATGCATCAAGATACACCAGCATCTTTTACTACCAACTTAAATATCTAATTTCGAACCGTTAATTAGACCTTGATCAATTAAAACACATGTATATTCATTAATAACTATTATATTTATTAATAACTTTCTTATCTACTTTTACAATCTCAAAAATAGATTTTAGCGTCATCTTATAGACATTGCAATAACTATTCCAGGAATTAAAAAATTATTTTTTTTATTTTTACATGATTTATCTTTTGCAAGTGCAAATAGAGAGATTTTAATCTCTTTGGCAAATATACAACATCTAAAAACATATTGGTATATTTGCAAACATGATAACATAAAACTATACTAAATTAGTATATTAAAACACAAGTTTCATAAGACATCATTTTGTCGCAAGGTTTTTCTGAAGAACAAGTGCCACAAATACTTATACTATTTTTTTCTATTTTGCATTTTTTACTTCAATAAATTGAAATTATTTAATTCGTAAGTTCAGAGTTTTAATTTTTATATAAAGTATGCTGTTGGTCACATTGATATTTGACATTTTCAAATTAAAATATTGCTATATGATATTTTATTCAAAATATAAAAATGAGTGACATAGAAACTAATACATCTTTTTCTTGTACTACACCCCAATTACGTGTCAAAAGTATTTACATTCTTAAAATCAAATGACAGCAATTTCTGTGCTCGAATAATGACAACATTGAAAAATGAAAAAAAACTATTAAAAACTAGTTATTTCGATAATGTTTTTAGTTTCGTAATGAATTCATTACGAACGCATTGTAGAAAAACAATATATAAGGTATAAATCAACGTTTTTAATATTAAAGCAAAAGTTTAAAAATTAACTTGCAATATTGATGGAATATAACTATATTTTATGTTACCTACCTGTTGTCGCTAATTTCATTTGGAATCTAAGTAATTGTTAGGTTATTTTATAAACTTGCTTGCAAATAATTAATTTTTAGATTTAAATTAAAAAAATGACGGAACATTACAGTTCAAAAGCTGAGTTTTCTGACAATTCTAAAAATGTCGAATCAAGACGGAGGAGCAATATAGATGAACGGAATAGTACTGATAAAAATAGTATTCAAGAAGAAAAATTAAATGAATACATGCGCCAACTGCTTGCTGAAAAAGCGGTTATAAATGAAGAGCAATGTCCATTTGCACTCAAATTTGTTGATGAAGGTACTAATTTTGTGTTTAATTCTCTTTTTTATGTGCTGTATTTAGTGAATGGTAAAAACATTATTTTATAAATGTTTAATACTTCATTCATAGGAAAAAATGTGTTTGTTTTAATTTTCATGTACAATTGAAATGCAATTAATAATTTGCTTGTGATGCAAAAGTGAAATTATATATTTTGTCCATTTGTTTATAGAAATTGCTCGAATTCAGCAAAAAGTTGTTAAAGGACCACATAAAGATAATAGGTATATAGATATCTACCATGATCGTCCTATGAAAATATCTGTAAAGGTATTGCTGCCTGTAAAGGAACATCCACGAGTAAGTTATACAAGTTTTTGGCTTAAATGTTTAGGTATTTTAATAAGGAATTAACTTAAGTCAAAAGTGATATTTGCTTTTAGTTTTAGTTATAAATAATTTATTATTTTAATTAAAGGAAAATGTCTGAAAAAACTTCTAAATTGTAAACTACATTATTATAAATAGGAATGTATTTTAAACTCAACATTTATCCTCTTAGTTTATTTTTACTGTCAAATACCATATGATCTTTTGTCATGGTGAAAAGAATACTTTGAAGGTGATGTATTGGTGCCTTTTTGCTGTAGAATCTAAATTTTATAAACTGCGATAACCTTAGCAAACGTATAAAAGTAATAACTAACAAGGCCAATAAATGTGTACATTTTAATTTATGTTTATGTAGTATATATACACCCAATGAATAAAATTATAAATACAACTGAAAATTATTCTGTAAATGAAACATTATTTGCACTGAGGTAAGTTTCAAATCAAGTCACAAATTAACTGTATTTTACCTATTACACTGGCCTACAACCATTTTGGTACTGGAGATTTTAGACCCGATTTTAAGTATGTCTTACATGGCGATATCAAAAATGTTACCCGTTTTCTTCTGTCAGCTCTAGTTCCCGAGAAAAAAAAACACAATTCACGAAAAAATATATATTTTATTGACATTAAACATCAAGAAATTGTCTTTTGAGTGATTTTCTAGAATGAAACTGACTCGGGCAATCTCGCATGATTCCCCAGCAATAGTCAGCCATCATATGACTGTCCCACCTTTCTTGGTATCTATTCTCCATTGTTTTTAGGTCTTGGTGGAAACGTTCCCCTTGTTCTTCGCTTAGATCTCCTAAATTGTGTTGGAAATGATGTGGATGACTATTGAGATAGTGTAATTTTATACTCATATTACAGCCTAAATCTTTGAATCGCACCAGCATTTCCTCTACTAGTTCTTCATAGTTGTCAGCCTTATGATTTCCGAGGAAATTTTGTGCAACTGCTACAAAAGATTGCCAGGCAAGCCTCTCCGAATCATTCATACAAGTCTCAAAATTAGTTGTGTCTTTCATCAATTTACGTATTTGAGGTCCATCAAAGATACCTGCTTTTAGTTTTTCAGTACTTAAACCAGGAAATTTGTGAGAAATAAACTGGAAACATTGACCATTTCTATCGAGAGCCTTAACAAATTGCTTCATTAGCCCTAATTTTATATGCAATGGTGGAAGAATTATTTTTTCTCTTGAAACTAAGGGTTCATTTATAACATTTCTTTCCCCAACAACAAGAGCATCTCTCACAGGCCAATTTTTTGCAGTCCAATGACGTGATTTAGCTCGACTGCCCCAGAGACAAATAAAACATGGGTATTTAGTATAACCACTCTGTTGACCCAATAAAAAATTAACCATCTTCAAGTCGACGCAGATCAGCCAGTTATGTTCAATATATTTTATTTTTTGTAAAAGATTTGAAATTACCTCATATTCTTCTTTTACTCATGTTGAGCGAGCAATTGGAACGGGAGCATATTTATTTCCATTATGTAGAAGAACTGCTTTTAGACTTCGTTTACTACTGTCAATAAAGAGATGCCATTCATTGGGCTGATAGATCGTTAAACCCACGAAAGCCAGCAAACCACTCACATTACAGCAATACACAAAATTTTCATCAGATGAAAAAAACTTCAATAACTTTCCCTCTCTCGTGCGATATGTAGACACTCGAACATCTGAGGAAAGACAATTTTTTTCTTTTAATCTTGACGCTAGTAACTCAGCACGTTCCTTCGAAAGATCTAAGTCTCTGATGAGGTCACTAAGCTCATTCTGCGAAAATGTCTTAGGATCTGATGTTTTTCCGCAGTATTGAAAGTCATCATCTACTTGGGAAGAAATAGGTATTTCAGCTTCATCCTCCTGAGATTGCTGCACTACCTGGTAAAAAGTTGGTATTGAAACATTTTCTGAATGAGGAACAGGTCTCTGTACTGAAGAAATATTGGGGTATTTCCATTTATGGCGATTGTTTTTGTTGATGCCCACTATATTAATCATACAAAAGTAACAGTCGTCATAATGATTTTTTTGTTCTCGCCATATCATAGGCACTCCAAACTTCAAAGACTTACGTTTCCCTCTCTCCGATTGTCGCAAATGTTCAACGCATATTTTACAAACACTATGAGGCACGCACACTTTATCTTGGTGTAGAATTTCAATACCGAAGTAAGCAAAATACAAACGACGCATTGTGTTTGTAATCGATTTACGCTGATTTTTCAGTATGTATTCACCACAAACATAACAAAATATAACAGGATCGTTAACACAACGTCTGGACGTACTAGCCATAATGAAATAGTAACACAAACTTTATCGATGATATTGTAATAATGACTAGTTGAACAAGACCGACAACAATTCACAATGAGGGTAGTAGGTAAACTAGAGCTGATGAGTTAAAATGACGTATGTCAATATACTGTACATTACCTACTTTATCGACAATTCAAACAAACAGAGATGCACCAAAAAAAATTTTTTTATTTTTTTTCTGTAGGCTTGTTGTCATAAAGAAAATCGCAGAATTAGAATATTCTGCGTTCAGAGTCCACGCGTTTTCTCTTGGCACCCACATGGGCGAAAATATAAACGTCATGTGCTATAGACAGTCCAAAATATATCGGTCTAGGATACACTCATAACTAGAGCTGAGGATGTTTGCGGTATAACCATGGTTATATCATGTAACCATAGTAAATTACTATGGTTACATGATATAACCATGGTTATACCGCAAACATCCTCAGCTCTACTCATAACTAAAGACGGCAGACTATGTGCCCACACTGTCAAATTTAATAATAATATGTTTATATACTGAGAAGGATTGTTCGACGTTGAGAGATGTTATATTTGCATAGTTAAAGTGCTCTTTGTATCTGTACAATAGATCTTCAGTATTGGTAAAAAGTTGCCCTAATTTTGTAAAATCTACATTTTTATCTAATACACCTTATGTGTATTATTAAATTTAACAGTGTGGGGCACATAGTCTGCCGTCTTTACTCATAACTGATCAATGGGGATACATTCTTAATTAAAATAATCTTATCTATACAGACAATTACGTATTTTATACTTCTAAATGACGGTTTTTAATTAAAAGATTGCTTGTACAACATGCTGATATACTTTATAAGTATAATACAAGGATAAACTTGTATACTTCTCTTACAGCTTGTGTGTATGCATTTTTATTGATTACGATTATTTTATTATTTGTCATGAATTCTGCTCATGTTAGCAAAAGAGAATATCTTTATCCATACTTTATAATTAAAAGTTTATTTGTATATTCAACAAAAGAAAAGAAGATTTGAAATAAATATTTTCTAAATAATTGTACAGGAAAATAGACTGATGGAAAAAAGTGACGAGTACACCCTGTATAATCTGAACGTGTCAAATGCGTAGATTTAGCGGAGCATTAAGGTTTCCTTTAGTCGAGTTTGCGCAGCGAGTTTTGACTTTTTCTATCGCTGCATTTTTTACTGAGTGCCTCCGATAGCTGCAATATGTTGTCTCCATGGAAACCGTTGCGGGGAGGGAGAAACCGGTTATTGTTAGTGTGGCGGAAGCTAGTAGTTGTAGTCGTACTTTGTGCGTGATGGAAGGTCGTTCGCGTTATCTGAGTGAGTTTGAGCGAGGAATGGTTGCGGGGATGCACATGACAGGAGTATCCTACCGTGATATCGCGCGCCGTCTCGAGCGGTCATTATTGGCAGTGCAGCGGGCATGGCGAGAATGGATGGAGCAAGGACGTACGCGCCTTCAGCCGCGTGCGGGACGGCCCCGCGCGAACAAAGCACGCGAGGATCGCGCCCCTGTGCATAGCACTTTAGCGTCGCGTACGTCTTCCTTAAGGCAACTTGGAGCCGTTTGGCCAGCAGGAAGGGAAGGCGTACTCACTACGTGAACTGTACGGGGGCGTTTGCTAGAAAGTGGACTGCGAGTGCGTTGCAGCGGATTCCACTGACACGCGAGCACCGCCGTACACGGCGCCAATGGGTGGAGACTAAACATCAGTGGGGTTGTCGAGTGGAGGCACATTTTGTTTTCCGACGAATCAAGATTCGAATTGAGCACCGGTGACGGGCGCGGAGACGTGGTGAGCGTCACCTCAAGGAGTGTATCCAATCACGGCCTATCCACCGCCAGCAGGGCATTATGCTATTACACATGGTGGATGTACACGTCTGCTGCGTATACAGCATACGATGACGGCTCGCAGCTAGGTAGATGAGGTGCTTCGACGACAACGCCCGACCGCACACTGCACGTGTTGCCCAGACCTTTGTGGAAGAGAACCATATACGGATGCTTCCATAGCCGGCACGTTCTCCGGATCTCAATCCGATCGAACATGTCTGGGATATGATCAGTCGGAGACTTCAACGTTATCCGGATCCCCCGGGTAACGTTGAGGAGCTATGGAGGCGAGTTGAAGCAGCATGGTTGGACATCTCTCCCGCTACCATACAACGACTTATTGACTCCATGCCTCGTCGTGTAGCGATGGTACGTGCCGCTCGCGGGGGATGCTCCCGCTATTAATGCATCCCTTCCCAGCAGGGCTGCGCCGCTCTCCAGGTGAGGGTAAATTATGCTACGTTAGTCCTACTTCAATACCAAATTTCACTGCGTGAGAACCACTTCTTCAGATTATATAGGGTGTGCTCGTCACTTTTTTCCAACTGTGTATAATAGGCATTGCAGTTGTACACGAAAGAAAAGTGAAGCTGTGGTCTTACCTGCGATCAACCTCTTTGTGGTCTTCCGTTTTATTTACAAAAGAAATAAAATTGTATTCGAAAATAATGAAAATAATCTTCCCTTCTCACTTTCATCCAGACTTAGGACTGGCAAAGTTTATATATGTATATGATTAACTAATATAAACTTTGGTATGTTTAAAAGATATTTTTCTGTTTTTTTTATGTGTCCTCTACATTTAGTACTTGATAGTAAGGACTGGAATTGTACTTATCTCATCTCATCATCTTGTAAGACAGAAAATTAAAAAAAACAACTTTTTTTTGTACATTATTATACAAATTATATTCATATCTCTTATGATAAAATTCTTACTTTTCTATGATGTTTGCCAGTTTTATTTGATGTTTGTATTTGTGTATGTTGTTCTGACACCCATTTTAAACATCTAAATACGAGGGTATATCAGATATAAACGAGACTGATTTTTTTAAACTATTAATGCTTTATTGAACAAGGTTAATACAAATGTATTATTTTTCTACATAATCTCCCGCCCGCGCAATACATTTTTCCCAACGGATTGGAAGCGTTTTAATCCCGTTATCGTAAAATCTTTTAGGCCGGTCACACAGCCACTGGAGCACAAATGTCTCTACCGCTTGGTCGCTGTCGAAACGCTGGCCTCCAAGAGCTTCTTTTAGAGGTCCAAACAAATGGTAGTCACAGGGTGACAAGTCTGGACTGTAAGCAGGATGTTCCAAGATTTCCCAGCCGAATTGTTCCACTTTTTGCCTCGTAATGTTTGCCGAATGTGGTCTGGCGTTGTCGTGGAGGAGAATGACATTTTTAACGGATTGCGTCTTTCTTTTTCGTCATAAAGACAATTTTGCGGCATCCAAAACGTCGCAATAATATTGGGCATTAATTGTGCGGCGATCATGAAGAAAATCAAGCCTCAATGTTGGCTTCGGTAACGCTCGTCCGTGGGCGTCGAACGTGGCTCTGGTTTTCAACTTTCTCCCGGCCTCCAGAAATTGTTTATGCCATGCAAACACGCGAGGTCGTGAAAGGGTGTTCTCCCCGAACTGTGCGTGCAAGCTGCGTAAAATGTCTGTTGGATTCACCCCCTCATTTGTCAAAAACTTAATAATTATCCGCTGCTCCACGGAAACGTGCACTGCTTGCTCACTCATGGTCACTGCACTACTGAACGGTCTCGACGGAATTTCAGACGTGGCTCTCCCCACCCTAAGTGCTTTGTCTACATAGCCACCTACTTCGCCGATTCAAAAAACTTTTGTACGAGTCATTAAAAAATCAGCCTCGTTTATATCTGATATACCCTCGTATATTCATTTTTATAAATAATTTCATAATGAATTCTTTATGTTTATTTACGTTGATTTTCTTGAAAATAAAGCGTATTATCTAATAATGTTGTAAGGTCGCTTGCAATATTTCTTGTGACATTACTGACACATTTATAATCAAAAGATTTGTGGAACTGTTGTAGTAATTGTGACGTAATATGTACAAATTTTTCTGAAGGTCTTTTTAAGTACTTTATATCACTTTCTCGGGAATAGTCCTTATAAAACAAGAAAATCCCATTTAATATTAGTTCACTGTCCAATTTTGTAAATTTCGTTAAACAGAAATGGCAATGAAATTTTTTTCAATCGAATCTGCTAAATAACCAGCGACATACACAACCGAACATGTTTCTAAGGTATTATTAAACTTGATTACCTCCAGTAAAATTTGTTGTTCTTGAATAATGCAATCTTCCTCTGGTTCTTGTTCTGTTATATATAGTTCTTCAGTAGTTTTAATATCTACTAAGTCGTTATCGTTATCATCCTCTATTTGGACGTCTAAGATTTCGCCTCCATCGGCTTCACAATTTCCTCTGTCAGTAGTCAATTGAAGGCGAATATTAATATTTTGTTGTATCGCGATGCGACATTGTTTGACTGTAGGTGTAGGATTGTACCCTTCTCTATTTCTTACAGCAGAAAAAAATTTTCAAGAAGATCCTAATTTAAAAATCCGGTTAGAAGATATTTTATTCCCATTTCCTTTAAATGGTCCCATAGTAAAAGAATTGATTGCAGTGTCCACTGAAAACAATGTATGCAATAGATATTATTTCGTTTGCTCCTCCCTTCAAAAACTACAATATTATTGAAATATTGTACCACTTTCTGCAATACGGGTGTTATAAATAGACAACGATCGTCTATAGTCTATGTCACCCAAACTTCGAAGTATTGCTCTTATGAAGATTGCATTTGTTGTTGCCTAATTTCTAACAATATGGTTATTTCATTTATAGATTGGCTATACGTAAGATATTGATTTATCGATTTGACATTCAAAATGCATGTTGTTTACCTTTTAGGTTAGAAAACTCTCGTCTTAAATCTGTATTTACAAGACGTTCAATTTAGTTAAAATCATTAATGCAAAAATAGGTATAGCAAACGCCAATTAAGTTGGCGCGAGGAGGGGGTGCGCAGAAAACGTCTACCCCCACTACTCAAATAATTGTCAGAATACATTTGTCATTGACGTTTGATGGAACATAATGTATTTGCAGGGGATCATAAAGTGATATACGCTCAGAGGTTAGAATTATCTGACATTTGATGTAAAACCAAATACAAATCTCCCCACCACTTTTAATCCTGCGCGAACTTACCCCTCCTCGCGCCAACTTAATTGGCGTTTGCTATAGATGTGCATAAATTAAACAAAATCGTTTCGACATTTTTTTTTAATTCAATAATGTAATTTTATTTTGGATTTATTTGGAAAAAATCAAAGAAAATCAAACAAAACGAAACATACACAAAAGATGACAGATCGAAAATTTCAAGTGACAGGAAGTATATAACAAACACAAAATAAAAATTTTTCCCTAGAGACAAAGTCCGCCAAAATAAATGCAACGTCGTACTGTTAAAAAAAGATAGTTATATGAGCATCGCTATAAGTTAATAAGAGAGGCTATTCTCCATAAGACCCAATACTTCGAAGTTTGGGTGAAACAGACTATAGCGGGATTTCGATCATGTAACACCCTACTATTTAAACCATCAAATATATTGTTTACATTTTCGATAAACTGTGCTGTATCTGAAGACGTGCTACTATCAAACACTTTTATTGCAGAAGCTGTTTAATTGCTGCAGCAACACTTTGCGAAAATATTTGAGCAGCATATTTTACTCCCATTTTCTGGAAACTTGTAGGGGAAATATGTTTGGAAATAATTTTTAAAAGCGATCTAGTGGTGCCGCTCTGCTGGTCAGCATCATAACTTTTTTCGATGTCGCTCCAGCATACCTTCTTCTCATTCACTATGAATTGCAATTTGGAATTCATAAAATTATTACGGAGAGACTTTAATAAATGCGGTGTATCAAAACACGTAAACGGTTTTAGTCTTGCACTCTTTTGTTTTATTATTTAACGAGGTGTACTATACGCTCTCACTTTCTACTGAACTCGCTGGAATATGGAAGTATTAACACATTGTTCTAAGGGTTTCAGCTCCATTCCTGTTACCTAAAAAAACAGATTCCAAAAGTTTGTTGCATAATGTCTTCCCTTCTTCAACCTTTAGTTCCAGTAGTGATGCTGTCAGATAATTGTACAGTTCAGAAGTTATTGTGATTATTAAAGAAATAGTAACAGATTTATTACCTACAAGAATTTCTCACTACTGCTTTTTTAGATAAATTTCTCCAGTTTATAAAACCACTTATTCGTGAGATGCCCCCAATACGTGGGTTACGTTCCGTAAATTAGAAATAATGTGAGGACGCTCTACAATTTCATTATATGGTCAAATCTATTTGTACTTTTTTTGTTATATTTTCTACCTTTTCTGATACGCTAATTTTACTATCTTAGATATATATCAACCTTAAGGAAATACGATCCATCTTTGCATTTGTTAAAAATATTTAAAAATGTCTGCGCACAAGGTATACGCCTGTTGGGGTAATTAACTGTTTTAAATAAATTATGTATTTTTCAATCAAATGTATTTAAGTTAAAATTAAAGTTTGTCTGAAAAATAGAAATATTTGTCAATTTGAAAAATTTTACTGGTATATAACTGGTTGTCTACTATGCCACCTCCATACATTTATGCCTATGTGTAAGGGTAAATGAAAAAAGTCAATGCATTATACCTGTCTGTGTAATGACTAGAGCAGACCAATTTCCGTGCGCGCCATGTGCGCCGATGTAAGGGTGATTGTATTGCATCAGAACTAATAAAAAGCATTCAAGTATGTGTTTGGTACTTGCTTAGACTGCATACGTAATAAAATGTCGTCGGCACATAAATCTAGAAAACGACCGTTGTCAGACGAAGTGAATAAGTTTATTATGGATTTCCTGGACTTAATATACGATGGCTCAAAAATTAAATGTTTAGTGTGCAATACATATCTAATGTGTTGGTCAAAAACACATTGTAAAGAACACGTAAGCAGTTCGAAGCACAATAATAACAAAATTAATTCGACAACAGTTTATACATGAACTATGTGTAAGTATGATTAACCTTAGAAACGCACCTGATGTTGAAAATATACAATCGAGTTTCTCCAGTTTGTTAATCCTTGGAAGACGCTTAAAACGGTAAGTGTTTTTTTAAATCCTCTGTCGTGCACACAATCACTAATTTCATGACAAGTGTTCATTTGAAAAGTCAATCTAGGTTACTTTGAAATTTTGATAGAATAAGTCGCAAATATCGAGCCATCGAAAAAATTCATAATTGGAGTAGACTGTGAAATTGGGTTGATACTTTAACCACTTCCACATAATGACATTTATTATTTGACATTGAAACTATAAGTTTGTGTCAAATTTTTCAAAACTCTTATTAAGAAAATTGTTTGTGTTTAGATGTAAATGGAAACATTTTCAACAACTTCTGTAGCTATATGTAAATTTTGATTATGATTTCGATATTAAATAAATTATTTGTTTTCTTTTTTGTTGTAGTATCATTTCAATGCCATAACCTTTTTTTACAATGAAACCAAATGAAACTGTCAAGCATGAAGTAATGTGTCATTATGTGGAAGTGGTTAAAGTACCAACCCAATTTCACAGTCTACTCCAATTATGAATTTTTTCGATGGCTCGTAATATTAGTATGTGTTTGTTGTTCTGTAAACGTAAATCCAAATGACATTTGATAATGTCAATCACAAATATCAGTTAGTGCATAAAATAATCATGCGTCGATTCTGGTTTAAATAAATTGCTTCTCAGTTTTAAAATGACTTTCACTTTAGAACATAAAATTCTTTTAGTCCAGGCTTATTTTCGAAGTGGTAATAAAATTGATAGTTTATGGGTTTATTCAGTTCAAGGTTGCATGGTAGAATTTCAAGTTGAGTTTCCACATTTTGTAATAGATTATATACAATTTAAGAATACTTTGGACAGAACTTTTTTCTGAAACTGGTAGTCTCTTAAGAAAATCAGGCAGCGGAGCAGTTAAGAAACGTACACCTCAAGTTGTCAATTGTGTTGAAGAAATAATGGAAAATGAACCACAAACATCTGTTCGACATTTGAGTTAACAAATAAGCCTTTCTGTTGGTACAACTCACAAGTTATTAAAAAAAGATATGCAACTTTATCGATACCGTGTCACAGCAGTACAAGAATTGTTAGAAATTGATTACCCACGTAGACTACAGTTTTGTAATTGGTTTGTAAATATGAACAATAATGGAGAACTTTCGCAAAGAGTCATCTTTACTGATGAAGCATGGTTTTATAAAACGGGATACCTAAATTCACAAAATACAAATACAAGAATTTGGAGTAGTGAAAATCCACATGTAATTAATGAAGAATCGCTACATCCAGAGAAAATTGGTGTTTGGGCAGCGATAAGCCAAATGCGAATCATTGGACCAATATTTTTTCAGGGAACGTTAACTGCTCAAAGGTACCGGACGGAAATTTTACAACCATTTGTCAATCAGTTGCATGATGATGAACTACAAAATGCATATTTCCAACAAGACGGAGCACCTTGTCACTGTACTGCAGACTCTTTGGGTTATTTAAGAGAATTTTTTGATGAGCGTATAATTAGTCGAAATACTGAAATTGCCTGGTCTGCACGTTCATGCGATTTAACACCTTGCGACTTCTTTTTGTGGCCGTATCTAAAAAATAACATATTTCGAACACCTATATTGAATTTGAATGATATGCTACAGAGAATCGAACAGAAATGCATGGAAATTAATAACAATTCAGTAATGTTGCAGAATATCATCAGAAATTTTGAACAGAGGATTTTAAAGTGCATTGATCTTGAAGGGCAAAATTTTCAACATGTTACAGTTTTCAATAAATACCTATTACTTGTTATTTATTTGTATGTATGAAACTGTCAAAATATACGACTTCGTAGGTTAAGTAATAAATTTTAATTTACGACATACTTCAAAATGTTCTCAGTAAATCACATGCTACTAGATTGACTTTTCAAATGAACACTTGTTACATTTTCCATTTTATTTATAGATACATACAACGCCGCTATAATATGTACTATTCTTATTTTTCGTGTTTATGCATATTACTTTAATAGCAGAAAACCAAATGTATATTTAATTATTTTTGATAGAATAAATGTCTCTACTTCTATACTTATATACTTATATCGGTAACAAGCTCATGATGCGTCTCTATTCTATCGCATATTCTAATACATATATTACGAATTACACTCCCATACTGGCGCTCATGGCCGCACGGAAATTGGTCTGCTCTAGTAATGACAAAAGAAAAACCCGGTATAACATATTTCAGATTAATAAAATTGTGCGACTGGCAATACAAACGTCATGGTTTTTAGTTGATGGCAAAAGTGGATTTCTCCGTGCGTTTTCCTATAAATGTTTTTGCATTGACAAATAAATTTCAATTCGCCCGGCATCGTATATTTAGTTGTTCTAATTAAATACTATAATTTTAGGCATATTCTTTAACTATTTAAATCTGATTAGTATTCAATGCCATAATGCATATGTTATAAACTTTGCAGTTTAACTTCGTTGGAAAATTACTTGGCCCCAAGGGGAGTACTTTAAAACAACTTCAAGAGGAGACGATGTGTTATATGAATATTTGCGGACGCGGTTCCATGAAAGATCGTGAAAAGGAAGATGAATTAAGAAAATCGTTGGAACCTAAATACGCCCACCTGACTGACGATTTACACGTCGAAATATCTACCATAACAGACCCAGTACAAGCACACACACGTATAGCGTCCGCCTTGAATCACGTCCGCAAATATCTCATACCGGAGTTTAAGGGGCCGGACATGAAAGATGAAATTCTGGCACCCACAAAATCAATTTTGAAAAAGCGTAAGAAGGGAGAATAGTGTTTAGCTAATATTTTGCATGTTTATGTATACTTTATTTTAGTCAGTCTTGAAGATAGTGAATGGGAAGGTAGGCCAAGAAGAAGCTTAGCTGAAAGTGAAATGGAACATTACAGTTTTCGCAAAAGTATGTATTTTAACGTGGTTAAATTTTCATAGGTCTTCACCACTTGCGTTGTTAATAATAGACCCATCCGTGTTTCTGTTACCAAGATTTGATATGAAATTCACTTTTCGATCGGATTGTCAGTATACGTAAGTATGTGCAAGGTGATAGCGTAGTGGAAACGCACTGGCTTATAGTGCCGGTGGTTCCAGCATCGAATCCGTGGCTTGCTGTCCTAAAAGGTGTTCATGGTTTTCCTTCTTGTTTAACATGAATGGCGAAAGTTAAATATCTTAACTGACTCCACGGACAGGGGTTAAACTGTTGGAGGGATTTTAACGCACGAATTAGTATTGCTGTTTTTTTACTCAACCATAATGGGATGTCGTTATTATACCGCCTCATTCTGAGCAAACGCAACGGCCTGAATGTACGAATATTTCTCCCGCTCCGAATAAAAATCCCCTGAACGCTTTCAGCCAATCACAAAACAGTCTGTCGCGCAACCATTTGACAATTAATGTCACAAATTAGTGTCACCACTGTCACCCTATACGGAGTCTCTTAAGCGTTTGAATAGTGATCATGCCGCGTTATACACTAGAAGAGAAAGCCGAAATGATGAAATTGTATCACGCTGATAATTCTTATCAAAGAGTATTTATTATTTGCCGGAAGGTATCCCGACAGGCCCATCCCGAACAAAGCTACAATTTGTAGACTTAAAAAGAAAATAGACATTACTGGTTCTGTACAAAATTTAAAACCATTATTCCCAAATCGCAGAGTTCCTAATGATACGTCCATTTTAGTATGCGCTGCAATAGAACTAAATTCAAATTTGACACTTAGCGATATTTCCAACGATTTAAGCATATGCTGCTCTTCCGTTAATCGCATACTAAAATTAAATGGTTTTCCTAATTATAAATATTTCAAGCATCATCAATTATTTTACGCCGATGAGTTTAAACGGATGAATTTCCGTTATTATATAATTAATTTCTCATTATGAACAATTTATTTTATTATTTGTAAGAGTAAATTTTTCTTTACATTACTAGAATTTAATTTAGTGTTTATTTATTTCTGAACTTTACTATGAATAGTTTTTGTGACCTTTATTATTAACATTGAATTTATTAAATCTCTTGATGCCTTATTTGCATTTTTCTTAATCGCTTATTAATAATATTACGCTCTGTGTGACCATCGTCAGTATAACGTATTGAAATTTACTCATTACAATAACACAGGACTAAACAATTTATAGTCCTTTAATAGTAATTTGGTAATCAGATAATTTTTCTTACGCGGCTCCATAATATGTAAGTATGTATGACATATGACATCGATGTTAACGCGCCTACAGCATTCAGGGGAATTGTATTAGGAGCCAGAAAAATAATTGCACATTCGGATCGTTGCGTTTGCTCGGAATGAGACAGACTGTGTTGTGATTGGCTAAACGCGTTCAGGGGATTTGTATTTGGAGCGGGAGAAATATTCATACATTCGGATCGTTGCGTTTGCTCAGAATGAGGCGGTAGTATATTTTATATATATAATCTTCTCAATTAAATTTCGATATTCGTAACTTCTTTTGATTCATTCGCCTGTCTCTAAAGCTTTTTATCTTCTACTCCGTGGTTCTAATTAGTCCACTGTAATTGAGGAGCAGAAGTAACAAAGGGGCTAAATGCCAAATTGTCGAAAAATGAGATATTTGTACAGAAAGGTTTTATGGGCCATCGACTATATCCTATCAAACTGGCAAAGTGCCAGGACGCCAAATTTCGTAAGCAATCAGGCAAATAGGCGGCGCTTTCTGCAAGTGATCCTCATTTTCACATCAAAGGGGTCAAGTGCCGTAATACGTACTGTCGTGTTGACGTGTTGTGTCTTTATTTTGTTCTATTACTAACAAACGCTCTCATTCGGCTGTGGTTGCTAACAATAATGGAGATTATTTAATATAAATAATTGTGGTGCTGGTGTGGTGTGTAATAGAGACCGGACACGAGAGATTGATGACTAATCGCCCACGAGCATACTATTGAACATTTGTATTTTTAAAGTTTTTAATTTTATTTATATAATTATACTTATAATAATAATACGGGTATATATACGGCTACAAAATACGAAATACATTTTTATTTGTTCATTTTGTAGTTCAAGTTGAGTAAAGGAGTATTAATATTTACTAGCAATACTTTCCCAAGGTTCTCTTCTGTAAAATTTGTTCTATTTGAATGAAATACATCCTTGTAAATAGAAAACGTCCTTTCTACATCGCAACTGGTTATAGGTGCATACTGGAAATATTATTTTATTTCCGCGTATTTTGCAGTTAGATGTTGTGGCATTGTCCCCATACACAATTGCCGCAATGTTATTAAATCTGGATTTATATTAAATACTGCGTCTAACTTGGAATACTTTCGAAATTATTAATAGCCACATCTAATGTCGTTAAACCATCATTTAATTTGAGATTTCGATTTTCAAAATAAGTGATTATTTTGGCAAATTTCCAAAGTGTTCCTGAAGAAAGTACAACAGAATTTTTAAATGTGGAATTTGTGTTAGTTCCTTGGACTCAGAAATACTCCGAGCATCGTCATTTAAACATGCAACGAAATTTTGTAAACTATCGAAATTCTCTGCATAAAAATTAGTAGCTTCCAACCATGTCTCCCATCTAGTTATTACAGGGGGAAAATGCCTATAACTGGTGCGTAAATTTTTAACATATGATTGCAGAAAAGTAACTCTAGCATTTGCTATGTGAGGCAATTCCATCAATCCTTGTCGAGGATTATCTTTGCTCCAACGAAAACCTGTTTCTTTTAAAACAGTCTCTAGAGAAGACACACCATGAAATGTGTCCCTATCCCTCAAAATTTGTAGCAGACTATGCCGTGTAATGTGTTGTTCTAAAATATACAAAATATTTAGAAGTAAATTAAAATGGTATATGATGTACGAGGTATGGCAATTAAATAACGAGACTGCGCCCCTCCTACCCCGTGGTCGCATGGTGGGAGGTTGTCAGTGGAATGTAGTCGACCTTGATCCTTCCCGAGCAAGTATACTTCGTTTCGCCGCTGTACCTGCTTTAGTTTGCTTTTGAGACTTGGTTGTAGTGGACGCTGTTGTGTAGTCGTGCCGCGATCATGGTGAACATAAAAGTCGAGCAGCGCATTAACCTGAAATTCCTAGTGAAATTAAAGAAATCACCCACGGAATGTTTTCAAATGTTAAATGAGGTGTTTGGTGACAATGCTATGTCACGTGCACGAGTGTTTGAGTGGCACAAACGGTTTTCTGAAGGTCGGGAAGAAGTTGAAGATGATGAACGTCCCGGACGACCTGTGACTGTCAGAAGTGAAGGAAACGTTCAGAAAGTCAGCGAAATTGTGCGGAAAGACCGACGTCTGAGTATTCGGATGATTGGCGACATGTTAAACATTAACAAAGAGACAGTGAGACAAATTTTACATGATGAATTAAACATGAGAAAAGTTTGTGCAAAATTGGTTCCGAAAAACCTCACTCAGGGACAAAAAGACAATCGGAAGAACATTTGCTCTGACATCATGGCACGACTCGCAAATGATCCAGACTTGCTCACAAATGTCATCACATGTGACGAAACATGGATTTTCCAGTATGACCCGGAAACTAAACATCAATCCATGCACTGGAAGACCCCCTCATCGCCAAGAATGAAAAAAGCGCGAATGAGCAAATCCAATCTGAAGGCAATGTTGATCGTGTTTTTCGATATCCAGGGTGTTTTGATGATTGAATGGGTTCCTGAGGGTCAAGCCGTAAATCAGCAATACTATATAGAAGTCCTAATCAAGCTCAGGGAACGTGTAAGGAAGAAAAGACCAGATGCATGGAAGAACGGCTCATGGATTCTTCACCAAGACAACGCGCCAGCCCATAACGCCCTGTCTGTGATGCAGTTTTTAGCTGAAAAGTGCATTCCTGTGCTAGAACATCCTCCGTATTCGCCTGATCTTGCTCCATGTGACTTTTATCTCTTCCCAAAAGTGAAAAGTGTATTGAAAGGAACACATTTTGAGTCGGTGGAACATGTAAAAGTAAAAACGGCAGAGTTGTTGCGCAGTATCACAAAGAATGACCTACAGCATTGCTTCGAACAATGGAAGGCACGTATGCAACGGTGTATAGATAGGGAAGGGGAGTATGTTGAAGGGGATAAAAGTGTATTGTAACTTTGTTTGCAATAAATCACATTTTTCACATCAGTCTCGTTATTTAATTGCCGCACCTCGTACTTACTAGTACAAGACATTTCATATATCACATTCCTTATAGATGATTTTGTAGCATCATCTATACCTAACACAGTTTTAGACTTTTGTCAACTTGCTTTCGGATCAGTGAGGGATTCATTGTTTTTCACTGCTTGTGAAATTGCAGTGAACAGAAGATATGCTGATATTCACAGCTGCGGCAACACGCTAAAATTACAAAATTCATTCCTTGAACACTATATTTATGAAAATACACCACTTGCCTTACTGCTTCAAAAGGTATCAAAGGTTATCCGTGAGTGCGAATACTGACACGCTCTTGTTCGAAGAACGTTATTAACGATGCAACCATTTCTTTAGCTTGTTTACGCATATACTTCGGTATTATAGCGCAATACAGTCACCAAATATCGTGAATATTTACTAGAAGTTCTATAAGAACAAATTTTGATAAAATATGTAATATCGTAGACAAAATAGGCGTTTAACAGTGGCGGCTCGTGCTAAAAATTTTAAGGTGTTCTGCAAGCTTTACAAAAAAATTTACCTTGCACGGGTTGTCTTATTGCAGAGGTTGTCTTATTTCTTATAAATTAAATCTATTCTACGTTCTTTTCCATTTGCAAATTTTGTTATCACTTTGTCATTAAAATTGTCTATTTCGGAGATAAACTTTTTTTCGATAGATAGCATGGAAAGAGATGTTAAACGATCTTCGGTCATTGAATTTCTGAGAAACGTCTTAATTCGATTTAGTGTTGAAAAGTATCGTTCGGCCTCTGATGTTGTCATGGGAGTTGTTATTACAATTTCTAATAATTTTCTAGTCTCCTTCAACGTATCTCCCAGATTGTTTTTTATTAAAAATTTTAGAAGAGGTAGTGCGCCTTTTAAAGATCTAAAATCAGTTCCTGAGTAAATAACAGACAATTCAGTTCGTAATCTTTCTTTATCAAGGGTGGGATAATAGGAGCATGCGGAAGTGAGTTTGTCCTCAGGAAATTTACTGCAATACTCTCCAAAACATTCCGAAAAAAAAAGTGATGCCACTACTAGATGCTCTTTAAAATGAAATCGATCTTTTGCACAATTTAGAATAACATCACACACCTCTAAAGCCGAAATTCGATTATTAAATCTGCTGATATTTGGACGTTTGCGTTTTTCTGGTGGTGGCTCATCGCTTATTAAATCTGTTTAGTCCATTTACTAATTTAACATAACTTATAAACAATGTAACCCGCTATTTTAATAATGTTCCTGTCACTTGGCTTTTGACACATTGTCGAAATTACTTCAAAAACGTCATCTTTCAAATATCTCAGTGTTATTTAAATTCTTTTAATAAAATTTGTATCGTATATGTTGTCTTTTCTTCGATCCTACCTTGAATAAATACAATAGTGAGTGTATTCTCTTAAATATTTAATCTTCCTTTCTTGTGATCCTTAATTTTTGGATTTTATATCACTTTATGTTTAACTTCTTTCTATAACAGCTTCTCTGTGCCTGTTTCCTATTACTTTTCATTCTCATTGAACTTGTTATTAAATTCCTTCTGCCAATACAATTCTTATTCCAGTTATAATTTTTCGATTGTCAATTTATTACAAACAAAATGAATATGGCCATTGCTATACTACTACATTATATTATAACATTATTTTCTTTAGATTGACATTTTTAAATTCGTTATATCTTTTGAATGGAATGTCCAATTTTAATAATTTAAAAAGTATTTTACTGGTATTGAAATGGTCTTTAATAAAATATCATTTAATAGGATAAGAAATAATACAGAGGTATGGATAATATGATTTGATTATTGTCGGCACTTTTATTAACTTTTAAAATGTAAAAAAGTAGTTATAGTGGCATAACTACAGTAGTTAAACATATGGTTTCGCGGACTTTTTTGTAGATATTAATACGTTCTATAATACTGTAGAACATTTTTTTGTTCTATCAACAATAGTTTCCGCAGCGTACGCGATGGCAGATTTTTTGTGACTAATTTTTTCACACCTTGGGTTACATTAATGCACTTTTATTGGGGATATCTTTTTTTTTGAAAATGTAATATAGCCTATGTCACTCAGTGAAAATACAGCTTTCTAATGGTGAAAGAATTTTTGAAATCGGTCCAGTAGTTTTTGTGTGAAAGCTTTACAAACATGCATACAAAAACACAAATGTTTCCTCTTTATAATATTAGTTTACATACCAAATCATATCGCCCTTCGCGCTGGTTTAAATGCAGCGACGATGCCTGGTAAAATCACGCATTGGTTTATGACAGCCACGGGGGAAGCGGGGTGCGCGCGGGTGTTTGAAAGAGCTCTGAGCGCACGTACGTGTGGACCAGATAAGGAACAAGTGAGCGAACGCGCGAATTAGGTTGGTTATTCCACTGGTCGCCTATTGTATATTATTTGATAAAATACTATATATAACCGGCGTTAGTGTTGGAATTACGGAAGCGAATATCTCGGCTACTACTGATCGAATTTTGATGATTGAGGTGTCAAATTGTAGGGTTTGATGTCCTCTACAGGATGATGTAGAAAAATATGCAAATTTTTTGATATACAGGGGGAGAATTTTCACAACAATATGTTACGCTTTTATAAACATCAGAAATGTCGGAAAAATTATGTAAAAGAAAACTAGTTATAACTAATACAGGTTCGCCCGCCCAATTTTTTGGGAGCTCTGCAGCACTGCAGCGCTTATGCGCCAGCCGCCACTGGCGTTTAATAAACTATTATAACCTAAACGAACGGCACAAATACAACGCAAGTGTCAGAAATGTCTGACAGATACAAATCGGCAACGATGTAGTTTCATACCAATATACAACGTGATCATTTTGAACTGTCCTGAGTTGGTCACATTGATTTTAATTTGGGAACACAGTGTAATTGGCAAACATGTTTATTTATTTTGGAGGTTAGGTTTACTATTTACTAGTGATGTGTAAAATTGCTATTTTTCATTAGCAGCTACAAACTGCTACTGCTACTTTTCGTTAGCAGTTTAAAAAAACTGCTACTTTTTGTAGCAGTTTCTCCTATATAGCAACATACTATACTATATACTACTATATACTTTAAATAAAGCATTTTTCATTAAATACGGCTATTTTTTAATATCTTATTGTCTTACATAATAACTAATAAACGTTACAACATTTTCTGTCTTTTTCAATATTGATTGTTATTTGGTTTTGCTGTAATCAATACAAATGCAATTAAATTCTGGTGTTTGAAAAATGATGATATGTATTACCTTAGTATTAAAATAAACCATCCATTTTTTATTACTAATACGTGAAAGAAGAGTCTGAATCGATAGTTTATAAATAGTTCTTAAAATAGTTCTAATCTGCTGCATAAAAAATATTGCTAGCTTAATATTACTTTCCGTTAGAGCTGCTACGTCAGAAATATTTACATCGGAAAACTGCTACAAAAAGTAGCAGTTTCTTTTCATATTCGTTAGCTGCTACAAACTGCTAATGATAGTTAGCAGTTTCAAAATAGCAGTTTGCTTCGTAGCAACCCATCACTACTATTTACATTTTTCTTGTGATAAATGTCAATGAAATAAGGTTAGTTTTAAGTTGAATTATATGAAAGAATTTTTGTCGAAATATAGTAATTGCACTTTATTTTTTATCATAAACAATAATAAATATGTTACAACTTTATTGTAAAACATAACCCATAATTCATAATCACAAAATGAATACATTTTATAAAAGATGTTCGAAATGTCCACCGTCATTCTCAATGCATATATTGACACGTCTTCTCATATTATTAAACACATTGTGGAGTGTTTCCGGTGTGACATTTTGCAATTCTATTGTAATTGCTTTTTCAAGTTCATCGAGATTATGTAGTGTTTCGAAACACTTTATTTTTTAAATGGCCAAATAGAAAAAAGTCTAGGGGTGTTAAATCGGGAGAATTGGCTGGCCATCGGTTTCGACTAATCAATCGGTCATCATAGTATTCTTGCAAATAATTAATAATTTGTTGCGCAGTATGTGCAGTTGCTCCATCTTGGAAGTACCCCAAGGTTAATTCATCATCGTAAAGGCTGTTAATGAAGGGTTCCAATATTGGTTCTCTGTATCGTATTGCGTTAATTGTTTCATAGAAAAAATTGGTCCAATAATCCGTCTTTTCGACATTGCAACCCAAACACCAACTTTGATAGGATGGAGAGTGTTTTCAACAAAAACATGTGGATTCTCTGTCGATCAGGTACGGTAATTTTGAGAGTTGATATAGCCCGATAAATGAATCCATGTTTCATCTGAAAAGAAAGTGCGATTCAATTTTTCGTGATGAAATGTTTCATTAAACCAGTTACAATAATTTAATCTCTGCTCAAAGTGATTGCCCCATAAATGTTGTAGTACAGAAACTTTATATGGGTGCAGGTGTAAGTTGGTTTTCAGTGCCTTATGAGCACTTCCATAGGAGACACCTATAATTTAAATACAGAATGTTGCATGACAAATTACATTTAAATTAATTAGATCTTTTTACCTGTTTGAGCAGACAGCTTTCGTACAGATTTAGTGGGACTAACATCCATTCGCTGCCTAATATCTGCGATAACATCTTCGGTTAAAACGGTTGGTGCTCTTTCAGGTTGACGTTTAAAAACACTTCCCGTTTCCTTAAATCTTTCAACCACTCTGTTGCGATGAGTAAATGTGTCCAAGCTTATTTCTAGATTTGCATATTCCGTTACAAATTGCTGAAAACACGATACCAATGAATATTTCCAAGATCCATCCTCTTGCAATATTCCACTGCGAAAGTGCGACATTACAATAAACGTATCCTGTTGAACCGTAAAAGGCATTGCGTATACCGGGTATATTGTCTTGAAAATGACAGAAAAGCAGCAATAAAACAAGGAAAATACGAAAATACAAGAAACTACAATACGCACAAATGACAGCTAATAGATATCATTTGACAAATATTGACATTATAGTTGTAAATTCAGTATGGGCAATTCAAGGAAATAAATATGTCCTAGTTTTTAATAATCCGGGAACTTTTTTGATGCCAACCCAGGACAGTTCAGAATGATCACGTTGTAGTTATACCGGGTGGTCCATTTATCGTGGCCCCCCCCAAAAATTTCGAAGCAGTCAGTTTTATGAAAAAAAGTTTCAAGTAAAAGTTTTACTACAAGAAGTGTCCTATCTGATGGTTAAGCAGTCGTACACCAAGGAGAACGTATGAAGATCATACAAAGGTCAATTTTTTTTTTTTAAATAGATCATGGCATTTTTTTTTCCAAATTTTGAAAAAGGATGTAATTGCGAGTAGAAAGGTACTAAAACTCATGTGGCCTAAAATTAAGATTCAGCGAAATATTCAAGAAAAACACAAAAAAAAAATTATAAAAATTTATTAAAAGAATAACATAAATAGACACAAAATATCCGATTCCCCCCCGGGCTACACTAATTTAATTTAATCGGACAATTGTTTCGGAAACTTCGGACTCATTAAAGTAAATGTTCAAAGTGTTGACCTTCAACCTCGATACACTTTAGAATTCTCCGACTAAACGAATCATGGACGTTTATTAGCACGTCTTCCGTAATTTTTGAGCATGCATTTAGTATCCTTTGCTGCATATCTTCCGGTGTTGTTGGGGCAGTACGGTACACTTTCTCTTTCATTGAACCCCACAGAAAATAATCGAGAGGGGTCAAATCTGGAGAACGAGCAGGCCAAGATGTAGGTCCGCGGCGTCCTATCCAGTGATCGCTGTAATCCCTGTTTAATATTTCTCGAGCCGCGTGTGAATAATGAGCTGGACACCCTCATGTTGGTACCACATTGTGGCTCGCCGCTCTAGGGGTACATTTTCAAGTAGTGTCGGTAAACACATTGTGTAGAAAGTCGCTATACTTATTACCATCTAAATTGCCAGTAATAAAGAAAGGTCCAATTATTTTCATACCAATTATCCCACACCAGACGTTGACATTCCATGGATGTTGCCGGTCTACTTGTCGTAACCATTTTGGATTTTCCGTTGTCCAATAATGCATATTATGCCTATTTATCTGCCCATGATTCGTAAAAGTGGATTCGTCGGAAAATAGAACATTGAGAAAAAAATTATTGTTATCGCGATTTTTTTGCTGAGCCCATTCACAAAATTGTACACGATGTTCAAAATCAGTTCCGTGAAGGTCTTGATGCATCGATATGTGGTATGGGTGAAATTTTTTGTGTTTCAGTATTCGACCAATACTAGTTAGTGAGATTCCAGACTGGCCGGCAATTTCTCTAGTACTGACCTGTGGATAATAAGCCACTGCCGCTAGAACAGCAATTTGCGCGTTTTCATCGATAACACTCTTTTTTCGATTTTTTTTCTTCTTCACAATACTTCCTGTGGTTGTGAACTGTTGTACAACACGACGAAAGGTCGTACGACTCGGCTGGTGTCTATCAGGGTATCTTGCAGATACAAACGACACGCTGCGCGGATATTTCTTCCCGCTTCACCATAAATGAAAATCATATCAATTTTTGCACGTGTTGCTGGATCCATTCTTGATACTCAAACACTGGTAGTTTTATCACAACGATACAAGTAACATTAAGTCAGTTACCTAGCTTGTGAGGTATTTATGCAGCTTCAAGGGATTACGAATAGAAAGTTAATTGGCTTTTGCGATGGTATTCCCGGATTAAGGGGCAACAAATAACCCATTATTACAACAAGCAACTAATTCATACGACCTATTAATATCCAATTATAAAGAACAAACTTATACCCATATTTATGCAGCTACAAGGGATTACAAATAGACAGTTAATTGGGTTTTTCGATGGTATTCCCGGATTAAAGGGCAACAAATAACCCATTATTACAACAAGCAACTAATTCATACGACCTATTAATATCCAATTATAAAGAACAAACTTATACGTAGGTAATTACTTTCTAATTGCTAACAACCGCTATTTCAAATATGACTTATCTGTTATGTAAATCTGTTATTCATTATTTTGTAATACGTCCACATTATTGCTTTGAAAATACTATGTTTTTCATGTATTGTTTCCAATTTATATTTTGTTTTTCTTGAATATTTCGCTGAATCTTAATTTTAGGCCACATGAGTTTTAGTACTTTTTTACTCGCAATTACATCCTTTTTCAGAATTTGTAAAAAATAATGCCATGTTCTATTTAAAAATAAAACTTGACCTTCGTATGACCTTCATACGTTCTCCTTGGTGTACGACTGCTTAACCATAAGATAGGACACTTCTTGTAGTAAAACTTTTACTTGAAACTTTTTTTCATAAAACTGACTGCTTCCAAATTTTGGGGGGGCCACGATAAATGGACCACCCGGTATAATAATAGTGTTTTAAAATAATTTAATAAATTATTGAAAGCGATAATATGCGTCAAAGTGTAGCAATCATTTACGCCTTAATCTATCAATTATAAAACATAATTTACTATTATGAACAATGGCAAATACGTATTTTAGAGTTGGTAGTGTGACTTAATAATACGTCATAAAATACATGCATCGATATTTATCTTTCCATTTTTCATACGCTGTCTACTTATTTCAAGCACACCTGTATATTTCTGAAATAAATGATCAAATGTTTTATGAGTTGCCGATTAGAGAACATGTACCAGCAATTCCATTTAATTTAGGAATTTTGTTACAATATGTAAATATGGCAAATATGATACATTTGTGTACATTATTTACTTTGAAGATCTAGGTCAAGGAGGAGGACCTCGTTCCACAGCTTCGTCCAAATCAACTGTCATGTCAATTTTAAATAAAGCGCGCATCGCCATGCAGGAGAGCCGCAACTACAAAGGTCGACGTCCTATGGAAAGCGTACCAGAATATTCAGATGATGAAGGAATTGGTTATCATCCTAAAATGAAAAGATACCACGAAGGGAACATTCCTTATAGTAAGTATATAAGCTTTTACCATTGTGTGCAAATTTGAGGGTGTTACTATTCCCTTAATTTCAAATATCCGGTTTTATAAACATCTTTGTAGTATTGAAATCTGTAAACTTATTCTGTTTTACGTCATTCTGACTAATAGAATAAAATTATGTTACTAAGAATTTTCAGAAAGTAAAATCTCAAACGTGCGAGAAATTTAGACTTAATAATTAGTTTAATGGAATCAATTTCTTTTAAATATATTTTATATAACTACATCGAGTAAGAGTATTTATTTGAAAGTATGAAATATCGTAGATTTTAGCCTCTCACAGCTATACCTAACGGGTGTTTATAAACACCCGACATCTCAGTTACTTTACATTAAAAAGGATACGTCTTCACTTAATTTTAATCAATTAAATTCAACAGACGTCAAATAAATTTTGGTTAGTTAACGCCAGTAAAAGCCGTCATAATGTTTACGCTTCAACAATAAGTATGTATGGTGGAAAGTTATTTTCGAAGTGGAAGATTTTATGGATGAATTATAGCAATATTCTTCCGTAATATGCATGCAACAATCTAGATTGCAATTTCCGAACGCTGCATTTAATAGTAATCAATTTGCAAGGCAGCTGGAAAGAAGTTTTGAATTTTCGAGAAACTGGATCCGCTGACAGAAAACGAAAAAGTGGAAGACCACGCATTCTCTCTGAACATAATATAAATAGAGTAACAAATGCAATTCGAGACCTACCTATTTTATCTATTAGAAGGCTTTTCCAACAATTAAATTTAAGTACATATTTCAATAGTGCAAAATATTTTAAAGAATTATATGCAGCCATACAAGGTACAAATCTATCGAGAACCTTTAGATTATAATAAAAGAATACTATATTGTCGGTGGTTCATTCAGAACATAAGTGATAGTATGTGCTTGATAAATCTTTGTTTTTTCTGATGAGGCCTGGTTCCATTTGAATGCTTACATTAACGCACAAAACATGCGAATGTGGGCAACAGTTAATGCACATTTTTTTAGAGAGACGATGCATTCTGATTACGATATTACACACACCAATTTGTTGACCAAGAAATCGACCAGAAAATTGACCAATTTCTAGACGAAAAGATATTCGTTTTACGCCCATGATTAAATTGGATAATTTTTCATAAAACAGTGGTACCACACACTTATACAAGTGGCCCGTATCGTTATGTTCAAATTTTAGGAGTGTAAAGTAGACTTCATTTCAAGTAACAAAAACGCAAAACTTGTATATCCATTTTTATTTGTTTCAAAGTTACAGATCTATGAATGTGATTGTCAGATCATAAAAAAAAAATGTAATCCTAAAGTCAATACAAACTGATTTTATTTAAAAAAAGTTATACGTTTCAATACAGGCCTGTGATAACGTCGCATAATAAAATGTTATCCTAAAATAAATAAACACGTGTCGTAGTGCATACAGTAATTTCTTGGAGATCTACAAAAAAGAGTACTGTAAATTCATTTATGATAAAGAAGGTTCTTACTTATTCGTAAGTGCTGAACCATGAATATCATACAATAAACAAATGTTCAGATGACTGTTAACGTTGCATTTTTTAATAAAGCATTACATTACGTTTCAGTTCATACAATTGCTCGAGGCAGACCACTATGCTCGTCTAGTTTATTCTACCTGGATATTAAGACAGTTACGGCTGCATTTTAATTTCTGCAGAGCAGTCCTCTGGACAGATGAATCTACGTTCACGAGAAGTGTTACAGTGGTGGTCATCAGCTATACGCCCATCTAAGTTTCAACATGAATTTTCTATTAACGTTTGGGCGGCCCTAATCGATGACTTGTTGATTGGTCCTGTCGTTCTTCCTGGGAGGTTAAATACGGACAATTACCTTCAATTTCTTATTGACGAACTGCCAGGTCTTTTAGAGGATGTCCCACTGAATGTTCGACCTGACATATCGTTTCACACCACCACATTTCGGATTTTGTTGTCCGAAATTGGGTTAACGTCAATTATCCAAGATAGATTGGTCGATGTGGTCCTGTTGCATGGCCACCCAGATCACCCGATCTTAATCCCCTTGACTTTTATTTATAGGGGTACATACATGAAAAATTTAGTCTACGCGCAAGTTTCGAACACAGAAGGAGAGTTGTTGGGTCGTATTCACCTGGCTGCCGAGCAAATCCTACAAAACAAGTATAAAATTCGGATAAGGATTCTGCTGGCTTACGAGCACAAGCCTGCATTCAACAAGGATGTGGACATTTCGAAAATATCATTAATTGAACTTTTTTAAATAAAATCGGTTTTTATTGACTTTAGGATTACATTTTTTGTCATGATCTGACAATCACATTCATAGATCTGTAACTTTGAAACAAATAAAAATGGATATACAAGTTTTGCGTTTTTTGTTATTTGAAATGAAGTCTACTTTACACTCCTAAAATTTGAACATAACGATACGGGACACTTATATATATAGTAAACGGACCCTTAAATATAGTGATCGTATGATCAAAGACGATTCAAAATAGTAGTAGAGATAGATAGCAAACTGAAGTTTCATTTGGCATTCGATTCATAGTTAAACTACAGTTGTGTAAGGAGATTGTTCAACAACAATCTTATATTATAATGGCAATCCTTACGTTTAAGGAAAGAAATCTATAATAAAATTACGTTCTCTTCGTGGTATTTGCAATGTGCAATTCGAAAATAATTTGCAAAACGACCTTCTCTTTGCGCTTTACACCGCGTTAAATATTTTGAGATATTTGGTTGCGTTTCACCTCAACGGCATAGTGGGCATATAAATAATAATTTAAATGAACAACATAATTTGCTCATTTATGCTTCTGTACAAGAAAATCAAAAACAAGCCGACAAATAAATTGGACATCACTTTGATATTTCTGACGAAAGTGTATATGAGATTTTGAAAAGAAGCCAAGCCAAGCACCATTCACACAAAATTTAAAAAGCGCAGAAAAAATTTCCCGGAGGACATTATAAACGCATGAAATTTTGTAACATAATGAGAAAAATATACAGTCGAAATGAAAGTATTTTTAAAAATATTATATTTATTGATGAATCGACATTCTCTTTGTACGAACGTCATAGGGCTTCTGATTGCTGATTGATACTTATGTGAATTAAACCACATTTACTTATTTATTTCTTATTTAAGGCTCCAGGGCCGTGTTGGTCTAGTGGTAGGTCACTAGACTATGAATCTGTATGGACTAGGTTCAAGTCCTAGTCTAGCCAATAATGTCGATTAGGTTACCATCCTGGTGTACCTAACGGTGGTAACAAGCCTACCATGTTACAACCCCCATATTACTGCAAGCCTAGCACAGGGACTATTATTATATTTAAGGCACCGCTTACTATATATAGTAATTGTGCCTTTTCTTATCGTCAAGCACTGTATTTTTTACTTTCTGAGCGTTCATTGTATATTGAAATAGTACTAAAATGCAATTTACTTTTATATATTATAATATTTCTAATTAATACTTTTTATAATAAAATAATCAAATACAATATATAAGAGAGCAAATAAAGTAAATTAAAGAAACCAAATTAATTAAAATAAAATAGTATGATTTAATTAAATCCCAAACAAAGAAAATATCAAATTAAATAGAAATATAATTAATGATATCAAAGAATCAAATAATATTGCAAAAATAAAGGCAAATTAAATATAATTAATCAATTAATCTAAATGACAAAAATTATTTTCAACTTTATTATTTCATATGGCGTACATAAAAATATTTAGTAGTTGGTATTTAATTATTGCTAATGAATGCTAAAAATTAATTACTTGCTCATTGATTAACATTGTTTCGACTACCTTTTTCTATAAAACCTCTTATTTATGCTGTCATCTTTTTAGTCTACAAGAGGATATTGATCATTTAGTCTATCATATAAAACGTCACAATATTTCAATACAATTTTTTTTGATTCAACATAATTCCTGTCTTTGAAACAGACAGGTAGGAGTTGGGGTTGGCGCTTGCTCATTGACGTTTCACCCTCAAAAATGCAAAATGAACCTCCATAAGAAAATGCATGGGATTTTGAGCTAGAACCGCCATGCCATAGCTTATCTACTCCAGTCTCCGGATTACTCTTTCATTTCTGACTTGTAGCGATGAATCCACGTTTCGTTTATAGTTACACGCTGATCCATTTAAATAATCTTCTTCATAACAGCGGCAGATTTTTAAATGCGTTTCTAATCAGCATTCAAGCATCTCGGAATCCATCCCGAAAGCTTTCTCATACGTAAATCGTGTTGGATGATTTGGATTTAGTTCATAGGAAAGCACATTTCCTATGAAACATTGGACAAATGCTTGATTTCTACTCTTTGATCTTCTACAATCATATTATAACAAGTGTTCATTTGAAAAGTCAATCTAGTAGCATGTGATTTACTGAGAACATTTTGAAGTATGTCGTAAATTAAAATTTACTACTTAATCTACGAAGTCGTATATTTTGACAGTTTCATACATACAAATAACAAACATACAAATAACAAATAATAGGTATTTATTGAAAACTATAACAAATGTTGAAAATGTTGTCCTTCAAGATCAATGCACTTTAAAATCCTCCGTTCAAAATTTCTGATGATATTCTGCAACATTACTGGTTTGTTATTAATTTCCATGCATTTCTGTTCGATTCTCTGTAGCATATCATTCAAATTCAATATAGGTGTTCGAAATATGTTATTTTTTAGATAAGGCCACAAAAAGAAGTCGCAAGGTGTTAAATCGCATGAACGTGCAGGCCAGGCAATTTCAGTATTTCGACTAATTATACGCTCATCAAAAAATTCTCTTAAATAATCCAAAGATTCTGCAGTACAGTGACAAGGTGCTCCGTCTTGTTGGAAATATGCATTTTGAAGTTCATCATCATGCAACTGATTGACAAATGGTTGTAAAATTTCCGTACGGTGCCTTTGAGCAGTTAATGTGCCCTGAAAAAATATTGGTCCAATGATTCGCCTTTGGCTTATCGCTGCCCAAACACCAATTTTCTCTGGATGTAGCGATTCTTCATTAATTACATGTGGATTTTCGCTACTCCAAATTCTTGTATTTTGTGAATTTAGGTATCCCGTTTTATAAAACCATGCTTCATCAGTAAAGATGACTCTTCGCGAAAGTTCTCCATTATTGTTCATATTTACAAACCAATTACAAAACTGTAGTCTACGTGGGTAATCAATTTCTAACAATTCTTGTACTGCTGTGACACGGTATGGATAAAGTTGCATATCTTTTTTTAATAACTTGTGAGTTGTACCAACAGAAAGGTTTATTTGTTGACTCAAATGTCGAACAGATGTTTGTGGTTCATTTTCCATTATTTCTAAAACACTATTGACAACTTGAGGTGTACGTTTCTTAACTGCTCCGCTGCCTGATATGCTTAAGATACTACCAGTTTCAGAAAAAAGTTTTAAAGTTCTATCCAAAGTATTCTTAAATTGTATATAATCTATTACAAAATGTGGAAACTCAACTTGAAATTCTACCATGAATAAACCCATAAACCACCAATTTTATTACCACTTCGAAAATAAGCCCGGACTAAAATAATTTTATGTTCTAAAGTGAAAGTCATTTTAAAACTTAGAAGCAATTTATTTAAACCAGAATCGACGCACGATTATTTTATGCACTAACTGATATTTGTGATTGACATTATCAAATGTCATTTGGATTTACGTTTACGGAACAACAAACACATACTAATACATTTGCGTCTTATTCTATCAAAATTTCAAAGTAACCTAGATTTACTTTTCAAATGAATACACGTTATGATGCGCTATTCACCATAGAGGTCGTCGTCTCTATTGAAATTATTCAAGTATTTGTGTGTATTTTCTCTATACAATATGTTGTAATAACTGATTGTTTTAAGATTTTGATGTTATCGAAACGTATACAGGGTATTCCACGAGAGCCGTTCGTTAGAAGTTTTCGTGGTTAGAAAAAACTTAGAATTCTGAAATTTTGGGTTCTAGGGTTATTCAAGATTCTCTTTCATTTTAAAATATTTTCAAGATCATACTACTTCCGGTTATACCGGAAGTCGCCATTAACTTCCTTATTTTAAATGGAACACCCGGTATATTATTTCATTTTTGGATTCCTGAGAAAATTTCATAGTGGGTTTTCATCAGGTTTCCCTATACTTTTTTCAATTTTTTCTTAGATATCTTGATTTTTTTGAAAATTTTGACAGATGTAGCCCTGTTTTGAGCATTGCGCCCTTTAACCAATTTCGATTGGTGGAAAGCGCATCTGGGGTAGACGGAAGCACAGGAATGATACTTTCGAATGCCATATTGACAACTGATTTATCGCATACAGGGTATCCAAAATTTAATGACCAATTACATCATTTTAAAAGTTGAAAAAGTTCGTTTTTTCAAATGGGACACCCTGTATTTTATTGGATGGTCGGATGCAGAATTTGATTCTGCATCGATTTGCTATAACATTCCCTATACCTATTTCCAGTGGTTTTCTTGTTAATTCATATTTTTTATTTTAATGTGTTTTTTTGGCAGAAACCGAAACATCGCTTGCCTTTCGTAGCCAAATAAACATCAATGAAACGGTAAAAAATTTACTTTAATTAGAGCATGACATTAGTACATAACATTTAGAACGAAATATAAAATAAAAACAAAAAATTGGAACATAATGACAAAAAATAATAAAAGAATGTAAAATTACAATAATTGTTCTATATGACGTCCATTTTGGTTCAAACACTGAATAACTCTGTCACTCCCCACGAAACAGATCTCCGAAGTTCGTCTGGACTTATATTAGTAAACGCATGGTGAACACGGTTCAATAATTCCTCTCTAGTTTGTACCGGCCTAGAGTACACTAGTTCTTTTATACGACCCCAGAGGTAAAAATCCAAGAGGGTCAAATCGGGTGATCTGGGTGGCCAGTTCCAAGGTCCCCGCGGGCCAATCCACCGATCCTCGAACATCATTGACAATTGTCGGTGTACAGCTATAGTTGAATGTGCTGGAGCACCATCAAGCTGATACCAACTGTTTGCTCTATCACGTGGAGGTAGGCCATTTAGAAAATCACTAACAAACCCTCTCAGTATCTCCAGATATCTAGCCGCATTTAAATTTTCATCGTACACTTGATAAGCCACTCTGTTGTCCATAATTAAACAAAAAACATTGAAACTAAAGCGGTCTTGGTGATTATGTTCCCTAATAACATGTGGATTATCTTGTGCCCAGTAGTGAGTATTTCGGCGATTTGTAATTCCTTGCCTGCTGAATTTCGATTCATCAGTGCACATAATCTGATGAAGAAATCTCGGATCTTCGGTCATTTTCAAAACCATAAATTCGCAAAAGTTGACACGTCTTGCCTCATCACCAAGACGTATTCCTTGAACAGTTATCTCACAAAAAGGATGCATTCCATGTTTTTTTAATATTCTGTGGATTGATGTTTTTGAAATACCCAAATCCAGCGCTGCTGTCGAAATTGAACTCCGCGGATAAGCTTGAAAAAACGCCAATACATTCACCACGTTATCTTCATTATCAGTTACGGGCTTTAGGTTATTTTGAGTTGCCCTTACGTTTCCAGTTGCTATAGAGCGAGTTTCGATTCTTGCGAATTTTCCGGGAGTCATTGTTGGTAGGTCCGGATATCGTTCATTAAATAGTCTGCATGTTCGTCGAACAATTCGTCCACATTCACCGTGCGTGTACAACAAATTTAATAAATCATTATTGGAATATACATTCTCCATTATAAACTGTACTTAAGCAAGTTAACAAAATCCCTAGAACTGTAAGTAGATACCTCACGAATCTGTACGAAGATACTGCTTTGACATTAAATCAACATTGTTTCAATTCCTGTCAAAATCAAGGCTTACTAGGTAGAACTTTTGGAGTTTGATCACCTTTTGATAAAAATATGGATTAACAAGAAAACCACTGGAAATAGGTATAGGGAATGTTATAGCAAATCGATGCAGAATCAAATTCTGCATCCGACCATCCAATAAAATACAGGGTGTCCCATTTGGAAAAACGAACTTTTTCAACTTTTAAAATGATGTAACTGGTCATTAAATTTTGGATACCCTGTATGCGATAAATCAGTTGTCAATATGGCATCCGAAAGTATCATTCCTGTGCTTCCGTCTACCCCAGAAGCGCTTTACACCAATCGAAATTGGTTAAAGGGCGCAATGCTCAAAACAGGGCTACATCTGTCAAAATTTTCAAAAAAATCAAGATATCTAAGAAAAAATTGAAAATAAGTATAGGGAAGCCTAATGAAAACCCACTATGAAATTTTCTCAGGAATCCAAAAATGAAATAATATACCGGGTGTTCCATTTAAAACAAGGAAGTTAATGGCGACTTCCGGTATAACCGGAAGTAGCATGATCTTGAAAATATTTTAAAATGAAAGAGAATCTTGAATAACCCTGGAACGCAAAATTTCAGAATTCTAAGTTTTGCTAACCACGAAAACTTCTAACGAACGGCTCTCATGGAATATCCTGTATAATGATCTGGTTCTTTACTAATATCTTCTGCGATAGCCGATTTATCTTGTTGTTTTAATCGTACATTCCATTTCGTTCATGTTCTTTTCTCTTAGTAATTGTCGACTTGTTGTATCGATGTATCATTTTATTGCACGAACAAGGTATATTGAATGCACCCGCTGTAGATAAAGAGTCTCTTGTGTCCTTGTCCTAACATAATAAGTTACGGATTTTGTCCGGAATTCATGGATCTATTATACTGTGGTCCAGCCGGCCGAACTCAATAACTGTAAATATCATTAAAATATATTTATTTCCCTATTTTACATACTTTCATCGACTTTTCAACATAATTTCCATTTTTGTTTAAATATTTGTCATACCGTTCAACAAGTTTTTGAATTCCGTTGTCAAGGAAATCTGCTGCCTGTGAAGAATCCATGACTGCAGATTTTACTTTTTTGTTGTCGTCGAACCGTTGACAACCAAGGAACTTCTTTAAGTTCCGAAACAAGTGCAAATTACAAGATCTGGGCCTGTAAGGTAGATGTTCCAGTTCTTCTCATTCAAAAAACCTGATTAAACCTTGTGTTTGTGCAGAAACATGTGGCCTTGCATTGTCATGGAGCAAGATCATACCGCAAGACACTACGCCACGCCGCTTGTTTCGTACAACACGCTGGAGTTTTCTCAGTGTCTCACAATACGCATTAGAATCGATTGTTGTGCCTCTCGACATAAAATCCCCAAACAAAATCGCTTTCTCGTCCCAAAACACAGTTGCCATAATCTTTCGTGCTGAAAGTATCTGTTGGCTTTCTTTCTGGTTGGCGACGATGTGTGTCGCCATTCCATTAACTTGCTTGGACTCAGGAATCATGTGAGATACCAAAATCTGCTCTTCTGTAACAATATGGTCCAATAATTTATCTCCTTCCTGATCGTATCGAGTCACACAGCCAATTTTTTGTTTGTTTTGTGATCGTCGGACACTGCTATTCGCATCGGAGGGCTGTCCCTACAATACATCCCTGCATTTCTGACAAAGCCCGCAACTCTAATAATTAATAAAGTCTCTAACTTTACTTGCTGGTGTGTATACCGGTTTGATCCTGTCTTTCTGCAGCATTCGACCTATTCGCTTTGTAAATATTCACTTTCCTTATTTTTTGCGATTTATTACGTATTTACGAAATCCTTTAGCATGTAATGCCTTGTCTTAGAAACGTCAGCGTCCTTAGACCAACGCGGCAGTGTCCCATAGAAGATACTTCCGTCACTTTAGTTTCCTAAATATTTTGACTAACTATACAATTTGCTGCAACGTACGTATAAATTGCAAATAAATTAGGAATTTAAAAAATTCAAATGGTGACAATGTAGTTTATGTTAATTTAAATTTTAGAGATTCTCTTTTGATTTATGTGTCGTACAATACAGTTTAGGCAAAACATTATTTTGAATGCTTGTTCATTAAATTGCTTCATAAACAAACTTAGTCGAATTAAAGTACATTTAGTTTTATAGAATGAATGTGGCAATAAACATAACTGAACATTAGTAATCACTAGAGCAGGCCAATTTCCGTGCGCGGCATGAGCGCCGGTATGGGAGTGTAATTCGTAATATATTAGAATATGCGATAGAATAGGGACGCAACATGAGCTTGTTACCGATATAAGTATAGAAGTAGAGACATTTATTCTATCAGAAATAATTAAATATACATTTGGTTTTCTGCTATTAAAGTAATATGCATAAACACGAAAAATAAGAATAGTACATATTATAGCAGCGTTGTATGTACCTATAAATAAAATGGAAAATGTATGAATTCAATGATTGTCTGCACGACAGAGGATTTAAAAAAACACTGACCGTTTTAAGCGTCTTCCAAGGATTGACAAACTGTAGAAACTCGATTGTATATTTTCAACATCAGGTGCGTTTCTAAGGTTATTTCTGATAAACATGTCCGCCGTGAGGAAAGAATATGTTTATATTCGGAAAACGAGCGTTCTACATCTAGTGATGTTATATTCACATAATCAAAATACTATTTTAAGCAACTTAACGCATCTGTAGACGTGCCCTCACAAATACGTGTTAATGTGTCAAAATCTGCATTTCTGTTTAAAACACTTTCAAATTTAATTAGAACACTTTCACTTTTTGCGTCTTCTACAGCACACAGTTGTGCGTGAACATCTTTAACGATTTGCAGTGATTCCTCTAACGACAGCGACGAATTTTCTAATTTTGTTATTGCTTCTTCTAGTCCCAAGTAATTCTCACGAATACTTTGTAAATCTATTTTAATCTCGGCATCTTGAAATTTTTTCTGGCTTGTATTGATAGCTGCACTTTCTTTCGGATCGAATGATAAAACCACGTCCTTAATTTTTTCAAAATGTTCATGATAGTAAAACCCCGCCCGTAACCATGTACCCCAACGTGTCAGAATCGGCTGTGGTGGCTCAGGGGTATGGGGACACAAATTTGAAATTTCCGAATACGTTTTGGAGATTTCAGGAATACTGTCTTTGTACTCGATATTAAAGCATCTACCTCTGGATAACATCTACGAACCTGTTCTGCCACAAGGTGTAGAACATGGAGTTTACAAGTAATATGTAACAAGTTAGGACAATATTTTCAAAGAGACCGGCCTACAGAAACCATGGTTGCGGCACCATCGGTCATAAACATTAATACTTGGTCTTTCGAAAGTTTAAATTTTTCGAAAGTATCTAATAGCACCTTACATTACATTGTTCTAGTCGTCTGGATGCTAATAAAATCGAAGACGTTGGTTGATGTGGTTCCATATTACGCGCCATCACATTAACTACAGATTTTTCAGTTCGGCTTTGATTTTATTTTCAACCTGTTTACGCACCGATGGTAAATTCCTTCGTAACATTGTCGTGCTCGGTAATGTTTGATTCGCGTATTTATTCCAAAATGAAATAAATGGATCATTACTTAACAAGGTAAACGGCAGTGTACACACAATCATAGTTACCCATAGTTCATGTATAAACTGTTGTCGATTAATTTTGTTATTATTGTGCTTTGAACTGCTTTCGTGTTCTTTACAATGTGTACCAACACATTAGATATGTATTGCACACTAAACATTTAATTTTTGAGCCATCGTATATTAAGTCCGGGAAATCCATAATAAACGTATTCACTTCGTCTGACAACGGTCGTTTTCTCAATTTATGTGTCGACGACATTTTATTACGTATGCTTACACTTACATGCAGTCTAAGCAAGTGCCAAACACATACTGAATGCTTTTTATAAGTTCTGATGCAATACAATCATCCTCACATCGGCGCACATGGCGTGCACGCAAATTGATCTGCTCTAGTAATCACAAATATTGTGTTACATTGTTTTTCTTTTGCAAGAATTGAAATAATACTTTGCTAAACTTTTATGTTAGAAAGAATTGTAAACATTTATAATTACCTAAATGTCAATGTCAATTTTATTAGTTTAAGATTGTGGTTCTTTCAACAGGTAAAACCATGCATGATGCTGACTTTAAAAAGAGAAAATTATAAATCCCAGCAGCACATCAACAATTTTCATAAACGAACTTTCCTGTTTCGTGCACATAACATGTTAAAATAATAATAATAATAATTTCAATGTGTGTTTGTGTCATTACGATTATAATCTTTAAATATATAATACTAAACTTGTGTAAGTAGTAATTTTATCACTGATCATAATTAGAACCTGCAAGCGAGCACCATAACAGAACTGGAAATAACTTCGTTATCAAAAGAAAAAAATTATTTGATCTCGTCTTTTTCCATATGTATCATGTAAATAACGAAACATAAATAAATAATTAAAATAATAACAATATTGAAAATACTCCTGAAATCCTGAATAAGCGCTCTTCCGTTTAAACTACCTTGCTTGGATACAATTCGTATGATTAAAGTTTATTACATATCCAAGATAAGTTTGCGATGAATACCATCCATAGTTATTAAATAGCAAACATACAAAAGATACCTTTTCAAAGAAACATACTCTTATTTACCCACGATGTAAGCAATGTATAGAAACTTGATTGGCCTAAAATTTTGAAGCACTTGGAGAGTCTTATAATAAAATCAAGAGGTCTAAAGGCTCCAACAATGGAACTCTGTAACTTGAATATCAATAATGTCAAAGCGGAAATTGCTGAGGAAAGGTAGGTCCAATATCGACTGCGTTACAGAGTACAATCACCGATGTCGTGGTTTTAGTATTCTGTAACGCACTTGATACGAGGGTGACGAGAGAAATGAAACAAGATAAAGTTTCAAAACTTTTTTGATGTTCAAAGTATGTACTGTCCTTTATTATCTATACACTTTTACAGACGAGTTTTCCAAAGTTCGCAAGCCTCGCGCCATGGCATTTTCGGAATCGACTGAAAATATTGGTGGATGACGAAGTTAATCTCCTATTTCTGATGAAAAGTGACGACCACGTAAATTCTTCGTAAGATTAAGAAATAGCAAAAATTCACACATTGCTAGATCTGGCGAATAAGGGAGGGAGTGTTCGATTATCTTGATTTTGTTTTCTCTCAAAAAAGTTGCAGGAACACTAGCTTTATGCGCCGAAGCACTGTCATGATGTAGCACCCATCGTGACACAAATTTTCTCATTCGTATTTCTTCATGCAGGATTTGGCTAACTGCTGCGGATTTAATGCCAAGGTGTCCTCTATCAGCGCGTAGGTGCACCTTCTATCTTTTTGCAATATTTTACGAACACAGGACACATTTTCAGAAGTGATTGCTAACTTGGGCCTACCTGTATGTTCCGTGTCATGCATTATTATATTCTGCCAGCGAACATTCCCGGAGGAGAGTTACAGAGTACCAATTTGTATTTCAACGTTACAGAGTTCCAATCCAGAACATACCTTCGTCATATCCGGATTAAAAGTAAGGCTAGAGTCAACCGAAGGTAACTGTTTTTTTTCCCTCTGTTATTTGGTTACTATCAATATACCAGGGGAGTTTTGTATGTTATCTAGCTATGAAAGAAACGTGTTAAAAAACAAAAAAAATATTCTTCAACGTAAGAACCATTAACACTAACTCACTTATTCCAATGTTTCTTTAATAACGCTTTCGAAAAACAATTATTTTGGAAATTCCGTCAAATTAGACCCCACAACGTTTTTCATATAAGTCAGTCTATAAAAATCGACCTACTCTCAAGTGTTAAAATTCTAGTTTTGGAAAGAGATAATAGTCCCAGGGCGCGGGGTCGGGTCTGTAGGTTGGATAATGTAATTCCTCAAAGCCGCATTCATTGATTACTGCTTGAACAATTCGTGCCTTATGCACCCTGCAGTTGTCGTGCAGAAGCAGAGTTTTTTGAGCAAAATTGTGGGGTCTTTTCGCGTATAGCCGTATTCAAGTTCTTAAATGTGTCTTTGTAGACATTTCCTGTTATCGTAGTCCCTTTTGGTATATACTCTATTAAGAGAATCTCCTCTGTGTTCCAGAAAACTGTGGCCATCATTTATCCCGCAGAAAATTGCATTTTTGCCTTCTTGGGTGGTGAAGAACCCTTATGAACCCATTGCATGGACTCTTGTTTTGTGAGAGGGTCCAAGTGGTGTACTAAAGTTTCATCCCCAGTTACAATTCTATTTAAGAAGTCTTCATCTTGAGATAAAACAGTCAAGTTCTCGTCACGAATTTGTCGTCTGCACAATTTTTGTTCGGGACTGAGCAGCCTGGGAATTCATCGTGCTGGCACTTTGCTCATTCCCAAATCTTCGCGTAAAATTTTAAAAACACTTATATTCCTATTTCTCTAGCAATAACTGAAACTTTTATTCGGTAGTGGTTAGTCAACACCAAATCTTCAACTTTGTTAATGATTTCTTCTGTTCGTGCTTCCAGAGGTCTTCCACAGTTTGGGTCATCATGAATGGATTCTCTGCACCACTTGAACTGCTTACAGCAAAATTTAAATTGGAAATTGGACGGGGTATTTTCTCCATACACTGCCAGCATTCTCTTATGAATATTCTTCGGACTACTGCCTTCTTTAGATAAAAATTTTATGACGCGTCTGTGTTCAAGATTCAAATCACCCATTTTCTCTTCTTTAAACGAATGTAAAAGTAACTAATGCTTAAACGATTCGAACCAAACTTGAAAATGCTACTATAAAATGTCACAGAAACTTGAAATTGTTACGATAGCATATTGTTTTCATAGCTAGGTAGATAACATAAAAAACCCGCCTCGTGGTAAGATGAGGCATAAAGCGACGGAGAACGAATATAATTCACAGCGGAATGTTTCTCACAACTCTATTAACTTAAAATGAACACACATACACTCAAAATCACCAAAGATGATCCCTGCGTCACTTACGTATAATTCTATCGACGACATTCAAAGAATAATCTCCACATCCAAATAACAAACAGTACCTACTTATATGATAAGGATAGCTTGAACGAAAGTATGTTTTTTGAAACTTCGCCTAGCACAGACATACGGCTCAGGCAATTTACTTGAGTTAGACAAAGACGGGATTATTAAATACACACATTTCCGTTTAGTAGCGTCACTCGTTGACATTTGACAGTACATTTTCGTTGATATTTGATCGAATTGTTTATTTTCTTTTTATAAATACATATTTTTTTAAATTTATTTTTGTATTTGTATTTATGTATTTGATGTAACTAAACTGTTTTCTTTAACAAAAATTATACGACTTTTTTATAAAATAACTTTTATAAAACTGTCATAACAGTGAATATGTAATTATAGTTATACAAAATAGATACTCTCGTCTATTGTATGGTTTCAATTCTAATAATAATGCTTTTACAACTTGAAGCTGTTTGGTTTTGCCATTAATTAATTCACTATGATAAATGATTAAAGAATTACATAATTTTATATGTTCATGTTATATATTTCATGTGGTGTTAGAGTAAAATTACTTTCGGATGAGACTGAAGATGCGCGGGCGATGACATTACAAAAATACTGAACACCTTAAAAACATTGAGCAGTCGGCAGCGGGAGCAATGTACGTACAAGACCACTACGAAACACACAGATCAAATGCCTGATATCGACTGACAAATAATCGATAAACGTTTGTGGCTCGTATAATACAGGGATTTATACTACTAGCTGTTTCTCTCATTTATGAGGTGGCTCTCTTTCTAATTACTAAAATGTGTTTCTGCGCCAGTCTCATCCGAAAGTAATTTTACTCTATAGTTTAATTTGATTTGCTGTTTACACAGTTTTTGTTCAATTTATAGTAATTTTAAAGTAATTTAACTCAGATGTATTTCGATTATATATGTTCACACAACCTACAAATTCGTCAAGTCAACAAACTTATTTGGCCCGGAAACGAAGTCATAGTTTCCATATTCATTTTGCAATTTACAGTATTTAATATGACGCCGAAGTACTGATTTGAATCATACACTGTTATATTGATGACGCAGTGATCATCTTTCCTGACAACAAGTGTATTAGCTTATATCCCTTACATAGGTTGGAAGATTAACACTCGTGTAATTTCAAAGTAATTACGTCAGGGATCGTACTATGCGACCATTCTGAGAATTAAATTTTTGCACCATGTAAACTCGGAAAACCAGAAGTATTAATAAACATAAAAAATAATAAATCCTCTTATATCACTTAATAATGATAATCATATTCACACCATTGGAAGTTACAATTTACGTGATAATGAATTATTACTAGAGCTGAGGATGTTTGCGGTATAACCATGGTTATATCATGTAACCATAGTAATTTACTATGGTTACATGATATAACCATGGTTATACCGCAAACATCCTCAGCTCTAATTATTACTAATAGTAGTTATTAGTAGATAGGTTTCGCGGGTAAAGGGACCGCCACCGTGAAATCAAATGACGCCAAACGCTTACGTCACCAACCACCACGTCACAACGGTGATGTCGGGGTGGCGTCAGCAGCGCACGTCGCCAGCCTCCTACATCAGCAGTACCACGTCACCAGCTTCTTACGTCAACAATCTCTAATGTGTATTTTTTTTTCTTTTGGGTGAACCTCGTATAAGCATGCGAGATTGGTGACGTAAGAGGTTAGTGACGTGGTACTGCTAACATAGGAAGACGGCGACGTGTCCCGTTGACGCCTCTCCGACATCCCCGTTGTGACGTGAGGTTGGTGACAGGCATGTGACGTCACACATGAAACCTATCTACTGTTACTAATTTTTATAACATAATAACAAGCAATAAAAAACAATCATTAAGAAAATAGTAAATAATTTGTGAATAGGATTGAGATCAACACCTAACAAAATAAAAGGAAGCTGCTCTTCATCCCAGCCAATTTATTAACTGGTAGGTTAATTAATCTTAAAAAAGAAACGAAATAATAATTCAATTATATATACATAAATTAGTAACCATTAATAAGAATAATATTTAAAAAAGTGAAAATTAAGAAAAAGGTATTAATTACATCGTTTCAATAACGTCTTTAATCCATCGTAAAAATATTCTTTTTGTTTCACTGCAGAATTGTTCTCTACAACCGCTATAAGCAACTGAGCTACTCCGAGTACCAGCCTGAGGAAAAACTTCAATAAGCGTTGCGTGTCAACGGTGTTTAACATTTCTGAATTACTTTAAAGATAAAAATATTTTTAATTATATAAAAGATTATTAAAGAAAACGGGTGTCGAGAACAGAATACAAGTTCATATATGGAGACAGTGACAGTTGTTTTGGCGTTCGTCAATGAGCAGCGCTGAATGTTCTTCTACTCTCTGTCTTAATAACTTTCTGTAATATAGTGTAAAATACATGTCTTTCTGGGTTCTTTTAAATAAAACTAACGATAATTTAAATCACACTATATTAATAATAAAACACACTAAATATACTTAATTAATAACTAGTAATAACAGTATTTATTTCAATATTTATTTCACGTTTATATCACAATATCAACCCGACGGTGATTACTCGTTGAATGAATCATAATCCCTTCCGAGCGATAGATATATAGGTCCTGCTTGTGCATCTAGAGCGTGTGACGTCATTGCATGACTCACATTGCAATAGCAAAGTTGTTTTTGTGAACATATCTCTCCAGTGGTGGTGCACTGACGATTCTGTAGTAAGATTAAACACGTGTCTGCATCTCTGGAGAGATACTTTCACAAATATATGAACTTATTATATTCACACCTGGTTTCCAATAATATTTTATATTATTAAAAATATTCTTGTTTTATACAAAATTTGGTGAGGTTTTACCTACTCAAGTATATTTCAAATTACTTTATTACTTAGGCGTCATGAGACGGTTTTATACCAGTTTTAAACTTAATGGAACAAACCTAACCACCATAAATATAATGCTATATAGGGAAACGCACGAAGCAATCCACTTTCGTCATTAGAATCCAAGACGTAATAGTTATGTAGGTACATTTATGTGGGCCTTGTGTCGACTTATAAAATTTACGATGAAGTTTATAAGATATATATATTTATGTCTAAGTTAGGTTATATTTAGGTCAAAATTGAGAAAATTTTCTAAAGACAAATTAAGTACATTCTCATTAATGAAAATAAGTAATAAATTAATGTATTTTCTGACTATACCTAAATAAAACTACATTTTGAAGTTCACTATTTGATTTAACGAATTATATAAATAAAAATTAAGCTTAGTATTTTTATTATTAAATTATTGCTTAATACTGAAGACTTAAAACAATAATTATACATACACATGTGTATATTTGAAGAAATAATCTCTTTCAATGATTCTTCATTATTTAAAATTGCTTCTTTAAATTAATTGTCAATAAATTACATAATCAAGGTCTAAAATATCTTTGCAGCAATATATTGAATAAATGCATATGTTTAGAGATTTTATGTCGAACTATTTTTCAGTATAATAAAAGAAACATACATACCTTTCTTATTTCATGTTATAAACATTCAATTTTTACTGTATAGTTTTACTTATGGCGTATTTCCCCGTAAGGTAAGACCATGCTTTTAAGAAAGTTTGGTTTTCGATTATTATTTACATAAATATAAACAAAATTTCTCAAAAAAATTGAATGTCTGCTTTTAAATTATAGTAGAATTTACATAAATTCTAGGTCACTATTATTACTATCTTCAGATTCCGAATTTTGATTTACATCTATAATAAAGGGTATGACTTCTCTATCAAGCAGTAATTCTCAATCTCACCATTTTTTTTATTTCGCTATTATATTTGCCCAAGTTTCAGGTGTAATCGTTTCTAAGGCCTTGTTCCATATTTTAATAGCATTCTTTGCTCCAAAAACTTGACTAAATTTGATAATTAGACCTTTAATAAATTATCCGCAACTAGTATCTTATAACTATTTAGCCACTCTCTTATTTGACTTTTGTTCCAAGAATTATTGGGACATTTATCATACAGAACGCTATGATAACTGTCATTATCCATGATAATCATAAATGGTTCTTCTAGTTTCCAAAGCAAAGTATTTGAAGAAAATGCTAATGAGGCACCTTCGATAAAACCATTACATGTACCTGCATGAATTACAATAGAAAAAGAAAAGCAGAATTTGTGTTTATAGAAAGATATTTCTATTTAATGCAGAGCTGCCGTCAACTTTCAAGTTTCGAACACTTTTGTAACTATCACTTTGCCATGATCTTATTACACTACCATTTTCAAATATCCAAGTCTCATCCAAATATACACATTACATTGAATTATCTCGCATGTAAATTGATCATCTACCTTCTTAGAAAATTGGTTCGGTAAAATACTAGATTAGTAATAAATATACAGTTCTGTGCAATAAATTGGCGTACACGTCTTATTGCTCATTCTGGCATTATTTTATCACTATGAAAACGGCTTATTTTTCCCATATTTAAAAGGGAAAAATAAGCCGTTTTCATAGTGATAAAATAATGCCAGAATGAGCAATAAGACGTTAAGTAATAGTAATAGTAAGCAAAAGGTTAAGTAATGCCGTCATTATTGACATTGGTTGTCAAAATTCTATTAATCTTCTATACAACTATCAAGGTTAGTAATTTTTGGTATGATCTTATGTAGGTATGCGTATAAAGAAAATTTACTACATTACATAATTGTTTAATATTTAACATGAAAAATAAAATACAAATAAAAATAAATATAAAACCATCACAAGAAAATATTAATATTTCGTCATACTACCATTTACTTCAATGACTATTCAATCGATGGGGCATTGAGTTTGCTAATTGCTGCATGAGAATATAATTTTTTGTTAATAAAGCCCAGATATTCTCAATGGGGTTCAAATCTGGGCTGTTAGTGGGCCACGGTAACATTTCAATGTTATTGTTATATAGCCATGTTCTAATAACATTAGCCGTATTACAGGACAATTATCATGTTAGTAAATAAAATTTTCCGGATATAATTGTCGAACAGACGGTAGCATTACATTTTCTAATATATGGCTATAGTTGTCAGCATTGTCTACTTTGTAACTCCTAGCCCCTTATAACTGCACCAACCCCATACATTTACGTTGAACCGTCCACTCTTTTGTATCAGATATATATATATATAACGAGTGTTCATTTGAAAAGTCCATCTAGTAGCATGTGATTTACTGAGAACATTTTGAAGTACCTATGTCGTAAATTAAAATTTACTACTTAACCTACGAAGTCGTATATTTTGACAGTTTCATACATACAAATAAATAACAAATGTGATTGACATTATCAAATGTCATTTGGATTTACGTTTACGGAACAACAAAAACATACTAATATATATGCATCATTCTATCAAAATTTCAAAGTAACCTAGATTGACTTTTCAAATGAACACACGTTATATATATACTGTTCATTAAATCGTGCATGCGGCGGTCTATACACGTATACGACCATTATACGTACATTGAAATAGCTCTTCATCGGTGAATATGACATTTTGCCAAAAAGGCAATTCCCTATAAACATGATTTAAGGAAAATAATAATCGAGCTTGTTTGTGAACTTCTGTCAGCGATAATTTTTATTCTTGAATTCTCCGATTAGCTATGGATCGTGATCCAGGAAAATTTACTGCAATTTTAGCATTATTAACGGTATTAAAAGGGTTTTCCCTCAAATGCCGCAAAAGCAGCGCGTCTTCTTCGTGTGTCGATATTCGTGGACGAGCAGAACCACGTCTTCTCGAAACTGTTCTTTCCTCCTCCCACCGTTTCTTAATTTTTAGCACAGTAGATTTATTGATGCCAAGTTACTGTGCTACTCAGTTATCTTCAAATTTCCCTATAATGCGAGCCTTACTTAATAAATCTAAATGCGCGGGCATATTTCGATCTATATCTGTCAGTCAAGTATGACAAATTGATTTGACGCGATATGACAAATGGAAGTGTCAAAGCCTATATGTATACATTTATATGTATCCCGTAATTATGGAAACCAAAAGCCTGATTTAAATTATCGTATATTAGATGTACGCCAATTTATTGCACAGAACTATACATTAAAAACACTTAGGAACTAATAACAGTATTTATTTCACAATACTTATGTATCAGTATTTATTTACATAACAATATTCGTCGCGCTCGCTGATTCTCTCGATTTCTCTTGATTTCTTTTATGATGACCCGATCTAGAATCTTTCGTCTTCTAACTTGTTCTAGGTCGTACTGACTGCACGGCAAGGACGTCATCGCGTGACTCGCATCACAATATTACTATTATTTTCGTTGTTATGAGACTGGTAATACAGACGTCATTGTTTTTGTCATTGGTTGATGACGAAGGTGGATTGCTTCGTGTGTATACTTCTAAGCAATGCAGTGTGCTATTTACTCAGCGTTTATTACTCCGGTACAGTTTTAGACTAGCTCCATTGAGCTTAAAAAGCACCTACATACTACAACATTTGTTGTACCTGACCGTCATCCGACGATCAAACAATTAATTATAAAATCAGTAATTGGTTTCTGTTTGTATATTATCGATCAATCTATGTTGTTTTGTATTTACATTCTGCGCGCATTCACATATTATAAATGTGCGCAGTGCAAATGCAAAACAAATTGGTCTTGGAAAGCACCTGCATACTACAAGATTTGTTAGTTGTTGAATACATTTTCTTTCAGATGAGGCGCGTTACCTGACCGCCATCCGACGATCACACAATAAAATATAGAAACAGTAATTGGTTTCTGTTAGTATATTATCGATCAATGTATGTTGTTTTGTATTTGCACTCTGCGTACATTTACATATTTATAAGTGTGCGCAGTGCAAATGTAAAGCAACATACACAAGTTTCCTCAAAAACCACAATACTAAAAAGTGACAATGTGTATTAATGTTCTACGAAAAAGAAAAGAAACAAAGTCATGCTAATTTTGATTATTTGAAAGCTTAAACAAGAGCACAATATGGCGCCAGAGTAAGAAAATTTGACAGAAATTGTAAGTATTTTGAAGTCTGTATACGTAGAAGACGTCTTAAATAAAACGCTTGCAAGTGCATGAAATATGGATGCAAAACAAATTGCAAACTATGTTCAAGACCACATTCAAATGGAACCTAAGTTTTCCTTGCATTTATAATTGCTTTCTTTAAAATATTAAAGAAATCAGCAAAGCAATTATAAACGCACGGAAAATAAATTCAGAGCAGGAGACGTAGGAGGAAAAAGTCATCACTTATTATTAGAGAACGGACATTCTTACCACATGACTCGGCGTAATTCAATGAAGTATTTGTTAGTCTTTCCCGGCCATCTGGTCCGCTGCGATTACAATGACAACACCTATTGTATTTGGAGCATAAATATCCATTAAACGCAATCGGCATCTCGAAATGTTTATAAACTTCGCCGAGTACATCCCGGCGTAATACAATGAAGTATTTGTGTTTGACTTTCTCGGCCACCAGCGTTAACAATGGACAACGGCTATTGTATTCTGAGAACTTAGTCATGTGGTAAGAATGTCCGTTCTCTACTTATTATACCTATCCGTATATCTTAAGAGCTGTCCTTGATGGATATAACTTAATTTACCTTTTGATTTTGTAAGTACTTAGTGACAAATTAATTACAGATTAAGAATTTTATGGTGCTTCAAATGCACATCTTTTGTATTAGAAATAAGATAAACTAACATTTAACACGATAACTTAACTTTTCCCATTTTGTCAATTGTGTTCCACTATTTTTCAAATGAGTTTCCCCCATTTCTATTAGTAGTTGCTGTGCATGTCAAATAATTTCCTCATATGTCAAATATACAAGTGTCCCGTATCGTTATGTTCAAATTTTAGGAGTGTAAAGTAGACTTCATTTCAAGTAACAAAAACGCGAAACTTGTATATCCATTTTTATTTGTTTCAAAGTTACAGATCTATGAATGTGATTGTCAGATCATGAAAAAAAAATGTAATCCTAAAGTCAATAAAAACTGATTGTATTTAAAAAAGTTCAATTAATACATTTGGAAACATTTAAATGCCAGTAACTCTGTTTTTTTAAATAGGACACCCTATATCTGTTTACAGGGTTGGATGTAAAATTAAATTCTCTTTTGATATAAGAATGTACCCATTTATCTTCAACCGTTTTAGAGAAAAATGTATATTTCTTCTGCTACTGTCGAAACAGACCACTTCAATTTGCACGAAGTAGGCTACGTAACAATAATATTATGGCAGATACTATATTTAATAACCATTTGAACCATTTATAATTATACACAAGTAATAAGCTTAATTTAAATTTGTATTATAAAGCAATTTCTAAGGATAACATTTGTTCACAATCCTTTTATAAAAAAATGTAATTACTTTCTATTTTGTGACAAAATACAACTGAGTAGGCTGACATAATACTATCAAAAAAACAAAAGTTACAAAATCATACAAATGACGTTTGTAAATGTCAAACACATATAGTAGTAAGAGTACCACAATCCCACAGACATTTTGAATTTTGGAACATTTCTCCTGATGGGGATACGAAATACCAATTTTTCTTTCTACGTAGGATGTGGATGCAGCAGGATGGAGCACCTCCACATAATGCCGTAGAAGTGCGCCGGTTCTTGACCGAAACGTTCCCCAATAGATGGATTGGACGTGGAGGTCCAGTAAGCTGGCCCGCGAGATCACCAGACTTGACAAGTTGTGATTTCTTTTTATGGGGTTTCATTAAAGACAAAGTCTATGTTACGCCACCGACTACACCGGCAGATATGTGTCAGCGGATTACCCTGGCATTTCAAGAAATCAGCCCAATCATGTTGAGAAATGTTGAACAATCGTTTAAAAAACGTGTTCGTAATTGTTTCGACCAAAACGGAAGACATTTCGAAAAATAAATGAATGAACACTACATTTGTAATGTGCGTTTCCTATTTCACGCATTTCCTTATGTCTTTTTAAAACTGTTTTTGTTGCGTTTTATGTTTATGTTATGTTTTTATTTGTTGAGAAGTCCTGTTTTGTTAAAATTGTTTATTATACAAATTTAAATTAAGCTTATTACTTGTGTATAATTATAAATGGTTCAAATGGTTATTAAATATAATATCTGCCATAATATTATTGTTACGTAGCCTACTTCGTGCAAATTGAAGTGGTCTGTTTCGACAGTAGCAGAAGAAATATACATTTTTCTCTAAAACGGTTGAAGATAAATGGGTACATTCTTATATCAAAAGAAAGAGAATTTAATTTTACATCCAACCCTGTAAACAGATATAGGATGTCCTATTTAAAAAAACAGAGTTACTGGCATTTAAATGTTTCCAAATGTTGGCGCCAGTAACTGTATGTCAACAAAAGGATCCGTACATGTTAATACTGGAAATAGTAAAGCAATTCAAGACGTATCAATTTGCGCAAACCAAAATTTTCTACCTTTTTTAGTTTTGATCCTACAGCTCATTAACGAGAGCGCTGCAATTGCAAAATTTTTGATAAAATATTTATTTTCTCGAAAACAAAAGCACATAGGTATAGGTAGGTCTTAATAAAAGTTACTTAAAATATCATGTAGAATCTAAAAAAAATATAATATATAGGGTGATCCATTTAAAATAATAAAGTTACATACGCTTTTTCTATAACTGGGACACCCTGTATATTTGAAAATATTTTCTAGCAATGCGTCGTTTAAATATGGACAACTTTTATTTGAAACTTTTTTCTCTATACTGTAAAATAAACAAATTATCAAAGAAACCGCGTTAGCTGGGACACCCTGTATATATATATATATAATTATTTAGTGACCTTGGTATGATATGGTAAATTCAATCAGTTGGCAATTTAAGGTCTGGCTTTACTTTAAAGTATATATATTTAAATCAACCCTGTTTTAAATATATATACTTTAAAGTAAATCCAGACCTTAAATCGCCAACTGATTGAATTTACTATATATATATGGTTTTTTGGGACGGTAGTTCTGTATTAGTAAACGGTAGTGGGAATCGCAGTCATGAGGCGGAATTAAACTAAACTTTTTTTTATTTATTCCAAGCTTTCGGTGAGTTTGTCATCTTCATCAAAGAAAAAGGTTAAGTTGAATAAAAACAGCATCAATATAAACAGAATGTGTCGGCAAAACAGACCGAGGTCATGGCCGGTCGGAGCAAGAAACAAAATTTAACACGGATAACGTTTTGTGTCTCAGCAGTCAAACACTGTGCCCTTCTTTTAATTATTTCAAAAAACAAAAGGAACGGAGTAAAATTAGAACGCAACAACAAATTAAAAACGTCTGGGACGAACACCGGGTAGGTGGTTACACGACGGAAGGCCGGACACGAGAGTTTCCGAACGGAAGGACGGACATGATTCTCGAGTATTATTCAACTTAACCTTTCTTCCCTGATGACGGTGACAAATTCACCGAAAACTGGGAATAAATAAAACAAGTTTACTTTAATTCCGCCTTTTAATTCCCACTACTCGCTATATATATGCTGAAACAAATTCTAATAGGTTGCTATGAATATGAGATCCCAGTATATGTTTTTTATAGATTTTGAAGTAGCGTATCATTCAATATATAGGAAGAAACTGTTCAAAATGTTGGAAAATTTGCAAATCCTGGAGATGTTGGTAAACCTTGTTAGAATGACGCTGAAGTTAACAACATCAGCAGATTTTCAAGTACGAAGGTGGCTACGAGGAGCAAGGAGATCCACTTTCGAAAGTTTTATTTAATATAGTCCTGGAGAAAGCGACAAAAGCCGCAAATATAAACCGCAGGTCTACGCTCTTCAACGGCATTCTCACTGCGATATTCGTTCCTACAACATCGCAGAGAGATAATCTACGACGATAAAACGTCAGGCGACGCCGGAAGAAATGGCCGGTCGAATTATAAATATAACAAACCTTAAATTAAATCCGAACTTCATTGAACTCTGGCCACCGGAATTACTTCAACAAACGCAGGCGATAATCGACGAAACGCACAGCGAAAGCGGCGTGCAAGAGCTACTACGGACTTCACCGAGTTTATTTATTATAAACCCAGAACAACCGACGATACAAGTAAAAATACCAGATCCCGAACCGACCAAAAAAGAAAAAAACACCAGAAAACAGAAAATGAATCATCCTGAAAAGAAAATTGAAGATTTCATCTACCCGAAATTCACGAAGAAACCGAAAACAGACGAAACAACTTCGACAATCGAAATAAAAAATTCGTACGACGTCCTCGAAAACAAAACCGAGGAAAAGATGGAAGAAGAAACTCCCGAATATACACCACAGCCATCAACATCAGCCACCTCGCCCAGGGTAAGTGACAAAACCACCACACACAACACTAAAACACAAAAGACACACAAAATTGCACCCATCATAATTATCGAAAAAGACAAATGGACTTACATACGACAACTACTAAAAACCAATAACATCAACACGACAGACAGCAAAATGGTGAAACCAGGTATTCACATAGAACCGACAACTGACGAAGACTACAGAAAACTAAAACATACTCTTGACAACGAACACATACAGTACTACACTTTTCAACTGAGAAGTGAAAAGACATTAAAGGTGGTAATGCGTGGCATTCCCACCTTTATCACCGAAACTGACATCGCAGACGACTTAACGGACCAAGGATACCCGACCTTAAGAATCAAACGGATGAACGGCAAACATGGAATACCAGCACCACTTGTACTAATCGAACTGACGAGACAATACAAGTCAATATTCAACTTACGCGACTGCTGCGGACTGACGATTAAAATAGAACAATTAAACAAACGGACTGACATTATACAATGCCACAAGTGCCAGACTTTCGGACACCACCAACGGAACTGTAACGTGAATTACAAGTGCATGAAATGCGGAGACGGACATTCGACTCACCTATGTACAAAGACCAAGACAACCCCACCAAAGTGTGCAAACTGCGGTGGTCCTCATTTATCCACCTTCATAAACTGTCCCAATAACCCAAACAATCCTTCAATCAAAACCACACCTCAACCTAAATACGTACCAGCACCACCCCCAACTAGCAATCCATGGACACAAAGACAGAAAAAGACAACACCGAACATAGTTGACGAATTAGCACTTGCCTTGGGCAATATGCTATTAACGCTACATTCGACTAACGCAACTAACGAACAGATACAGCACTTTGTAACACAAACAAAGACAATAATTACTCTCTACAACAAAACACATTAAACACACACACAACTGAAACGCAAACAAAATTGTGATGATGACCAACAAATGTACACACGTGACTTAAAACGCACAAAAAGCGACTGATACACAGACTTTACACACACAATACACACAGGACCGCGCAAAAAAACACAACAACGGACGATAAATTCAGACACAAACACTCACAACCCTGGGACATACATAACAACGGTGTGGAAATGGAGTTACTTCGACCACAAAACAAAACTCAAGACACATGGGCTCTTCAACGGAAGTCACCAGAGCATTGCATACACACATGACATGCTGTTAATGGTAAGAAGTAAGAAAGAGCTGCAGTTCTACGACGCAGTCGTTTATACAAACAGCGAGCAATATGGTCTTTCATATAAATAGAATTAAATGCAGAGACATTTAAGGTGCAAAGCAATGGCGGAGAAGTTTTGACCTTTGAAGAGGTAGAAAATTGTATGTACTTAGGAGTTTTGATAGACAATAAATGTAGTAAAATCACAGAAGATATACTTAAAACTGGCAAAGAGTAATAAATGTGCAGGAGGGTTGAATAAAATATTTAAATCAAAAGAGGTCTCAAAAAGAACTAAGATAGGATTATATAAATCGGTATTGAGACTAACTCTGATATATGGTTGCGAATTATGGATAGTGACTAAGAAAGTGCAATATAAACTGAAGGTCTGGGAGAGAAGGATACTTATGAGAATTTTCGGAGTGAAGAGGACGGAAACAGGATGGGAGAGGCGAACGAACAAAGAAATACACAATTTGTATGCAACGCATGCGCATGAAAGATTTTCGGAAGAGAGGTTAATTAAAGATATAGGATGAAAAGTGCCTAATGGAAACAGAAGACGAGGTAGAGTTATAGAGAATGTGGAACGGAAGGGAGTCAGGAATTGGTGATTGTTAGATTATTGGCAAGGGATAGGAAGAAATGAATAACATTACCAAGCATTAACACTTACATATAATGCTACTTGTTATAATTGCCATATAATAGACTACATATTAATCTAACTAGCGTTCTAGTTCTAAGCAATGCAGTGTATAATTTACTCGGCGTTTTTTACTCCGGTACAGTTTGGAAGTAGCTCCATTGAGCTTAAAAATCCCAACATTTGTTGGTTGTTGAATACATTTTCTTTCAGATGGGACGCCTTACATCATCCGACGATCAAACGATAAATTATATAGTAATTGGTTTCTGTTAGTATATTATTAATCAATGTATGTTGTTTTGTATTTGCACTGTGTGCATTTTACATATTTATACGTGTGCGCAGTGCAAACGCAAAACAACATACACCAATATCCTCAAAAACCACACTACTAAAATGTGAAAATGCATATTAATCTTCTACGAAAAAGAAAAGAAACAAAAATTTGCTAATTCTGATTATTTGAAAGCTTAAACAAGAGCACAATATGGCGCCAGAGTAAGAGAATTTGACACAAATTTGTAAGTATTTAAAAGTCTGTATAAGTGGAGGAAATCTTAAAATGAAATGCTTGCAAGTGCATGAAATATGGATGCAAAACAAAACGCAAACTATAGTTCGTAAAGTATAAGTTTTCAGTTCAAGGCCAAATTCAAAGCATATGATTCAAATCAGTACTGCAGAGTCAAATAAAGTCAATATTCAATCGCGGAAATATCTGTTTGTCATCATAAAATATAAACGTCATGTTTTGCAATATTGTCAAAATTCTAATGTTACTTACAATATAACCAAAGAAAGCATATACATAACCTACATGTCAAAAGTAAAGTAGGAACTTGAATAGTTCAAAAGTATTGTTTCTTTTCTAGTATATTCATTCTATCCAAGAAAACTATGCGCAAATTATTACTTTAATATTCGAACAAATTACCAGGCATCTAAGAAATATTCTGTAAAATAAATAGGTAGGTTAGAAATGTCAAAGTGATAATCAAACAATTTCGTTCTTATTGTCACTAATTGATATTACTGCTTATTATCAGTATTGTTCTGAAAAGAACGGATTTTGTAATTTTTTATGACAAACTAAATATTCAAATTAGAAGAATGGTTAACCTAGAAGTCAGAATACCGGAAACAAAGTCAATAAACAACAGTATTCAAATAATTTTACAGCAAGGCGAATATCACAAGACTATCTCCTGGACAACTTATCCTTTTTATTTAATATAATATTTCAAAGACGTACGTCTTAACTTAAAATGACAAACGTGTGTAGTATTACAGCGCGTATTCATGTGTGTTAGAAAGAGATTTGCGGTTCCCACTTGGGCAGTACGAACTGAAAACTTATACTTTATGAACTGTATGTTCGAAACCACAATCAAATGGAACTAATGTTTTCCCTGCATTTATAATTGCTTGGTTTTAAAATATTTAGCAAATCAATTATAAATGCACGGAAAATAAATTCAGAGCGAAACACCAAGGAGGAAAAAATCATCACTTATATATCTATGTGTAGATCTTAAGAGCTGTTCTTGAAGGATATAACTTAATTTACCTTTTGATTTTGTAAGTACTTAGTAACAATTTAATTACATATTAAGAATTTGATGTATTAGAAATAACATAAACTGGCATTTCACACGATAACTTACGAGGGGACGTTTGTATCTTCCTGGACTAAGCATAAAAACAAAAGACTAGGGCATCAATAAATATTTATTTTTCAATATATGTAGTTTTCTTGCTTTTGAATACAGGTATTACATCGTTTCAATAGCGTTTTTAATCCGTTGTAAAATATTCTATTTGTTTCACTGCAAAATGCTTCTTTACAGATGCTATAAGTTCGTTATCGTCTATAAATTTTGTTTCCTTAAGTGTTTTTTTGAGTAGTCAATCACTGGGTGCTAAATCTGGACTATAAGGTGAGTGTTCAATTTCTTCAGAGCCACTATCAGTAAGAGCGGGTTTTGAAAATCTTGACTTGTACACTGGTACCGTAAAACGGGGTGAATAGGAACAACTTGTGACCATTTTAACTACATAACAAAAAGTCACATTAATGGATTGGAAGTAATTTAATGCTTAAAACTCTTATCTATACAAGCTGTCCCGTATCGTTATGTTCAAATTTTAGGAGTGTAAAATAGACTTCATTTCAAGTAACAAAAACGCAAAACTTGTATGTATATCCATTTCTATTTGTTTCAAAGTTACATATCTATGAATGTGATTGTCAGATCATGAAAAAAAATGTAATCCCAAAAACCAATAAAAACTGATTTTATTTAAAAAAGTTCAATTAATATTTTCGAAATGTCCACCTCCTTGTTGAAGGCTTGTGCCTCTAAGCCAACAGAAGAAGTACTTATCCGAATTTCATACTTGTTTTATCGGATTTGCTCAGCAGCCAGATGAATACGATCCAACAACTCTTCTCTTGTGTTCGAAACTTGCGCGTAGACTAAATTTTTCATGGACCCCCATAAATAAAATTCACGGGGATTAAGATCGGGTGATCTGGGTGGCCATGCAACAGGACCACCTCGACCAATCCATCTTTGATAATTGACGTTAACCCAATTTCGGACAACAATTCCGAAATGTGGTGGTGCCCCATCCATGTGAAACCACATGTCTCGTCGAACACTCAGTGGGATATCCTCTAAAAGACCTGGCAATTCGTCAATAAGAAATTGAAGGTAATTGGCCGCATTTAACCTCCTAGAAAGAACGACGGGACCAATTAACAAGTCATCGATTAGGGCCGCCCAAACGTTAATAGAAAATTCATGTTGAAATTAAGATGGGCGTATAGCTTTGGGATTTTCTGATGACCACCTGTGCAGGTTTCTCAGATTTGTAACACCACTTCTCGTGAACGTAGATTCATCTGTCCGGAGGACTGTTCTGCAGAAATTAAAATGAAGCCGTGACTGTCTTAATATCCAGGTAGAATAAACTAGACGAGCATAGTGGTCTACCTCAAGCAAACCGTGTCCCCTGCGATAGTGATATGGATATAAATAAGCCCTCACGTCTTAAAATTCGCCGAACTGTCGTTCGTAGCACTCCTAGTTGTCTAGCGATTCGACGTACACTGAGAGTTGGATCCCTTGTACCAATAGCTACTGCTTCTTCCTCTAAGTCTGCTGGCGAATTTACTCCTCGGTCGAAAAAATAATCACGCAGTCCGCATTCCCGAAAATTTCTGTGTACTTCCAGAAACGTTCTGTAATGAGGAATGCGCCTATCGTGAAACCGATGTCGGTATTCAATAACTGCTTGACGTGCACAGCCGTTACAGTAACCATACACAAAATGCATGTCCGCATACTCTTGAGAAGAAAATCGGTAAGGCATTTTGAATAAAGAAAACGTGTCCACTCACTAATAACCTGTTGTATGAACTGAAACGTAATGTAATCCTTTATTAAAAAATGCAACGTTAACAGTCATCTGAACATTTGTTTATTGTATGATATTCATGGTTCAGCACTTACGAAATAAGTAAGAACCTTCTTTATCATAAATCAATTTCCAGTACTCTTTTTTTGTAGATCTCCAAGGAATTACTGTATGCACTACGACACGAGTTTATTTATTTTAGGATAACATTTTATTATGCTACGTTAACAATCGCAGGCCTGTTATTGAATCGTATAACTTTTTTTTAATAAAATCAGTTTGTATTGACTTTAGGATTTCATTTTTTTTCATGATCTGTAACTTTGAAACAAATAAAAATGGATATACAAGTTTTGCGTTTTTGTTACTTGAAATGAAGTCTACTTTAAACTCCTAAAATTTGAACATAACGATACGGGACAGCTTGTATATGCAGTTTAAGCACACATTAGGGTTTTTCTTTCAACAATTTCTTATGTTTTTTTAAATAGGCTCTGTTCCTATTCACCCACAATTAGGGTGACTAGGAACAGACACTGAATTTGTACTTTAAATTTTATTTGGACCAACCAGGGGTGGATTGGAACAAGTATAGTCAGAAAACAAGTGAAAAAAAAATATGAGGCAGTTTTCAATAATATTTTTAAGCAAAAACTGATCATTTTAATCTAATGGGTATCCCCAGTCAGCACATATGTTTAAGTTTTTAATAAATATATAATAATAAAAGATATTCTTTTGAGAGGAAAGTTTGACCATCTTGACTTGAAATATTCCCTCTAGAATGCCTGAATAACGCTGTTTTATGTATATTATATTTTTCTGCTGTTTCTCTATAAGTGATTTTATTATGTTGTATATCTTTTACAGCATTTGCAATAAAATCTAGACTGTGTTTTTTTTTGTATAGTTTACGTCCACCAGGCGCATTTTATGTTCCTTTCCACCCCAAAAAACCTAAAAAAATTCCACGCCTGTAAAAATAAATATGTTTAAAATTTATGAAAGCTAAACTTCGTGTTTACATGGTTAATTCATGAATGAGACCCTTTCAGGCATAACATTAAAATAGTAATAAATTTCACTTACAAATAGCAAAAATAACGTCAGACTTATTGTGGAACTTAAATAACAACACATTTCACAGTAGGGCTTGAAGTTTGCTACAGATTAGAGATTAACGCGACCGGCAACATCATTGAAAATTTAATCCAGATTTTCTATCCTTATCTTGGATTGAAAATATGTACTCTTTTCATCCTTATCGTCCAGTTAGGCAGTCATTTGAAGAGGGCGCTGGAATCGTACAGCTTCGTGGCTAATCGTGTAAGTCCGGAGTATAATTTTGAAATTTTCTATAATTTCAATTTTAGTGGTTGTTATTTTCGTGGTTTATAGCTATTTATGTTCCATATCGTTCTGAATTATAATACAATATCGGGATTTGACGTTAGTTATTGAAATATTTATTATACAATCGAGTATTAACCAGATCAGTTTTTTTGTGGACTAGCTACAGTGTTTTTTGCTGTTGAAAAAGTAAATTTCAGTGTTGCTCCGTCTACCGATTTTTCGATAGATCTACCTATTTTTCTTCACTTCTACCGATCTACCGATGAAGCCATCATATCTACCGATTTTTAAACGAATGAGAAAAAAAAAATAAAATTGTGCTAAAACTGTTTATATTCATGTAAATAATACGTATTAATGTAAATATTTATAGGGGTATTTTTTTTTAATGTATAATAAAGAATAAAAAAACAATATAATAAATTACTACTATAATGGCATTCATCTTTAATCTATGACTATAATAAATAGAAAATTAAAACAGGCAAGCAATTTTATGAGTAGGGACAGTAATAAAAGCTACTATGGATTGTAGTCGATATAATGCTTGAATTCAAAGGCAACAATTATGTATGTCGGTAGGTATTTATTTGCACGCTTCTCAAGCGCTCTTTATTCTAAATAAAGGGACTATTCTGGTTAAAAATTATCTTAAAGAAACATTGTTTTTCAAATAAAAATACTTATTCCCCCGAAAATAATTACTTCAAAATACTACAACAATGAAATAATCCTTTTCATTCGAACAAATGAATGAATGAAATAAATACAACATATCATTCAATAATGAATAAAAGCGATATCTATTTGGTTATTTGCTTATTTCTATGAGTTTAAAATAGCGGGGCATCTTGAGTGAAGGGTTTGTTTCTGTTTTTGCATTTAAAATTTGAAATCAGTATCCTATATCGGTTCTAGAAGAACACATACATAGGTGTCACTTGATTTTTTTAAAAATTAATATACCTAGTGTTAAAATATGGGTAGTGACAGTGACTGTGAACAAGCTGGTCCAAGTAATATAGCAAAAAAAATAAAATATTCCCATAATTATAAGGAAGATTGGGAAAAGCTGGAAGACATTGAGAGATGGCTTTATAGAAGTAAAAAGGGAAAAAATTTTGCAAGATGTAAGATCTGCAGTAAAGACATTAATATTTCTAGCGGAAAAGATTCTCTAATGAAACACAGTCACGATCTCGATAATTCATAAACATACAGTAAGGATGATACGCAAACAGCCGCGTTTAACCGAATTTTCAGCAGGTATGGCAGAATCGGCGCAAATAAAGAATAATATTGCCGAAGGCATGATTATTTAAATTATTTCATGTATACAATAATTTTAATTATCTTGGTTTTAGACGAGATCCGCTTGTCTGCATTTATTGTAGAACATAATTTGCCATTTTTGGTAATGGATCATTTGCCAAAATTAATAGCTAACATTTGTCCCGATTCAAAGATTGCTCAAGGCATATCGTGCGCCAGAAAGAAAACCACAGCTATTGTTCGAAATGTCATAGGTGCTGAATGTTTCGAAAATATATGTGAGGATATTAAATATAATAAATTTTCCCTTATTATAGACGAGTCTACAGATCGCTCAACGATAAAACATCTTTGTCTCGTCGTCAGGTATGCAAAAGACAATTTAATCGGAGACTGTTTTTTTCTCTTGTGAAATTAGATAGTGCGAATGCGGAAACTTTGTATAATCATGTTATAAATACATTTGTCTCAAATTCTGTTCCTTATAAAGATAATATGATTGGCTTTGCTTCTGATGGAGCAATTGTAATGATGGGAAGACATCATTCCGTTACAACATTCCTAAAAAAAGATATACCGAATTTATTTGTCATGAAGTGCATCTGCCACTCATTTCACTTAGTTGCTTCATACGCATGCGAAAAATTGCCAAATTTCCTTGAAAACTTAACAAGATATATTTTTAATTACTTCAACTCTAGTCCAAAAAGAATCAGCGAATTCCAAGAGTATCAATTATTTTGCAATGTTAAAATCCACAAAATTTTACACCCGTCCCAAACCAGATGGTTATCGGTTGATTCAGCTATTAAACGAATTCTAGAACAATACAATCCGCTCAGATTATATTTTACAACTGCTGTTGCAGATGGCGATGTCTCAACAAGTGAAAACATACTCGATCATTTAAATAATCCGCTAACCAAAGTCTTTCTATTATTTCTAGATTATGTTTTGCCACTAAATAAATAAGTCTAAATCGTGAAATGCAATCAGAATCGCCAAAACTTTACACTTTATATAATAGTGTATCCAATATTTTTCGAACAATTTGTGACTGTTTCCTAAAACGTAACTATTTATTATCTACAGCATTAGAAAACGTTGAATTTAAAAATCCACATAATTATCAAGCATTAGAAGATCTGTATTTAGGAGCAAATGTTAGAATTTATCTAGAAGAAGGTAAATTGAGTTCAGAACAAATAAAATATTTGCGACTACGTTGTTTGGATTTTTACGTTGAAAGTTGTTCACAAATCACGACTAGATTTCCACTAAAAAACAACCCACTTCAAAAATTTAATTTCATTGACCCCGAGATAGTAAAAAGCGGAACTATAAGTTCAATAGCAGATATAGCTTTACTTTTTCCGAATTTAAAACCACAAAACGAACTTGAAAATTTAGATAGCGAATGGAGGCAATTACGAAATTACACAGAACGCCAAAATTTCAGCACAGATATGTTGGAATTCTGGGCTAGTGTCAGGGCAATAAAACGTGGTGATGAATCGAATGTCTTTCCATTATTATGTAATTTTTTTCAAAATTTGTTGTGTTTACCACATTCTTCCGCAAATGTGGAACGAATTTTTTCCTCCATCAATTTAATGAAAACTAAACAACGTACAAAATTAAGCACGGAAACGGTTACAGGACTTCTTCATAGTAAGACATATATAAATAAAAATAGCTGTTTCGATTTTAAAATAGACAAAAAATTGATATTGAAAATAAATGAAGAAACATTAAAAAATATACCTGATGACGAGTAGAGTTTATTAACTATTATTATTATTAACGTCATTAGTTTTATAAAACATCATGTATATAATAATATAAGTTATTGTTAGTGTGCTTCATATATATTTACATTTTTATTATATTTACTAGTTATATGATACTATTAATAACTATTATTATATGTATTTTAGAAATTAAAATTGTTTTCATGTAATTGTTTGATTTTAAACTAAGGATAAAAAAATCTACCGAATTTTCACGAACCATTCTACCGATTATCTCAACAGGTCACGGAACAACACTGATTTATGTTCCATATCGTTCTGAATTATAATGCAATATCGGGATTTGAATTTAGTTATTGAAATATTTATTATACAATCGAGTATTAACCAGATCAGTTTTTTTCTGGACTAGGTACAGTGTTTTTTGCTGTTGAAAAAGTAAGTTGGATTTACAAGAAATTTCATCATAGCCCACGCCAGCAGGCGCGGCTCGTGATGACGTATTTGGGAGTGCAAGTACAATGATGCGAGTGCCTCGTGTGTTTTTGGTGTTCACTGAGAAAACGTTACAGTTAGTACACGAGAATACACGAAGCACTCACATCATTGTACTTGCACCGTCATCACGAGCCGCGCCTGCCACGCCATATTGTTTTACTCAAAAATGCTTTGTTTGTCCAAAATTAACGAGATCTTAAAAAAATATTTAATTACTCTCATTGATGCTTTTAATTATGCTACAAGTACATTTTCTTTTCAGCATATAAATTATTTGGAAATGACTTCAAAATTTTGTATATCGTGTGTTGTAAAGGAGATAATAGATGTGGAAAAATTACACTATTTTCAAGAAATCCTTAAAATTTTGTAGTAAATGAATATATAACAAACCAAATAAAATATTTAGGCATCCATATTTTTTATGCAAGACTTGGTTTGGAAGTACTAATGGGTTTAAAATTTATCATAGGAAGTTACACATTTTACTCTGGAGTTGTACCATGCTTACATCTAGCACGAACACTCATGTCAATATCAAAAAGTTCTGAATTTCAACTTTAAGAAGAAACATATATTCCACAAAGACTACCATTGCAAGCAATAGAAAATACATCGGTAATTGATTGCAATTTACCTACAGTACCTGTAGAACACCTATTTGCAATTAAGTTTGTGTCTTATCAGCAAGTAAATATATCAAGCACATCAACAGTAAAAAGAAACAAAAAAGGAAAAGCATTAGTGAATGCCATAAGGAAAGAACATGAGCACATTTCAAAACTAAAATCAATATACAAAAAAAAGAGGCTGTACGATCAAAAATATATCAAAATTAAACTTAAATAAGTCTTCATTGATCAAAGATATATTTAAAGGCAAATTATTCTTCCTCTTTTTTTATCTGTCTAATTATTTTATTTATTCAACAGGAATATCATCAAGTACATAATTATTACTCTTTTCTCAACTTCGTTGTGCGAAGCATCTTCCAAAAGGTAGGAGATGAACAGTAAAAGACAAGGTATTGGCTTAATGATTGAATTAGATTTTTCGTGGATGTCTTCCACACAGCATTATCTACCATTTTATTTGATGCTTAATAATAGATGGTTTGCGTCAAACAGACTTCCTTGGTATTGCACAAGGTTAGTAAGGAATTTACGGAATGAAAATACTACAAGAAAATTAAAAACATATCAATTATGTATTAAGAAAATATGTTTTTTTTATTGTACTTTTAAAATATTCTATTATATACCATTATCGATATTAAAGATATTAATTTTCGTAGGTCTATATTATTGTATATTATTTTAGTTATTTATAATTGTATAGTAGTTATAATAAAGTAAGTAAATTTGATGTGAAGTATTCCAATTATTTCATTGAACATAACTAAAGAAGAATACAAATGTTTGTACGATATGTTTATACATTTTCAGTTCTTTTTCTTTATAAGAATTTGCTGAAAATGTAAAGATAAACATTTCGTATGAACATAAAAAATAAATGCGACAATAAACTAGAAAAGCAAATTTAAATTTTGGCGGGTGAATGCGTCCTCGTTGGACAGTGCCATCTTTAATTGACTGCCCAATTATTAGAGAAGGATGTAATCTTCCATTTCGCTAGGCCAAATTTTTGTTATTAGTTGCCGGTCTCGTTGGTCTCTGCTACAAATGTAATTTCTATATTTACTGAAACTTTAACGTCACCAACCTCTAGTTCACTAATTTCTCTACATTTCTACTTATTATTTTCCACTCTAAAGTTAATAGTACGGATGTTACGGGTATTTAAAGAAATTTTCGAATTTTATTCCTATTCACCCCGTTTTTACGGTACATTGCCCTGGAGCAACAAGACACTTTCCGCGTCTTTTCTTGACTCTAATAGAATCTCTGAGACGATGCATCAACTTTGCTTAATACTCCATTTACCGTAGCATCCTTATTCCGATAATCAGTCAGCAAAATTCATTGACAGTCTCAAACAACACTTGCCATTATTTATCGTGACTTTACTTCTGAAGACGTGACTTTAAACTTCTGGTGGCTCGAACTCTTAACCTGTTTCGATTCTGGATCATAATGATGGACCCGAGCTTTATCTCCAATGACAAGTCGGTCGATAATTACATTTCCCTCAAAGCGCAAAGAATTGTTAATACGTCTCTACCCGGACACGCATTTGCATTATCTTTTGTCGTTCCAAGGTACTCGTGTGGAATTCTAAAGACCGTGGTTTCTGAAACACCTAGTAAAACTGCTAATTGTCGCTTTTTTAATTAATTTCAACATCTGAAGTGATCATATCATTAGGGCGACCTGGACTAAGATCATTAGCGCTGCGCCGTGTTTTTGGCCACCTTTGTGTGTTACGAGTGCATGTAAAGACACATTTAAGATTTTAAGCGCAGGGTTCGGAATCCATATATTCCAAATTTCAAATCATTCATGTGTTAAAGATCACGAGAAATATGTGTTGTCCAAACTGTTACGAATATTATTAGTATTGTATATTCGAGTGTATACATTATTTTGTGCCAACATTGCAATAAAATAGATATTATTTATTGATAAATATATGAATTTTCGAACCCTAATTAAACGTATGTACTTATTGCATATACCGTGAGTTTTTTTTTTCACTGAACATAACACATGAATACACCTATGTTCTGTTTTAAAATAAATGCTTCAATACATGGGAACGTTATGCAACCAACTATGCGAGTGTCATCACTTGTAATAAAGCATTTTAGTTGTCAGTGTCAAAAAGTGTGAAAATAATTTATTTAACTTACACAAACAATATTAAAACAAATTTTTTCTATTTTGCGTTCGAAATGAACTCATTATGAAACCCAAAACAGTATCGAAATGAGCTTCATTTCGATACGCTTTTTTTCATTTTTCAATGTTGGCGTAGTACGAATCCAGAAAAAAATATCATTGCTGTCATTTGATTTTAAGAATTTATGTACGGTCGCGGTTACATAAAAGCGACCACTAATTTGGCATTTTGTGTTATTTTCATAAATTTTGGCTTTGTAAGTAATGACACTAATGACAAATTAAATAATATTTGACTTTTTTCATTATTAAGTGACATGATGTATACAATAGGAAAAAGTGTCGGTCGCTTTTATGTGACCGCGACCGTACATTTGACAGATTTGATATATGTCCGTATTTTTCACAAACAACGTATGTTGTATACAATTGACAACAACATATATAAGTTTCTATGTCACTCATGTTTATATTTTTAAATGAAGTATCAAGTAATGTTAACGAAAATTAGTAAATAATATGTAATATAATATACTTCCCGGATAACAAGATTTAAATTTGAAAATGTCAAGTATCAATGTGACCAACTGCATGCTTTATATAAAAATTAAACTCTGAACTTTCAAATTAAATAATTCTAATTTAAGCAATTTATTAATGTAAAAAACGCAAAATAGAAAAAATAGTATAAAAAACTCGTTTCATAAGGCCTTTTGCCGCACTCGCTCTTTAGAAAACTCGTTTTCTAAACTGATCTGGTGCGGCAAAATGGTGCCTTATGATACTTGTTTTTTAATATACTATTATGGTAAATTGAAAAAAGGTTGTTTTTATTTATAATTCCTAAACTCTTTGAAAAATGTTCGAAATGTCCACCTTCACATTCCATACAATATGCGAGTCGATTATGAAATTCCTGCAATTGGTGATAAATCTGGCGAACGGGCTGGGCAAACCATCGGATCAAACCTCCCAATCCATCGATCAGAAAGACTTGAATTTAGAAAATTTATAATTGCTGCAGTTGAATGAATTGGGGCTCAATCCATTTGAAACCAGGGACCCTCAATGGCTAAATTTTCAAATCGAGGAGCAATACGTGTTCGAAAAAAAGACGCTTCATCAGTGAAAAGTATTTTCTTCAACATATTATGATTTTGTTGTTTAACGGAAAAGGTGTTAACTATCTTACTATTTTATATGTTTATTCTAATAATTTACAAAAGTGTTTTATACCATACATGTCATTATTATTTTATGTAACTATTATCTACTTGTCAAAAAGAAAAACAAAAGTAACCAACTTATTTCCTACCACCAACATACCAGAAATAAATGCTAAAATAAGATATAAATAACTTATTTCAACACTCCCTCCTTTTAACATTTATTTTATCTCTTATATATTCGAAACGATATTTTGTGAGTCCTTTAGTAAATATGTCCGCCAGCTGATCTTCGCTACTAACATATTGTAATTCAAAAACTTCATTAAGTTTATCTCTTAAGAAGTGAAAACGAACGTCTATGTGCTTTGTACGTTTATGTGCCGTTTCATCACTTAACATTTTTAATGCACTTTGATTGTCAACTTTTAGAGTTGCAATAGATTCACAAACACTAATTTCCTTACACAATTTCATCATTGGTATTGCTTCCTTTATCGCTTCTGTAGCTGCCACATACTCTGCTTCAGCTGTTGATAAAGAAACTGTTCCTTGACGTCTTGTATACCAATCAATTATTCCATCTTTTAATATTAGTGCATACCCTAAAGTGGATCTTCGTGTTGACACATCTCCAGCATAGTCTGCATCTGTGTAACAGTAATGGTTCTTTCTCTTCTGAATGGGGGTCAAATTTTAAACCATAGTCTTTTGTTCCACTAAGATATCTAAGTATTCTTTTAACTCCCTCCCAATAATTTGAACGTGGTATCCTCCATATATCGAGTTAACTTATTGACTGCAAAAGTAATATCGGGTCTGCTAACTGATGACAGGAAGAGTAAACCTCCTATAGCTTCGCGATAAGGTGCTTCACACAAAGAACTGTCCTCATTTTCTAAATCCTTTGTTGAACAAGGAACTGACACTGACTTACAATTGCTCATATTAAATTTGTCCAAGAGTTTATTAATATAATTTTCTTGTTTTATAAATATTGTTCCATCTTCCATTTTATTAATCTCCATACCTAAATAGAGTTTTAAAGGTTCAGTTTTTATTTCAAAATTGCTTTGAAGATAACTTAAAAGTTTTTCGATTTGATCTTTACTGCTAGATGCAACCAGTCCATCATCTACATATATCACTAAAAATAATATTTCTTTTTTGAAATTGAAAAATACACAAGGGTCATTTTCAGATTGCACTAAATTGAATTGCTTTAGTGTTTCAACAAACTTTCTATTCCAATTTCTAGGAGCTTGTTTCAACCCATATATGCATTTGTTTAACTGACATACTCTTTCAGTTTCATCTTCAAATCCTGTTGGCTGTTGCATGTAGATCTCTTCTTCTATTGGACCATTCAAAAATGCTGTTTTGATATCAAATTGTGCTAATTCCATATTATGTAAAGCAGCAATTCGTAAAATTAATCGAATAGACTTATACTGTGCAACTGGACTGAAGGTTTCCAAATAATCTTTACCATATACCTGACTACATCCCTTGGCTACAAGTCGTGCCTTATAAATACCAGTTTCCTTCTTTCGAAATACCCATTTATTGTTAATTGGTTTCCTATTTTTAGGACATTCTACCAGAGTCCAAGTTGTGTTAGTGTTTAATGCTTCAATTTCTTCTTTCATTGCCAATTTCCATTTTTCGTCTTTTACTGCATCTGAGTATTCAATTTGCTCTGATGCCATGAAACATACATAATCATCATATTTACTTGGTATATTTATCATTGTGCGATTTCTTAATAACCTTTGTTCTGGGGAATTTTCTTCTAAAACAGTTTCCAAACTTTCTACAATTTTGCCATCTGTAAAAGCTTCTTGTTCCTTTGTTCTTGTTTGTGTAGCTTTTTCTTCTCCAACTATCAGTAAATTTTCAGACTTCCTTTTAAATATTACATCACGACAGACATCCATTTTCTTATCCACAGGAAAATATATTTTATACCCTTTTGTTTCTTCTGAATAACCAACAAAAATGCCTTCTTTACTTTTCCAATCCCATTTTTGCCTCTTTTCCTTTGGTATGTGAACAAAAACTTCACTGCCAAATATTTCAAACTTATCAAGATCTATCTTCCTCTTAAAAATTAATTCAAAGGGTGTTTTATCTGGAATTGAGCTAGTACCAGTTCTATTAATAATATACACAGCAGTATTTATAGCCTCAGCCCACAGACTTTTATCAAGCTGTTTCTGATATAACAAAGCTCTACCAGCTTCCACTAATGTCCGCATTTCCCTTTCAGCAGAACCATTTTGTTCTGGAGTATATTTTACTGTTAACTGATGTCTTATACCATACCTGTTTAAAAGTTGCTTAACATCTCTGTTTACAAATTCCAAGCCATTGTCTGACCTAAAAATCTTTATTTTGTGGTCTGTGTCTAATTTGAACCTTATTATAAATTCTTTCATTTTTTCATATACTTCATTCTTATTTTGAATGAAATACACGGTCCGGTAATGGGAATAATCATCTTTAAGTAACAGGAAATACCTCGATCCTCCAACAGAAGGTTTCTCCATTGGTCCACAAACATCCATGTGTATAATTTCTCCAGGATGACTTGTTTCTGAAGTTGAAGTTTGAAACGACTTTCTTGTATGTTTTCCAAAAATACAGGAATCACACTGTATATCCTTTTCTTCTGTAACATTTATATCATGCTTTCTTAAAATTTTTTACATTGCTGGATGTTTTGATGTACCAAAATTTGGTGCCATTCTTCTAGTGAGCGTTCCTTTTTTGCATTCACAAAATTAACACGATTACAATGCTTGATACCCATTTCTATTTCAAACAAATTTCCATTTCTCTTTCCAATTAAAATTGTTTTATTTTGCTTTTTAACATGGCATTCCTCTTGAAGAGTTATAATAACATATCCAAGATCAACAATTGCACTTGCTGATAACAGATTACATTTAAGTTTTGGAACATGCAAAACATTTTGAATTGTACAACTGGTCATGCAATTTCCATTTTTAATATCTACCTCTATATTTCCTTTGCCAATTGCTTCTAATTTAGTACCATCTCCAATTATGATGTATTCTTTATTTGTTAATGTTTCATAATGACTAAACCATTCTTCATTTGCTGTCATGTGATGACTAGCACCACTGTCTAAGTACCATTTACTTGTGTTATCAGTGATATTACTGACAAGTGCATAATGATCATTGTTCGTTGCAACATTAGGACTACTATTTTTACCTTTCTTAAACCAACATTCTCTTTCGAAATGACCTTGTTTCTTACAAAAATGACATATTACATTTTTCTTTGAATATTTTCTATCTTTAGAGCCATATGTTTTATTTGTTCTTGTGCCTACTTTCTTGACCGTTAATGCTCCAGCTACGTTTGGACTAGTTTCTCTTGTTTTGATTCTATCTTCTTCTGAGATTAGTCTCGATGTTAATTTGTTCAATGTTTTATCTGTTGAACTGTCCCATGCTGAATGAAAATGTTTAAATTCCTCAGGTAATGTCATGAGAATTTTATTTATTAACATATTCTCACTTATTTCTTCACCACACGTTTTTAACTCATGACTTAAACTTTCCAAGTCAGCTATATGCTGTGCAACTCCTTCTCCCTTGTAAGTATATGTATAAAATTTTTGTTGCAAAGAGTGTAAACTTGTTTCCGTTTTTCTACCATATAGTGCTTCAATTCTCACCCACATCTCATTTGAGGTTTTACATGCTATTAAATGTGTAATTACTTTTTCATGAACTGACATAATTATGGTTCTTTGAGCTTTCAAATCATTTTCTTCCCACACTTTCTTTTCTGCTTCATCATTTGAGCTTTTTATTTTACCTTCCACAATATCATACAAAGCAGAGGTTTTTAGTATGATAACCAACTGGAATTTCCATGCTTGGTAATTTGTCCCGTTTCCATCTAGTGAGATAGTTTTCTTTAATTCAACTACATCCATAATTTTTAAGTTGAAATTTCTACCTTTTGCTTATAACGCAACTGGGCCCATAACCTGTTGTTTAACGTAAAAGGTGTTAACTATCTTACTATTTTATATGTTTATTCTAATAATTTACAAAACTGTTTTATACCATACATGTCATTATTATTTTATGTAACTATTATCTACTTGTCAAAAAGAAAAACAAAAGTAACCAACTTATTTCCTACCACCAACATACCAGAAATAAATGCTAAAATAAGATATAAATAACTTATTTCAACAGATTTTCATTTAATAAATTAAATAGTGTTTGAGAATTTTAAATATAGACGTCTTCGAAATATTCAATTGTTGTGCTATTTTACTTAATGGTGTTCTTCAATGTAACATAACACTTAATTTTAGGTCTTCTGAAAGAATGTGGGGTGTTTTAATTTTCTTTCTGTGTGTATTTATTATGCAGTCATCAGAATCAAATTTCCTAGTAATCACCTGAATTGTTCCGATAGATGGTATGGACCTATCAAGATATTTGATAGAAAACAGATCCCGGACTTTCCTTAAACTGCTTGCAGCTTTATATCAGTTCAAAATTTCTATGTTTTCACTTTTATATGTATATGTTTTTTTAAATTAGGTGAATACAAATGTTAAATGCTAAAATATTTAAAATGTTATTTGTTTTATGCACATTACTAACATAATCGAGCGATGTTGGTTGCATACTGTTTTTTTTTTCAAACTGAACATAGGCTATGTATAGAGATAAGAAAAACTTGCGGTATATTGCTTACTCTGGGAAATTTGTATTTACATTTTACATTCTAAACACTTACAAAAATATATTAGAGTAGACCAAACAGCGTTATATTTTCTTATCGCAACCATAAATCTTCCAGTCACCGATAAGTTATAAAACGCCTCGTAATATAAATATCGATCTAAAGACTAATAAGTCTAATGCTTGATACCCTTTAAATTCAATACACACGCAAAAAATTATAACGATTAGAAGAAGTGTGTTAACGAGGGTATGGTTGTTTAAAGTAAACATAACCGGTCAATCACTTGAATTCCTTCTCTCGCTATTATCTTAACCTATTGATTAATGACCAGTGTCTCTAGTAATGTCGAATAATTTTCGCCGCCTTTTGATTTGGCCGCCTGTGTGCCTTGCACACGGACACAATTACGGCGCGGGACTGAAGATCATCATTCAATGATTCTCGATCATGTTTAAAAAATTTTAAAGGTCAAGCATTCCCGTTAACAACCAATGTTTCTACATGTATCATTTCAAGTATCATGTATCACATTTTCTTGTTTTGTAATGAATTTTATAAGGGCTCTATATTCGAATTTTTTCTTTTTAATATAAAATCAATGCACAACGCAAACTGACAGATAATAAAATTAATGATGTTGTAAATTGGCACACAAGGCATACGTGATTTTAAGAAAACAAAATTGCATTTAAATTTGAAGCTGACTAGTCCGGGAAGATAAAAATGACACCTCATATTTATACTCAACCCATTCCAAGCATTCAAAAGATCAGAATGCAATTGCCTCCTTAACCCACTAATCAGTATGTTCTGAAATTTTGGGGAATGGGTACTATTCAGTAGAAACGTAATGTGGTGACCCCGTTCACGATTCGAAGACGTGCACGTCATCAATGATGTCAAAACAATGTTGTTTACATTTTACGTTAGGGTAGTAAACGCTTATGTCAAACTTACAATATTTAGGTTATAGGTAAGTGCAGTATGTAATATGAAATTATAGCAAAATACGATTTTACTTCTCTCACAGCTAATAATTCTTTCATCAAAAAATTCACATAAATAATTTATTGTTTCACGGGCAGTGTGTGGTCGTGCGGAATCTTGCTGAAAGAAACCTAACTGTAACTCGTCATCATGCAGTTGATTTATGAATGTTTCCAGTATATTATTGCGATATCTTTCACCATTTATAGTTCCTTCGAAAAAGATCGGACCAATAAGCCTTCTACGTGACATGGCACACCAAACCCCTATTTTTACAGCATGCAACGTTGTTTCCCTATAATAATGCGGATTGTCTGTTGCCCACATACGCATATTCTGAGCGTTTATGTAGCCGTTCAGGTGAAACCACGCTTCGTCGGTGAAAAACGTTTTATCCAAAACATCGTCGTCGTTAAGATTTGGATTAAAGAAACGACAATAGGCAACTCTTCGAACGTAATCTGGCGGCAATAGTTCTTGATACAATTGAACCTTGTAAGGATGCATACCAATATCGCGTTTAAGAATACTGCGGCAGGTTCCATAACTTATATCCAACTGTTGTGCCAGTCTTCTGACAGATGTTATAGGTTGTTCTCTAATTGCGTTTCTTGCATTATTAACAACATTTTGGCTCCTAACTCGAGAAGATCTTCCCCCTTTCCATTGTCTTTTTACAGACCCAGTTGTTCGAAAGTTATTTATAATTCTCAATAGATCACGAGAAAAGTTCTTATTTACTAAAACAACTTCAGGAAAACGTTGTTGGAATTCTTCCTTGCACATTTCTATTGAATAATACCATTCGCCGTTTGGCAAACGTCGACCGTTACGAAAGTAACATTCTAAAATAAACACCATTTGTTCTTGAGTAAATATTCTGAATGTGATTATAGTTTATACTGTTTTTTTTAAAAAAATTGTATTGAAAGAATTAATAATTCACACTGACAGTCTGTCATTAAATGTTTGACAGAAAAATATTGTGAATATAATTCACGAAATACGATCTACGAACCGCAGCCTCCTACTACCTCAATTCATTTTTTTAAATATATACATATATATATATATATATATATATAAATAAATACATATATATATATATGTATATATATGCATATATATATATATATATATATATACAGGGTGTCCAGAAACTCTCCTGACAAACGAAGACCGGAGATTCCTCTGATAATTTTAAAACAATTAAACCCAAATTCACCTAGTCCGAAAATGCTTCCTAAGGGAGCTAGAGTTCTTTGAAGATGGCGCCTTGTATTTATTTTTTTTAAATTCCTCCAGAACGCTTCTATTTAGAAAAACAAAAACTGGTATGTTTATTTATCCTCCAGAGATGAATCGATTCCATCAATTGCGAATTTCTAGTACCGGTCATAGGCGTCCGTTTTGGGTAGGTCAACGGTTATTTTAAGGCATAACTTTTTTGTCTTTAACTTTTAAGCATTTGTGACACTAGATTATTAAATTTTCAGGTATTCCAGTACTAAAATGTACTCTTACTTTAAGTCGGTAGGATACACCGTTTTCTAGAAAAATCGATTTGTAAATTTTTCGTTTTGTCTTCATTAAAGTTCAATTTATTATGTACCTACTTATTTTTAGCGACGAAGTTGGTTTGGACTATCAAGGCATGGATGAAAATTAATTTAATAAATTAAAAACAAATTATTTATTACAATGGAACGAAACTAACAAAAAAAGAACAAGTATCAAAGGTAGATTGTTACAAAAGTTGCTCGATGTGATGACCATTAGTCTCTATGCATAAGTTTACCCTTTTGCTTAGAGAACGCCGAATTCTTGCAAAAATTCCAAAGTTATTTCTAAATTCGTTGCAAGCATCTTGTATCCTTAGCCAGAGTTGTGCGCGATTTTGTATTGGAACGGAATAAACAAATGCTTTTATGTATCCCCAAACACAATAATCGCAAGGATTCAAATCCGGCGACCTTGCTGGCCAAGCAACTGGACCGCCTCTTCCAATCCAATGGTCTTCGTAGTTATTATCTAGAAAGTCTCGTACATTCCTGCTAAAGTGGGCCGGACAGCCGTCCTGTAGAAACCATAAGTTTTGCCGAATATTTAAATGCACCTCATCTAACAAATCAAGTTAAATATTTTAAATTCGCTCAGTTTAAATATTAAGGAAGTTATTATTACAAGGTTATAATTAATAATAAATGTTTGACAGTAACGTAGCTAAATTTACATACATATATGGTATATTTTATATAAAATATATGTTATTAACAAAAAAGAACTTAAGTAGGTCCAATACAAATTTCGTACGATTATTTGAATTCATAAGATAACTCGTTTCTGAACTAACTAGTTCAAATTTGTGGTAGACCCAGTTTTGCCAGACCTACTGATTTATCAGTAGATCTACTGATTTTACCTTTGGTCTACTTAACTACTGACTTGCACCTTAAATCTACTGAATGTATGAAAAAGTATTAAAAAAATAAATTTATTAGCCACAAATCTTTGGTCTATTGAAAAAATGATTTGTATGTTACATCTTTGTTGAAAAAAATTAAGAAAAATATTAGGCGCGAATAGTTTGATCGACGATTTTTTTGTTGCCCTCTAGTAGCCAATAGTAAAATGAAGTGTGGTTGCGAACCATTCAAATGCATTATACATTACAGGTTACTTGGTAAGTTAGCAAGAATTGTCATTGCGCGCACTATGTGAATCCCAAAAAATTACTTTTTGATAAAAAGGGAGTTTACCCAGCAAAATCGTTGCCCGAAGCTATAAATAGACCCTCACAAGAATAATGTCCTCATTTGAAAACGAGTTACGCTTAAAGTTGTATGTGCAAAGTTTAATTATTATAAGAAAGTGTTAATTGAAATTAAAAGTGTTGTCGATAGACTTGAAAATAATGAGGTACGTATTTTTTTGACATTATTATACAGGTGTTGTTCATAATTTATTTTAGTTCTAATAGTGAAAACGACAGTGATTTGCAAAAAGCAGAGAAAATTAAATACGCCCAAGCATATAAGAAAAGTTGGGAAAATGAACCTGAGTTCAAAGGTTGGCTCATTTGCGATCAGAAAAGAAAAAGTGGAGCTTTTTGTAAGGTCTGCAATAAAGAGATTTCCATCAAATCAACTGGACGAATAGGACTGATTCGACACAAAGACAGTGCTCTTCATAAAAAATTATTAAAATCGTCAAAAGGGCAACAGACATTAACATCATTTAAGAAATTAGGCACTTTAGATGAAATGCGAAAAAAATCAGAATTGTACTTGGCAGCTTTCGTTTCTGAACATAATCTGTCATACAATATAATGGAGCACTTGCCTCAACTTCTGCCTAAACTTTGTCCTGATTCAGAGGTAGCCAAAATAATTAAATGCGGTCGTACAAAATATTCAGTATTAGTGAAGAATGCAATTGGAAAGAATCACCATCAGGATATCTGTGACATTTTAAAAGTCACTAAGTTTTCATTAGTAATAGATGAATCCACAGACAGAGGTTGTACGAAACATTTATGCCTAGTGTGCAGTGCAGGTACCGACACAATGACAAGTGAGTTCGTCATATAAAAATTTAATTTTTACTGTTTCCTTTTTTATTAATAAAAAAAATGGGGTACATTTCTGGCGTTACTGCCTCTTCAAGGTGCAACAGCTGAAGATTTGTATACGAAAATTATTAGTTATTTTCACAAAAATGCAATTCCATACAAACAAAATTTAATCGGCTTCGCTTCTGATGGAGCAAACGTCATTGGTTGGACAACACAATTCAGTTATCACAAGGTTAGAATCTGACGTCCCAAACATTTTTACATTAAAATGTATATGCCATAGTTTCAATTTGTGTGCATCTAACGCGTGCACAAAATTGCCGGGAGCTATAGAAGATCTAGTTCGTAACATTTATAATTTTTTTTCGAATAGTCCCCAACGTATTGAAACATTTAAAGAATTTCAAAGTTTTACCAATACACCCATTCATAAAATCTTACACCCAGCCCAGACAAGATGGCTTTCTTTAGAGAGTGTTGTAAACAGAATTTTGGAGCAGTATAATGCACTAATATTGTTTTTTACAGATTATGTAGTGAGTGGGGGTGTGTTATCTGCTCAAAATAATTTAAATGTTTTACAAGATCCATTGACAAAACCCTTCTTGCTCTTTCTGCAGTTTGTCTTGCCACTTTTTAATAATCTTAACAGAGAAATGCAATCTGAAAAACCAAAACTACATGAATTACACAAGTCTGTATGTGCAGTGTACAGAACTCTCTTAGAGTATTTTATTAAAGGACAAATCGTTCAAAAACAACCTTTGCATGAAATAAATTATAAAGACCCTGCAAACTTTCTCCCTTTGGAGCAAATATACTTGGGTGTAAAAATTCAAATTCTTATCGGTTCACTTAGTCCAGAATCGGTTCTTATTTTGAGAAGGAGATGCTTAGATTTCTTTATTGAAAGTGCCAATCAAATTAAGAAACGGTTTAATTTTAACAATCCAATTCTGTTGAACATGAATTTAATTAGTCCTTCTACAATAAAATCAGAAGCAGCAACTGGCATAGTACCTCTTGCAAAATACTTTCCAAATTTAGTCGACGGAGACAAATTACAAGAATTAGATAACGAATGGCGATTGCTTAGAAACACGGACATCGCTTCCCCATATGATTTAACAGTAGAAGAATTCTGGGGAAAAGTTAATAAAATTCGTCGTGGTGATGACACACTAATGTTTTCGACACTATCTACCTTTGCATTTAATTTGTTATGCCTCCCACATTCCTCGGCAAATGTAGAGAGAATATTTTCAGAGGTCAATTTAATGAATACCATCGCTTATGAATCGCTTATGTACTGCTAGTATAGTTGGACATTTGCATACGAAACAGTACTTAAAGAATAGAGGCGAAAAATGTTTTAATACGGATTTTTCAAAAACCTTCTGAAATATCACAATTCTCAAATATATATAAAAAACCAGGAGCAACTAACGGATTCGGAAACTGAATCTAATTAGTTTAGTTTTGTTAAATTTACGATTATTCTTTTCTTGTAATTCGTAAATCATTGAAATTTAATTTTGTTACATATCTCTACTTCTTTGTATTTACAAGATTTTAATTATTGTTTGTGTTTATTTAAATATACCTATAATAAATTTAAGATATGTCGTTTTATTATTTTATTTTTTTCGTGACAATTAAAACTTTTTGGTGGTTACTACTGATTTCAACTGATTTTTAAGCGCGCCATCTACTGACTCACTAACTAAAAACTCATCTGGCAACACTGGGTAGACCTCAGTGTTGGGAGTTCAGTGATTTTATTGCTAAACTTAGTGATTTTTTAAGCCATCAACGACAAATTTAGTGATAATTTTTTGTCAGTGATTTTGTTGGAGACTTGTTTGTTAACTCTGTGGTGGTGCCATCTACACCTATAATATCATAACTTATATTGAGTAGGGCCATAATTGCATGACTTTGTCAGGTTGCTATTAAGATAGCGTCGTATATATCGCATATATCATATTTTGTACTAGGTAGCTATAAGCCTGCATTTTTCAAATGCAGAAGTAGAAAGAGCGTTTTCTGTAGTAAATATTGTCAAAGACAAATTAAGAAATAAGTTAGCAATAAAGATGGCTGATTCGATTTTAAGATTAAGATATCATATGAATAACGGTTGTCAAAATTTTAATCCCACACCAAGCATGTATGATTTAATTGATATGAAAGAAATATGAAAGATTTAATTCTGAAAACATGTACGGTGGTGAAGCAGTAGATTGTGAGAATTCTGTATTAGAAACATTTGCAAATTTACCTATATAACTCCTCTGAAATCCATTTTCCACCATTTAATTCGATCGTCGAATACCTACGAGTATATGTTTAAATTGTTTATAGATTATATATGTTTCTTAATTATGTGTAATATTTATTTATAATTATGAATAAAGTATCTTATTTTAGTAAAATAAAATATTTGGTGATTTTTTTTTTAAATGTTGTCATTTTAGTGATTTTTCCGTGCCTTGTCAGTGACATTTAACTAGTATCATCTCCCAACACTGGCAGACCTGTAATCCAAATACATTTTATTTCTCTTAGGTGTTGGCATTCTGTTCTGTTTAGACGCTTGTGTTTTGCTGGGTAGCGTTCATTACATAGAAAAGTTCATTCGTTTTCTATTAGAATTCTTTGTTATTTTGTATCTAATTATCATTATTAAAACCTCAATTAAAAATAAGCGACAACGCTTAAAGTGTGAAAAATGTCAGATCATCCTCAAAAAGATGCCAGTGACGATAATCCTCATCAACTGAAATTGGACTCGTATATCAGAGAATTGCTGGCAGAGAAATCGCAAATAGATGAAGCAAAATTTCCTAATGCTCACAGACTTATTGATGACGGTAAGTATTTGTTATTATCTACAGTCAATATTACAAATATGATGATTGCCGACACATGTTGAATATAGTTGATATTAATACAAATTGTTTTTTTTTACTTTTAAGAAATTATCAGATTAAAGTTACATTACTTGGGGCTTTTGCTTTTTAATCTAACTTTCAAAAGCTTTTCAGAGATGGGCCATGGTCATTTAAAATTATATGTTTGTGACAGATTACACGCACTCACCAACCATTATCAAAAACCATGGCCATCTCTAATGAGAAAAGTTTTTGAAGGCATGTTATATAGAAAGCATTCATCAATATATATTCTTTATCTTAGCCCAAAATGACTGTATATTTCAAAAGATTTATTGAAAATAATCAATCAACTTGTTTGATAGATAGAGTATTCTGAAATATGATACAAAACCTTTAATCCAAAGTAATTACAAAGAAAATAGAATTGTCCTTACAGATGAGCGAAAAACAAGGTTTTTGCTGATGTCGGATAAGTGCGATACTTGTAGTAGATATGCTTTAATATTAGCTGTTACTGATGACAAGCTCCGATTATATTGCAAAAAATACTTTTGTAATTGTGTTATTTTACATTTTTACATTAAATAAACTTATAAAACTTGTAATTTGATTTATCTTTTAACACCAAAATTATGAGTTTTCTGTGTTTATTTAATGTTTTTTGAATAAAATAAGGCAATTTATAAAGCATATTTTATATATAATTCCGAGCTTTACCGATCACTAAAACAATATATATGTATTCTTAATTTGTTTGAAATTTATTCCAAATTAAAACCTTCTATGACCATAAATATTAGTAGCTTCTAGGCCTATTTAATAATAAAGCAAGTACATACACTAAACTTTTAACATTTAATTATATTTTTTATTTCTTAAAATATGTATTTTAAACTTTATTTTAGAAATTCAAAGAGCCCAAACAAATAATAGAGTGCCTTTTAAAGAACAAAAATTTGTGGACATATATCGGGAACGTCCTGTAAAGGTAGCTGTAAAAGTACTGGTTCCTACCAAAGAACATCCAAGGGTAATTTTTTCACGTTAATGTATTTTTTTTGTTTAATTTTATTATATTTTACAGTACAATTTTGTTGGGAAACTCTTAGGTCAAAAGGGTAGCACCTTGAAGCAATTACAAGAAGAGACCATGTGTCATATATCTATTTGCGGTCGTGGTTCTATAAGAGATCGTAATAAGGAAGAAGAATTAAGACAATCCCTAGAGGTGAAATATGCTCATCTGCATGATGATTTGCATCTTGATATAAATACGTTGGGACCTCCGGCAGAAGCACATGCCAGAATTGCTTTCGCCTTGGCCGAGGTACGCAAATATTTAATTCCCGAATATGGGGATGGCAGTAGACAAGAAGCGTTGATGGAACTTATGTCAAACCCTGTCATGCGTGATGAGAGACCTCCACAATCGAGGAAACCACCCGGTCTTGGAAGAGGTAATATATGCTTTGATTAATTTCTATGTTGCTTAACCCAGTTTTTCCTTTTTCTCTTACAATTGATGTAAAAATTAATTTTGTTTTAATAATTTTGCTATCCTGGAAGCTATGACAAAGGAAACTTTAGCAACTTTTGCAATTTGTCTTTGATTCGATTTATAACCACTTTCAAATATGCCCTTCACAAGGTCTTTGTTTTGCAAGAAAAGTAACCTATTCAAAACTGCTTTTTATCTTGAAAGTCTTTCTTTGGGGACTTTGGCTAAGTGAAAGCTTTAAAAAAAGGCATAAAACCGCTTACTACATTCATATTCGTATCCTAAATACATGTTACAACAACAAGAATTATTGAAGATTTTTTTTTTAATAACCATGAAAATTTCATGATCTGCCCAAGGTTGGTATTAAATGAAAGTTGTAATTATATACAAAAGGACATGAGTTAGAAACCTACAGGAAGTACTAACGAATAAAAATAAGCGATAATAATTCGCTACTATAATTAGCTGTGTGTGTTCACTACATCTAAAGGCGTTAGACGTTTTAGACGGTATGTTTGTGCACTATTATCCAAAAGGTTCAATGCCAAAGGATTTCGATGTGCATCAAGGCGTGTGAGATACTTAATATTTGCGTGTTTTGCTTCCTCGCGTACTGTCCGCATGTGAAAATCATGATGTAGCGTAGCATTTGATACAAACCAAGGGTGCATTTGTAATTGTTCTCAGCACTTTGGATTGAAACCGTTGAAGAATTTCCAGATTAGAGACACTCGCGGTTCTCCACAGTTGAACGATATGCCATAGATCCACACTGGCTTCAAAATCACGGTACACAATAAGTTTGTTTTCCAGAGATAGTGAAGATCGCTGGTTAATGAGCCACTGTAATTTGGAGAATGTCAGCTCTAGCTGCTTTCTCTTCGAGAAGATGTGCTTAGTCCACGTTAGGCGTCTATCCAAATGAATTCCGAGATATTTGGCGCTTTCACTCTGGGGTATATGAACACTGTTTAATGAAACAGGAGGACAAGTATCTCGACGTAATGTATATGTTACATGCATTGATTTTAGTTCATTGGTTTTTATTTTCCACTTTATTTGCCACTATTGGATGTTATTTAGTGATGTTTGGAAATAATGCGATGCCACTGTAGGATCACTACTTGTCACTAATAATGCTATATCATCAGCATATGTCGCGGTAGTTGTAGTAGTCGATGTTGGTATATCGCCTGTATAAATTTGATAAAGGATAGGGCCAATAACACAACCTTGGGGAACTCCAGCTTGTATTGGGTTCAGTGTTGTCAGTTCATCCTGGTACTTGACCAGAAAATATCTATCAGTATAATAGCTTTTAAGAATTTGTTAGTAAGGGTGCGGTAATTTAGATTTTAATTTGAACAATAACCCGTTATGCCAGACTCTATCGAAAGCCTGGGAAATATCTAAAAAAGCTGCCGAACAATACTCTTTCCTTTCATAGGCTCTATGTACGATTTTCACCAAGTGATGCACTTGCTCAATAGTGGCATGCATTTCTCTAAACCCAAATTGATAATCAGGGATTATTGCGAGTTCATCAATTAAAGGCTTCAGTCTTTTCAAGAGTTATTTGTCGAATATCTTTGACAAGATAGGCAGGAGACTAATCGGGCGGTATGATGTCACTTCTTCCACAGGTTTGCCAGCCTTAGGAATTGAAACAATTTGGGCAACCTTCCATTGCGACGGAAAGTGTCCATTTCTCAAAATAGCATTAAATATATATGTAATATACTTCATTGCTACCTCAGGGAGTTCTTTTAGAATCTTACCAGTTATAAGGTCATATCAGGGTGCTTTCTTTAAATTAACGTTCCTCAAAATTAATTCCTTGGTTTCTCTCATTTTTATAGGTTTTATTGGTGGCGACATTTGGTAAGGTGCGTCAAGAAATACTTTTATTTCTTCATTTTCTTCCGGAGACAAACACCACTGGTGTGGTTGAAGTTTTTTGTTGCCCTGTTATTTTAGTTTTATCTTGTGGGGCTCTGGTGTTCATCCAAACTCGTCTCAATCTCCTTTTTTCACGTACTGCTTCTACAACTTCATAAGAGTAATGTTGTTTGATGCTAGAAATTTGTAGAAGCCTGTGGTATCGACTGCCGGGTAGTGGTCTGTATCGTTCGTGTTAAATTTTCGACAACGAAGTCGACATCTTCCTCAGATTTCAAAGAAATATCCATATTAAGGCGTTCGTGAATTATATCTTTGAATTTTGACCAGTCAGTTCTGTTGGTAGTGAGGCATGCTGATTTAGGTTTATCTAGTAATTTAGTGCTTAGTTACCATCACTCCTGAGTGGTCAGATGGCAGATCCGAGATTTCATCAACCAGTACATTTCTCGTTGGTATTCCCTTAGTTACGCAAAAGTCAATCAAGTCAGGTGTTTTATATCCGAGTGCCAATATGTTGGTTTACCAGTTGATAAGTAACTATAGTTATTAGTTTCAATACATTTTAATAGTTCGCGGCCTTTAGTTGTCACTAATCTTGAGCCCCACCGAGTATGCTTGGCGTTATGATTGAAGATTGGCAACTTAATTGTCCAAATGTTTAGGATACAAATATGAATATGGTAATTTGTTTTATACATTTTTATATTGTTCTGGTGATGACACAACAATCAAATCGTTTTACATAGTTCTTACTTTAAACGCCCTAAGGAAGCATATTCGGCAATAAATCAACCTCAAATGGGTAACAAAAAAATGCAAATTAAAGCTCAACTTTATTAGATCACGACAAGACTATAAACGGCCCTTAAATTCATCTCAAAATTATATGTATTTCTAATTTCTCAAGGTGGCATGGGCCATCAACAGCCATCTCCGTCCATGCGTTCATCACGTGGACCGATGTCGAGTTCTGGTATGCCAGGCAAAAACAAGGTTATGTCCATTTTGGATAAAGCACGCGTGGCCATGGAGGACTATGAAGAAGACTATGACGAACCCGAACAGGAATATCATGATTTTAGAGGCAGGCCCTCGAATCAGCGTCCATCTTATCATTCCGGACGTGACGACTACAATGATGAATACGAACCAGAATATTACAGAAGTGGCGGAGGATCCTATGGTAAGTCTCCATCGTTTATAATTCTTTAATATCACTCCATATAAAACTAATCTAAATAAATTAAGTACTTAATAAGTAATATATGAAATTGGTTTTTATTTAGAATCACAAAATTGTCTGCTTTAGGAAGGGAACTTGCAAACATACCATTATATGAAGAAAATTACTTGTAGAAAAATTACAACTGTTTTAGGAATTATGTACATTATTTATAGAAAAATGAAAGTTTATTACGTTCATATAAAGTGGGCGATTTTATCTGTAAAACTATTTAGTTCTTAGAAAACAAACTTATTGATCACAATAATTTAAATCTGCTTGAACACACTTTGGCCAACAACTACTTACTTAATCCTAAAGCCTTTGTACCCTTTGCAGGTGTAAGGCTGTACGGAGCTGAGAACAGAACTTCAGTGTCTTTTTACATATCTCTTTCCATTATTTTCTGTTTTGCACCCTATGTCTCACTTCACTCCACTAAACACCCCTTTCCCTGGCCGCATTTCTAACGACATCACTCCACGTTTTTCTTGGTCTTCCTGTCATTCTCCGCTTATATCTTAGTAGCCAACAACTAACCAGTGTTAAATCTTTCTAGAGCCAATGAAAGTTTCAACGGCTTTCTTTATCAAGAAATATATTTCCTTTTAGCAGGGCATTCAGATAATAAAAGAAATGATAATCTGTTGACGGTATATCTGGCAAATATGATGGTTATAGAATTTCATAGTTTAAATTGTGAATTTTCGAAATAATTTACAAAGGGCTTCATTACCACCTAACCGAATAAGTCCATTTTTGATATTTAAGAGCTGAATAACTGTATTTTCAATTTATCGTGGTTTATTTAAGTTCACCATTGGATAAGAAGAAATATTACACCAAATGGTTAACAAAATTTCTTGTAGATAAATTGAAGACTTTGAATTATGTCTTATAACTTTGTGTTTAACTATTGAAATGTTCTCTTATGATACCATCAATTCTTCATAATATGTCACTAATCTGTCAATAAAAGGTTCCTATGATATGCGGAAAATTATCTCAGAAAGTTCATGGCGTACGCAAAAACTAACTTTTTTACTCCATCTGCAAGTTCTCTCGGATTTTAACTTTGATCATCTTTCCCTAAAAGCATTAAAACTTTATTGTCGATCAAGATTTAAGGGCAACCACTCACTTGCAAGTGTCTCGTTTCTACCGCAATATTTCTCCAACCAACGTAGTATAATTCGTGTACGGTCGCCACCCTATAAACTGTTTATGTTATAAATAAAGCGGGGATTATTAGACAGCTTGCATGGGCGGTGAGCGAAGTTGGTACAGGTATCTACACCGTCACCGACGTATATCGGGCAATGTCAAAAACGCATACATCGTGAGACATGCGATGACACAAACGAAAGGTGTACAATAAATATCGCAATACAGTATGAACAAATAGTAATAAGTAGGGACCACCATTTGAGTTCGATAGCAATGGCGTTATTGCGTTGAATTTAGGTTTTGAAATACACTTACGCATATTCGTAAATATATTGTAAAATATTTGTCTTCCTGGGTTCTTAAATAAAACTAACGGTAGTTTAAACACACTATATTAACAATAAAAACGAAATACACTAAAACAATTTAAAAACTATTAACTAGATTTATTTCACAATGTGTATTTATTTACATTTATATAATATCACTCGACGACGATTTGGTGTGGAATGAATCTCTCTCCATTTTCAGTTCTTTGTATAGGCCTATACACCCTCGAGGATTCCGGAGCTTCTAGACTTTTTCCGCGGCAGCGCATGTTCGGCGTATATGGGTCATCGCCAGACCGTCGCCTGACGTATGGCGGATTACTCACATGACAATACTTATAAACAACTTTGCACTATCAACGCTATTCATATAGCATGCGAAGCATTGACTAGGTGGGTGGGAGACGTACGACATGAGCCAAGAGTAGCTCTGAACCTACCGTACTTCTCGCTCTTCCACGACATTGTGATGACTGGACCAAGAATGGTGGTGTCTAGTAATAAGCAATATATTTTGTGTTATTTAAAAAAATATATTTCTCGCCGCTCGGGCATGCTGTCGAAATATCCCCGCTTTAGTTATGACACGGATAAGTTCCTTACAGATAGCCGATGTCGTACAAAAACATAAAATCGCGCAGGTAGCATGCATGCTAGGCGCTTTATTACAAATTTTAAGATATATAGAGCTCTGCGGGAACAAGTGGAGAAAGAGAATACATCGTTATGCATCACGATTGGGCGGGCGCACTCTATGCGCGTCGTAGGGTTCCATTTCGACTAAAATTCCGTGCCGAGTTTCGTATTCTCCTCGGCTATCTGTTATAACTTATCTATGGTTATGAATTGCGATCACAGCACTATTTCATAATTTAAATTCATATCGCATTACAATAGATATTTTATCGATATTTGTCATTAAAAAAAAATTACTCATATTAAAATTATCTACTCAAAACTGCTCTTTTTTGAATACCTTTTGTATGAAAAACGGTCTTTGCAAAATAATAAGATGTACTTCCGTAAATGTTTCCGTTCATAAAAGATTTTGGTCGCATTGGGTTTTCCATCAAACCTTTTTTCTAAATTTCTATTGAGTTTTTGCTTGGGTTCTGCTTGATTCCTATAGTTCTTCCGTGATTTGATTTCCACGTTGGTTGCCAAGTTGTAAATGGGTTAAAGAGCTTGTTTCGGACGCAGCAACCAAAAAGAAAATACTATAATTCAACCAAGCAAATATGACCCATGAAGCAGCACTCTCGATATGTTGTATACATTCCCATTTAGAATTTTAGCGCGCTAGATTCAAATAAATTATAAACTGCAAACGCACGCTAAAATCACCAAAGCACAGAGAACGGGACTGTACACATCTATTAAACACTCAAAATGTGGACCGGCGGGGATAAAGAGTAAGACGTTAGTAAATTAGTTGGCATAGTTTCCGGGGGTCAGATTTACTTGGTTGCATTTTAGGTTCAACTTACAGCTATTCCAATTCAACACGATTTATCACGTGGTTATTAAGAAAAGGCCAGAAAAGATTCTTTTATCGAACTACAGCCAACGAATAAAACTATATAACGTGTGTCTGTAAATGATCGAACGCCAATTATGTTGGCACAATGGATTTTATTTTTCTACAGTTGGTGATAATATTAATAATGAAGGCTAAGGTTGTGTTTATGTGAATTTATTAACTGAGTATGCAACAAACGCTTTATTTAATTAAAAGAACACTACTGAATAGAAAAATACTTTATTTTTATAAAAACTGTGGAAAATCTCCACCATTATTTTGTAAACACAAGTTTTCTCGTCGTTTAATACTTTCAAATAAATGAGAAAGTTCTTCCTGAGTGATGTTTTCAATTTCATGTCTAATTGCGTGTTCCAGCTCCTCTAATGTGTCTAAGCAGTTTTTAAAAACACTATTCTTTACATGTCCGAAAAGGAAATAATCTGGTGGTATCAAGTCTGGACTTCTCGGTGACCACATGCTTTGGCTGATAATACGATCTTCATAAAACTCCTGCAAATATGCTATGCTGGCACCTGAGTAGTGGCTCCGTCCTGTTGGAAATAACCCAATATTATTTCATCATCATGCAGCTGATTAATAAATTCTGTCAAAGTGATAGTTTGGTATTTCTCTGCGTTAATTATTTCGTTAAAGAAAACTGGCCCTATTATCCTTCGTCTTGATATTGTAACCCAGATCTACCTTTGCAGATACAATTTCTTGACTCAAATCGCTGTACAATTTCACGTTTGTGGTGACCAAAACCTTTATAAACTTTATAATTTACATTTTAGCGAGGAAATGCTTCCAAAAATTGTTCAAAACAAGCCCGCAAATTATATGACCACGTCCCATTGTGGTTTCGAGATGCACTCCGAAAGTGAGCCATAAGAATATATGCATCATGTTCAGTCGTAAACATTTTAATATGTATCAAAAAATTGACGCCAAATAATACACCAAACCAACGTCAATGGGCTCTCTGTTAAAATTGACATAACCGACAATGTAGCTACTAGAAGTTGAGAAATTTGCGGATGTGCCAACACAATTGGCTTACGATCATTTACAGACACAATGTATAATTAATATCAAGCGAGCCACAAAATTTGTAGGCCATGAACGACTGAGATAGACATATAAGTCATGTCTGAGCTTAGAGAATTGACGAAGTCTTATTTGTAAATAATCATAAGTCAAATTGACAAGTTACGATTTAACATATTACTAATAGTACGACATGTAGGTTAGATCACTTAATTAATCTAAGACAACCGATTTAATCCATGGCATACTTTGAAATTTTTTTTTGTGGCTCACTCAATATAATTGAATCGGTTATTTCTTATGCACCCTAAGTCATTTTTTATAGGTTTTCAGGAAACAAAAAAAAAACGTTTTATTCCTAGAAACACAAAAAAAATATTGTTTACTTTATTTCAAATGATTGTTTAACATGTTTTAGACATAATGTAGTAACAATATTTTATATTAATTAAAATTATAATATTTAAAAAAATTTTCAAAAATTCTGACTTAGGTTGTTTCTGCAACAAACGCAAAATTTGTAATACAAGTTATACATTTTTAAGAACTTTACTCGCTATTCCCTTTTTGCAGCTTTATTTTTCCGTTCCTTTGTTTTACTGAAGTTGATAATAGCTTCATAGAAAGTTTCTCGTCTTCATCGACCCATTGCAGCAATGTTTTAAGGTGTTCCAGTTTAGTGTTCAAGATAGGAATGCTTCCTTCGTAAGCACAGGATTTTGGAAAACACAGCAGTCTATTTTTCGTATTTCTAGCATGCATTAAGGGAAACGTATGCCACAAACAACCATTGATTAGTTCAGAAGTTTTTACATATCCAGGATTTGAAGATAAGTGTATGAAGTGGTGAAATTTCGATATGGCAAATGTTACCTTTGCATCTCTACAAGCCTTCGCTGATTCCTCGGAAGTAGTGTCCTTTTTATAATAGGCTGTCCACCAATTTTTGAAATCTAAAATTTCATCTCCCTTAACTTCCTTGACCGTAAAATTATTTTGCGAGCTTGCTTTGACAATAATTTTTGTGTAGCTGTGTAAATTGTAAACTCTGTCATATTTCCGGAGGTTTCTTTTGGCAACGCCGAAGTCCCTGTCGCAAGGAAGGAAGGAATGGCCTCTTATAGGGTAAAATTGTTGCACCTTCTTAAAACGATTTGTTTCTGCTGAAGCCATACATAATCGAATAATGCAGTGATTTTTATTCTGCCCAGGGCAGTTATCAGAAAGCAATCGCAGTTCTTCAACTTGTTTAGGCAAATAGTTCTCAATATAATCCATTAAGAACGACGCTACCTCATTGGGACCCTTTGCTGCAACATTTTCGGTGTATGTGTAAAAATAAGCCTTATTGTTTTTGAAATCGTGAATACAAAACACAGACACGCTTAATTGGGTTAAATAGAACAAATCCTGTACAGGAATTAATGGGAGCTGTAGGTTTTGCATGAAATCAAATGCTATTGCTCCAAGTTTTTCATTGCTTTTACATTCTTTAGTAGCAGTCTGAATTGCTGTGTAAAATTTTTTTGCGCGGCGTTGATGGACTATCTTTTCAGCTACTGCAGTTTTTTTTTGCCGATTCTTCTAAAGATGTACATTTTATTTTCAAAGTTAGTTCCTCGCATTTATTGCAAGTGTCAACTTGCGGCCGCCCAAAGTGAAGATCAAAATTTTAAATAATAATGGTATGTTACTTTTAAATCAGGATATTTAGCACAAAACATCTCGTGCATTATTTTTACGTTCAGCTTGGCATCCAAATACTGATACTTTCCTCTTTTATCGGAAGGCCTTTTATTATTTATTAGCAGCTTTTTAATTCTTTTTTAGTCTCTCAATACTTACACAATGTAAGTTTGCAAAAGTAAACTGACAAACTTTAATCTTTTTGTTACAAAGATACACAAAATAGCCATATGATCTACTACGCTCTTTTCCTTCTAAGTTGCGCTTACGCCTCTGTTTTATATTTTGAACTTCAATCAAACATTGAATATAAATATCCTGTTCATCTTTTGTTTTCATAGAATGAAATCTTTGAAAAATTTCCTTTTTAGTATGTAGATCTATTTTAGTTCCACATTTCATAGGACACCTACATTAGAAAACATACAATAAATTAAACGTTAGTACTATTTAATTACCTGAGAACATACTTGCAATTCGTTAGATTTAAAGTTTTTGCAGGTACAGCTTTCCCTCTGTAATTTTTATACTCTGCTCCTTTAACTCGAGAATCCCGGATCAAGTTTCTTTTGTATAATCCGTCATTACGAACACCATTCTTCCGTTTTTGGAGAGATTCCGCACGATCGATCATCTTAATGTAATAATTTATTATACTTACCTTTTTAGCAACAATCTCACAGATAATAATCGAAATGCACTGACATATGCACTCAAACGTTGCACGATTATTAGAGGTTATGAATCAGCTGTTACTAAGAAGCGCTTATTCATGTAGTGCTAAAACACCATAAGCCAATGACTTGAGTTGTTTAAGCATTAAATGGAATATTTCATTTACATGTTTCTAAGGTAAGGAATATAGTACTTAGGTTGTATAAGCCCCAAACGATAGGAAACGGCTGCTTTCATATTAATCATGTATTAACTCAAAATGGCCGAAAAATGACTTAGGGTGTTTAAGAAATAACCGATTCAATTGATGTATGCGAACACCCACGTGCGCGGCAGTCAGTAGGGCTAACCAGATAGGAATCACAGGAGCGCAACCAACGTTCTCATTAACACCCGACGAACGGTCTACTCAATCTGAGTGCAGTTGTAGAGTATCAAACGAACCAGAGCCTTTTCTATAGCAGAATTGCAAGTGAAACTGTTCAGTAGACAAAAGAATCTCCTTATATTCCCGCCGTCATGGCCGGAGACGTCGAACTCTTGCAACGGTGTAGATCGAACTTCATACCTATTGAGGAGGGTAGTGCAGAGCTCTTATAAGCCATCACGTAACAGCATTGGTTTCTGCAAGTATTTGTTTCTATTACTTGGCTATGGAATGATTAACACATTCACCTGGAAGACAAGAAGCCCTGTATTTGAATCTCACTCTAGGGCGAAAGTTATGTGCAATTTATTTAATATTACATTGATTTTAAACATAATTATTTTTTTTTAAATAAAAGCTAATTGCCAAAAATTGTGTCTGATAAAATACAAGGGCATTAACCTTATACAACATTGTGATTCTAAATAAAACATGTTAAAAATAATATGAATAAGAGCATTAATAACTTTTGAATTTTCAGATATTCGCAAAAATTATCATAAACAATTAATACAACATACTTAACATACAAAAATAATAATAATACAACTCAAATGAGCATCGTTGTCCGACACAATGATTAATAGCGGCGAATGACAATAGTATTTAATAAATATGTAAACAAATTCTATAAACTAAAATCAAAATTTCTTTTTAACAGGTTCGGGCGGTCCTGATTTTGGATATAAAAAAAGAAAAACTTTTATGGATTAACAAGATTTATAATATATAATATTTAACTGTGTAAATGCAGTAAAACTTTCACATTAATATCATATTAAGAGGTTTCGTTTTTATAATACTGATATAAAATATATGTAATTTGACATTAATTCAATTCAATAAAACTTATAAATACAAGGATAATAAAATATTTGTTTTCTTTTTTTTTTGTTTTATATTTTTAATTACTTAGATAACACTAATCTATAAAGATTTGTAATATTACTGATATTGAAAGAATGACAATAGTTACTAACCTGATTTAAAAGCATATTAATGAAAATTTTAAGGAAAACATCTAAAGCAAATAATATAACAATGTGCTTTCCGCATTACAAAAAGGTAGATTGGTCCGTTAGCCATATATTTTTTGGGCTAACATTCCTTATGTCACTTTCTATTTGAAGGCTTTTTTACGGTGATATCAAACTTAACTTTTTAATAATAATAGTCCCCGCAACTAGCTTTGGAGGGCCTTAGTAACATGGTAGGCTTGTTAAGGTCCGTTTCCACTTATGCATTAAAATGCAGCAACTTTGATGCATGAAAGTATGAATTTTTTACTGCATGACTTTCCGTGCATTAAAAACGTTTACATATATGCCATTTCGTGTGCAGCGAAATAAAAGCCAGAAAAAAATAGCTAGGGATTTTATTTTTAAGCAACCACAAAATCATTTGACACTAGTGACTAAAAAAGCCCAAACGGGCCGTTATTCTCTGCTTGTTCAGTTTTGTTGCAATAATAAATTTTAGTACTCTGTTTATTTAAACTTTATTTTGTCTTAACAACTAAAAAAACAAATATAAAATATGTATGTATATTACAAAAGTATTTTTAGCACGTCTTGATCTTACCGGTGAAAACAAAAAAGTAATTTAATTCGTCGACTTTCCAATGATGAATGATGGCAACACCAAATGACACCAACATATATATTGGTCGCACAATATTCCCTAGTCTAGTGAAAACATTTACAGAATAGCACATACGTCATCACAAAGCTGCGCGAACAAAAAGTGCCATGGGCGTAGGTAATTTCGAGGCCAGGGGTATTAGGGGTGATTTTTGAAAAACTTTATAATTGTGAAAATTATGTTTTTTTATAAAACTACATATAATAACAGGGAGACGGACGGTTTTGAACTGCGTAGTGCTGAAGCGCGGTGGTAGGAGAAGAGCATGGTGGGGATATTTCTTCTCTAAATAAGACGCGATTTCAGTTGCTATGGAGCAGTGGGACCTGCAACATCGTTTGTTTGTGTATGACAGTTTTGTTAAAAATGGTGAGTCTGTGACCTGTGCAGCGATGATTTCGTTTTCGTTACATTTTAATGTCCGTCGACACGGAGCTGTTCCGAGTCGTAACACTATCCTCAGATGGGTGCAACACTTCAGATTAACTGGGAACATAATGGATAAGAAGCATACAGGCCCGAGACGCAGTGTAACAACACTAGAAAATGTTGCAAGGGTAAGAGAAGCGGTACGTAGAAGCCCAGGACGGTCATGCTAGTGAGTTAAGAGTCAGTCGTGAATCGGTTAGACGAATATTGCATCAACTAAAATTCCATCCATACAAAATGCTTATTGTGCAACAATTGAAGGCGACTGATTTTGCTGTACGCGAAGGCTTTGCTTGATGTTGAATGAAAATGTGCAGTTATTAATGAGCGATGAAGCACATTTTCATTTAAACGGGACAGTGAATAAACAAAACATGCGTTACTGGGCTCAAGATAATCCACACTCTCAAAAAGAAACAGTCTGGTGTGCTGTTGGCTATTTCGGCATTATTGGACCTTATTTTTTCGAAGAAAATGAGGCCACACTCACTGTTACTTCGGCTCGATACATTCGTATGCTTGAAACGTTCTTGCAACCAGAACTGAGAAGACGAAGAATACGTTTAGAAGATGTTTGGTTCCAGCAGGATGGCGCTACAGAAGAATTCAATGGCAGTTCTTCGACGCATGTTTCGTGGACAGATTATCTCACGTTTTGGCAATGTTCCTTGGCCACCCAGACCAAGTCTTATCGGTATGTGACTTTTTCCTGTGGGGGTATCTCAAAAGCCGTGTCTACAACCACAAACCACGAAATTTAAATGAGTTGAAGAATGCAATCATTCAAGAAGTTGCAGCTATCTATGCAGACATGTTAGTCCGTATGATGGAGGATTTTGTGAAGAGACTTGAGTCATGCATTCTAAATGACGGACATCACCTGGACGACATTATTTTTCACAAATAATTCTCACCTATACTAAAATGGCAAGTAATGAGCTTTGATTTAATGTTGATAAACGAACATTAATTTTAAAATTAACTCTTAACTTAAGTATTAGTTATTTAAAAACCGTCCGTCTCCCGTGTGTCAACCTGTATTTCTAATGAATTTAATTGATATTGGGAAAGCAAATTATTATTTACAGAAGTATTAATGTGAATTTTTAAATCTACCTCATTATGAATATGTATTGCTGCTAGTATAATTTAAATAAAATTAACTCGATAAATTTTTCGCTTCATTAACATTCTTATTTTAGAGAATTATTTTGAACTCAGCGTAGCAGTTTAAAGTTTATTTTACATTTATCAAATCAGAATTATTATAATTTTAAATAGATATTGGCTTATTCCAAGTTACAATAAAGATACATATAAATATTTCAAGTTGTCTAGGAGTATATTGTTATAATTAATACAAGTTAACATCTGTAAGATGAAATTATTTAGAAAACTTTATTTTTGCCAAGTAATATTACAATACATATGCAATAAAAACAATAACAGTGTAATACATGTATGTTAAAATATATATGTGGTATAAAAAAGTAACAAATTGTTCTATTTTTTAAATTTGAAATTTTACAAAAGATTTAAGAAAAGTAACAACATGTTACCAATGCCGGATGTCCATTTGTTACTGTTTTAGCCCTATCATTTTATTCTACTTCTTCTGGCAGTGGTTGAACACCATCATAATCTTCAATGTCAGAATCATCTTTATAACTATCTTCTTCATTATCAGTTTCTTCTGTATTAACTACAAAAACTAGATTATCTGTTACATCATCTAAGAAATGCTCTATTTGTAAATAATTTTCAACAACTTTAATCTACGTGGCTACAAACAGATGCCCACTCACATTCATCAAGTGACATTTCTGGGTCCAACCCAATTCTTTACAATCGCCCATATTTTTTCGATTGGATTTACGAGGCAGCCTCAATACATTATGTTTATGGGCCCATAATAGTGTATCCAGTTTATATCTTGGATTTTCACTTTTATTTTTCTTTATTAATTCATATAACTCCGGCTTTGTCCACTTCACATCAAACGCTATATTTCTTGCTACAAGCCACTATCATTTCTGCCTTTTTGGAGGATGATGTTGGATCACGTTCGATTTTGACATTGTGGTATGATGCGTTATCGATTACCAATACACTTCTTGGTGTAAGATTAGGCAGTAACTGTTTATTGACCCAAGTGAAAAAGTTTGTTGAATTCATTTCATCATGGTAATCACCAGATTTTGTACCTATAAAAACAATGGAACTAGTAACAACAATAATTTTAACAACTGCGATAAATTTAATTTTGTGTTTTCATTTATCGTTATAAAGCAATGACTGTAATATTTATATATATATATATACCGCGATATCATAAAGTTTCTGGGTCAACGGTGGCCATGGGGTGAAAAACGTCTGTCTTAATTTATATCATCCATTTGAGAAAAATCTGATAAAATTTTCAGGTTATGTGTCATACTGACATTAAGATTAATATATTGACAAATTTTAACGTAAGCATGACACTTAATCTGAAAATTTTATCACATTTTTCTCAAAAGGATGATATAAATTAAGACAGACGTTTTTCACCCCATGGCCACCGTTGACCCAGAAACTTTATGATATCGCGGTATATATATATATATATATATATATATATATATATATATATATATATATATATATATATATATATATATATATGGTAAACCTAATCAGTAGGCGATTAAAGGTCTGTATATTACTTCAAAATATATGTATTTTGAAATTTAGTTTTCAATTTTGAAATAGTGAAATGAAATCTGTCAAGTTTTTTCATTTTTATAAATGTAGGTGTTATTTGTAACGATCTGCATCTTACCAAAAAGTTTCTTCTATTGATCTGGTTTGTCAGTTTTTTCCTAATTTTCATATATTCCTTGAGGATTTTCTGGTTTTCATCGTTTATATGATTGTAAATTTCATGGTGTAATTGTTCCATTTGGTTAGCACTACACGCCTTGTGCTAAGTATAAATATAATAACTTCGTGACCTTGGTATGATATGGTAAACCTAATCAGTAGGCGATTAAAGGTCTGTAATATAATATACAGACCTTTAATCGCCTACTGATTAGGTTTACCATATCATACCAAGGTCACGAAGTTATTATATATATATATATATATATATATACCTGATTTAAATAGCAGTAAAGCATTTTGAATAAAACCCTTCTACCAGCATGAACCATAATCAAACGATTACCTTTCGAAATGGGTTTCTTTAACCCAAGCAAAGAATTATCTGACCATTCTTTTGATTGCGTATGTGTACTGTGAATGTAGGATTCATCTGTAAATATGGGTCTGTTTTCATGTATGTAACTTTGCAATTGTTTTAAATATTTTAGACGTTTTGCACGTACATCATATGATTCCATTAAAATTTTTCTCTTGTCACCTGTTCTTTACCATCTAGAAACAAATACAATATGTATTTATTTCTTGTTTTATTATCAAAACACTATTGTTTACTTAAATCCCATATTTTTTAGCACCTTCGATAAAGTTGTAAGCTCACCCATAAATTGTATGCCGTTCTCTATTATCTTGTCATAAATTCCTGTAAAGAAATCCAGATATAATTATTATAATTTATATGGAAATATTTATTCTTACCTTTCAAAGTTGGACGTCGTTTTTCATGTATATAGAAGTTGTGAATGATGGAATCTATTGTGTCAGTATCTTGTGGACGAAGTGTGCTTTTCCTGCTTCTGCTAGGTCTTGTTTTATGTGGTGTACTAAATGGAACAACTTTTCCAGAATTTACATCCTCGGCTTCTTTTGCAATACTTCTGTATGTCATATCAGAAATTCCAACCGCTCTCATTAACCTCTTTATAATTTGTTAACCCTTATCCGGGCAAGGGGGCCTGCCAGGCCCGAGCGACGATAAAAAATTCGATATCTTAATGAGTAATTTTAGTACGACTTAATGCTCTTTAGAATTCCTCAGAAATGTGAATTACTGTTTTCTTGTTAAGTAATATTTGTTAAATTATGAATAATCGTTAGTTAATTGACGGATTGTACTTAAAATCCCATTAACGGACAAGCCGGGCTTAGCAGGCCCATACTTTAGGCAATTATGGTAACTTTTTTTCCGTTTTTGTTTTCTAATCCTCTTTACGTAATTAGTGTTTCCGATCATTTTTGTGTCATTTGTGCAGCAAATACATTTGATGACGTATATACGTCGTAATTTTTCGAGGAAAGTAATATTAGGTAAAGTAGGGGTTCCCTGTCTATTTGTATATATACGAGCATTTTTTGTTCATTGCTTTTAGTTTATGCATTACATATAGTGAAAGTGTTATAATCATTCAGCAATGTCGAGAAAATTTTTATCGGACGCCGAACTCGCAGATATACTGGAAAACCTATCGGACGATGACCAGGCGCCTGTAAATTTTGAGTCGGATTTCGAAGATGAGGACGAAGAGGACCACCTTTCTAATGCTAGTGAAACGGAAGACGTGCAAGAAGGCAGTGAGGAACTGTGTGACACTCCTGTTGTCAGTATTTCCAAATTTGTTGCTAAAGATGATTCAGTGTGGAGCAGCCAGCCTCCTTCGACAGGACGGGTTCGTTCGTGCAATATAATAAAATCGCAAATGCATAAAGGTATCTTACCGCCGGGAAAAATTGTTGAAGATCCAATTGATGCATTTCTCTTATTTATTGATGAAGCTGTACTTACCGAAATTGCTTCACATACAAACAAGGAGGCAGAGAGGGTACTGAAAGATATTCCCTGGAAACCATGTGATAATATCGAAATTCGCGCTTTTCTTGGTTTGCTTCTAACTGCCGGTCACCTAAGTGCTAATGATACTAGCTACGATGTGCTATGGAGTCGATTATATGGCCCTTCAATTTTTCGAGCAACGATGGGATTGAAACGATTCAAAAGCTTGTTGCGATTTATACGATTTGATGACAAAGGTACACGTTCCGAAAGAAGGAAGAACGATAAACTTGCACCTATTCGAGTTATTTGGGAAAAAGTAAATAACAATCTGAAAAAGCACTACCTCCCCGGAGAAAACATCACAGTGGACGAACAACTTGTACCCTTTCGAGGAAGATGTCCATTTAGACAATATATGCCTTCCAAACCAGACAAATATGGAATGAAGATCCTACTATCCTCTAAATGGTATTCCCTATATTGGAAAGGAAGGAAATCAAATCGCCAAGGGCCTCGCAACACAGGTAGTGGAGCAGCTCGTACAACCGTATTATAATACAAACAGAAATGTCACATTCGACAATTATTTTACGGACTTATCATTAGCAAAAACATTATTGACAAATGGGTTGACGAGCGTTGGTACCGTAAGGAAAAATAAACGCTTCATCCCAACCGAATTTTTGCCCAATAGAAAACGTGAAGAACAAACGTCCATTTTCGGATTTACAGAAAAAGCATCTTTAGTGTCCTACGTTCCAAAGAAAAACAAAAGTGTTTTGGCTCTGTCAACGATGCATCATACTAATAACTGTAACGATGACGATAAAAAAAGCCAGAAATAATTCTGTATTATAACAGCACAAAATGTGGCGTGGACACGTTAGACCAATTGGCTCATAAATACACATGTAAACGCAGAACAAATCGTTGGTCATTTACATTTTTTATGAACCTTCTCGACGTAAGCGGCATTGCAGCATATGTTACTTGGATGAATTTGAACCCAAATTGGAATAAAGCTAAACACCAAAAAAGGAGATTGTTTCTAGTAGATGTATCTGAAAACCTAGTTCTTCCGCACATTCAAAGAAGGAAGGCGAATGGACTTCCTCGTACCATCCAACACTGTGTCAGCGAGTTTGTAGGTGAAGAAGCAACGCCGGCAAAGAGAGCAAGAACTGAAACTAAAGCAAATTCTAGAAGAAGGTGCTACATGTGTCCTAAAACAAAAGACAGGAAACAAAGACAATGTTGTGATGAGTGCAAACAAAACATTTGTAACGAACATTCTTCATCAAAAGTTTTGTGTTATAATTGCAAGAAATGAATAAAATTTTAGATCAGTAAGTAATTAATGTTATTTATAAATGGTATTAAATATATAATTCCCATAAACTCTTTGTTTCATTAATTCTGTAAGTAAAAACATATACTAAAAGCACCGGGCCTACCAGGCCCGAACTGCCCGGTTACGTTAGTAAAATGTCTTGCCCGGACAAGGGTTAAAGGAATTATCGGATGCTTATTTTCAGCTTCTTCCCATATGAATTTTAAAACGTTGGCAATAATTTATCTGCCTTGGCTATGTATAACTTTGCCTTTTACTCCAATTTTCTTCAATGACGAAGCATCACTGTGTAAATAATAGCTAATTATTTACTTAAAAATAAAATTTATACTTTTTAAACTTACTGATTGAACAATATAGAAATGCTTTCAAGTGTCTTGATAAAGACAATTATTTAAATGGTAATAATTTACTAAATTAAAACAAACAAAAATAACACATAAACCCAAATAAAACTTAATTGTAATCGGCACACAACTGTTATAGAAACACCCCTAAACTGGATCAGATGGGATATAATGAACTCGCCTGACTCTAATATGTTCATAGCGCATTGTGACGTATGTGCTATTCTCTAAATGTTTTCACTCTACTTACTAAAAATGCATGCAGTTTATTGCACCACAAATTCTAAAGTCATGCATAAAAAATGCATTTTTTGTTGCATGCAATTACTTAGAAATGCATAGTGTGAACACAGAAATGCTGCATTTTGCTCCTACATTAAAAAATGCATAAATGAGAACTGGCCTTTACAACTTGAGCCGCTGGGTACACTAGGATGGTAACCTGGCTAGCGCTACGCACCTATTAGAGACAAGCTGAAATTATTGAGAATACAAAACACGGTTATTATTTTCTAGGAGTTTATTTTAAATATGCTCAAAGTAATTCCCTTCAGCAATGATACACTTGTCTTTCTATTGTTTAAAAGTTCCCAACAAATCTTCTTTCGGAATACCTTCAGAATAAGCGTGAACTGCGGTATCAATCTCTTCTTCAGGCGAAAACTTTCTACCCCGAAAATTTCGTTTTAGCCCCAAAAATAGCCAAAAGTCACACATTGCTAAATCAGGTGCGTACGGCGAATCTTGTATTATGTACTTTTATATTTTTTTTTCAGACAAAAACTGGAGAGTTAAAACTACCGTATGGGACAATACTTATCATGGTGGAGCATAATTCCCTTGTCTAGAACTTGACTGAACACTTTAGACAAACATTTTTCTGTGTACCACTTAGCTGTAACAGTCTTTTGTCTATCTAGCTTAATTGCATTTACTAAGCCCGTACTTCTGAAGAATACCGCATACGTAACCTTTTTCTTAGCTCGCTGCTTTTAGTCATTGTATTAGTTTCATCTTCGTGAATCCATTCACGACTCTTTTGGCGGATAGGGAGGTCGAAAATGGGAATATAAGTTTCGTCACCGTCACTATTTAGGAAAAAATTTGGTGCCCGCCATATTATTTAAGAAATTTAATGTTTCATGGCAAATTCTTACACGCTCTTCTTTTTGGAAATCAGAAAGGTGTTGTGGCACAAAACGACTTACCACTATTTTTAAATGCAGATGATCGTGTACGACTGTTTTAACAGCTGGGGATCCAATCTTGAGTTGATGCTCTATTACTGCATAAGTGGCTTTATTGTCCTCTTCAATTATTTTTTTAACACCAGCAATGTTTTTGTCGGTAACAGCCGTAGGAGGACGTCGTGCTCCTTTTTAATGCTGAACAGAATTCTTTTCGCGTTCAAATTCCTTTTACGATGGGTAAATTGTAGCCAAGGAAGGTGCTTGTTCACTAAAAACTGAATCTGTACTCATAAGCGCTTAAACCTCTTTTAAAATCATAATAAATTATGATTCGAAAGTGCTCTCTGGTTAATTCCATTTTCTTTTACTTTTAAAAAATTGGGAACTGAGTTATAACGAACGTAACTTCAATAACAAAACGTCAAATGACATAAAGAGTTGCTCTAAGTAAACGCTGTATGATTGTTTTTCACAGCCTACTAAAGTCGAGCTGGGACCGAAAAAACGCCATCGATATTATTGGCTACACCAGGATTTGACCCTGGTTCAAATTAACTTTTTAAAAATTGATTGTTTTAATTTATGTTATGGACTTTATAAAATAAATAAACTTGTTTAAAAAATTGCAACAGAATCAAATAAGTAAAAATAGCTCAAAGCACGCCGGAGATATTTATGAATATACTTTTTTAACTTATAACTTATTGTTATAGTTATATTGAAAAAAAGCGTATCTAGCTATCAAGATAATTTGTAATCATGAATCTGAAATCGTATGTCATTAGTTGAACTGCACTTACATCACAAACGTTAAGTATTGTTATTCGACTTACATTTTACTTGACGTTTGTAATGTGTGCAATTCAAGTAACAACATACGATTCGGATTCATGAAAGACTCGATTACAAATTATCTTGATCACTCGATAGAGAGAGTGACATAAGGAATGTCCCATTATCTTTGCCCGACAAATATATGGTTAACAAATTGACCTACTCTTTTGTGACACCTTGTATATAATATGCATAAACATTTTTCTTAGGTATATTATTACTCATAAGTTTAACCGCATAACAAAAATTTTAAAACAAGTCTTTGTACAAATATTTATAAAACCTATAATAAATAAAATAATAAACAAAAAAAGAGGTGTGTATATGTATTCCCCTTTTGAAGTAGTAATTGTTCTTTTACAAATTTAAAATATTAAAAAAAAAATCGGCCAAAAGTTTTATATACGTATTTTTTCCATTCTCTACCGGCATAGCTGGACGAGAGAAAATCGTTATTTTCGGCGTAATCTCTTTTTGTCCGTCAGATGTCACTAGATCTACTAGATTATCTGGTGCCAACTAATGGGAAAAAATAAGAGGTGAATGTCCAGTGTAAGATACACATGTGTGTGATACATGTATGTTTCATTTGATGTACTCAAATTTCTTTGGTATATCTTCATAGAAATTCCATTATATAAAATTTTTTTTTTATTATAAAATTTTGCTAATCTTACTGATGTGAGAATCGCCTTCCAATCAATTCGTTCCAGTGTTCGAATGTCATTACATATTGTTTAATTTTTTCGAATAAGTGTCTTCGCCCTTCCTCTAATAAACACTAATAAGTTTACCTCCAAAATAGTCCCAAACCGTTATGTTGCCACCACCATTTTTAATAATTATTTAATTAATCCAGGACGACGTAATGAGCACGCATTTGGTACCGAAAACTTCGAATTTGAACTCATCGAATTATATATAATATATAAAACAAGAAACTTACTAGCATAATTTCAAATAAAAATATGTACTCTAACATTAGTTACTAATGTACTCGCTTTGTACAGTCGCCATTGTTGTCGATTATCGCGTCATATCTTGGGGACATCATCCGGTATGGATCGCCATATTAAGGGAATTTGTCAAGGTAATTGCTTAACTGTCCTCAATTTCTTTCAGCGAAGTTTATACTTCACATACACTCAAATATTCTTTATAGGTTTCACATCCAGAGATTAAAACGGAATAGTCAATACTATTTTCAGCTTTCCACTGGGTGGACAACCGACTTCAATGCTGCGATTATCATCTTGAGGAAACCATTGCTCATTATTTAGTCCAAATTTATTTATTTATTTTAATATTTGCACGCATGGCAATAATGCGTTTTCATATATATTTATCATTTTTTCGGTGACTAAATTCTCGATAACTAAGATATGCCGTCGAATACCTATTTGGAGAAGAACCCCATGTAACTTTGCTGGATGTTTAACAATTCTCTGAATAATTTTATTACTTGGAGTCGACCAGTCCCCAATATACGAGGGAAGATCAGTAAGTACCCGTGTTTGAAGACAGGTGGCGCTGCTGAGGGAAGTTGGCATTACCGTCGTGTACTACCATCTGCCAGACAACACCATTATAAATTTCAGACTGATTCATAGGTTAGTTTTTATTTGGCAGCCAGTTGTATCACACGTGTTTCGTGTTTCTCGATAAAATGGAAAAAGAGCAATATCGATCCGTAATTCGCTTTTTATTTTTGGATGGAAAAACATGCGAAGAAATAAAAGCGAAGTTGAATGCTGTCTATGGGGACCCTTCACCATCTATGACAACCGTAAGATATTGGTTCAACGAATTTAAACGTGGTCGTACATCTGTTTTTGATGATGAGCGCCCAGGCGGCCCGGCAGACCTGGTTACCGAGGAAATCGTTGAAAAGGTCCACGACATGATTCTCGCTGATCGCCGAACGAAAGTGGGCGAAGTAACAGAGGCCGTAGGCGTGTCGTACGGACGGCAATTAATATTTTACATGATAAGTTATCGGTGAGAAAGGTGTCGGCCCGATGGGTGCCGCGATTGCTTACGGTGGACAACAAGCGGATACGGTTGTCAATGTCGAAGCAGTGTTTGGACCTCTTTAAGAGAAATTCGCAGGAGTTTTTGCGTCGAGTCGTCACCGTTGATGAAACCTGGATCCGTTATTATACGCCAGAGTCCAAGCGACAGTCAAAACAATGGATTTTTCGGGGTGAATCTGCTCCGAAGAAGGCAAAGACGGTCCCATCGGCCGGAAAGGTCATGGCCACGATTTTTTGGGATTCCAACGTAATAATCCTCATGGACTTTTTGCAGAAAGGAAGAACGGTCACGGGGCAGTACTACAGTGAATTATTGGACCGATTCGATATAAAATTGAAGGAGACATGGCCCCATTTGGCTAAGAAAAAAGTGCTGTTTCACCACGATAATGCACCAGCACATTCATCCAGAATTGTCGCGGCAAAGTTGCATGAACTGCACTACGAATTGCTGCCGCACCCACCGTACTCGCCTGACTTGGCTCCCTGCGACTTCTTTCTGTTCCCCAACATGAAAACGTGGCTCGGGGGAAAAAGATTCAGCTCAAACGAGGAGGTTATCGTCGAGACAGAAGCGTATTTTGCAGAGTTTGACAAATCGTATTTTTTGGAGGGGTTAAAGAAATGGCAGAAACGTTGGGAAAAGTGTATTGTACTAAAAGGTGATTACGTTGAAAAATAAATACAAAATTTGTGAAAAACTTGCGTCTTCTTTCCTAACACGGGTATTTATTGATCCACCCTCGTACACTGTACTCTTCACCCAAAAACCATTTTCGCTGGTAAAAATTACATTGTCCCAATCACGATCGCGATTTTTTTTGCCAAAGCCATTCTTTTGTTTACATATACTTTACCTAGTAAGGATTTTCTTAATGCGTTCCACTATTTTATACTAGGGCCACTACTAAGATTCTCGGAAAATTGTGAAATAAAATAAATTGCTTTACTGTTTCTCAAAATACTCCCCTTTAAGATGTATATGTATACACTTTTGCATCCTATAAAACCAATCTTCAAAACACTTTTTCCATTCCGAGCGAGGTATCTCCAAAACCAGTCATTTAAATTCTTCAATAGCCTCTTCAGGCGATGAAAACCGCTTTCCACGCATTTTATTTTTGATGTTTCCGAATAAGAAGAAGTTATTGGGCGCTAAATCGGACGAATATGGGCAATGAATCATTAATTCGATGTTCCTGTTGATCAAAAACTCGACAGTTTGTCGTGCTGTGTGAGCGCTTGCATAGTCATGATGAACAATGATTCGACGGTTTATGTTGTTTTTTCTGACTTCATCGATAACTTCCTACAAATAAATTGACGTATACCAGTCAGCATTAACTGTTCTTCGATCATCTAATGCAACAGTTTTTCATGACCCGTTTTTCCGAAGAAACAAGCAAACATTCTTTTCGTAACCGCACCACTTTTGTTGGTTTAGGTTCATTTTGAAACACCCATACAGTCGTTTGCTGTTTAGTTTGAGGGTCATATGAATATATCAGGGTTCGTCACCTGTTACAATGTTATATACAGAATTTGAACGATCACAATCATTTTTTTTTAACATTTCCATGCACCACTTGACACGTGCCTCGTTTTGCTAGTCTTTTAAATTTTGAGGGATCCAACGACTGGAACGCATACTGTAAATGTAAATGATCGTGCAAAATCGTATGTATTTGTTTTCCCGCAATGCCTAAAGACGCCTCTATCTCACTGTATTTCACATGTCGATCTGATAACATTATTTTACGCACAGCATCGATATTTTTCGCAACAACAGAGGTGCATGGACGCCCTTCACGAAGATCGTCACCAAACGTTGGTCTTCCACGCTTGAATTCTGCAAACCATTTGTATACCATAGTTTTGGATGATGCTTCATTCCCAAATACCGAACTAAGCTTTTCCACACATTGCTTTGATGTCAAACCGTATCGAAAATCGTAAAAAATCATCTCGAAAATCACAATTCAAAATTTCCACTTTTGACACATCTATTACTTTGTTAAATTCTGTTGAGAAAAAGGTGTTCTGTTTTAAATCGAACTGTCAACTGACAATAGGTTAAAAATGTCATATCTTACGAATATGATAATTGTGGAATGCTGTCAATTTAAGGAGTACTTGATTCCGCGAATTTTAGCAGTATCCCTCGTATTATGAGCGCACAAAGAGGTACGTATACGTGCCATATATATTTATATCTTTTTGTTTTAATTTCGTCTATCCTTCACATAGTGTCAATCCTGGATTCTTAACAAAACTTGTTTTTCTTCCCATGACGTAGTTTTCCTTCCTGTGCCACGTTCTAGTAGGTCATCGACTGTATTTGTTTCTCAATAACTTTGCACTTAAATCGCTTTCACCTTTTGTATATATTTGTTAGCTACAGTTCGCGACATTTTTGGTCCTGCGCACAGAAAACTGCTTCTAATCATTTTGTTTGAACTGCGCTCATATCAGAGAAATATGTGTGGTTTCTCAAGTTGGTCAATCACAACTGAGGACCCAGTACCTACTTTTCTAAAAATTTTACTTGTAATTCCTCCTGCACTTCTAGACTAAAATACCGCCAAATTCTTTAAATTTCAAGAACATAACTACTACTACTCTAGTCAATTATGTCAGTTCCTTTCTGACTTAACAGACTGACAATGTACAGAATTTATATCTACTTCTACTGCTTTACAGTCGTAGATGTTGTTTGGTTCATCTTAATCTTTTTGTTTGTGAACATTACAACACTGTTGCAATGATAATCCGTTTATTATGCTGTCTAATTTATGAAAATTTCTGGTGCTATTTATCGATGATATTATCATTTTAATGTTGTAATTAATATTGTACTCTACAGTTCCTTGTTTTATTATATACCTCTGCAATACCTGACAAGGTTCCTCTATTTTGTAGTTAATGCGATTAACCTTATGAATGGTAATTGATTCACTAATACAATTATTCAGAAACTAAAAATTAATATAAAATAAGAAATGTCAAATTATGAAATAAATAAGGAACGGTGATTGACATAGCTTTGACCAAATCGATTAGGTACTTTACCTCCATCAATTTATTAATCATTAATTTATTTTTATGAGAACATGTAGACTTGCCCGTATATTTTATAGATTTTAGCACTCATCTTTTAATCTATGCCATCTATATTTTGGTAACAAATTCTATCGAGGATTAAAAGCTCTAGCCCTATGAGGTCTATCCCAAGATTTCAAACATTTGACGTGCTTTATGATGACACTGCATGTTATGTTGAAAATAGTTTTTGTGTATTACTGGCGTTTAATCAATTTTAACGCAAGTTACTTCAATGTATTTATAATATCAATAACTATTCATGAAACCTGCGCCAAAAGAACTATAGAAGAACCGCCAAAAAAGGTGGGTCAATGGTCACTTTACCATTTAAAAATAAAGTAACTTTTTTACTTTAAATTATTATATTAGCTCAAACCCAGCATATATAGTAATACGGGTCCAATGGATCAGCGCGGTAGACAGCGATAGGCCGCTTTCCTGGTAGTCGTAGGGTTAATAAAGTTGACATCTTCTCTAGACTTCTTGAATACTGAAACAATAGCATACCCGTGCTTGATCCATCCACTTTAGCTCCTGTACTAATTGGAGCTTCTATGGAAACATGCGGAGACCTCATTGCATGCTTCACAAAGTAGTGCGGGTTAATCCAAGCTCTTGAGAACGTCGTCAAGTAGATGTCCCTTGCTCTTCAGCAATGTTCTGCCGTACCCGTTCAATATTTTCCCGTGAACGGCGACCTTCCAGTCCGTAGAAGGTCCTAGACAGCACAGCATCTCTCTGTTGAAAACGCCGAATGAGGAGCAATATCGCTGGTTCTTGCGTTAAAATGTCACACGTATGCTCTCTGAGTAAGAACAATGGGAGCGCTGATGTTCAAAGTAAAACTCAATAAGCTTTACACGTTGTTATATCGCCAATTTACCCATCATTTATTTCCGAATTCTGTATTTCAAAAATCTGAAGCAAAAAAAGTAATTTAATTTTGAAATAGTAATGAGACTTTTGGCCCATTCAGTATATAGTTGAGTTATTAAATATCATTACTTTATATATTCATTCTGTTACTTTTATTCGAGTTTATTAATTCGTGGCTTTTATTTCCTTGATCATTTATAGACTTTTATATACTCTACAGTTAAGAGCCATTTACAACATTCCCTCTCCCCTCCGACAACTATTAAAAGTGTCCCTTTATCTTTATTCCGTCACAGCGAATCGCTAGAGAAATCTTTTGAAGTATTTGTCAAATATTGTTCGTACACTGATCACTTCAAAATTTTTTCGTCGATTTTTGAAATGCTTTTTCTTTAATTGATAAACATCTTCATTCTAGATGTTTCTTTGTTACGGACAATACCATTTCTTGCGATCGTGTTACCTTTAGAAAGGCCATTTCTTAAAAGCATCTCTTTGTTGATATATAATAGATATGTTCTATTTAAAAACACATTAATGGTTATGCAAATAATTTTTCTTTGATGCAATAATATATTTAGTCAAGACTATGTATATCCCTATAGTATATACACAAAAACAACAATAATCAGACTATTCTAATCAACATTTTAAATGTTTAATGTGTAATAATATACTATATGAAACCCTTCACATAATTGAAAATATGTAACTTCAAATCTCTTGAATATGATTCAATCTGTAACTTGATCATTGTTCACTCTTTCAAAAATTATTTTAAAATTATACATTATTTGTCCGATAGAAATATTTTAAAGGATAATAAACTACTAATTTATACAACATATTCAACGTATTTGTTAATTATAAGAAGAAAAAACTCGAAGACATCGGAATGGTATCTAACAGAATGTAACAATTGAGGGATTCAACAAACAAACAGGTATATTGCAATAGGGTCTGGTTTGTTTACTGGCAATAGCGTTTCTGTTAAATGCTTGACGGTCTAATTTGTGTAAGATATTTATTATTTTTGAGTTTATTCGCGAATTAACTGGGGGTTGTGTGCGAATTAATCAGAGAATAACGATAATATAATATGATTAAATGACCGAAAAGTTTTAATCACCTCTAAAACAATAGTATTAAATAAAATTTTAAATATTTTATTTTAGACAAAATGCGCATAAGTTTGTTAAGTTATCGGCTTTCTATTTTGATTTAGATTAAAAAAGAATTTCTATTGTTGAAGACGTTTAAGTAATATAATATTCATTATTTATTTACTTATCAACAGAGAATTTTTGAAGTACAATTTTAATTGCTGAACACCACTGTTCAAAGGTTTACTGAAAAGTAAATAAACCAGGCCTAAATTGAAATAATAACTGTAACACTAATAATTACGTCTACTTTCATAAATATTTCCTATAATACTGTACATTTTAATACAATACATTTTTTACGGTTTGGTTAAATCGTTTAAAATTCGATTCGGATCATCGATTTATTAACATTTTTTTAAAATCTATGAAATACTTGTTATAATTTATATAATTGTATCGTGTGATACCGTTCCTTTTAAAATACAGCTAAAGTCAAAAAATTCGGAAAGGCCCCCAAAAAATTGATAGGTTTCCTTCAATTTTTCTAGTGTGAACATGTTCTATTAAAAATAGGTTGAAATATGTTGACTGTATATCAGTTTAAAAATAAATAGGTTCATCTTATATTTTAGAAATAGTAACAAACTTAGCAACTGAATAATTAATCATAGTTCTTCTCTATGAGGGATGTTAATCGTCTAGGCATAGACGCAATCAGGTGTTGGCAATACTCTTGTGTTAAATTTTGCCATTCCAGATTTATGACATTTATAAGCTGTTGCCTGTTTTGGGAGCGAAAATTTGTCTGGAGCGTCCTATTTACCACTAAGCCCCATACATTTTCTATGGGGTTAACATCTGGGCTTCTCAAAGACCACGACAAAACGTTAAACTCTCAACTAGATTTGTGCAAGTTTTGAAGTGTGTATTGTATAATTGCCCTGTTGGGATATAAAATTATTGTCCAGAAAGATCGGAATTGATAGTAACATAATATATTGAAGAATGTTAACATAAATGTTTGCATTAAGCCTTTCTTCTCCAATACATAGTACCCCCAGACCTATGGCACTAAACCAACTTCACATATTACCTACTTGCTCATGCCCACCCTCCCATTAACTTTCTCTTCATGAGATATTGACCTGAGTTTCTTATACGGACTGTGTATACAATACTATCAGTAATTTCTAAAAACTGGCTTCATCATTTGAACGAATCAATGTAAAAGATTAATGTTTCTAGGCCGATATCTACTTCAATCACCCCTATCGTTTGGTAAAAATTAACACTTGTCTCTGGTTGCAGTGAATAGTGAAAGTAACATTTTATAAGCACAATTTACACCTAAGTTGGCCTATACCGATAGGTCCAGCCCGCTACAGGCCATAGGCAACAATATACGTATGGAACGTAATGCGATGTGGCAACGTGTGTACGATGCCACTCCGCGTGCGCAACATAAGTCCGATGGTCGAGCGCAACAGATTGCCCGTCATTCGTATTTAGCTGTTCATACGTAAAGGTAGTTATCATGTCTGTGTATACAACCGCAGAGAAGGTACAAATAGTTTCGTGGTATCTTGCCGGCAATTCCTGTCGAACAACCGCTGATTTATTTGCTGTAGAGTACGTAAATCGGCCTATTCCTTCGCATTCGACGATTGAAAGGATCGTAAATGCGTTTAGGAAATATAGCGGTGTAGTCGGAAATTGCCGCAAATGCCAACAAATTGACGAACAGCCTCATATCCCTCTGATACCTGCCGATCGGGAGGAGAGAGACGTGAGGGTTTGTTCGTTAGTTGAAATAGGCGACCTTAAGTGTACACGGCAAATTGCAGACGAAATCGGTGTTAGTAGAAGTACAGTAAAGCGGATTCTAAAACGCAACAAATATAAAAGTTACAAAGTTCGAAAGTGCCAGGAGATTTTTCCCGAGGACAATTTTGCAAGAATGGAGTTTTGTGAGTCCGCGATGGAAAAGGCTAACAGGGACGAATATTTTATAAAAAATATTCTGTTTACCGATGAGTCTTCTTTTCCACGTCATGGCAAGCATAATCCCTCAGTCGTGCGATATTGGTCTCGAGAAAATAAACATCTAGCTCGTAATGTTAAAACTCAATACCCCGAAAAACTTAACGTTTGGGCGGGTATCTTGGGTGATAACATTATAGGGCCATTTGTTATCGACGGCAATTTGAATGCAGTAAAATATTTAGATTTGCTGCGAACACGAATTATTCCTTCTGTCCGTCAACTAAACGTCGATTTTGATGCAATTTGGTTTATGCAAGACGGTTGTCCCGCGCATAACAGCAGATTAGTAAGAGAGTTTTTAGAAAACACTTTTCCTAATCGTGTTATTTCCGGGAGGGGTACGATAATATGGCCACCTCGATCACCCGACCTCAATCCCTGCGATTTTTTTCTGTGGGGTTATGTCAAAGAAAATCTTTACGGTCTTCTAACAATACCGAACTTGCAACAGTTGCAAGTTAAACTGTTTAGAATTTTCGAGACAATAACCCTTAGAAATCTCGAGGGAGTGAGGCGGGAGTTTTACAATAGGCTCGGCTATTGTTTGGGAAGAGAGGGCGGTATTTTCGAACATATATTGAGTTTCTATTGAGTATTTCTTAAAATTTAAATTTATTTTTCAGAATTATTGTTTTTTTTACTTTTATCTTTTAGAAAACGTTATTGTTTTTTTATTACTTAAAATTACTTTTCTGTAGCAGCTAAGAATACAATAATAATAATAAATTGGACCTTATTATGTCTGAAACAAATGGGAAAATTACGTATACAGATCGAATATGCAAACGACTATATCCTTGCGCGGTTTAAGTCTTACTAAATTCTTAACTGCAATGTGCTGCAATTGAAGCTGCTGCGCGTAGAGGGGATTCGCTGTTGCCACTCATTGCTGACTATGGCCCGTTCCGAGCTGGACCTATCGGTATGCCGAAAAGGTAGTAATAACCTTTGTTTGTTATTAAGGTGTCATGACCATTCTTCACAAATATATTTTTCCATACAACACGGCTTGCCAACAATGGGGGTGATATCTCAAGCTTCAAACATAATAAAGAAAATTAATTATGAGTACTATTTTTTAATCAAATTCTTCTAATTATTCTTGGCAAAATTTGACTTTATTTTACTAAACCACTGCTATTTGGACGCATCGATCGCACCTCTTTCCTTTCATCTGCAAGTGAAGCCTAGCAAAGAGAAAAATATAACAGTTCTAAATCAAGTAAATACTAGTGATCCAACATTCAAATTGTTTATTTGGTGGCTATATTCAAGAAATGAAAAACGAATCTTTTTAATCGGCTTCATAGTATGTATGTCTTTCTTTATCAAAAGATCAATTAAATGAATAGCACATCCTCTATCCAAAATGAAATGGAACTTTTATTAGAAAATAAAAGAGGTCAAATATAATTGCTCAAATCATTTATTTCGATCAATAGACTCCCCATTAGATTCGATACAGAGTTTGGCAATTAACTAATTCTAATGCATTAAATGACCCCATTAGATACTGTTAAAGGTGCTAGTCACTGTACTAAACCACTGCTATTTGGACGCATCGATCGCACCTCTTTCCTTTCATCTGCAAGTGAAGCCTAGCAAAGAGAAAAATATAACAGTTCTAAATCAAGTAAATACTAGTGATCCAACATTCAAATTGTTTTTTTATTCAAAAAATACCTTCCGATTGCCGAACATTGAAATGGAGCTTTATCGTGTTTAAGTGGCCAGTTACATGATAACCATAGCGTACGTGACAAATCTCGCTGTCAATGGCTTCAGAAGAGGGATAAACCCGTCTTTAACCATTAATCAGATGAAACGAATTTGGAAACAATGCTCTTGAAAGTATAGAAACAAATGATTATTGTCTTTTCCTTTAAGCTTTTAAAGTGCTATTTTCGGATGTCTGTCTTCTAGTGATCTTCATTTAGTACTTTTGGATTTTGTTTCGGGTTCCTTTCAAAATTGCGCAACTGTTTTTTAAATCTTTACCTACAGTGAGGTGATGAATTTCTGTTTTTGTTTGTGGCATTAAAGTTCCGGCCTCTGTCGAACTAATATGTCTTAATCTATATACGTATGCTTAAGTTTAATATAATTAATTAATTAATATATATATATATATATATATATATATATATATATATATATATATATATATATGGGTTGGCCATTTAAGGTTGCGGTTTTTGAAGTCATATTAAACATACAAAACATTAATTTAAAAAAAATGATTTATTTGTGCAATTAAACAAGATCTGCGGTTTAATAAATCAGGTTTTCGAAGTGAGAGCCTCGAGCAACGATAACATTTCGCAGCCTCTTCCCAAATTCTCCACAAACTGCCTGAAGTGTGGCGTACGGTATCGCTTCTATTCGCTGCCGTATTGCCATTTCAAGGTCATCCAGGGTGTCCCTATTTTACAGACACGTAAACCATATAATATTATTGCGACCCGTAAAGGTATGTTCGAGTTTGTGTTTATGTGGAAATGTATAGCGCATCATGTTCTGCGCATTGTAAAATATTACTGTCACGTGAATTTCTCTGTAACTTGGACAAATAATATGATTATAAGTAGACTCTGCAAAGAGGGGCAAGTTTAAGCTTTATAAGGTTAGTACTTCCTACAATAGTCATTCTATTCAAACAACAGCCATCTATACGTCAGGTCGGGTATTTCTCTTCACTTTTTAGTACATATATACAGTTAAGCTCACATAAATCTAGTATAACCTAACTTGTCAAAATTTTGTAATATTGCTTAGTGTTTATTAAACTTTTTTTTGAAAGACAAGTCAAGTAAGTTTTTATTACAATTTAGAAAACACCATAAACTAATACTTAATTGATCCGCCATTCGCATCAATTACTGTCCTTAGCCTTCTAGGTACAGAATCAATGAGTCTTCTTAAATAATTAGGTTTTTCAACAATGTTTTCCCAGGTATTTTCAATAGATTTCCATAATTGTTCCCTATTAGTAAATCTTATACGAGATCTATGAATTTGCTTTGTCCTTTTTTTATTTTCTCTCAAATATTCAAACAAATTGTGATCTATAGCAGTTGATATTCTTTCTTCGTTTGCGACATATACTGCCTTCATTTCCCCATCTTTTTTAACTCGTAGTACTGTAGATTTGTTCAAATGAAATTCCTCTGCGACTGTTTAATGGTGCAACTTTCCAAATTTAACAAAATTTGTACTTTGTCTGCCGGAGTCAGTTTTCCTGCCAATTTGGATATCAAAAAGTGACAAATGTCATTTTGACGTTACAAGAATGAATTACTTTTAAAAATTACAAAACACTTCGGATTCATATGCTGTTTATCAATAGTATATTGTACAACTAGTGCTGAAAATAGGATATTTCACACGAGCGTGAAAAGCGAGTGGTTTAATTATGCGAGTGTGAAATATTTTCAGCACGTGTTGTACACTATACTTTTCCGACGACCGCTTAGTGACAAGAATTAATTTCAATGAAAATAATAATTTGACATTTGAGAGTTATTCAGTTTCCTATTTGTTATTTTATGATTAGTAGGTTGGCACGTCTGTTACTTTGCACACGGTTCTGCGACGATTCTAATTGGCCCTCTTGAACTTTTCAGCACAGTTTTAGTTACAAGATAACTTATCAACACAGTTTTGGGGATACAATGCAATTTTCAGTGCTAGTAAATCATGCGAATTTGTTCTTTTTACATTGTGGTCGTCGGAAAATTCGATTTTGCATAGGCAGGAATAAAAATCTACTAATAATAATTTCTATATTAAATGGCATAAGCCAGAAGTACCCGATCTGACGTATAGATGGCTGTTGTTGTTTGAAAAGAGTACCAACCTTATTAAGCTTAAACTTGCCCCTCTTTGCCGAGTCTAATTATAAGTGTAAATCATAAATTTGCAAGATGTCATTGGATATTTTGCTGTCTAACTTACAGGCAAATTTTCTGGCAAAATAGACATCGTCTAAAATGGACATTAGAATGGAACTATTCCAATTATTTTCAAAACAGAGGGTATATAGCATTCTTAGTTGTATCTTTCACTCACTAAATTATGCTACAACTGTTTCTTCTAAAATTGACAAAAGGTCTCCCTTTGTAGGGGTTGAACAAGCATATCGCAAACCAAGCGCGCATTGAATAACAGTTCCCCTCTTTATTCATGTATGTAGGTCGAACCCGCGTTTTCTCGCACATGAAGACTAACCAACTTTTACTTTACGTTCCTGGTACTCTATTTCCTCCGGATCTTAGATCTCTAGTTATTTTAATATGTTGCTGTTGGCTCTTTAAATGTATTTATTCCACTCTCCTTTTTCTCTTATAAATTCCTCAATATCTTTTACTTCACTATGATCTCGCATCCCTTTGTTTCTTACTTTCTCTGTGCCAATGTTCGCGCGTGTTTCCTATACATTGTAAAATGGATAAATAGTTTAATATATTTATTAACTGCCGTTCCAGTTTTCAAATCACATTTACAAAGCGTCTTTACAAGCAATGTGCTGTTACTTACCGTGTAATTTATTCGACGCTAACCCCGGGGAATATTTCCCCGCTGCGCATCTCCTACATGGAGCACCCCGCTTTACCTTTAGAAGCAATGGATGAAAAAATTACCAAGCATATAGATATAGCAAAGTGATAGGGGTATAGCCTCACGTTATTAATAGTACGAATCATCTTGCTACCATATAGAGTAAAGTATATTGATATAGAATCAGTGTCGTTCAACCCCGTCTGAAAATGCCACTGTTTTCCGTATAAACTGTCCAGTCGTAATTATTAACATATAAATAACAAATTTGACAGAAAGAACACTATTACTTACAAGTATTTATACTGTAACAATAGTAATAATAATAACGATAATATTATGAATGTTGAAATACTGTCAAATAATTCATAATTTGCGTTTTTTTACTTTTAATTTTTTAATAAGAATTTTTACTCTACATTCGATGGAATAAATACTAAATACAGTGAATAAGAATAAACATAGTTTTAACTTTCCATTTAAGAAGTTATAATATTAACATTTATAACTTAAATTATTACTAATATATGGCACAAAATTTAAAGCAAGCAAGAACACACTAGTAAAGTATCAATAAATAATTATATAATATAATTCGGACTTCAAATTATGATAAAAATCTTGTATCTATACTCTATATTTAAGTACTTCTATATGTATAAAAATTATACTAGGGTGTCGGAAGCAGAAAGTTGAATTAAATCATGTAAATTTTCTATAAGGCAACAGAATTATTCTACTAAAATTAATATTTAGTTAAATCTGTCCCTTGTATCATATAAACATTTTGTTTTCTGTGTTACATAATATCGATTAAACTTTTGATTCAATCCGCTACGAATATTCTGATGAAAAAATATCGGGGACTGATTAAGTAACGGCAGGGATGCTCAGACTTTTAGGGATTGCGTTCTACCACAAAACAACATTACGCAGTTGCATTGCCTCGGGAGTCTCGCAAATTCCAATGAGAGACAGAGACGGCCTAGAGTTGACGTTCGAGAGAACTCAATTTGTGGAGTGATTATTTTTTGCGATCTACTGTTTGGGCACCCCTGAAGTAAAACGTAAAGTACGAGGGCTATTTTTTTTCAAGGTCCGATCGGTCGTGAAATTAAAACCACAGTGAAATTCAAATATGTTTTATTTGTAACATTTAGGTACACCTCCCATCTACTTCTCTACATAGTCGCCGTTCCGATTTAGGCATTTTTCGTAGCGCGGTATCAACTTTTCAATCCCCTCTTCATAGAAGGTAGCCGCCTGTGCTTTCAGCCAAGTTTGTACGCTGGTCTGCAGCTCATTGTCTGTAGCAAAATGGTGCCCTCCTAAGCTCTTTTTCATACGAGGAAAGAGATGGAAATCGGAAGGAGCTAAGTCCGGGCTGTATGGAAGGTGATCGAATACTTCCCATCTAAAACGCTGCAGGAGGTTCTTTGTTGCATTTGCAGTATGGGGCCGAGCGTTGTCATGAAGAAGAACAAAGCCTGATGACAACATTCCTCTTCGCTTGTTCTGAATTGCCCTTCGTAGATTTTGAAGAGTCACGCCGTATGAGGCTGCTGTGATGGTCGTACCACGTTCCATGAATTCCACCAAGAGAACTCCTTTTCGGTCCCAGAACACAGTAGCCATACACTTTCTGTTGGAAAATGTTCGCTTAAACTTCTTTGGTTTTGATGGGGAAGAAGAATGCATCCACTGTTTGGATTGCTCTTTTGTTTCTTCCGTTTCGTAAAGAACCCATGTCTCGTCGCCTGTGACAATTTTGCTCAAAAAATCTTCTCCTTCATCATGGTAGCGCTGGAGAAACGTTAAGGCGGCACCCGTTCGCTCTGTTTTGTGATGGTCGGACAGCATCTTGGGAACCCATCTCGCACACAATTTGCGGTACTGAAGTGTCCCACCCACGATGGTGTACAGAGCTGACCTTGACATTTCGGGAAACGACTCGTGCAACACAGAAATTGTGAACCGACGATTTTCTCTAATCGCCTGATCCACTCGCTGAACGAGATCTTCATTGGTTGACATACACATTACACATTCGTCGGTAAATTGTAGCTGCGTTGCACCCCTCCGCATGAAGAAATCGAATTACTGCACGCAATTTACATTTGGCGGGTGACGCTATTGTTCTCGGCATGTTAACGTGTACACTGCGCGCTTGTAACTGACATGTACAACGTGACGCGATCTGCTGTTACACTAGAGACACTGCGCAAAGCTTCATCTGATTGTCACTGTGGTTTTAATTTCACGACCGATCGGACCTTGAAAAAAAAATAGCCCTCGTATTTTTTCTTCCAAATTTATTGTATCTCTAAGGCAATTCCGTCCTGAAGCGTCCAACGTTTTTTCTTATCTCTATAGCAGTTCTAAAAATCGATTTCCGATATAGCCTTTATGTGTTTCGAATATTGTTTTATCTCTTCAATCGATTCAAAACGGTGGCTCTGAAACAGTCTCTTAAACTGTTGAAATAAAAAATAAGTCACGCGGTACTAAATCAAGCGAATACGGTGGCTGTGGCACAATGTATGTTAAATGCTTAGCCAAATCGTCTCGAACTAGCAGTATCAGCAATTACAAACATGATTGATAAACTTTTTTGAGATGGTATGCATTAATTTTATCATCGCCTATAATAATGCATTTCATGACAGTTTGATAGTCAAAAATTATCTATGTACCGACGGTAACACTCTTCTCAATACAAGGCATGCCTGAAACCGAAATGATATTTCCAAGTTGCTTGGATTGGTTCAAATAAAATGCTAATATTAGGTACCTACGAGGTCTCTAATTGCGAATGTTTCTTGAATACGAAATCTTCTATTTATCTGATATTCAGATCGCTCCTTGTCTTCAACACGTTCTCTGCCTTCTTTCAACATTTTGTCCCTCAAGCATTCTTGTTCTTGAGATGCCCTCGTCATCGAAACCTTTTTCTAACATTTTCAACGGGTCTGTGCCCGCAATTTCATTCCACAAACAAAATTCTTTGCTCTCTCCATTTTCCACCAATACTACGTACCGTCTTCATCTCCCCAACCGCTTTTTTTCTGTCGCTGTCTCTCTCTTCTATGCCAATGGAGTCATATATGTATTTACAAATAGCCATCATGGTTCTCTGGTATTATTCTCCTCAATAATTTTGAGAAGTAACAATTTAACGCAGATATCTATACTTCTGACACCTTAGTTATGTAAATTTTTTAACCTATTATGTATTAATTTAATATTTTGAAATTATAATGGATTGGATGTTATATTCAGTTTCATTTTCTATTAGTAATGGTGACTTAAACTTGGAAAATCTGTACCAATACTTGTGCTATATACTTATTATCTGATTTATTGTAGGATCTCCACTGAAAATACCCGAATCATGACGAGTTGCTTCTAATTAAAATGGTAGGTATGTATTTATTATGGTATGTACAGCTCAGCAAATTTATCTTGGCAGTAGAGATGTATCAACAAAAACGAAGAGACATAGAATAGGGCTGTCACTCAGTATAATATAAATTTTTCACAAAAAAATTATTAACCTTCATATGTTGAAATAGTATATTAAATATTAAGTATCGAACGGTTTTACCGATCGAGGGACTGTTTGCGAAGCGACGACTTCAATTATTGTCTAAGATCGGTATTTCCTTACCGTTCGTGATGCTTATGTTTTTTGTGCGATTGAATTATTAGATATTTAAGCCACAAAGAATGTAAGGGCGAATTAACATTCGAGGTAGGCAAATACAAGCTGAGGCGAAGCTGAAGCTTGTTGCCTGCCAAAAATGTTAATAGTTCCGTGTGACTTATTATAGCTTTCCTGCTGCCGTCAGATACTAATCTATATTCTTTAAGAAATCGTTTTGGTTTGTCACATGTCAGAATTAATTTTGATTTGAAACCCTTTTCGTGAATCGTGTTATTTACCTACGTTATCATGTCATACAAATAGTTGACATTATAAACAAACCGAGATTATTTAAAATTGTATGAAACGCTGGAAATCAATTCAAAAGCCATAAAAAATCTTAATTTTGTATATATTTCATAATAAAAATGTTCAGTTTTGATATTCCTAATTTTCACTCCAAATAAACTTTTAAACTAGAATTATGAGTTGTTCATTATTATCCTAGGAATTTTCATAATACAGGGTGGTCCAAAATGACCGAAGGGGTTTGAGTTCATTATAACTTCTTATTTAAGACATAATTATTAAATTTTTTGTATTTTAAATACAGTATATTAATGGAGAATATTTTTAATTTAATTATGAAAAATTATATCTCGCAAGTGGTGGCCAATTTTCTGCTTCGCATATTCGTGCTCTTTCCAAAACATTTTCCATAACCTTTCGCAAAACTTCAGGTGTTATGTTGTTGATTTCGTCGCGTATATTATTTTTTAATTGCTGTATGGTTTGAGGCTTATTAATATAGACTTTTCCTTTCAAATAACCCCAAAGGAAACAGTCTGAAGCGGTTAAATCCGGTGAACGCGGAAGCCAATTAAAATCACTTGTACGGGAAATAATTCGTTCATTCATTGTGTCCCTCGCAGTGTGCGCTGTGCTCCATCCTGTTGGAACCATACTTGCGGATGGTTTTCCACGGCTGGCCTTAAAAAATTTTCCAACATTGTTCGATATCTAACACCAGTTATGGAAACGGCGACACCGCGTTCATTTTCAAAAAAATATGGGCCAATTATCCTTTCCGACGAAACACCGCACCAAACGGTACACTTAAGTGGGTGGGTGTAATTCTCGCTGTTGAATTACTCTTGGATTTTCCGTAGCCCATATCCTGCAGTTTTGCCTATTAACGAACCCATTTAATTGGAAATGGGCTTCGTCGCTCATAATTAAATTATGAATAAAATCATGATTTTCTTCTGCTTTTTGACGAAAATAAATTGCATAATCAAGTCGTTGCTGGTAATCTGTCGGTTTCAATTGTTGGACAAGCTGAATTTTGTATGGAAACATTCTTATTGTATGCAAAATTCTCTGCAGCGACCCTCTTGAGAGGCCAAGTTGTGTCGAACGTCTCCTGGTTGATGTTTCTCCATCTTCCCGAATACTCTCCTGTACCCGTTCAATATTGTCATCCGTGTGCACCGTTCGTCGTCTGCCGGCACCAGGAAGGTTCCTTATTGCCCCTTGTTCTCGAAAATTTGCAACCAGACGGTTTATTGTTGACTCTGAGGGCCCAACCCGCACATTAAAATAACGACAATATGCACGCTGAGTCAAAACAATGGATCCTTGATTTGAGAAATAAAGTTCAACGATTTTGGCACGTTGTTCAATTGTGTACTGTTCCATTTTAAATTCCCCAAGTCTTTAGAAAATACTGAAAACAAAAAAAAAATTATAATAAAAAAGTTATAAGGAATTAAAACCCCTTCGGTCATTTTGGGCCACCCTGTAGAATTAAGTTCCGTTGTCAAGGTGAAACTACAAACGAATGTTATAGTCGACTTACATGCTATCGGCAGCAGGAAGAAATTATTTAATATTACAATAATTAATCATATTGCCATGATATCAATTTGGTGTTGCGTTGCTATAGAAATTCGTAAATATATATTTTAACTCAATTTACTTACCGTTCTAGAAAGTTTAATCTGTACCAACCGATAAATAATACTTACCGTCTTGTAAACCAGCATGGTAAATGATCAAGTAGACTTCAATCGCACAAAAATATGTATAGAAACAAGAAACAAGACAGTGAATATTTGAAAAGTTATTTATTACTTTTACTACTACTACTCTTACTATACACGTCATCGGTCTGACACTGTACCAACGATGCTAACCCACCAAAAATACGGACTAGCTCTCCCCACTGTTAAAATAAATGCATTGTGCATTCTAGACTCGCTGGCTAAGATAAATTTGTCGAGCTGTGCATTTATTCATTCATTCTATAAATGAAACGGAGTCGAACACAATTTTAACGGACTAATTGAAGGAACAATTTAAAATAAAGGTGTTTGTTAATATTCAAACACTAGGGCGGTTTTTTTAATCATCACTACAAATTATTAACCTGACATTATCGATAAACAAAAATTAATTTCTCTTCGTCTAAACCGTTCGAATACATATTTTAATTATCAGATTAAACTTCAAATGTATCATTTATACTGCTAATTCTCTTAAATGAGGTAAAAATACATCCTTCTGGATTTTTGGCAATTGTTCTCGATTATGCTAAAACTATTGCCTTGATAAAGTCTTAGATTTCCAAGTAGTGGTGGTTTTATAATCATATTTTTTTAACGTAGTGACGAGTTATCGTCCCAATTACACTCGATCAACATGCTATTCTGCACTAACATGATTGTGATGTCTACGAAATTCTACTTTTTTCGGTCACCTTACCTGTCTTATTTTAAGCTAGCCATGTTTATAGGGACTTTATTTAATGACGTCAATAGAAGCAACTACTGATTAACAAGGAACCTAAATCACAGATGCGGATTGAAAACTTTTTTATATACGATTTGATTGCCCAAGTTCAATACCAGTTAAATGTTCCGCAATTGCTAAATATGAAGGTCGAATAAAACCGTTTAGCTATGAGGAACGACATTGCTAAAGTTTTCCAATTACTAGTGCAATCTTTGTTGTATTTGTTGATAAAAAGTGCGTTCACGTCATTAATGATATTGTGATTTACACCTACCACAAAACGCATTCAGTATTATTTGTTATAAAAATGAATGTTTTGTTGAGCAGAAAGTTATTAACCGTGAATTATTAACAGTGAAAAATTAATAATAAACAGACCAAACGAAACAATAGACGCAGTAACAAGGTATATGTTACACTGTTGAAAAAAGTGACGAGCACACCTGTATAATCTGAAGAAGTGGTTCTAACGCAATGAAATTTGGTATGGAAGTAGTACGAACGAAGCATAACTTACCCTCACCTGGAGAGCGGCGCAGCCCTGCTGGGAAGGGAAGTCTCCGACCGATCATATCCCAGACATGTTCGATCGGATTGAGATCCGGAAAACGTGCCGGCCATGGAAGCATCCATATATGGTTCTCTTCCATAAAAGTCTGGACGCCGTCGAACGTAGGAAAGCACGAGCCGTAGCACCTCATCTACGTAGTGGCGAGCCGTCATCGTATGCTGTATACGGAGCAGACGTGTACGTCCAGCATGTGTAATAATAGCACCCCATACCATAATGCCCTGCTAGCGGTGGATAGGGCGTGGTTGGATGCACTCCTCGATGTGACGCTCATCACGTCTCCGATGAACCAAAATTCGCGCGTCATCGATGCTCAATTTGAATCTTGATTCGTCGGAAAACAAAATGTGCCTCCACTCGACAACCCACTGATGTCTAGCCTCCACCCACTGGTGTCGTGTACGGCGGTGCTCGCGAGTCAATGGAATCCGCTGCAACGCACAGCGCGCTCGCAGTCCACTTTCTAGCAAACGCCCCCGTACAGTTCGCGTAGTGAGTACGCCTTCACTTCCTGCTGGCCAAACGGCTCCAAGTTGCCTTGAAGAAGACGTACGCGACGCTAAAGCGCGGTGCACAAGGGCGTGATCCTCGCGCGGGGCCGTCCCGCTCGCGGCTGTAGGCACGTACGTCCTTGCTCCATCCATTCTCGCTGCACTGCCGATAATGACCGCTCGAAACGGCGCGCGATATCACGGAAGGATACTCCTGTCATGTGCATCCCCACAACCATTCCTAGCTCAAACTCACTCAGATAACGCGAACGGCCTTCCGTCACGCACAAAATACGACTACAACTACCCGCTTCCATCACACTAACAATAACCGGTTTCTCCCTCCCCGCATCGGTCTCCATGGAGACGACACATAAGCACTCAGTAAACAATGCAGCTATAGGAAAAGTCAAAACTCGCTGCGCAAACTCGCCTAGAGGAAACCTTAATGCTCCGCTAAATCTACGCATTTATCTTGACACGTTCAGATTATACAAGGTGTGCTCGTCACTTTTTTCCATCAGTGTAAATCAGATTGGGAAATCATGCTCATAATTAGAGCTGAGGATGTTTGCGGTATAACCATGGTTATATCATGTAACCATAGTAAATTACTATGGTTACATGATATAACCATGGTTATACCGCAAACATCCTCAGCTCTACTCATAATGTGTCAACAATACGAGTATAGTTTACTACAGTACTAACAACGTAAAATGTTTGTTCAGTTTTGTCTGCTTGAAGTTTTGTTTATGACGTTTACGCACTCCTATTGTTTCAAGATATATACAGTTCATAAAATACAAGTTTTCAGTTCGTACTACCCAAGTGTGAACCGCAAATTGTAGTTTATCTCTTTTTAACACATGAATACGCGCTGTAACACTACGCACATTTGTCGTTTTAAGTTAAGACGAACGTCTTTGCAATATTAAATTAAATAAAAGGATAAGTTGTCCAGAGATAGTCGTATGATATTCGGCTTGCTGTCAAATTATTCCAATACTGTTGTTTATTGAATTTGTTTCCGGTGTTCTGACTTCTAGGTTAAGCATTCTTCTAATTTGAATATTAAGTTTGTCATCAAAAATTACAAAATCTGTTCTTTTAAATTGTAATATCAATTAGTGGCAATGAGTACGAAATTTTTTGTTATCACTTTGACATTTCTAACCTACGTTACTCATTATTATTATTTTGACATGTAGGTGATGTATACGCTTTCTTTTGTTATATTGCAGGTAACATACTAAAATTTTGACAATATTGCAAACCATGACGTTTATATTTTATGATAGCAAACGGTTATTTCCGCGATTAAATATTGACTTCATTTGAATCACATGCTTTGAATTTGGCCTTGAACTGAAAACTTATACTTTATGAACTATATGCTTTTTGGTTGTTAAACATAATAATAGTGCTATCTTTTATAGGTGTAAAAATCGTACTTTCCAAATTTCATCAGTGAACTGTCTGCATTTTAAAGGTAATTAATAGCTTAACTAATTAATTATGTCTATTTATATTATTTTTTTACAGATGATAGCTACTATCGCAAAGAAACCTGCCGAACTGTGAACTACAATAGTTCAGATCTAAATAAGCCATTGGGGAAATTTGTCTTCATAATAGAATAAGTAAGTACATGAATTGACGAATGAATTTAAAAAATATGTATAGCAATATAAATATTTTGTATCTGTTTTAGATTATCTTACTTACTGTCCTATTTATTTATAATCTTGAATACATTTAATTCTTTGTATACACATCTGTATATATGTAGATTGTTGGTGATTCACTTCTTTGACTTCATTTAAAATAAAATTTATTTTTAGACTTGTGAAAATACATATATGTAATAAATTGTAGCAAAAAGAACTTTGAAGAAATATCTTTTATATTTCACATAGTGGAACTGGACATTTTATCAATTTTGCTTTTATTTTTAGTTATTCCGCGTAGCTTAGGATCATTGGTCTTTAATGACCCTTGTCTATTTCTTTGCTTGTTTTTAATTGATTTCCGTAAAAACTGATGTTGATTTCCGTATATAACTAATACTTGCTCATAATGTGACAGATTATGACCCATATGGGTTTGATTCTTATTGGATTAATGTTGCTTTTCTCGGGACTGGTATCCTTTCTAATTTTTCTGAGCAGTTATTAACAATTTATACTCTTTGAAATAAATGCTTTCTACATATACGACGCCAATTTTTTGAATTTTTTATTGAAAAAATTCGCCCAAATGCAGGATTCGAACCTGCGTCCTTTGGTTTGCCGGACCACGCTCTTAACTCTCGAGCTATTAAGGGACTGAAGTTCGAATCGTCTGGAAACACCTTAAATTGCATTAAGAACAGATACTATATTGTGCCGCTAAACACGGCGGTGGTTCGGTAATGATTTGGGAAAAGTTTTGGTGGTACACCCGTTGGTGATATTGTTAAAATCGATGGAATTTTTAAAAAGGAATAATATAAGCATATTTTGGAAATCAATGCAATCCTTGTGGAACCAGAATTTTGGGTCAAACTTTTGTATTCCAACAAGATAATGACCCGAAGTATTCTTCCAAAATTGTTCGAGAACGTTTAATAGTCGTCATTATGTACAGTTCTGTTGAAATAAATCTGGGACAATTTTTTTGTTGTAATTATGGATTTCAGCATGTTAGTTGTAATTAAATTAATTAAAAGTAATTAAAAGTGTTGGTGATTGTTAACAATATGAAACATTTATTACCATTTAATAGAAATAAGAAGTAATGAAAGAAAGTAAACAATAAATTTGATTTAATAAAAAAACATTAATAATAAAGAAATAACTTAACAAAAAATAAATTTAATATTTTGTTTGGCCACCATTTCTTTCAATAACTTCTACCAGTCTTCTTCGCATGGAATTTATTAAAGAACGCCCTAAGTCATCGTTATTTGTCAGTTATTCCCATGCTTCTTCAATCCATTGCCACAATACATCGGCGTTTTCTGGTTGAGCATTTCGTCTATTGATTATCTTAACCATAAGTCCCCAAACATTCTCGATCGGATTTAAGTCCGGACTATTGGTAGGCCACTGCAAAACCTCGATGTTATTAGTTCCTAGACAAGTATTTATAATTCTAACAGTATGAATCGGACAGTTATCGTGCTGAAATATAAAGTCGGGATTGGCGAATATATGATTGACTGTTGGAAGCATGATATATTCTAGAATTCCTCTGTAGGCAATCGCGTTAAAACTATTTTCAATCCGCCAACACATTCTTAAACTTTGAGAACTGATCCAAACCCAAACATTAACTGCGAACCTTCTATAAGTTCTTCTGGGACGACTATATTCTTCATGGAAACGCCGATAGACTTTCATTTTTCCGTTGTAAGTCGACTCATCACTAAAAATAACCCGATTCCAAAAATTCAAATCATTATTACTATCATTTAAAGCAAATAATAGTCGTGATTGTTTCTGCTCATTAGTTAAGTACGGCTTCCTTGCAGCATCACGACATTTTAAATCAGATTTTAATATTCTCCTGCATACGGTAACTCTGGAGGCGGGAAAATTTGTGTTTATTACAGCATTTCTTGCAGTATCAAATGGACGATCTCTTATATAATCTATAAGTTCCATATCTTCTTCGACAGTTGACTTTCTGTTGAACAGCCCTGTACCAGTCTTTCTTTTTAAGGTCATTTCGTTTTCTTCTTTATCGTCACGCATAGCGAAAAAATGTTTATCGTCAAACTTGTAGAGCACGTTCGTACCTACAATTTGATATTTTTGTTTCCTCTCCATCTCCAAAATTACAAGTTCTAGTGCACCGCAAAATCTGCACGTCCGCCCAAGGTTTCGATCTTTCCGCTCATGCGCCGCCATCTCGAAGAAAGAGTGGTAAATTATGATTTTCACGATTACTTGGCTCCTCGTCGCCCTATGGGGATGTTGTATTGTTACTTTTTGTTCCTTTTTTTATTCTCTACAATTTCTATCATATAAAACTTTCTCACCTAACACCGTCTGTTCTCGAAATATCGGCGAAAATAGGACAAAATTCGGGGTACGAACTCGGTTCTCATTTTTTTTCTTCTTTATCGCCACGCGTAGCGGAAAATGTTTATCGTCAAACTTATAGAGCATGTTCGTACCTACAATTCGATATTTTTGTTTTCCCTCTATCTTTAAAATTATGCGTTCTAGCGCGCCGCAAATTCGGCAAGTTTCGATTCTATAGCTCGCGCGATTGTGTAGATATGTTGTAACGGATTCACCGTTCCGAATAGAATTATTGTAAGACAATATAGGCAAAGAAAACAGTGAAATTATGAATCACACGTATAAAATTTGTTTTCTTCCGGTCCAAAAGATATTCATGTCTTCCTTCTTTTCGATGGTCCTTCGCGCTAGAACTCGCAATTTTACAGATGGAGGGAAAACAAAAATATCGAATTGTAGGTACGAGCGGTACAAGTTTGACGATAAACAATTTTTCGTTATGCGTGACGATAAAGAAAAAAAATGAAAACCGAGCTCGTACCCCAAATTTTGTCCTATTTTCGCCGATATCTCGAGAACGGACGATGTTCGCTAGAAGTCATATGACACAAACTGGGGAGAATAAAAAAAGGAACCAAAAGTATCCATACAACTTCGAGGAGCAGTTATATCAGAAGCAAAAATCCACCCTTATTTTATAAATAGCGGAAAATAGTCAGAAGGGTTTCGTGTTCGAGATATTCAAAATAGGCACTCCTGGGGACCCCCCCCCCCCCCCCACAACATATAAAAAATTTGGCTTGATGGGATCTTGTTTTAATTCACGGCTTATTTTCGGGCAGAATGACTGGACTATAAAGCAACTGGAAGAAATAATAATAGTTATGGAATGGTCTCCTAAGAGCCCCAATTTCAATCCAATCGAGCTACTGAGGGAAGAACCCGATCGGAAGATATGGAAATCAGCACCAATATCTACCGCTGATATGTGAAGTAAGCTACAAAAGACATGAACACAAATAGCACAGCTAACATGAGCTAAAGTAATAGCCAGAATGTCCCGATTATGCGCCGCTTTTATAAACAAAAGATGAGACAAAAATTCTAAATATGTTTTACTCTTTGTAAGTGTATCAATATATATATACGAGTATATTTACAGATTTTTGTTTGTATTTTTAATTATTTCTACTAATACTAATTTTATGAGGGTCGCCAAATACTTTTGAGTATATATTCCGTTTCCCTTAGAGACTAGAATGTCATTCATTCGATTTCTGAATTTATTATTACGTAATTTGCTATTGATGTATTTTTTATATAAAGTGTATTTGTTATTTTCAGGTGGCTAAATGAAGCAAACTTTTTTAACGTGAATAGATTCCGTCACAAAACATTACATCCATACTTATTATAGACTTTAAACATAATGTAAAAAGAGATTATATAAATAAAAAAGTTTACTAATAATGCAATTTTGTTTTTTTAAATAATTATATTAAACATATTAGATCAAAATCTCGGCATTAAGATTTTTCTGTTGATTTTAGTATTAGTAGTAGTAGTAGTAGAGGAACATTATACTAAGAATGGTGATTTTCTTTTAAAAATCGCTAGCAAAAATACCTAAATTATAATATCAATTTATTAACAATTATAGTATACACAACTCTATAAATATAAAATTGTTGGGTGTATAAAACGTAAAATATATATATATATTGTTTTTACTTAGTTTCTTATAAACATTAATACCGTATAAAAAATGCCATGGTCACGTCCGCTTTTACACTTAATTAGTTAGGATTTGCATCGGGATGTCGTTCCAAAATCATCGCTACTCCCTGAAAATATGAAAGCATAAAGTAAAAACATGAGTAACTTCAAGAAAGAGCAAAAAAAGCAGTAATAGTATTATTCACTTTGAATTAAAACCTTTTTTTACGGCTTTATTATTAGAGACCGGACTGAAATCGACGTCATCACGACGGACGATATATATAGTCTACATCTGTAAGTACATCAAAACTGCACATCTATTTTTTGTGTGCGGTTAACCGAATGAATAGTGCTATTTAATAACTGCGTGATGTACTTACAGATTTGAAGACTATTTATATCGTCCGTCGTAATGACGTCATTTCAGCCCGATGTGTCCGGTCTCTATTATTTATTGCATTTATATTGACGATAATAATAATTATAATAGACAGGCCATGAGTTATTAGTACGATATTTGGTTATCGGAATTTACCTTATGCCAGAAAGAAAACCTTTTGAACAGCCGAGCCCCGGATTTGATCCAGAACCCCCCCCATAAGCTAGTACATTACCATTAGGCTATCAGTCAGTATAGCCAAAAGTAGAATAACACTAGGTGGGTTTATGATACAGTGATGAGCAAATAAATAGGGGTACGAATATAATTTCATTTTATATTTTCACGAGAATAAAATTGTAAATAGTGAATAATTCGAGCATATAGATAGGGACACCGTAAAGCTTCAATTATAGATCTAATATTTTGTAAGAAATCCTGCTTTAATGACTGGGACATAGAGCTTATTATTAGATGTTGACGTCGTTCCACAGAAATATTGTCCAGGTCTCCGTCGCAACATATCGGAAGAGTTCGTCCAGATTCTAATATGTTTATCCTGAAGATCCATGGAGTTTTACATTCTGTCACTAGTTTTCAATGGAGATTACATATGAGCTACAATAAGGCCATTCAAGTATGCCTACATGAGCATTTTCTAAGATTTTGTTTGCAGCCTTGTGCTTTGGATTATTTTCTTAGCATTTACGAATAATATATACAAGGTCCCGTAACGAGAAATGGCAGTAAAAACAGAATCGCTAATACAGGGGGCGCGAATAGCGGGGGTGCACTGTATAAATACATTATTACACATTTTATTTTCTTAATTTTTAAATAAATAATTATAATGTTAACCGCTTCAAAAGTATGTTATAAACTTACGTATATAAAGAAAAAATACAAGTAAGATGCTTACCTGTCCACCTGCTGCACAAGCCGCAACCAATCCCAAATGACCATCCTCGCGCACAAGCCTATTCGCGGTGTGCATTGCTAATCTCACGCCGGTAGCAGCAAATGGATGGCCAATAGAAAGGGAACCGCCCCAATTATTAAATTTGTTTATGTCAGGTGCACCAACTTTGCTCTGTCGGTTCATGTAATTTTGAGCAAACCAATCACTATCAAGAGCTTTCATGTTTGCTATAATTTGACCCTGAAACATATGTTAAGAGTTTTCGAATTAATTTTATATAAGTTGGAAAATAAATAATGCAAGTTACCGCGAAAGCCTCGTGAAATTCGAAAACATCGATATCCTTAAGCGATAGTCCAGCCTTTTCGAGGACTTTGGGTGTTGCATACGCAGGGCCCAAAAGAAGCTGATCAATAGGATCTTGAGAAACATACACAAAATCACGAAGATAAGCTTTTGGTTTGAGACCTAATGCTTTCGCTTTAGCTTCTGGCATAATTAAAGCTGCGGAAGCGCCATCAGTCTAGAACGAGTTCAAGAAAATTATATTCAGTAAATGAAGTAAATGCATTGAATAAGATATAGTATTTTTACGATAAGAGAGCAGTTGCGTCATAACCAGTAATACCAGTTGTGAAAACTTAAATGCTTCAATTTACTAATGTAGTATATGCAAGTTCTCCAACATTTTACGAAATTTGTTTTATCACTGTTACCTACTCTGTACAATGATCATCGTATGGTATCCACCTGTGATCTGTCAGTCGCCTTTACATATTAATATTGGTCATTTTATTTTTCTCGTATTATCGTCTCTCACAACAAAATATTGGTTTCTATTTTAAGAAAGACGTCTTTAAACGAGCATTGATTGAATTGTCTCATATTGTTTTGAAATGAATAACGTTTTTGCAACAATATATGTAAACAAAACAAGTAGATGGCAAAAGATGTTAATTATTTAAACAAATAGTATATGGTGATATGAATTGAGAAAATTTTGTATAATGGTTCGAAAATCAGCTATTTGAACATTTAGAAAGCTCTTAAGTTATTATTATGGATAATGCAAGCTATCATGCTACGATAATAAATAAATCTCCAACTCCATCTTCGACAAAATACCAAATTCAGGAATGGTTAACCAACAATAAAATCAACTTTGACAAGACAGCTTTAAAAACACAGTTACTGGAGTTCGTTAGACTGATAAGTACATAAAATAAGTACCAAATTAAGTTCAAATAGATCATAGTTTTTATTTAAAGGTATAAACCATAATCTATTTATGAAACCGATGAATTATCAGAGCAATATGGCCACATAGTTCACTTTCTTCCTCCATATCCTTGTATTTTTAACCTTATAGAATTAATTTTGGGGATTGAAAAAAGATATTACTCTAATAATATAGGTAAATATGGTAAGACGAATGAAGGCTGTAAAAGGTTGTGGCAAGGAGCACTAAGTCAAGTAACTGCTGAAGCATGAACTAACTGTGTGACACTCACACTGAAGCTGCGATTTAAAAAAATAGTGGGACAGGGAAGTAGGGTGTCATCAAAATGATATCAGCCCTTTCATAATTAGTTTAGAAGAAAAGGAAGATGATATTTTAAGCTATAAGTTACGACTGCACTTTTACCTTTTGTTCTAGTGAAAATATTTGTGAAATGAAGAGTTAATATATGATAGTGTTTTGATTTTAATATTTGTTTGACTTTATATAATACCTAATACTATCTGATTGGCAAGTACTTCGAGTACAACACCTTTATTTATTACATGTGCCTAAGAGAAACTCGTGAGTGTAATGTAATAAAACTAAAGAATATAAAACCTTGATATGTATTCTGTTCTTTAGTTTAACGTATGTACTGCTATATCTTAATTATTAATAGTAACTGTAATAAACTATTTCCATTCCTTCCGTTTTTTATTCTAAAACATTGATATTATATTTATAAGTTTTGCAAAATAAAAGTAGTAATACAATTGCTTTTATTAATTAACATAAACCATGTATTTTTCTAAATATAGAGTGATAAATATACAATATTAACATTCTAAACAGTTTAAGATATAATCTAAATAGCATTTGTAAGAAAAAAAGATTTTTGAAGTTTTTAACTCATTCCGTAACATAACCTATAACCAAAATGGCAATTATCTGCAAGATGTAAACAATAAATTTGTCAACGTTGTGTGACGCACATTGATGACGCAACTGCGTCCTTATCGTAAAAATACCATATAACGATCGTATTTGTTAGTTTAAGGTAGAAATACGTTTAACATGAACTAAAAACATACCAACTACGTTATTAAATGTAGATCCCGGTTTTCGGGTTGGAACCGCATCGACTTAGGCGTAATTGCCTAATTGCGACAGTCTTTAGATGAGTTCTTACTTTTTCTAAACTCCCAGCACCGTGTCATTCGCTTTACCATGGAGGTGGAATCAGACGGAAGTCTCCCGTTTTTAGACGTCTTAGTGACCCGCAATATCAATGGCAAACTGGGTCACACGGTTTACAGGAAACTCATACGGACCGGTATCTGAACGGGTTTTCCCATCACCCGGCACCACAAACAAGCGGTCGTCAATACTCTTGTACATCGTGCGTTTTCTATCTCAGAACTTAAGGCACTACCCTCCGAACTTAAGCATGTTTCTGACACCCTACTCCAGAATAATTGTAACCCCCACGACATACACCGTACTATAGTTAGACATCATAACCCCAAACCTCGGAGTGAACCCGATCCTAACATCAGCACCGCCTTCTTATCGTATATTCAAGGTATCACCGATCATATAAGAAAGGTTCTACATAGAAATAAAATCAAAACCGTCTTCAGACCCCATTCTAAAGTTTCGGACCTCTTACCCTCGGTTAAAGACAAAATATCTCCGCTCCAAGCACAAGGAGTGTATCGCATTCCGTGTTCGTGTGGCAGTGTGTACATTGGCGAAACTAAGCGGCCAGTCAGCGTGCGTGTGTCCGAACATGAACGTTGTACTAGACTGTTACATATAGCCGGTTCAGCGATGACAGAACACAAACTCAACTCCGGTCATCATTTCTATTCAAAGATGTTAAGCTTCTGTCCCGTGAATCGCATTATTTCCCTAGGAAAATCCGTGAATCTATTGAAATTTACAAACATCCCCGCAATCTCAATAGAGACGATGGCTATACGTTACATCCGACGTGGCAAACTCTACTGAACTCTACTAAGAATCACCACGCCCATACGACGCATTCCATTGGCTCATTGTCTCCAGCCAATAGCAGGCCACCATCTGACCCGGTCGCCCCTATATAAGTTGTACCGGTCTCTGTCATAGCATTCTTCAAGCTACTGCGAAACGACGAACATCTATGTACAGGCCTGAAGATGTCCCTTGAAACAGTGGACGAAACGTTGGCAATTACGCCTAACTCGACGCGGTTCCAACCCGGACACCGAGATCTACACCTAGAGAGCGACCGCGGAAACCTACATTTAGGTTATTAAATGTACATTCTCAAAAGGCAGTAAGATATAAAATGTACATACATAAGCAACTGTAATAATTATTTTGAATAAAAGTAATATATTGGTAAATTTGATTTAGAACAATCTTTTACGTGTTTAATGCAATAAATAATACAATATGGTCATTTATATTTACCCTCTAGCAAGCCATGAAATTATTTCTTGAAAATATCGTGTTGGTAGTGACAAATAAAATACATCTGTCATTATGTGTATGTTCTGATAAATAAAACTCATCTGTCATTAATGTATTTATTAATTGACACTTAAAAATGTTTACAATAAATCATAAAGTTTTTCTGATCGAATCATACTTTAGGAATGGTGTAAAATTAGAAAATGGAGAATGGTCGTACTCCTTGCAGCCTTGTATAGAAGAATTTCGGGCAGAATTTCCAAATTTTCCAACAACATATGACAGTTTGCGGCAATTAATTCAAAAGTCAGTGGTTAAATTCCGTGAAACAGGGTCTGTGTCTCAAAAACCAGGTGCTGGTAGACCACTAAAGCGGACAGTTGAAAATATAGCAGATGTTGAAGGACGAATAAATCAATCACCTAAGAAATCGATTCGTAAGCTTTCACAACAAACACAACTGTCATATGGGACCTGCCAGAGAATCCTTAAAAAAGACTTACAAAAATTTCCATACAAATTTCATTGCGTGCAAGAGCTTTTACTAATCGATCATGTAACCAGAGTTAATTACTGTCAGTGGTTCTTAGGTACGATTAATAACGATGACGTTCTTGACAAATCCTTCTGGTCCGATGAAGCATGGTTTCATTTATCAGGATATATAAATAAACAAACAATGCGCATCTGGTCTAGTGAAAATCCACATGAAATTCTTGAAACACCCTTGCATTCACAAAAAATAGGCGTTTGGCTTGCCGTTTCTCGTAGACGGATTATTGGTCCAATATTCTTTAATAATACGATAAATGCAGAACGATATCGTAATAATTTATTGCTACCATTTGTAAATCAATTACATGATGATGAGCTCCGCGAGGGATATTTCCAGCAAGATAATGCAACAGCCCATAAGACAAGAGAAACGATGGAATTATTGCATGAATTCTTTGATAATCGAATAGTAGACCTTCCACCACGATCTCCGGATTTAACAATTATGGACTATTTCATTTATCCACATCTAAAAAATAGAGTATTTACGAATCGTCCACATACAATTGAAGAACTTACTAATGCTATCCGAAATGTCTGTGAGGAAATTACACCACATAATTTAAGGAATGCCTTCAATAATATGAGACGAAGAGTTGCGCTATGCATAGAAAATGAAGGAGCTCACTTTGAACATTTATTGTAGCTGTTTTTATTATTAAACTTTTTATTTTTTCAACTGAAACGTTTGTATGTAATTATTTGTCAAAATGACAAAACCTAATCTGTCATCAGTATAAAATAACCTATATCACACACACGCTGCAAAATAAGTTAACTTAAATTATGGTACCAACTTAAGTTTAAAAAAGAAAAATGTCATTGCCTTCTAGAGGGTAGAAATATATGATCATATGGTATAATAATACATTTACAGCTGATATTATCGTTACTTCTAATTTTTATAATAGCGAAACGTTACAGTTTGTAGAAAAGGTTGTCTGACACAACTAAAAAGAAAATAAGATCTATCTAAACTGTCGCGTACTATTTATAACACAAAATTAGAATCTGATTACCTCTTTGTTTAACTTTTTCTTTAATAGATCTATCTTCTCCATACATCGATAAGTGGTAATAATTATTATTAATTTTTGTTATATGCTTCATAGAACAATAACAATATTACTGCCAAAATGTACATAGTGGTTGTAATACACAGAAATAATCGCATGTCTACATTCATTAAAATATGCGGGTTAATCAAATACACTATTTTACAATTCTATATAATTTACAAAAAAATTACCAAAAACGATGCGTTTGCGGCGGTTATAGTTCCTTGGGGTTTAATAAATGCAGGTTTTAATTTCGCCAGTTGTTCTGGCGTAGATACACGAATGCCGTTATCCTTTTCGATTGTTTTATCCAATCCTGTAATTCTAACTGGAAGCATGTCGGTTAAGTAACCTTTATCTTGGGCCTGCTGGGCCACAGTATGAGATCTTAAAGCATAGTCATCCTGTTCTTTTCTACTCGCTCCAAATGCCGCAGCTAGACGGTCAGCGGAGTGTCCCATCGTTTCACCAGAAGAAAATTCAGTCACTCCGGGAAGCTAAAGGAAAATACATTAGATTCTTTTATTTAGGGCAGATGTTGGCGTCATTCAATACCTCTGGGACAAAGTAATCTGGTCGAATGGACGCTAGTAATTGCAATTTTTGCGGCAACGTTTTTGCTTTGTTGGCTCTTAACATTAAACTACGCATTTTTCTGTTATGACGAATTGGAACATCCGACATAAATTCAACACCTCCAGCTACTATGACCTCGTAAACTCCTGAAGCTATTAATCCAATGCCTAAAAATAGATATTACAAACAAAGAGAACACGTAATTTTTTTAAATATATATTGACGCTATTGTGTTAGTGGTAACGATTTGCACTGTCTGTTTAACTATCACTTCCAAATTTGAAAAATAACACAGATATTAATACGGTATACAAGACAGAATTGTAAGGAATTCATTTTACTTATTTATTTATTTAGCGTATGGCTAACATGGATTAAAAACATACATCTAAAAGTTAAATTTTGAAATCAAGGCAATGGATTCAAACTAACGCGGAGACAGTTACTCATCTCACCTCCATATGCTGTAGGGGGCACTCAGCTGTAATATGGTGAAGAGTCTGGCGAGGTTCTCCACATTCGCAAGTTGGTGTCACAATCAGTCCGCATTTATAGAATGAATTTAATCACTTAATCAAGTATTAAACTCCTACCCCTCATAAATATACATCATAATAGGTTATTAATTATGAAACAGACATGTAAATAATTTACATATCTGTAACTGTATACTTGGACAATACCTCCTATTTTCAGCATTTACTACTGCTTAAGACATATGTTTCTGCCATCTATAGGCGTCGTCAGTTAAGCTAATGAAGCAATGTATACAAATGATACAAATCTTTATAAATAGATCTGTATATGACATTTAACCGAAACCGCCTATTAGATAAAGCAAATCTCATCCGATAAGGTGGCAATTATTTAATAAGTGACATCTGACGGACGAAAGAGACTTTGTCGAAAAAAACGTTCTTTCATTTGACCAGCTAAGCTGGTACAAAACGAAACAATACGGGTAGTCCTTCAAAAACGAGCCAGATGGCGGTAAATATACAAAAAATGTTTTAAAATATATCTATACGTTAATATGCACGTATAATGCTTTTGTTTAATTATGAAACAGACATGTAAATAATTTACATATCTGTAACTGTATACTTGGACAATACCTCGTAACACAAATCTCTTCTATTATTACTAAAAGAAATAGACATTTGCTGCAGGTACTTTATATCTTAATCAATATTAAATGGTTCTAATTTGGTCTATTTATCAGACGGAAAGACTATTATTTATACTGATGAGACATGGGTAAACACTGGCCTTTACGCAACTAAAATTTGGGCTGATACAACCAAATCTTATTACAATGCTAATTAGTCATGGTGAAAAGAGAAAGCTCAGGAACTTGGAGATGAGGCACCGCCGACCAACGCGTCGCATTATGTCTACACACGCTATCGATTTATGTGCAAAGACCGGACACATCGGGTTGAAATGACGTCGTCATTACGACGGACGATATAAATAGTCTACAACATCTACAAGTACATCACGCGGTTATTGAATGCACTATTGATCTGGCTAGCGCGCACATCTGTTTTCATCGAGAATTGCGACGTTTTTTGTTGAGATATTTAGTTAAATTTCGTTTTCATGGGCGTAGATAGAAGCGTGTGGAGTTTTAATAATTTAGTCTATTTAAATTATATTTCGTAAGATAAATAAAGTGCTGTGAGTTAGTTTCTTGTTTTCATAGTTTTAACTGTTAATTACATCGTAATGTTTGTGATAGATCCTGTTTAATATCGTTTGATTGAATCTACTTCTCCCAATTATTTCGACGTAAGTGTGCATTGACTTTCGTTCAGTTTCAATAACTTACGCATACATTTTTAGTTTTCATTTATTTAGATCTAGAGCATTGTTGAAGTTACTTTTTCAGATATGATATGGAAGAACGTCGAGAACGGCATCGTAAAACAATGTTGGATTAACGGTCATACTGATTGTATGTTCAGTGTCAGTGATTCCGAAATTTATTGCAAAATATCGTTAAAAAATTCCAGGAAATCGCACGTACAACGTCACTTAGCATCGCAAACACATGCACAGAAATTGGAACCGTTGGATTCTGACAATTTTAACGAAGAACTCTGTGAAACTTTTATGGCGGCTAATATTCCATTAAATAAACTTAAACATCCCACTTTAAAAATATTTCTCCAAAAATATAGTGGTCGAAATATTCTTGATGATTCCACCTTACGCAAATATTTTGTTTCTAAGTGCTACACGAAAGCAGTAGAACGCATTAGAATCCATCTTTCAAATCAGTACCTCTGGATAAGTGCCGACGAAATTGTTGATATATTAGGACGCTGTGTGGTAAATGTTGTAGCTGGTGAACTACATCCAACTATTCCATATAACGCATTTGTAATAGCAACAAAAGTTATAAATACAGTTGATGCGGAAACAGTTGCTAAAACCATTAACGAGAATATTCAAAAAATATGTACTTCATTCGGACGACAGGTACAAAGAAAAAGTACTTTTATTTGTAAGTGACAGTCCTGCATATATGTTAAAAACAGGCAGACTATTAAAGGAAACATATCCTAATATGCTGCATATTACTTGTGTAGCACATGCTCTTCACAATCTGTGAATATATCAGAAACACCTTTCCAGAAGTTGATAAGAATTGTATCTATAAAAAAAAGTTTTCAGAAAATCACCATTGAGAGTAGCTCTTTACAGGGAAAAGCTGCCATCTTTGTCACCGCCTCCCTCTCCAGTAATAACTAGATGGGGAACATGGTTGGAAGATACTAGCTTTTATGCAGAGAATTTCGATAGTTTACAAAATTTCGTTGCATGTTTAAATGACGATACTCGGAGTATTTTTGAGTGCAAGGAACTAACACAAATTCCACATTTAAAAAATCAGTTGTACTTTCTTCAGGAACACTTTGGAAATTTGCCAAAATTAATCACTTATTTTGAAAATCGTAATCTCAAATTAAATGATGGTTTAACGACACTAGATGTGGTTATTAATAATTTGAAAAGTATTCCAAGTGATTTCGGATGTGGCCTTCGGCAAAAGTTAGACGCAGTGTTTAGTAGAAATCCAGATTTAATAACATTGCGGCAATTGTGTATGGGGACAATGCCACAACATCTAACTGCAAAATACGCGGAAATAAAAGAATATTTCCAGTATGCACCTATAACCAGAGGACGTTTTCTATTTACAATGTATTTCATTCAAAGAGAACAAATTTTACAGAAGAGAACCTTGAGAAAGTATTGCTAGTAAATATTAATACTCCTTTACTCAACTTGAACTATAAAATGAACAAATAAAAATGTATTTCGTATTTTGTAGCCGTATATATACCCGTTTTATTATTATAAGTATAATTACAATATAAATAAAATTAAAAACTTTAAAAATACAAATGTTCTCATGGGCGATGAGTCATCAACCTCTCGTGTCCGGTCTCTATTTATGTGTCAACTTTTTTAAGAGTCCGCTTCTGGCGATTAGCGAAATTTCCTGGCTCTAGCGCATTTACCACCCAATCGCCCTAGATAATGGGTTGTACCACAGATAAGTTATAACAGATAGCTGAAGAGAATACGAAACTTGGCACGGCATTTTAGTCGAAATGATGCTTTTCAAAAACTCTGTATACAACCTTCAGGTTGCATTCCTAAAAAGAAAGTTCGGTTGACACAAGCATCGGGTTATCCGTAATTCTAGGAAAAGCTGCCTACCCTCTAAGTTTATGCGCGAAAATGCTCCTTTTTTTAGAAGCCTAATGAGTTAGCGTTGGTTTTATTCATCAAGTGATTACTCGCTTTCTAATTAATATTCAGCTATCAGCGAGGTACGATTCTTTAGGATAATTTAACCTCATTCTTGTGTGAAAATCTCATACGTCTAACGTACAGCTGAAGCGAGATAATTAATAGTTTGTCTAGAGTTATTTATTTCTTTTTGCCGCCATTTTCAATACCTTGGTGGATTAGTCGTTATCAACCTAGATTTCAAACGACACCTGTAGTGTATAGTACATAGGTTACTGTAAGAGTCATCTAGACCCATTTTCAGGTAAACCTACGTCTACCTGCCATTAGTAATAATTGTAATTTTCCTGGCCATTCTAACTTCGTTATACACGCCTCGAATTACCTGCTGTGAGGTATCATTCTAACCCGCTTTCTATGACGAACCTCGCTGCTGTATTTATTTTCATCGATCCCGCGACCACGCTCGCGTGTCGCGGATTTGATTAATTCTGAATCTGTCTACAGCCTCTCATTGGTTCACAGTTTCCGTAGAGATTCACTTCCCGCACGGTAATATATAAGCGCCGGTTTCCGCGGATAAGCTTTCGCTTAGTTTTTTCAACCTCACGTGTTCGTTCAACACTCTCGACGCTTTCGTGCCCATTCACGGACCAGCAACGCAATTACAAGTTAAATACCCATTAGTTACTTTAATTCTTTTCTTTCGTTATTTATTAATCAATAAATAACTCAGAGAACTTTAACTAGAATTTAATTCAGCATAGATATTTCTTAGTTATTTGTGTAGATAAACTTTAACCGGAAGTTAACTCTGCACGTGGTGTATTATAATTGTTATTTGTTTTATATTTATAGTGTAGTGTTTAATATCGTGTGTTATTATTAAATAAAGCGCTTTACCTCTGCTCTTTTATTATTAATTTATTTTTTACTAATTTTATTACACCTGTGTTATACAATTTTAACAACGACGCCTTGTGTTTCGTGCATCGATCACCGTTAACCAACAATTTCTTATCATTTATTGTGAGGCTAAATCTAGTCGAGAATTTCAACATACCAGCGTGCAACAATATACATATACAGCAGACCGATTTTCATGTGGCCGGTGGGAGAATTTGTACGTGCGTCAAGTAAGGGTCAGTGTTAGATAGAGACAGTATTCGGAAAAATGAAATGCAAACTCTTTGTGCGAGTCGTGCATTGGGACGTAGTAAGGGATAAAAAGGGATAAAACACTGAATGCCAGAGGTTCCCCTACCTATGAATTTCGTGCGCATCTCGAGGGCGGTACTTCTAACCGGCCACATGAAAATCGGACGTATACGTATAACAATTTTCAAGAATACTGGTAGGGATGGCTTTCGCTCATGTAGTAGGGTATGTGGAGAGCGGGGATTACATTCGTTGTTCGCATCTTGATGCTTGCGTCTGCGCAAACTCTTGCGAAAAACTAAAATAAATTTTGTACATTTCATTTAGAATTTTCGTTTTTTTTAATAATTTTATTTTAGTTACAATTTTTAAAGAGTTTTGTTTCAGTTCAATGTTAACGCATACATAACGCATCAATTATTATAATAGCGGCTACAATTCCTTAAAGCAAATCTGTACATCAACACTTTCATTCTGCCGTACTAAACACATATTAAATACTGACGAATGTATCCCCACTATTGTAACTAAACTACGCCTACGGGCATTAGAGTCATATGTACGTGTAAATATGCGTGTGCTAGTGTGTATAATACGCTTCGCAATTTCCACCGTTACTTCAGTCAATCTGTATATCTTAAAATTTGTAATAAAACGCCTAGCATACAACCTGCGTGATTTTGCGTTTGTGTATGGCATCGGCTATCTGTAAGGAACTTATCTGTGGTTGTACCTTACTAAAGCAGAAAATTGGAAGAAATATTGATTTTATGTAAAAACATAATATACAAGTGTCCCGTATCGTTATGTTCAAATTTTAGGAGAGTAAAGTAGAGTAACAAAAAACGCAAAACTTATACATATATCCATTTTTATTGTTTCAAAGTTACAGATCTATGAATGTGATTGTCAGATCATGAAAAAAAATGTAATCCTAAAGTCAATAAACACTGATTTTATTTAAAAAAATTCAATTAATAATATTTTCGAAATGTCCACCTCCTTGTTGAATGCAGGCTTGTGCCCGTAAGCCAACAGAAGAAATACTTATCCGAATTTCATTCTTGTTTTGTCGGATTTGCTCGGCAGCCAGGTGAATACGATCCAACAACTCTTCTCTTGTGTTTGAAACTGGCGCGTAGACTAAATTTTTCATGTACCCCCATAAATAAAAGTCAAAGGGATTGAGATCGGGAGATCTGGGTGGCCATACAACAGGACCAACTCGACCAATCCATCTTGGATAATTGACGTTAACCCAATTTCGGGCAGCAATTCCGAAATGTGGTGGTGCCCCATCCATGTGAAACCACATGTCTCGACGAACATTCAGTGGGACATCCTCTAAAAGACCTGGCAGTTCGTCAATAAGAAATTGAAGGTAATTGTCCGCATTTAACCTCCCAGGAAGAACGACAGGACCAATCAACAAGTCATCGATTAGGGCCGCCCAAACGTTAATAGAAAATTCATGTTGAAATCTAGATGGGCGTATAGCTTTGGGATTTTCTGATGACCACCTGTGCAGGTTTCTCAGATTTGTAACACTACTTCTCGTGCACATAGATTCATCTGTCCAGAGGACTGTTCTGCAGAAATTAAAATGAAGCCGTGACTGTCTTAATATCCAGGTAGAATAAACTAGAAGAGTATAGTAGTCTGCCTCAAGCAAACCGTGTCCCCTGCGATAGTGATATGGATATAAGCCCTCACGCCCTAGTTATCTAGCGATTCGATGCACACTGAGAGTTGGATCCCTTGTAACAATAGCTACTGCTTCTTCCTCTAAGTCTGCTGGCAAATTTACTCCTCGGTCGAAAAGATAATCACGCAGTCCGCATTCCCGAAATTGTCTGTGTACTTCCAAAAACGTTCTGTAATGAGGAACGCGCCTATCGGAAAACCGATGCCGTTACAGTAGCCATACACAAAATGAATGTCCGCATACTCTTGAGAAGAAAATCGGTAAGGCATTTTGAATAAAGAAAACGTATCCACTCACTAATAAGCTGTTGTATGAACTGAAACGTAATGTAATCCTTTATTAAAAAAATGCAACGTTAACAGTCAACTGAACATTTGTTTATTGTATGATATTCATGGTTCAGCACTTACGAAATAAGTAAGAACCTTCTTTATCATAAATCAATTTTCAGTACTCTTTTTTGTAGATCTCCAAGAAATTACGACACGTGTTTATATATTTATTTTAGGATAACATTTTATTATGCGACGTTAACAATCACAGGCCTGTTATTGAATTGTATAACTTTTTTTAAATAAAATTAGTTTCTATTGACTTAAGGATTACATTTTTTTTCATGATCTGACGATCACATTCATAGATCTGTAGCATTGAAACAAATAAAAATGGATATACAAGTTTTGCGTTTTTGTTACTTGAAACTACTTTACACTCCTAATATTTGAAAATAGCGATACGGGACATCTTGTATATGAGAAACAAATTACAATAGCAGAAGGTATTCTAAAAGATATATACCTATTGCAGTTGGTATGGCAAATAAAACACGTGATAAATATAAACTTAAAAATGTATTACAGCAAGATTAAAAACAATTTTAAGATTATATCCATATTATTGTATTAAATGGCATGGCCTCAAGTCAAATGTTATATTGAAATGTGAAAAATAACATGTAAAGTTACCGACAATATATCAAGCAAACGAACAACTATCATGTAAACAAGGGATTAATTATGTAAACACAGTATATTTTAATTTTTCTTATATATTTTTTTTTTATAAAATAATTATTTGAAATGGACTGTAATAATTGAATTATTTAATTATCTAAATATTTTGAATGACAGCAAAAATTATTGGTCTATATTGTCTTATTTAAATTCATATTGATGTATTTTTATGGAGACATGACAACAATATTCATTATTCCTATAGCGACTGTACTGTTATTTAAGGTGCGCGCGGACTAACTTTTAATCCATGATTATCATCAGTAATTATTAATAAGATTATCAATCCATACAGATTATTGATTGAGAGGAGAAAAATAATAGAATTCTAGGCTAAAGGTACCTTTTGTTCAGAAGCAAAGAAAACTAATCGAGTTAGTTCAGAAGCCATGCAAATTGCTACTGAGTGACAAGGTGTTATTTCCATTTTCGAACTTAAAAAATGGAAAACTTGACGTGCCGAAAATAATATCAATATTTTCAAATAAAAAGTCAACGAATAAATAAATATGAAATTAAGAGAAACTATTAAAGGAATAAAACAATAAAGCTAATGTTAATTATACGTCAATAGATCTGAAAAGGTTTCAGTTAAATAAGCACTATCTGTCACAAAAGTCTTTCTTTGGAGACTGTGGTTAAGTAAAAACTTAAAAAAAGGTATATAACCCCTTACCACAATTATTAATCGTATCCTAAATACGTATTTCGACAACCAAGTTGTCATCATCAGTAGGTAAAACCACTATGAAATCTATTAAACTCCTTTGACCAAAGAAAGGCTTTTCATAATGACTTCCCGGTCAAAGGAGTTTAATAGATTTCATAGTGGTTTTACCTACTGATGATGACAACTTAGTTGTCGAAATACGTATTTAGGATACGACTAATAATTGTGGTAAGGGGTTATATACCTTTTTTTAAGTTTTTACTTAACCAGTCTCCAAAGAAAGACTTTTCACAATGACTTCCCGGTCAAAGGAGTTTAATAGATTTCATAGTGGTTTTACCTACTGATGATGACAACTTAGTTGTCGAAATACGTATTTAGGATACTGTTAATAATTGTGGTAAGGGGTTATATACCCTTTTTTAACTATCTGTCACCTCAAAAAATCTAATGATCATTACAGTAAATTACTGCACATTTATCATATCATTAATAGAAAAGAAACGTTGTAAATTGCAGTATCTATAAAGCCGTAATATATTTTTGAACGGGGTAGCAATGTAGAATCTTTATAAATAAATGGAAATTTTATAAAATGTAAATTATTTATCAACCAAAAAAAAATAATTAAAATTTTTTCTCTAAAATTTGAAGCTAATCTTCAAACTAACAAATTCAGATTCAAATTTAAATTATTTATCAACCAAAAAAAAAAAAATAAAATTTTTTCTCTAAAATTTGAAGCTAATCTTCAAACTAACAAATTCAGATCTCAAACTAATTATATTAAAGACTGACTAAACAGACTTTGTAACTTGTGTTCATTTGAAAAGTCAATCTAGGTTACTTTGAAATTTTGATAGAATAAGACGCAAATATATTAGTATGTGTTTGTTGTTCCGTAAACGTAAATCCAAATGACATTTGATAATGTCAATCACAAATATCAGTTAGTGTATAAAATAATCGTGCGTCGATTCTGGTTTAAATAAATTGCTTCTCAGTTTTAAAATGGCTTTCACTTTAAAACATAAAATTTGTTTAGTCCAGGCTTATTTTCGAAGTGGTAATAAAATTGATGGTTTATGGGTTTATTCAGCTCAAGATTGCATGGTAGAATTTCAAGTTGAGTTTCCGCATTTTGTAATAGATTATATACAATTTAAGAATACTTTGGATAGAACTTTAAAACTTTTTTCTGAAACTGGCAGTCTCTTAAGAAAATCCGGAGCGGAGCAGTTAAGAAACGTACACCTCAAGTTGTCAATCGTGTTGAAGAAATAATGGAAAATAAACCACAAACATCTGTTCGACATTTGAGTCAACAAATAAACCTTTCTGTTGGTACAACTCACAAGTTATTAAAAAAAGATATGCAACTTTATCCATACCGTGTCACAGCAGTACAAGAATTGTTAGAAATTGATTGCCCACGTAGACTACAGTTTTGTAATTGGTTTGTAAATATGGATAATAATGGAGAACTTTCGCAAAGAGTTATGACGAAGCATGGTTTTATAAAACGCGATACCTAAATTCACAAAATACAAGAATTTGGAGTAGTGAAAATCCACATGTAATTAATGAAGAATCGCTACATCCAGAGAAAATTGGTGTTTGGGTACCTTTGAGCAGTTAACGTTCCCTGAAAAAATATTGGTCCAATGATACGCCAAAGGCGAATCATTGGACCAATATTTTTTCAGGGAACGTTAACTGCTCAAAGGTACCGTGCGGAAATTTTACAACCATTTGTCAATCTGTTGCATGATGATGAACTTCAAAATGCATATTTCCAACAAGACGGAGCACCTTGTCACTGTTCTGCAGAATCTTTGGATTATTTAAAAGAATTTTTTGATGAGCGTATAATTAGTCGAAATACAGAAATTGCCTGGCCTGCACGTTCATGCGATTTAACACCTTGCGACTTCTTTTTGTTGCCTTATCTAAAAAATAACATATTTCGAACACCTATATTGAATTTGAATGATATGCTACAGAGAATCGAACAGAAATGCTTGGAAATTAATAACAATCCAGCAATGTTGCAGAATATCATCAGAAATTTTGAACGGAGGATTTTAAAGTGCATTGATCTTGAAGGACAACATTTTCAGCAATTGTTATAGTTTCCAATAAATACCTATTATTTGTTATTTATTTGTATGTATCAAACTGTCAAAATATACGACTGCGTAGGTTAAGTAGTAAATTTTAATTTACGACTACTTCAAAATGTTCTCAGTAAATCACATGCTACTAGATTGACTTTTCAAATGAACACTTGTTACCACTACAATAAAGATATTTTAGAACTAGTACCTGTTGTTATTGCTGCATTTGATGAGATACAAGCCATCGTGACGGTGTGTGCTGGTGTTTTATCACTATATCCAGCAGCTAAGGCTGCCTCACGAGCTATATTTGAAGTTTTTACTTCTTGAATAACACTACCATATATAATATATTCAACAATTTCTTTTGGAATACCAGTCTTCTTGATTATACCTCTATAATAAATTACTTTTTAATTACACTATAATATTGGCATATCTATATCTTACAATAAGGCTTGTCTTGCCAAATCATGGGGCATGAGCTTTGAATAGTCTGTACCTGATATCAAAAATGGTGTACGAACACCATCAACTAATACTATATTTTTTCCAGTTCTGTCGGGAGCACCCTTCCTTACATTTAATTGATTACTTACTGATATAGTTCTAATGGCTCCTAAAAAATAGGTTTAATGCAAAATAATTACAAAACATATTTCTAAAAATGTCAGAAAATTTAATATAAAGGACTTACTATTAATAAAACTGGGTTGGTATAAAATTATTAATTTTTTTGGTGAACTTTGGAGTTTCGTAAGCTAATTTATTATATTGGAAATTAGGGCAATAAATAAATGTTTTACTTACCTGTTTGTTGTATAAAACCCAATGCAGCTGGGCTTTTTACAAGATTTCTGGCAATATATGAAACCATAATTAATAATTTGATTACAAAAACTTCTTGATTTAAGAATAAAATAGGAATAAAATTATTAAGAGTCCACAAAAATATTTACAAGATAATAATAACGGCGCGATTTGGACTTTGACCATTTACTTGATTTACTTTTAATACTAGTGTAACAATGCAACCAACTGTTATCTATGATCAGCACGTGCTGCCAACCAACAATAATAAATCACCTGTTGTAATGATTTTAAATTTATTAAATTTAAATACCAAAATATGAATATCCTAATTTAGAATATTAAAGATGGTATTTTTTATATAATTAATCAATTAAATTATTAAATAAGTTTGAGGCTCTTAACTAAATTTCTTTAAATCCTACTAATTCCAAATTCCAAGTTATTTTTACCTAGGTATCGCTTCAGTACAAAGTCCAAAGAGTAAATAACGTGCAAACAAATTTTACATTTTTAAATGGTCCTTTATGTTGAAATAACATATATACACATATCTACGTCAATAAATATTAATTATGACAAATCTTTGTTGAATATGTATATTATATTGAATATATTTGAATACATATGTATATGAATAACTTTACCAAAAATATTATTCCCAAATTTCAAATGTTAACTTAAGAAAACCAATTTTAGATCCAAGTTGTGTATTTCAAAAACAACTTTGCATCGATAGGTAACATACAAGAATATGTATTCAAATATTTTTTTGTTTCGAAAATTTTCGTCATTTTTAATGAAAAGATATTATGTAATAATTGTAATAAATATAAAATTCAAAAATGCATTTATGGCAAAAAATATTTCATTTTATTTTTTCAAATTTGCAGCCTATTCATATTAGGAATTTCTAATTTTTAGGGTGATATTATTCGAGGAATGTCCTAGCGCTAACAAGCCTCAAACACCTATTGATTTGTAACAGGACAAGTATTGATCGTTTATTAGCATCAGTGGCGGAACCATACCCGGCAAGCCCCCGCGGTGCTAGGGGCTCAAAGGTCCTATGGGCCTAGAACCAAAGAAATTTCAAACGTGCCAAAAAAAAGAATGTGTTTTAATCGAAATAATTGCATAAATAAAATACCAGCGAATGTACCTCCATTCGGAAAACATCCATTTTATAATTATCGCAAGAATTGTTTATTCGCACGCTACAAGACCGCAAAGTAATGTGGCGCCAGCAACAGCGACACTGCCAATTGCACAGAAATGGGGACGATTCGCCATCTCGAGGTCGTTCGGTGCGTCTAAGTCTTTCTTGAACGGGGCCACTTACTCATAGAGGGTGCCAGGCCCGTAGTTGGCCGCCGTCGACTGCGGGAGGATCTCTCCTCAGAGTCAGGTTGCTTGAGAATGCAGCCTTAAGGAGGTGGTAAACTCCATCTAAGGCTAAATATGGCCACGAGACCGATAGCGAACAAGTATCGTGAGGGAAAGCTGAAGAGGACTTGGAAGAGAGTTCAAGAATGCGTGAAACTGTTCAGGGGCAAACCTGAGAAACCCGAAAGATCGAACGAAGAGATTCAGATGCGTCTCCAAGAACCGCGGCGAGTTGGTGACGAGTAACGGTAAGCGTTCACGTCGATTATATCATTTCCGTTCCGCCCGTGGCCCAACGCGTGCCCTTCGCGACCCGTTGGGCGACGGTCTAAGGCCCCAATGGTTCTATTTATCCTCAATTTGCCGAAGAAAGACAATTAAAAGTAAAGTCCCATTTTGACGAACTTTGTTATGATAATAGGTTTTCAAACCCAGAGAATAAATTTAAAGTTAATATATTTTATGCTACTTTAGATATCAAGCGAGCCACAAAATTTGTATCTTAAGCCTGCTTTACATTTACGAGTAAATCGTATGCGAACGTCAGAAATCGTAAATGTAAAGAATCGTAACTCGTATACGGTTGTCAAATTGAATAGAGCGTAATCCGATTAGATGTACTATCGTGAGCAATTGAAAGTAAACGCACTATTATAGCTGAGTAAATTTTACCAAATTGTCAAGCTAATGTCATTTATGATTAAATGCTGCCACTGACACTTCAAAGGTACTGTATACATTAGATAAATTTTGAAATTTCGACATGCCAACATAATAAAGTGCGCACTTTCATTTGCTCACGATACAAATTTAAAAATCGGACACTTAATTTGAATGTGGCTTTTTAAGAGTAGATAGTTTAAAGATCCGTCAGTGTCATATTCAGGTTTGTCAAAATATAAGGTTAATATGTCACATTTGAATATTCAAACTAAAACTCAAATAATTATGTTACTAGAAGAAGGATTGTCAGTTAGAAGATTAGCGTATAGATTTTGCGTGGAGAAGAGTATCATTTCAGATATCAAAATTAAAAGGCAGCGTCGGGGAGTGTGTCATCTACTGAACAGGATGAAAATCTTATTAATTTTATAAGAAACGATCTGTTCGAAACAATAGTAAATGCAGTGAACGCAACACATTTCCCCGGGTGTGTCCACACAGCAAGAAAACGGCTGAGACAAATTTCACACTTGAGAAATCGGGCGTCTGTGAAAAAACATGTCTTAATGCGCAGAATAAAAAAGTAGGGATTGGTTTTGCATTGGATATGCCGCATAATTACAATTTTTAAGAAAATAGATGAAAAAGTTATTTATCGTCTCATAATGATCGAATCCGTGTTTAAAGACAACCACCTAATTTACGATTTGTATACTCAAAAACACAAACGAGCAGAAGATTTTCAGTAAACGTCTAGGTCTGGATTTGCGCACATGGATTATAGGGGAAAGATTTAATAGTAACAATTATATTAGAATATTAGAAAATATTTTTCTACCTTCGGCAGAAAGTATCCTGAAGCTGGAAATTTCATTTTTCAACACGACAATTCACAGTTCACACGGCAAGAGTCGTTTTTTAGTGGTTTAGAGAAAATAATATAGTGTTTGCCGTGGTGTTCTAGAAGTCAAGATATGAACCCCATCGAGAACGTGTGGGGTTACATTGTTAAGACGATGAGCAAGAATAATTTTAGGCCAGCAAATGTCCAAGAATTATCTAACAAGATCGAGGATATTTGAAATGATATGTCACCAGAATTTATACATAATGTCATAGTCATATAACTCATCTCATAAGTTCTCATAAACTCATAACACTATCATAACATCTGTTCCTAGAAGTTTACAAGAGGTGTTAGACAGAAATGGTGCTGAAATAAAGTATTAAAAATTAAAACCAAATAATTGTAGTTTTCTGATTAATAAATTCTTGTTTTTCATTTATTCACTCAGTAACATAATTTTATAACAAAATGTATAACATAATTTTGCGTGAGAGGTTAAAGACAACTCAATTATATAAAAACCGAATTACAATGCTTAATTATAGTGAAAATAAATATCTAATCGTCCGGATTTTAAATGCAGCGATAGTACGATTAGTAAATTACAAATGACGGAAAGTAAATTTTCAGCGACGGAGACGGAGGAATTTATTAACCTTTATGAATCTTTGGAGTGTTTATGGAATGTTAAAATCAAGAAGTACCGTGACATTAATGCCCGCAATAATGGGTACGAATTAATTTCAGTAGATACTGTAAAGAAGATAACTATCATATTCTACGTTAGGTAATCAGGAAAAAAAAAGAATAACTATGTCAAAATTATTTTATTGCTCAATAAACTTTTTTGTGTGTGTTTATTATATCATGCAATGTACAAATAGTTATTTAAGTAATAAGGGAGGTAAGTAACATTTACTAGTCGAGGACTAGTTTGCGTCCGAGGGCTTGCCCGAGGACTTGCAATAGAGTTCGAGACTGGTAAATGTTACCTCCCGAATTGCTTATAACATTTTTCCCACTCCCCAGACAATAAAATCCTCAAAAATTAAATGTAATCATGATAAACAGTAACGATGAACAACCTCGGAATTTAATAAATTAGACACATCTGAAACGTTACTTGGCAGTTCCCAGTGACGCGCCGTCCATATGGGCAAGGTCGTGCAGCGCACAACGGCGCCAAGGCCTTAAAGGTGCCTACGGCCACTTGTGATAAGTTAAATTTTAAAAATATTAAAAACATTTTTTGAAAGTTTACAACAAATCAACAAATTTACATAAAACAATTATTTTAGCATTGACAGCAATAATTTTATTGTTACTTCAAAGAGTGTACTTGATATTTGCATCTACACTGTTTTTTGTATAAATTTAACTTAATTAATATTATTTAATAATTAAAAAAGGTGAACGGGGTATCTTAAGCATTTTAATAGAAGCTAATAATCATACTGTAATAATTTTATTAAATGAATACAGACTTTTTTCGGCTTCATTCAAGAACCATTGCATATATAACAAGTGCGCCGTGTATTAGTAGGTATTATGTATATGGTCGATATCGAGCTTACAGAATCGGGCTGCAGGTTTAAACTTGCAAAATTTTGGGTGTATTTAAACGCTTTCGCAGTCGGTGCAGGTTTATTAACTTATCGTTGTCGTAGGCGCGTGAGCCGTATGAGCGTACCAAATATATGTATGTAGTAAGTCCTGATTTGATAATATAGTGATTGTGAAAAATAATTAAAAAATAAGGTAAGTGATTAAGTGAATTCAGCTTTATATAGTAATAATAATTATAATAATGCTTTATTCAACTTTAAAAAACTTACATAGTTTTAACTATACATTCAGTTTACCTATTTTCTATAAATATTTAACTTAACGAAATTTGGCATTACAGTAATTACAAAATTTAAAATTTCGAATTTTTTTGAACAATTTTTTATATAAAACAAATAAAACTTTGTGTTTCCTAATTCTTAGTGATTTTATTTAGATGGCCAGAGAAGAAAAAAAGAAGTTATCTGGTTATCAAAACTTGGTTAACAAGCGAAAACGGGAGGAAGACTTGGAGAAGAGCAATTTAAAAGTTACCAACTTTTTTCGGAAGCTCACACATTTTCAAAACAGTACTTCTACTGATAACAGTGGTTTTCCATTTCCATCAGCATCAAAGTTGCCATCAGAATTAGAGAAGCAAGCCAATGAGAATGAGGATCCGATAGATTCAGGTTCTGATACGTTTCAGTCGGTACCATCATGTTCGAGTAAGCAAGACGAATCATCCGAAGACGCGTATTCGCCTCTCTCTAACGATCCAGGTCTTTGGCCGAGTATATTATCTCCAACCGAGGTGCAAGAACTAGTCGAAAAAGGTCCTATGTATTATCAAAATAAAACTATGTATCCTAAAGACATAAATGGACGTAAGTTTTCTGATATATATTTCACTCGAATTTTGTCAAATGATGAAAAGGTTCAGCGAGATTGGTTACTATATTCTATTAAGAAAAATGTAGTTTTCTGTTTTTGTTGTAAAATATTCAGTGACACCAATAATCCATTGGCTAAAAATACTAAATTAAGTAACCAAGACGGTTTCAATGATTGGCATCACTTAAGCGAACATTTGAAAAATCACGAAAAAGTAAATCTCACTTTCAAAATTTACGTTCTTGGTCAGATTTATTAGAAAGATTAAAAACTAATCGAACCGTAGATTCCGAAATGCAAAATTTATTAAAATGTGAAACTAAACACTGGCGCAGTGTCATTGAAAGAATAATTTATTCAATTCAATTTTTGGCTGAACAAAACTTGGCTTTTCGTGGCCCTAATAATAAATTATTTCAAAGAAATAATGGAAATTTTTTGAAATGTATAGAAATGATAGCAAAATTTGACCCAGTGATGTCTGTACATATTAATAGATCTCAAAGAAATATGCCATTTTATCTTGGAGATAAAATTCAAAACGAAACGATTAAATTAATAGGTGATAATATAAGAAACAAAATTTTAAATTTTCCTACGAAAGTGAAGATCAGCCAATTGAAAATCAAGCATTAAAATTCAAAGTCAATTGTTTTTTTGGAATGCTAGACATTACTCTTTCATCTGTAAATGAAAGATTTGAACTGCTATCCTCTCATTCTGATGGTTTCAAATTTTTGTGGAATATTGAGGATTTTGGCAAGTATTCTGACCAAGAACAATTTAATTTTTGTAAAAAACTTGAAGATGCTTTAACTGACAAAAATTGAAACGAAAAAGATATAGACGGAACAGAACTTTTACATGAATTGCAATTTCTGCAAAATTGCGACAAAAATGTGACGTCTGTAGTAGAAACACTCAATTACATTACAATAAATAACTTAACCCACTCATTCCCAAACATTACAATTGCATTACGTATATTGTTAACTATACCAATTTCTGTAGCTACAGCCGAAAGATCATTTTCTAAATTAAAGTTAATTAAGGATTACTTACGATCTAGAATGGGCCAGGAGCGGCTAGAAAATCTTGCTATCATTTCTATAGAGTGACTTTTTAAAGCAGCTCAATATTGAAAATCTTATTAATGAATTTGCCAAAAGTAAAGCTAGAAAAGTCCAATTTCTGTAAGACATTTCCGTTGTTTTCCTTCACGTTTATCTATTTAAAAACACGGGCACTCTAAAAATATTTTATATGACCTTTTGTTTTTTAATAATTTGGAATACTGTTTTTTATTTTGTTACTGTTGTTTCAGTGTGCAATAAAAATTTTAATAATATTTTTTTGTATGTGAACCTATTGTTTGCCTCAAATAAAAAATACCTACCAGTACTAACAAGTCTAAAGAGTTCGTCATAAATTTCAATGTTGAACTGTGGGAGAGTGGCTGGTAATTTTGGTTCAATACATATAGGGTAAAGGCGCCTATCAGTATTTCGCACGAGGCGCCGAAGATACTTGGCGCGTTACTGGCTGCGAATCTTGTCGGTTCAACAGAGTAGAAAACGCCCACTGCTACGTGAATGTGCATATATCTTGATCTAAGGCATTTGTATGCTTTCATTCTCCGGTATTTATTATTTGTAATTTATTATCAATAAATTCAAGCGCGCACGTGAGGGTAAAATATAAGATTTCGCAAACGATCTACCCGACAGTGTGCGGTAAACTGAAATAATTTGAAATAATCTCGAAACCAACAGTACGATGCGACACCTAGACGTCGAAACCAATTTTGGCTACGCTAAGGTGCATAATCATTGTGCATCTTTAGTACAAATCTCTTCCCTATAGTCACCTACAAACGTGTATTACGTATGTGTGCGTTCGAGAAGCGAGGAGTGGGGACGCACGGAGCGATGCATACATGGATACATGCCATTAGTTACAGTTTACTTGCGAAGCTGGATGGTTTGCTCAACTTTTGAGAATAGTCGGTATTCACGATGGATATTTTTACCCTTGAACAAAAAAAATATTTCGTAAAACAGTATCATCTTGGTCGAGCATAAGAGAAATTGCACGGGTATTTCAAATTAACTTTCAACGTACCATTGCGTTTGAAACGATAAGACACATAATTAAAAATTTCGAAAAATATGGCTGTTTAAATCCGTTAAAACATACGAAGGTAAAGGTACCGCAAAATGAAGAACGTGATTTTTTGATTTGTGCTTCTGTAGAGGAGCAGCCACAATCGTCTAGCACGAAAATCGCCGAACAGCTTAACATTGCCAGCTGCACCGTTCGTAGGGTTTTGAAAAAAAATAAGCATCATTTGTATAAATTAAGGAAAACGAATGAGATTTTTCCAGATGATAAATATAAACGTATGCAATTTTGCGAACAAGTCATCGAACGATGTAATAACGACGATAATTTTGTAAAAAACATATTGTTTACTGATGAAAGTTCATTTCCTTTATACGATCGCCATAATCCAAGCATTGCAAGATATTGGTCAAGGGAAAATAAGCATCTTGTTTATAATGCTAGAACTCAATATCCGGAAAAATTAAATGTTTGGGCTGGCCTATTGGGCAACAATATAATTGGTCCGTTTTTTATACAAGGAAACCTAAATGCAGCCAAATATTTAAGTCTTCTGCAGGATAATATAATTCCTGCTATACGAAATGTAGCAGACATAAATCTTATTTGGTTTCAGCAAGACGGTTGTCCTGCTCATAATGCTGTAATTGTCAGAAAATATTTGCGCAGCATATTTGATGACAGAGTACTAACCGGCTGGAGCGATATTCAATGGCCACCTAGATCACCTGATCTATCTCCTAATGATTTTTTTCTCTGGGGTCACCTTAAGACATCAATTTATGGGTTTCCAAATAACAGACCTAATAATCTGGAGGAATTACGGGCGAAAATAGTTGAATCTATCCTAAATATTCAACCGCAAACGATTTGAAATGTTCAGAGAAACTTTTATGACAGATTAGGACATTGCTTGTTTGCATTAGGAGACCGTTTTCAGCATACAATACATTAAATAGTTTACTTTTTATTTTTTTAATTCTAGTTTTATTTATTATGAATAGAATATAGAAGTTATTATGATTTACCGCTTTATTTATTGTTATAGGTATATCTGACATTGTTTTAAACGTTAAAAATATTAAAATCTTCCAAAAAGTCCACACTTATTTGTGCTTATTATTACATAAAGTCCCTATTATTGACGGTAGTTCCACATTCATCGACGTTTATACTATGTATGTGCTTACTGCTTATATCCAAACTGATCTACAGTACATATGTATGTATGTATGATAAATTATCATACATACATACATACATGCTATGTGCGTCCCCACTCCTCGCTTCTCGAACGCACACATACGTAATACACATTTGTAGGTGACTGTAGGGAAGAGATTTGTACTGTATATTACTCAACGATGCAAGTATATTTGCTTGTAATGATGGGTGACTATGAATTCACAGTTCCTGAAAATTTTGATACTTGCAGGAAAATGGTTTGGTATATGTTACTGGCTTCATTGTCAAATTGAAGATTTGAATATAATGGGGCTATCCACAAGAAACTCATATACATAAACAGGGAATTGTCAATTATAAATTTTCCAAAAATTTATAATATGAAATTTATTGTAAACAATTACCAACAGTCATGTATTTAAAAAAATCAAATGAACTTTAAAAATTTCGGTCAGTTTTAATTGTCGCAAATAATCAAATGCAGATGACTGTATAGACAACATTCTAGAATATTTACCTAAATTATATATTTATAATAATGTGAAAGGTATAAATAACATTATCAATTGAAAGGGTTGCAGACATATACAAAATATATCTAGCTTGCAATTACAAGCACATACCACTTACAAATAATATTGAAAATAGCTATTTAATAAATTTGTATTATTTTGTTGCCTAGACTCCCACGTAATCTCTTATATTTAGAAATACATAGGAGCTTAAAGTGGACCTAATTTTAATAATTTTCTATTTTATCACATTGTACAATCATTTTTATACTTTCGAATACATTTACCTAAATATTTGTACAAATATTATTATACATATATGTATTTGAAAATTATATACAAGTGTCCCGTATCGTTATGTTCAAATTTTATGAGTGTAAAATAGACTTCATTTCAAGTAACAAAAACGCAAAACTTGTATATACATTTTTATTTGTTTCAAAGTTACAGATCTATGAATGTGATTGTCAGATCATGAAAAAAAATGTAATCCTAAAGTCAATAGAAACTGATATTATTTAAAAAAGTTCAATAAATATTTTCGAAATGTCCACCTCCTTGTTGAATACAATTTCGGACAGCAATTCCGAAATGTGGTGTGGCTCCATCCATGTGAAACTCGAACATTCAGTGGGACATCCTCTAAAAGACCTGGCAGTTCGTCAATAAGAAATTGAAGGTAATTGTCCGCATTTAACCTCCCAGGAAGAACGACAGAACCAATCAACAAGTCATCGATTAGGGCCGCCCAAACGTTAATAGAAAATTCATGTTGAAATTTAGATGGGCATATAGCTTTGGGATTTTCTGATGACCACCTGTGCAGGTTTCTCAGATTTGTAACACCACTTCTCGTGAACGTGGATTCATCTGTCCAGAGGACTGTTCTGCAGAAATTAAAATGAAGTCGTGACTGCCTTAATTTCCAGGTAGAATAAACTCTAGACGAGCATAGTGGTCTGCTTCAACCAAACCGTGTCCCCTGCGATAGTGATATGGATATAAGCCCTCACGTTTTCAAATTCGCCAAACTGTCGTTCGTGGTACTCTTAGTTGTCTAGCGATTCGACATACACTGAGAGTTGGATCCCTTGTAACAATAGCTACTGCTTCTTCCTCTAAGTCTGCTGGCAAATTTACTCCTAGGTTGAAAAGATAATCACGCAGTCCGCATTCCCGAAATTGTCTGTGTACTTCCAGAAACGTTCTGTAATGAGGAATGCGCCTATTGGGAAACCAATGTCGGTATTCAATAACTGCTTGACGTGCACTGCCGTTACAGTAGCCATACACAAATTGCATGTCCGCATACTCTTGAAAACGTGTCCACTCACTAATAAGCTGTTGTATGAACTGAAACGTAATATAATCCTTTATTAAAAAATGCAACGTTAACAGTAATCTGAACATTTGTTTATTGTATGATATTGTGATGACTCATCCAACAACGCGTAGCGCATCATATCCTCTAGCATTTTCTCAATCGTTCCACATGCGTCGAGAAAATATAAACCACGATATAAAAGCCGTCGAAGAAGGGATGGCGACATTCAATACCCGAGCTTCGCGGAGTGAACATAAATACAGATACATAAATGTGCTTATTTAGTACTAATTAGTTTTTATATTGTTATTCATTTTATTATTAATATAGTGTGTGTCTAAAGTTATTGTTAGTTTTATTTAAGAACCCGAGAAGACAAACTTTTACAATATATATGGTTCAGCACTCTGCGAAATAAGTAAGAACCTTCTTTATCATAAATCAATTTCCAGTACTCTTTCTTGTAGATCTCCAAGAAATTACTGTATGCACTACGACACGTGTTTATTTATTTTAGGATAACATTTTATTATGCGACGTTAACAAACACAGGCCTGTTATTGAATCGTATAACTTTTTTTAAATAAAATCAGTTTGTATTGACTTTAGGATTACATTTTTTTTCATGATCTGACAATCACATTCGTAGATCTGTAACTGTGAAACAAATAAAAATGGATATACAAGTTTTGCGTTTTTGTTACTTGAAATGAAGTCTACTTTACACCCCTAAAATTTGAACATAACGATACGGGACATCTTGTATAACATTCGGATTGACTTGGTCTTCGTGAATCAATTTTCATCTTGAAATGAAACAAATAATTAATGTCACCAGTGCTGCTAAAAGCACAAAAAGGTGTTCTCCTCCAAGGAAACGAGAGTAAACAAGTCATTTGAGTATTGTTAAAAAGCAAACAGCAATAAATGCTTATAAACAACTTGTGACGGATACACACAACATGAGAAAAGGTGACATGATTAAGCAGATTTCTCAAGTACTAGGTAACTTTATAGAGTGCAACATATAATATGTTACATATATAACATATCCCCGTCTTACAAGATATGATTGTAGGAATTTCAAGACCGACAGTATATCGGGTTATCAACGAATACAAGAAAACGGAAAACTACAGAGCCGAAAAAGATAACTGGTAGACATTCTGTGCTGGAATCTTTTGATGAGGCTGTCAAAACTGCTATTCGTCAAATTGTTCACAACATGTTTCGACAAAATGAACTGCCCACGCTAGATAAAGTGCTGGGCTCAAATAAATAATAGCAGTGAACTGCCAAATATACTCATATTTGCAGCATTTTGAAGCAACTAAATTTTAAGTGAGAGTTTATAACAAGTATATTTATATATCTAAATATAACAGTGCTAAATATTACAGATACCTTAAACGTGTCAGAAACAGTGTTCTTACTGAGAGAGATGATATTGTAATATGGAGATGACAATATCTGAAAGATAAGATATTTCATTATACAGATCCCAGAATAGACTACAGTGCAGCAAATATGGATGGACACAAGCGCTTTAAGTCATAGACAGGCCTTTGTGGAAGGACCTACAACAGGATTAAAAATCCGTCTGGTAAGAGACGTCGCCTGATAATATTACATATTGGCAGTTCGGATGGTTTCATCGAAAATGGTTTGTTACTGTTTGAGGGGAAGAAAACCTCTGATTATCATGAGGAAATGAATGCCACAGTGTTTGAGGATTGGTTCTCTAATATATTAACTTATCTACCAGAGAATGCTGGAAAATACGAGGTGTGTTGTCCATGTTTACAGTTACAGATGTGTATTTTACATGTCTGTTTCATTTGTAACAAATGCGTAATACGTGCTTAACGTATTGATATACTTAAACCTTTTTTGTATATTTACTGCCATCTGGCATCGTGTTAATGGACTTACACCTATATGCGTATTTTCTTCCCTTTTGTACCGGCTTAGCCGGTCAATGGAAGGGTTGCCATTTTTGGCATAGTCTCTTTCGTCCGTCAGATGTCACTATGTTATATGGTGCTACCTGATAGGACAAAATTTCCTATGCCTTATAGGCGATTTAAGCTTTTAAATTACTTCACTAGCTTAGCTGACGACGCTTAATAGTAATAGCAGAAACATATGTCTTAAGCAGAAGTAAAAAGCTGGAAAATACGAGGTGTGTTGTCCATGTTTACAGTTACAGATGTGTATTTTACATGGCTGTTTCATTTGTAACAAATGCGTAACACGTGCTTAACGTATTGATATACTTAAACCTTTTTTGTATAAAATATCATGTGTTTTTTAGACAAATTTACTTATTTTCATGTGCTGTAATTACTACATTTACCATTCTGCTGTCTTAACTGTGGATTTATCCCTGAACAATCCATATACAATTTAATTTGCTACAGATTTCATATTTTCAAATTTAAATTTACCGCGTAAAATTAATGTATAGGTTTTGATTAGGTCTGTTCAGAAATTTGTCTCTCCCCTTTTTAAATATACTATAGTGTACAAGCAAACAGGACTTTCAACTTCCACATAGTTGTAAAGTATCATTTCAAATTAAAAGACCCACCAATTATATTTAATTTGCCTCTAAATATTTATACTTGAATAAGAAAATATGTCTCGCATGGGATCACATTGATTATATTTTCATCATAGATGTCGAATACCTTCTTCACCAAGTACTTTCATTTTATATTTTATACAATTTTGTAACAATCTACAGTAGAACCTGGTTATAACATCATCGGGACCGACAGTTTTTTGACGTTATAATCGATTGACGCTATTCACGAGGTAGACGACTTTTGAAAAACTAATTTTACAAATTTTTACATGATTAATGCTTTATTACCTACATATTTTACATTATAGACTAAATATTATGGTAAATACATAAGTACAATATACATAACTTATTTTTCTAATGAAAGAAATCTGTAATTTTCCGTTGCACAGTTTTCGCACGCCAAAACTGTTTTTCTATATCCATTTCTAATTCTCTCACTTTATCAATAATTTGAGGTGACGTTTCTCGCTGTCTATAATAAGTTTTTAAAAGTTTTATGGCACTTAGGGCTTCTTCGTTTGTCGGTACGTGTTCTGCTTCGTCGCATGAATCTTCTTCCTCTTCGATTTCATTATCGTTTTCGTTATCCCGCTGTTTTATGTCCTCCGCGATATCAGGATCTGAACGCATTCCCGACGTAATAAGGCAACTGTCCACGGATAAAGTCGTCGAAACAAAGCTGGTTTTCGTCACACTGATTTTGCTGCCACTTTTTAATAAGTTCACATAACGGAACGTCATCTTCATCATCTTCATTTAAGTTGTCACAAACTGGATTATTCCTTAATCTTGAATGACTAAAGCAGTTTGCTATAGTCTCAGAGGTTATACTACGCCAAGCCTTCTCTAAAAAGTCCAACGCGTCGAGAAGTGAAACTGCACATGGTTCGTTCTTGTGCATACCCGTAATAATTTTCTGCAGAAGAAATTTTCTGTAAAAACATTTTAAGCTTCTTATTACGCCTTGGTCCATTGGTTGAAGGATGCTAGTGCAATTTGGGGGCAGAAACACCAAATTAATATTTTTTAAGTGGGCTAATGATGGATGTGCTGGGCAGTTATCGACTAAAAGCAAGATTGTTTTACCTTTACCCGCAAGTTCTTTATCCCATTTTCGAATTTCATTTTCAAAGATTTCTGAAGTCATCCATGCTCTTTTGTTAGCGCAGTAATTTGTTGGGAGTGTTTTTATGTTTTTGAAGCAGCGTGGCTTTTTTGACTTTCCTATGACAAGAATTTTACATTTCTCCGTACCGGTCATATTAGCACACACAAATGCAGTTAACCGTTCTTTGGCTAGTTTACCGTCTACACATTTTTCGCCTTTAAACCTCAGAGTCTTATCTGGAAGAAGTTTAAAAAAATTCCCGTTTCATCGCCATTGTAAATTTCATTGTCTTCATAATCTTGTCTTAATTTAGGCCACACTTCATTTAGCCACGTCTCTGCTTCTGTCATATTAACACTTTTCGCTTCACCGCTCACTTTTCCGAACGTTATTGAATGTCTCCGATTGAAACGCTCCAGCCACCCATTGCTGCACTTAAAATTTGTGTCTTCAAATAAATTTCCAAATTCTTCGGCCTTTTGCATAAGCAGTGGTCCATTAACGGGTAAATTTGCACTTCTACATTGCTTAAACCACGTAATAAGCGCTTCGTCGATTTCAACCTTTTCGCACGATCGAATTTTTTTTGACTTTTCTTTCCCTTTCACAAAGGTATTCATGATTTTGTTCTTATTTTTCACAATTGTACAAATCGTAGAATTAACTAACCCAAATTCGCGACACACGTCCGCTTTCTTCCTTCCACTTTCGACTGCTTTGATTATCGCGACTTTGTCGTCCACGCTTAAACTTTTTCGCTTTAAACCTGACATTTTCGATAAAGAAATCTCGATGTTTCACTCACACGATTCAAATGCCGACTGAGGAAATTTCTTACGAACTTTGCCTGGCGCATTGCAAGAAACGGTAATATTCTTGGGATCCCCGAACGGTCGGTTGCAGGCTAGGCAAATACCGGGAATTGAGCCATAAATACATACCTCAAGTGGTAAATATTTGTCGTTATATCAGGGGTTATTGACGCTAAAACCGGGGGTTTTCCCTGTACGTTTGAATAGTAAAGTACGGGACCGCTTAAAAGTTGACGCAAAAAAGGAGTGTTGTTACAGCCGAAGCTGTTATACCCGGGTTCTACTGTATATCTATATAAATAATGTTTATGTGTTATTAATACTTATCAATGTTATTATACTTACTTGAGCAAAAAATCTCCAATACTTATTCTTTTGTTGCCTACAAATATTAATTTAACACTCCCACCTTAGAATTTATAAAAATATTACTATTTTTTTCAAATTTTATGAACTATATACAAAATAAAGTGTTATATATACTTTAAGGAATATTTAAAACTATGGTTTAGCAAAACAATACGGCACCCAATATTTTTGAAAAGCAATTATTGTGACCTCCTAAGGAACTCAAAAAAAAATTTTTCTTTATAAACTTATTAGGAAATGTATTGGAAATGTAAAATTAAATAAAATACATTACCCACCTTATGAATTATGTATACTTACAGCATACATACTAACTAAGTTTTCCTAATTAATAACTATTTTTAATATATACTATTGCAAAACAAATATCACTTTAATTTATATTAACCACAAATACACTTAAATAAAATTTTCTGAATATATTTTCCTCACAACAAATGACATAATGTGTTCATGTATTACATATATTTCTTTAGATTGTGTTTGTGTTAGAATAGGTATACATAATGTTTAAACATATTTTCTTTAACTTTAGCTTTCTAGTACATTTCCCCAACAAGTTTATTAAGAAAACTTATTTCTTTTGAGGTCGCAAATAATTATTTTTTGAAAATATCCAATGCCGTATTCTTTAGTTTAACGAAAACTTTTCTCTTTCTGCAACAATTTTTCTATTTATATAAAACTTAAGTAATGTTCCATTAAATACTATAAGTAAAAAGAACACATGAAAGAAATTCATCCTTTCATTTTTTCTCCAGTATTTGCCCACCCTGTTGAAGCTCCAACATCAATTACATGATTTCGAACAGCCTCATCTAATATGTTTTTGGTATTCTTGCAACCTTCCAGTGCTTTCTCTAGCACCAATTTTAAATGATCCAGATGAAATCTTTGAGACATTTCCATTAAAACTATTTTGCCTGACATTGGTAATGCAACAATTGTTAATGTCGGACCACCTATTATTTCTTCTTCATGTGAAATATCTACCATTGGTTGATTATTATTAGCTATGCTGGCTGTACAAGCACATACATATTCCTTGATAGGTATACCAGCATCAATTAAAGCTAAAGTTGCAGCATTAACACATGCTGGGTAAATACCTGTAATAATTAGTGGAAAATATTTTTAACAATTAAAAACTGGAGAATATTAGGTTATGAAAGAAAATTTAGATTTATTTTTAATGACACAAACCTCCATCTGCATGTAAAACTTCAACATATACATCTATTTGTGACCAAGGATATTTTTCAATTTCAATTGCACCAAGTAAAGCTTGACGTAAATGTATAGACATTTCTGTTGATTTCCTATCTCCTCTAGGCCTCTTCTTCCTTTCAGACGTGGAAAATACCGCCATACTAAATTGACAATTGAGAATTACTGCATCGGGTTGGGCTTTCAATCTATTACCTCTTACCTATCAAGCGTATGTTGTATAAGAATTTCAATTGCGATTATAAGCATTTATTACCTGATGAGGGCCATATACGGCAGCTAGTACTTTTGTTAAACCTTGTTCTATATAAGCACTACCATCAGGTTCCGAGAACACACCCAATTTACACCGAATACGTCTTAATTCATCTGCTCTACGACCATCTAATCGCAAACCAACTTTTGAAATTAATTCTTTCTTATTCATTTTACAATATGTGCTGTGGTATTATAGTAATGCTTATTTTCCTATTCAAACAACTAAACGATACGCAAAATATTATTTATTACAACCAAAAGTTTAAATTAAAAATCAGAATTGTGAATGCAAAACACATTCAAAATATATAAACATTAATCATAACCTATTTAATTTCATGTGAGCGCAAAAGTCGTCTGGAGTATAAACATTACATAACAGTAGGTATAGAAGATTCCTGTCTACATGTCAAAACGTTTAAAACAGATTATTATGTTGCCATCTCATGTTAATTGCTGTAACTACTAATACTAACAATGATCGCATTAAAGAAAATAGTTCTTTCTTCAAATATGGGATGGCGCAAAAAATAATTTTGCCACATATTTTAGAAAATCCGACTAAATAAATGTATGCCATTCGGGAATAATTTTATAATTCATAGAATTATATTATTATGGTTATCGCAAAGTAGGCCATAAACGGTATCAGAATATATATTTCTGATTAATAACGGGTGTTCAGAAACATTCGAAGTCAAGTGTCAAAAATCAATCTATCTCAGACATGACTTCATATTTTCAAGGACTACTTTGACTTCGAATGTTTCTGAACACCCGTTATAAACGTTAAATGATTTCTAACTTCTTATTTTGATTATCGTTATCGCCAACATTGGCCAACAAGATCATTACAACATTCGTTCTGACAGGTAATTGTATGCTGCTGTCACGAGCTACTCGCCAAAAAAGGTACTGTGTGAGCAAAAAAATCGGGACTATGTCGAAATCGTTATGTCGATTTCCTTTATTTTTTAGCATTGTAATTTTGACGATATTTGATTAATTTTCAAACTGTACGTCAAATTATCTATTTCAAAATTGAAAATGTCGCATTGTTCGAAAACTGATACTAGTTTGGAAAATTGGGAATCATTAAAAATTGCATCGGTTCAATTTAATATTGGTAAAAGTTCAGCCGCAAGAATATATAAAAAATGTAGGGAAGAGGATAATTTAAATCGGAAAATAGGTTTCGGACGTAACAAAATTTCAAATTCGCAGAAAGACGAAATATTAGTTACTGGAGATTAGGCACAACCCTTTTAAATCATTAAAGGAAGCTATAAGAACAACACAATTTCCTGTCTCATCTTGTAGCACAATGGTTACAAAAGAATGAAATTTAAACTTGAGATAACGCGCCCTACAGTCTACATCTAAAACCCATTGAAAATGTATGGGGATTAACGTGATAGAGCAGCTACTCAGGAAGAATTTTGGGAAATTGTTCAAAATGCTTGGCATCAAATTCCTATAAATGTTGTACAAAATATTGTCGCTTCAATGTCTACAAGATTAGATGCAGTTATGAATAATAACGGTAGAATGACGAAATACTAATTATTTTAATTATATTCTTTCTCTATCGTTTTTAGTAATTTTTATTTATATATATATTTCAAAAATGATTAATAAATGTCAATTAAATACACATTTTTGACAATTCCTGACTTCATATTATGAGTAAAGATAACTACTTAGTAGTCACAATTTAAACCTACGCAGAGACAGTGTCCCGATTTTTTGGCTCACGAGAGTAATAAAATACTAGTTATGTTTACTTTGATGTAATAAAAGGTATCCTTTGTCAGGTGAAGAGATAAGATTGCGATTACTTACGGGAGTGACCCAAAAGACGTCACTTCGTGAACTCGTACTGATGAGATCATTTATCGAAACGCATGTCTCTGCGGTTGAAGTGACATTGATTAAAGACATGGTGTATGCCCGTGTGTACAGATACAGATATAATTTAACATATTTATATTAACTTATAAAGAATTATTGTTGAATATTGCAACCGCATTCACCATTTATAAAGAATTTAAAATCTTAAAATAGATTAGCCTGTAAATTCTCCAAATCTTATTTAAAATACATGGATTGTATATATTACTTTAAAAATAATAAAATAAAATAAAACAATCACTTTGTTTTACCACTTTATTCAGATAGAATTGTGACCGCGGTTTCGACATACAATGTCATTATCAAACTGCAAAAGTTACAGACCTACATAGAACTTATAAATGACACAAAAGTTTATAAGTTCTATGTAGGCCTGTAACTTTTGCTGTTTGATAATGACATTGTATGTCGAAACCGCGGTCACAATTATATGTGAATAAAGTGGTAAAACAAAGTGATTTTTTATTTTATTTTATTATTTTCAAAATGAATTACCACACAGTTACGGCTACCAGTATTAATTTTCTTAAATTATATTACTTTAGTTTATTTTTAATTAATAATATTCACTAAAGTTAACTATTCATTGGGATATTATTATATCTGGTTCTAATTTAATGACATGAAGCTGTATATAAATGTTTTTAATAAAATATTTCACTCTTAGTTATACCACCAATTATACAGCAAATTTATAATCCTCTAGAATTAAGAAAAAAGCAAATCTGTACCATGCGTAGTGTTAATTTAATCTCATATGTATACTACTTCAAAAATATTTACATTTGTTAAAGTGAATCTTCTTGTGGTAGTAATCTCGTATTTCTAAAATCTAATTGGTGAGTTTTTTTACTTTTTGAAAGATATTTTCTTGCGATTGGGATAAAAGTGACTTGTTATAATTCAAGATGAATGGATGTGCAAAAAACAATTTGTTTTGTCACAAAACAGATAGTATTACTCTTGGAAAAATTAAAAATATTTAACTGTTGATGTAATTATACATCATGAATTATTCATCATCATACATATATAAAAATGGAATGGAATAATTTTTTTAATTAAATATTCAGAAATCGGTAGTAAAAAATGGTGATATTATTTATATAATTGTCTTATTGTAGATACTATAATATTAAAATTTTCTGTTTTAAAACAAAATTATTCAAACTGTTCAAACAATACAAGTGTCCCGTATCGTTATGATGGTTATGTTCAAGTTTTAGGAGTGTAAAGTAGACTTCATTTCAAGTAACAAAAATGCAAAACTTGTATATCCATTTTTATTGGTTTCAAAGTTGATGTGATTGTCAGATCATGAAAAAAATGTAATCCTAAAGTCAATACAAACTGATTTTATTTAAAAAAATTTTATGCGATTCTATAACAGGCCTGTGATTGTTAACGTTGCATTTTTTAAGAAAGGGGTACATTACGTTTCAGTTCATACAACAGCTTATTAGTGAGCAGAGTTAGTGAGTGGACACGTTTGTTTATTCAAAATGCTTTACCGATTTTCTTCTCAAGAGTATGCGGACATGCATTTTGTGTATAGCTACTGTAACGGCAGTGCACGTCAAGCAGTTATTGAATACCGACATCGGTTTCCCGATAGGCGCATTCCTCATTACAGAACGTTTCTGGAAGTACACAAACAATTTCGGGAACAGAGACCAACAAGACCGGCAACTAATAACAAAAATTTGTCCTAGTGAAATGGAAGATCATTACGTCCTCCTCTAGTAATTGGGCAGTCAATTAAAGATGGCACTGTCCAACGATGACGTATTCACCCGCCAAAATTAAATTTGCTTCTCTAGTTTACTGTATTTATTTTTTATGTTCATACGAAACGTTTATCTTTACATTTTCAGCAATTTCTTCATGTTTAATACATAAAGAAAAAGAACTGAAAATGTATAAACATATCGTACAAACATTTGTATTCTTCTTTAGTGGTACACTTTACTATGTTCAATGAAATAATTGGAATACTTCACATAAAATTTACTTTATTATAACTACTATTCAATTCTAAATAACTAAAATAAAATACAATAATATAGACCTACGAAAATTAATATCTTTAATATCAATAATGGTATAAAGTGGACATATTTTAAAAATACAATAAAAAAAACATATGTTCTTAATAAATACATAATTGATGATTTAATGTTTTTAATTTTTTTGTAACATGAGAGCAAAATGAATTGAGGTAGTAGGAGGCTGCGGTTCGCTGATCGTATTTCGTGAATTATAAAGTAAATAAATCTTACTGACAGCACTTAAATGTCTCCTTGATACAAATTTAATTTACAACTTAAAATATTTATAAAATGTTATACAAATGTCATGTTTTATATTTTATTGAAAAGTTTACAATAATTGTTGAAACTGTTGTCCCTCGGCATTCAAACATAAATTTACGCGCCGCTTCATGTTTTCAAAAACCTTTTGTAAAATAAATCCGTCTACTAACTCGCACTGTCGCGCGATATTGTTCCGTAAATCGTCTATTGTATGCACTGGATTTTTAAAAATAGAGTTTTTTAAGTATGGAAATAAAAAGTAATCCAGAGGAGTTAAGTCACACGATCTTGGCGGGAAACGGTCAACACTAATAATTCTTTCATAAAAAAATTCACGTAAATAATTTATTGTTTCACGGGCAGTGTGTGGTCGTGCGGAATCTTGCTGAAAGAAACCTAACTGTAACTCGTCATCATGCAGTTGATTTATGAATGTTTCCAGTATATTATTGCGATATCTTTCACCATTTATAGTTCCTTCGAAAAAGATCGGACCAATAAGCCTTCTACGTGACATGGCACACCAAACCCCTATTTTTACAGGACGCAACGTTGTTTCCCTATAATAATGCGGATTGTCTGTTGCCCACATACGCATATTCTGAGCGTTTATGTAGCCGTTCAGGTGAAACCACGCTTCGTCGGTGAAAAACGTTTTATCCAAAACATCGTCGTCGTTAAGATTTGCATTAAAGAAACGACAATAAGCAACTCTTCGAACGTAATCTGGCGGCAATAGTTCTTGATACAATTGAACCTTGTAAGGATGCATACCAATATCGCGTATAAGAATACTGCGGCAGGTTCCATAACTTATATCCAACTGTTGTGCCAGTCTTCTGACAGATGTTGTAGGTTGTTCTCTAATTGCGTTTCTTGCATTATTAACAACATTTTGGGTCCTAACTCGAGAAGATCTTCCCCCTTTCCATTGTCTTTTTACAGACCCAGTTGTTCGAAAGTTATTTATAATTCTCAATAGGTCACGAGAAAAGTTCTTATTTACTAAAACAACTTCAGGAAAACGTTGTTGGAATTCTTCCTTGCACATTTCTATTGAATAATACCATTCGCCGTTTGGCAAACGTCGGCCGTTACGAAAGTAACATTCTAAAATGAACACCATTTGTTCTTGAGTAAACATTCTGAATGTGATTATACTGTTTTTTTTTTTTTAAATTGTATTGAAAGAATTAATAATTCACACCGACAGTCTGTCATTAAATGTTTGACAGAAAAATATTGTGAATATAATTCACGAAATACGATCTACGAACCGCAGCCTCCTACTACCTCAATTCATTTTGCTCTCATGTTAGTATTTTCGTTCCGTAAATTCCTTACTAACCTTGTGCAGTACCAAGGAAGTCTGTTTGACACAAACCATCTATTATTGAGCATCAAATAAAATGATAATGCTGTGTGGAAGACATCCACGAAAAATCTAATTCAATCATTAAGCTAATACCTTGTCTTTTACATTCCCTTACCTTTGGAAGATGCTTCGCACAACGAAGTTGAGGAAACAGTAATGATTGTGCACTAAAATAATTAGACAGATAAAAAAAAGGAAGAATAATTTACCTTTGGCTTTAAATATATCTTTGATCATTGAAGACTCGTTTAAGTTTAATTTTGATATATTTTTGATGGTACAGCCTCTTTTTGTGCATATTAATTTTAGTTTTCAAATGCGCCGCATGTTCTTTCTTTATTGCATTCACAGATGCTTTTCCTTTTTTTCTTTCTTTTTACTGTTGATATATTTGCTTGCTGATGGGTAATAAGACACAAACTGAATTGCAAATAGGTGTTCTACAGGTACTGTAGGTAAATTGCAATCAATTACCTATGTATTTGCTATTGCTTGCAATGGTAATCTTTGTGGAATATATGTTTCTTCTTACAGTTGAGATTCAGAACATTTTGATATTGACATGATTGTTTGTGCTAGATGTAAGGATGGTACAGCTCCAGAGTAAAATGTGTAACATATATTCTTAACTTAAATTCCTAATACTTCCTATGACAAATTTTAAACCCATTACTTCCGAACCAAGTCTTGAAACATGGACGCCTAAATATTAGTTTTTTTGTTATATATTCATTATTACTGACTTTTAAGGATTTCGTGGAAAATAATGTAATTTTTCCCCATCTATTAATCTCCTTTGCCGCACACGATATACAAAATTTTGAAGCCATTTTCAAATAATTTATATGCTGAAAGGAAAAAGTACTTGTAGCATAATTAAAAGCGTCAATGAGATTAATTACATATTTTTTTAAGAACTTGTTAATTTTGGGCAAACAAAGCATTTTTGAGTAAAACAATATGGCGTGGCGTATGATGAAATTTCTTGTAAATCTAACTTACTTTTTCAACAGCAAAAAAAAACACTATACCTAGTCCAGATAAAAACTGATCTGGGCAATACTTGGTTGTATAACAAATATTTCAATAACTCAATTCAAATTCCGATATTGTAACGAGCCATCGAAAAAATTCATAATTGGAGTAGACTGTGAAATTGGGTTGATACTTTAGCCACTTCCACATAATGACACATTACTTGATGCTTGACAGTTTCATTGTAAAAAAAGGTTATGGCATTGAAATGATGCTACAACAAAAAAGAAAACAAATAATTTATTTAATATCGAAATCATAATCAAAATTTACATATAGCCACAGAAGTTGTTGAAAATGTTGTCCATTTACATCTAAACACAAACAATTTTCTTAATAAGAGTTTTGAAAAATTTGACACAAACTTATAGTTTCAATGTCAAATAATAAATGTCATTATGTGGAAGTGGTTAAAGTACCAACTTATTTCACAGTCTACTCCAATTATGAATTTTTTCGATGGCTCGTTATTATAATTCAGAACGATATGGAACATATTGTAAGTACATATCTCTAAACCACGAAAATAACACAACCAATAAAATTGAAATTATAGAAAATTTCAAAATTATACTCCGAACTTACACGATTCATAGCGATTAGACACGAAGTTGTACGATTACAGTGCCCTCTTTAAATGACTGCCGAATGACTGGACGATAAGGATGAAAAGAGTACATATTTTCAATCAAAGATAAGGATAGAAAATCGGATTAAATTTTCAATGATGTTGCCGGTCTCGTCAGTCTCTGTTCGGGAACGCGGACTGCGTGATTATCTTTTCGACCAAGGAGTAAATTTGCCAGCAGACTTAGAGGAAGAAGCAGTAGCTATTGTTACAAGGGATCCAACTCTCAGTGTACGTCGAGTCGTTAGACAACTAGGAGTGCCACGAACGACAGTTTGGCGAATTTTAAAACGTGAGGGCCATATCACTATCGCAGGGGGCAGATCACAATGCTCGTCTAGTTTATTCTACCTGGATATTAAGCACCAGATTTTTAATAATATTTTATATTATTAAAAATACTTTTGTATTATACAAAACTGGTAAGGTTTTTACCCACTCATGTATGTTTCAAATTATTCTGTTACATAAATCTCTAAACCTAGAGGCAACAGAATTGAAGTCCCCATCATCACATTACAGCCGTCGGATCTAAATCAAATTATATTTTTGACCGGAATTGGATGTTTATAAAATGTAATCATTATTTGTTCAAACAAATGTTTAGATGTTCCTTGTGCGTGTACATCGTTTTTTTGCATTATAAACCATAATTAATTCCCAAAGAGAAGACTCAATTTTCCCAGTGCCAGAATCAAAATATCTCACAACTATACAAGCCGATTTGTGAACAGAAATATCCGTTGATTCGTCAATCAAAATACTGAAATTAGTTTCTTTCAACATACTCGATAAGTTACTTACTTCTATGACTTGAGCTGATTACATTTGTTGTTATTGCTCTTCTTTTGTTCGACGTATTGCCAAATCCTTGACAATTTTTGAATCGGGAAATATTTTTGTGAGCAGCGGACACAGATGGTCCCTTGTTAAAAAAAATGGTCCTCTAAATCGTTTTGCAGCAAATGTAGGTAACGCTCTGATGTTAAGGTATGGTGGTAAATAAACAGTCCTACAATCGTTGTACCGAAAATACCAGCTCACACATTAAAACCATGATGCCTTGACGTTTTGTTTAAACGTGGATTGGACATTTCGTCTATTGAAAATGCCATTATCGACGGTGAGAAGGTGCTATCTGTGCCTGGAAAATAATGGAAATCTTTTCGAACATATGCTCTTAACTTAGTTGTTTTGTTCATATTCGTTTGTTGTTGTATTTTACTTTTTATGTCATCTGTTAATTTAATTTGATTCGTAATCATACTCTCATCAGACCATATTATTTGTGTACCATTCACAGAATGAGTGACGTCGTTCTAAATCACCTGGTCTAAGTCCTTGACAAACTCCGTACATGTACGGATGTAATTTTTGTTTTTTTTTAATACAATGTGTCGTTGATTTTGGTATACCAATGTTTTGTTCAATCCGCCGGACTGATGTACCGGGATCCTCAGTAACGGCCAATAGAACATTTTGTACGGTTTCCTCATTGCCCTTTTTCGTCGGGAAACTACAGGTTTTCCAAAAGAACCATATGCTTTAAGGTTTGCTACTAATTTTCTAAAAGTTCTTTTATTTGACTGCCTCCTTTCAGGATACTTCTGCAAATACATACGCTCTGTAACAGAACAATTTTGTTTGGATGAAATGAAACATGCCACCATGTCAAACTTTTCTTCGTTAGAAAACATAATAGAAAAAAATTTAAATTATTGCACAAAAAATTAAGCACCAAACTAATGTGTCAAAAAGCAACGCAACTGTCATTCCAAATACAACAGTACAGTAAAACCGAAAAATTCAATTTTTTCAAAATTTCTCAAAATCTAAAAAATTTTTCAGTAAAATCTAAACGCCAATTTCTTAGACCTTTGATTACGCAACTGTTCTCCGATTTAACCAAATCTGTATCTCTTAAGGTTTCCGATCCCCATAGTGGCCCTCTTTATCTCGGACACATCGTATAATTGATTATTATTAATAATTCATAATTATGTTTAAATAAATTTATATTTTTGTAATAAGTATATTCTTTTATCACAAATATAATTTAATCGTATTGCCAATTTATTTCTATTACTTTAGTACTAAGATCTATTACCCTAAAACATCAATTCTATTACCGCACAAAAAATTGAGGTGGCAATCAGTGGCGGCTGGCGCATAAGCGCTGCAGTGCTGCAGAGCTCCCAAAAAATTGGGCGGGCGAACCTGTATTAGTTATAACTAGTTTTCTTTTACATAATTTTTCCGACATTTCTGATGTTTATAAAAGCGTAACATATTGTTGTGAAAATTCTCCCCCTGTATATCAAAAAATTTGCATATTTTTCTACATCATCCTGTAGAGGACATCAAACTCTACAATTTGACACCTCAATCATCAAAATCCGATCAGTAGAAGCCGAGATATTCGCTTCCGAAATTCCAACACTAACGCCGGTTATATATACCTAGTATATTATAAAATAATATACAATAGGCGACCAGTGGAATAACCAACCTAATTCGCGCGATCGCTCACTTGTTCCTTATCTGGTCCACACGAACGTGCGCACAGAGCTCTTTCAAACACCCGCGCGCACCCCGCTGCTGTCTAGAACCAATGCGTGATTTATCAAGCATCTTCGCTGCATTCTGTCCAGCGCCTTCATATGATTCGGTATAGGTATTTAATATGTTCGCGTGTTTTTTACTCTGCGGCGAGTTTAACGTAAAAACAATAATATTAGAGTGCGCGTGCTTGTTTTTGTGTATTGGTGACAATTTATATAAACTCTGTGTATTATGGAGATGGTCTTTAATTTAATTAATGTGAAAAGATTCTTTAAATATTCATTCGAAGAAAAGATAAAATTAAAAGCAAATGGTAGGCCATTAGTAGATATCACTATTGAAAAAACTGGTGTAAGTAGAGGGAAAAATTATACACGTAAATTTAGTAGCGATATTTATTTAACGAATGGATTTGTGGATGCAACAAAAAAAAATGCTTTATATTGTTTTCCCTGTTTACTTTTTGGTGGCGATAAAGCTTGGACGGAAATAGGGGTCACGGATCTAGAGCACTTGAGTTTGAAAATAAAAAGACATGAGAATTCTAAAAGCCATCTTCATAATTGTATGGAATTTGCGTTACTAGGGTCAACTAATATTATGGCTCAACTAGATTCTGCTTATTGGGTAAATATACAGAGACATAATGAAAATGTGTCAAAGAATCGTTATATTTTATCAAAAATTATCAATTGTATAAAATTTTGTGGAGCTTTTGAATTGGCCGTTCGGGGACATGATGATGCAACTCTAAGTGAGCACCTAAAAAATTGTTCGGTATTTAAAGGCACTTCCAAAGAAATACAGAATGATCTGTTACAGTGCATACTTGAAGTCTGCCAAGAACAAATAATTGAGGAAATTAATAATTCTCCGTTTTTGGCGATCATGGCGGACGAAACAACGGATGTTGCTGCAAAAACTCAAATGGTAATTGAACGTTTTTGGAACTACGTCATTCCTGAAAAATGTGATGCAGAAACACTTAGCAAAACAATTTTAAGTGTCATAGATGCTTTAATTCAAAATTCACCTAACAAACTGATTGCACAGAGTTACGATGGAGCAGCGGTGATGAGCGGACAACACGCAGGCGTTCAAGCATTGATTAAAAAAAAGTACCCTTTTGCGCACTATGTACAGTATGTTTCAAAATAAATGCGAAAACTACGAAATATATATGAGCAGCCAACATCGCACTGTTGTAATGTTGGTGATCGCCCCTCTTCATACCTAGTGATACATAATCCTTAATTCTCTGTTAATATTTTTAACGTGACATTTTCATTTTTTTTTTAATTGTTTTGAAATTTTTAAAATTCTAAATGTATAAAATGTGTTGATAAATAATAAATAAATTAAAAAAAAAAGGTAGAGTCAATGTCTATAGTAACTTAACGTATTCTTTAAAAATTGCCATCGGGGAATCGATCGTGCGTCTCTGTCGCAAAGCCTTAGATAGATAGGGTATATAAGTGCATGTGTGTACTTGAGTAGTTGCGGTATATATATATATATATATATATATATATATATATATATATATATATATATATATATATATGCATCATTGGTAGTACGTATAATGTATTCCGTAATGACGACCGGCGCTCTAACGTTGATAGAGATAAACATATGGTGGATTCATAACTATATACAAAACATATTTTTGTGTGTATTTTTTAGTAAGGTGACAACATTATATTTCTATTTTTTTTTTACTGAATACTATGCGATTTGTTTTTTTATGTTTTACAAACATTTTGAAGGCTTCTTGTAATATTAAAGTAAGTTCGTGAATAACTTTATGTTTCAATAAACATGTTTGACATAATAAACAAATTCATTTCTATTTGTCATTTTACAAAATTTACTTTTGTCCATATGGAATTAGTAAATAGGTTTTCATTTAATTATAATAATTCTCTATCTATCTTGATACTTTTCATTCGTATGACTACAAAGCAGTATGCGGACGACAATTTATTTTGCGTATATAATATATACTATTTTTTGTATTGATAAGGTTTATAAACAAAAGAAGTAAATAATAAAATGCAAATAGGCAAATATATTATTTATAATAATAACAAAAAAATAAATATACAACAATAATAACAAAATATTGTGGAACTTTATTTTAACGGACAATAAATATTAAACAGAAAAACCAATATTGTACAGGCTAGTTTATTTGATTAAAAACAATATGCTGTGAAATAGAAATCAAAAAGTTTATTTTCTATAAAACGAATCAATTATATTTCCACGTACTGTGGAATAATTTTTTAAAAAAAGTTTAAATAGGGTTTCACATTAAAAATAAGCTACAAAAAAGATGAAATAATCTAAGAATACAAGTACGTAAACAGACTATTATTATTAGGGTTGCGATCTTTTCGGTGACCACGCGGCAATCACATGCATGTATAAATAACCCATTCAAAACAATATTATAAATAGAGTGGACCAAGCCGGAGCGATATTTGTAAATATTTCATATAAAAGCCGAAAAACTATAATAATGTATCAAATTATATATATATATATATATTGTAGTAACGCGGAATGCGTTACTATAATAATGAATGAAAAATTAAATGTAATAACTAGGGAACGGACATTCTTACCACATGACTCGGCGTAATTCAATGAAGTATTTGTTAGACTTACCCGGCCATCTGGTCCGCAGCGTTAACAATGCACAAGCCCGCTATTGTATTCGGAGAAAATATTCCATTAGACGCAATCGGCAATTGGAAATGTTTATAAACTTCTTGAAAATGTTTATAAACTTCGCTCAGAACATCCCGGGGTAATACAATGAAGATTTTGTGTTTGACTTACTCGGACACCTGCTCTCGCCGCGAAAACAATAACAATATAGTCATGTGGTAAAAATTTCCGTTCTATAGTAATAACAGAATGGCTAGCTTAAGAAAAAAACGATAGTTAGGTTATAAATGAAAAAGAATTCCAGAAAACTACTTAAACTCAAGGGTCTCGAAGTAAGTTCTCGATACACAGACAAACACTTAAACCTACATAAAATAAAACGAAAAAGTCAAATTTATGTATATGAATATATTTAATGATATTATTTTGATTATCACAAGATAATAAAAAAATTTTTCAAGAGATGTATTGCCTATTCACATAATAGAAAACCTAATCGTATGTCAATATCTAAATTAAACAAGTTCCAATATTTTAAAATAAAACTACCAAATCTGACATTTAAAAGCTAAATGATATGACACTTGAGATGACGTGATTAAATTGTACATTGCTATGCCCATCAATTAAATTTAATTATATCTAAAGCTGCTTCTGCAAATTCGCAAGTACGTGTATTTTTTGGAAATCTACAAGACATTCCCGGCTTTTTTAATAATTCACCCCAACGAGTAGAAGTGTTAAACAAGATTGTAAACAGAAGGATCCCCCACGGCGCTACAACCCGTTGGAATTTTAATATCAGGACCATTAATGTTGTGTACGAAAATAGGGCCTCTCTCATTGAGTGTATGGAAGAAATAGAAGAACAATTCTCCAACAACACAGTCTGTAGTGCAGCCGCCTCTATTCGCCGTACATTAAATGATCCGATCTTCAATTTTTGGCTGACTTTTTTCCATCATGTAATGTCCCATGTAGATATCCTGTTTAATCAATTGCAGCAAAGAAAAATTGAACCCACTCTAGTAAAAGACGCTATCGAAAATTTTGAACGCAGTATAGGCCAAGTTCGAAATAATATTGACATCATAAGTGAAGCATCAGATTTAATAAGCGATGAGCCACCACCAGAAAAACGCAAACGTCCAAATAACAGCAGATTTAATCATCGAATTTCGGCTTTAGAGGTGTGTGATGTTATTCTAAATTGTGTAAAAGATCGATTTCATTTTAAAGAGCATCTAGTAGTGGCATCACTTTTTTTTTTCGGAATGCTTTGGAGAGTATTGCAGTAAATTTCCTGAGGACAAACTCACTTCCGCATGCTCCTATTACCCCACCCTTGATAAAGAAAGATTACGAACTGAATTGTCTGTTATTTACTCAAGAACTGATTGTAGATCTTTAAAAGGCGCACTACCTCTTCTAAAATTTTTAATAAAAAACAATCTGGGAGATACGTTGAAGGAGACTAGAAAATTATTAGAAATTGTAATAACAACTCCCATGACAACATCAGAGGCCGAACGATGCTTTTCAACACTAAATTGAATTAAGACGTTTCTCAGAAATTCAATGACCGAAGATCGTTTAACATCTCTTTCCATGCTATCTATCGAAAAAAAGTTTATTTCCGAAATAGACAATTTTAATGACAAAGTGATAACAAAATTTGCAAATCGAAAAGAACGTAGAATAGATTTAATTGATAAGAAATAATTTGTTAGTAAAGTAGTGCTTAGTGACTCTTATTTTTTTGTGTGACAATTGACAATCGTTCCAGAAATCCATTACTTCAGTGCGGAAGGCGAAGAAAGCACGATAAGATCGATGGGAGACAACCTTTTACTGCCCGTGCAAGGTAAATTTTTTTGTAAAACTTGCAGAACACCTTAAAATTTTTAGCACGAGCTGCCACTGGTGGCAATACTGATTTGTATCGCTCTTTCTTATTCTAATTGTAAGAAGACAAACTATACGCGTATCACAATTCTTAAGTATCCAAAAAGAACTGAAAACAACAAAGAGTAAGAAGGTACATATCCCGGTTATTTAGAACCTGTACATAATCTTCCACCAAATAAACTGATCAGAACATCCTAACATTTAACACTAATAAACAGAATATTTATTTTTTACGTTCAAAGATTTAGTCAAGAAAGTGAATCTTTTGCAAAAGTGAATAATGCGCAATAATAAGTGTTCATTAATGTTCAGAAGAAACGAAACGCCAATAGCAAATAGTAACAAGCAAACTGTATTATTCAGAAACCAAAATTAAGCAAATTAATACTCTAACAAAAAAGAAACTAAAATTGTTAATGCAATTTTCTTTAAAAATAGCTAATAAAATGAGTGAAAGTTAACTTACCGTCATCATTAATAAAATAAATACAATATACACATTGGGGGTTGAGCGTCTCAATGATTCGAAAAACAAATAAAAACAAATACATTTTCAAGTATAAATTTATAATATAAATTTTAACATAGTTTTTAATACAAATTAAAATAATCAAAATTAATATAGTAAAATTCCTTGAACACATTTTATTTTTTGTATCTTCACACAACGGTTCCCGAATACTATTTTGAAGTTTATTCGGAACACATAACGAAGTGAAACGATTTAAATGCTCGGTATCATTTAAATCGTTTCACTTCGCCATGTGTGCTGACGTATTTTTGTAGATCTCACACCTATCCAGTTTTGAAACCATATTTTCTCTTTCTTCTTCCATTTTGCATTTGCATATATTTTCAATGAAGGATTGTGTTTAGAAGCTTAGTTCACCTAACAATGAGTCAGATGACACGGACTCGGTCCTGTTAGTCTTGAAAATCTACAGTGTCTTTTCGGCTTCACTCAGGCTTATGAAATACATGTATATATTAGTATTATATGGTGTATAATCCCTCCTACCATATAATGATGTCGGGACGGAAATATTTATAAATTTCTTCCATTCCTCCTGTCTTCCGTTAGTCACTTTCTATTCTCGACTTGATGCAAATTTACGACTGATGAAGAACTGTTAGGAGTTTTGTATATATGTTATAAAAATGTTTCAATGACTTACTTTACGGCGTATATGAATAAATGAATTTATAAAAACAAACAGTACTTTGCAAAAATGTATATGTATTATATTTCACGAAAGTACTTATGTAACAGTCTTTGTATCACACTTACAAAATAAAATATTTGTGTTTGTTTCCGTATTATCATATTTGCCATATGACAACTCATTTTTCTTGAATTCGCTGTAACAATTTGCCTATTTTGTCTTGGTGATGTTTGTGTGACTGTTGAAGTTGCCCTTATATAACGTTTTATTGTTGCATTTGGCATAGTTTTTGGACACGAGTTCCTTGTACATACAACATTGTTTCGTCACTTCCATTCAATTACTCGGAACAGATAGAGATATCTGAAAATGAATTCATTAAATAAAAATAATTTTTATGATAGAATACGATGGATGCCTTTTATATTTCGGGAATAGGCGATCCTGATGCTGCCATCTGACAACCGATGTCTCTGTCGTAAAGTACATTTTCGACAGAATACTTATTCAGAACATTTTGACGTATAGGTGCTACTTGTGTTGCTTACAGTGATTTAAAAAAATTAATCTCGGCTTAAAAATGGAATTAACTCGGTGAACATTTCCGTGCGATTATTTTTTACAACTTTCGACGTGGATTACCACAATAACAGTGCATCGATGAGCTTCGACTTTTGGCAACGAATCACCATAAAACACTAGCGTATATCGGTGGTATACTGAATTCAATCGTGGCCGTGCGACGCTCACTGACGAACTTCGTGTAGGTCATCCAAAATCGGCTGTTGTCCCGAAAAGCATTGCTGCTGTGCGTGAACTGATCTTGCAAGATCGTCATGTGACTGATCGTGAGATAGAGGTATCCTTGGGCATTAGTACATTCAATTTTGCATAAATATTTGGCCGTCAAAAAATTTGTTCGCATTAGATCCCACATAATTTGACCAATCGCTCAAAAAAAGACTTGTGTCGTCGATTGGTCGAAACACGTCTATGACATCGTAACAGGTGACGGAATCATGGATCTACGCGTAAGAATCCGAAAGTAAACAGCAGTCGACTGTATGGGTCTTTCGAGATTAGCCAAATGCACGAAACAATTCAAAGCAAATGGTGACATGTGGCAACATTAGTGCAACGTCGGGTGGTCAATTCTAAATGGTACACAAGCATTTGCTTGCCAGAAATATTCGGAAAAATAAGGGAAACCAACCACCGAAGGCGGATCATTCTCCACGAGGACAATGCGAGCGCTCACACATCGGCTTAAACAAGAGTTTTTGACAACTGAAAAAGTGGAATTGACGGGTCATCGGCCGTACAGCTCTGATTTGGCACCCAATGATTTCTTTCCATTCCCGCAAATCAAAAAAAAAATCAAAGTTTTTCGCGCCTGAAGAAGCGGTTGATGCTTTCACAATGCATGTGTTGGAGGTACCTCAATCTGAGTGGAAAACGTGCTTCGAAAATTGGTTCAAGCGCATACAAAAATGTATTCATTTTAATGCATAATATTTTGAAGAACAATAAAGCCATGCACGACGATTAATTTTAGTTTCTGTTTTTCATTCCCGAAATATAAAAGGCATCCCTCGTAGAGGGATGCCTTTTAAATTTCAATCAACTTAACCCTCTGGTACTGGCAATCTAAATACGAATAATTGTATCGAACCTCACAAGATATCCCGTATCGTTGTGTTCAAATTTTAGTAGTGTAAAGTAGACTTCATTTCAAGTAACAAAAACGCAAAACTTGTATATCCATTTTTATTTTTTTCAAAGTTACAGATCTATGAATGTTATTTTCAGATCATGAAAAAAAAATGTAATCCTAAAGTCAATACAAACTGATTTTATTTAAAAAAAAGTTATACGATTCAATAACAGGCGTGATTGTTAACGTCGCATAATAAAATGTTATCCTAAAATAAATGAACACGTGTCGTAGTGCATACAGTAATTTCTTGGAGATCTACAAAAAAGAGTACTGGAAATTGATTTATGATAAAGAAGGTTCTTACCTATTTCGTAAGTGCTGAACCATGAATACCATACAATAAACAAATGTTCAGACGACTGTTAACGTTGCATTTTTTAATAAAGGATTACATTACGTTTCAGTTCATACAACAGCTTATTAGTGATTTGACACGTTTTCTTTATTCAAAATGCCTTACAGATTTTCTTCTTAAGAGTATGCGGACATGCATTTTGTGTATGGCTACTGTAACGGCAGTGCACGTCAAGCAGTTATTGAATACTGACATCGGCTTCCCGATAGGCGTATTCCTCATTACAGAACGTTTCTGGAAGTACACAGACAATTTCGGGAATGCGGACTGCGTGATTATCTTTTCGACCGAAGAGTAAATTTGCCAGCAGACTTAGAGGAAGAAGCAGTAGCTACTGTTACAAGGGATCCAACTCTCAGTGTACGTCGAATCGCTAGACAACTAGGAGTGCCACGAACGACAGCTTGGCGAATTCTAAAACGTGACGGCTTATATCTATATCACTATCACAGGGGACACGGTTTGCTTGAGGCAGACAACTATGCTTGTCTAGTTTATTCTACCTGGATATTAAGACAGTCACGGCTTCATCTTAATTTCTGCAGAACAGTCCTCTGGACAGATGAATCAACGTTCACGAGAAGTGGTGTTACAAATCTGAGAAACCTGCACAGGTGGTCATCAGAAAATCTCAGAGCTATACGCCCATCTAAATTTCAACATGAATTTTTTATTAACGTTTGGGCGGCCCTAATTGATGACTTGTTGATTGGTCCTGTCGTTCTTCCTGGGAGGTTAAATGCGGAAAATTACCTTCAATTCTCTTCTTATTGACGAACTGCCAGGTCTTTTAGAGGATGTCCCACTGAACGTTCGACGAGACATGTGGTTTCACATGGATGGGGCACCACCACATTTCAGAATTGCTGTCCGAAATTGGGTTAACGGCAATTATCCAAGATGGATTAGTCGAGAATGTCCTGTTGCATGGCCACCCAGATCACCCGATCTTAATCCCCTTGACTTTTATTTGTGGCGGTACATGAAAAATTTGGTCTACGCGCAATTTTCGAACATTAAAATACAATATCGCATAACAAATTAAAAATATGCTAAGAAAATGTTCAACAAATATTATTAATAAACTAAATATCTAATTGTGTTCAAACAAAGGGGAAACGATATTATGTACGTTATCTGTTGTACATTTAACAATTCAAAGAAATATAATTTTTTCCCAACAAACAAAATTTCTGTAAAATACCGCTTTTAAATTGAATGCTTCTATTGTGTTGTGATATATCAATATTTGGATACGTAATTTGAATTGAATAGTTCTACCATGTCGTAAATTACGAGTCGGCATATTAATATATGACAATACAATAGACCACCATTTTACAGAAATTCTATTTGTGACAAAAAACGCACATTTATCCAAATTGCTACATGTACACAAGTTTGATAGAATAATGTCGTATCGTATATCCTTTCCCTTGTCCAGGCTTATTCATAAGTAGAGAAGGCAAAAGTGGGCGATTCATAAAACGTATTAAAATCGTATTAACAAAGATTGCTTCAATTATGCAAATATCCACATACATATTACATCATTAAATGTCGAACGGTCGTTCTCTGTATATACATTTCTTGCTAGTGGTGAACAGCGTTTTTGCGAAGCAACTATCGAAACGTACAATTGCGGGATCATAAAGCGGTATATGTCTTAAGGTGCGCCCTGATTATGCAAATCGGCAAAGCCGCGGAATCGGGTTGCGATCGGAATGGTGGTAAAGCCGAGTGACATGTACATACTCACGCGGCTTTTCCGATCGGCATAATCAGGGCGCATCTTTATATTAAAATGTTCTATTATTTTAGTATTGTAAGTTGGACGTGCTTTTAAATTACACCTACATGTAACTAAATGTGCATTTTTACACAGCTTTTTAACGTTTATTAGTAATGGATAATCTTGGATACGACGATCCCTTTTTATCAAAAAACCTACCTTATACTAATACAGCTTAACTGCCCTGCTTTATAATCTCGCAACTATACCTGATGCTCTAAATATTTAATCGATCTTATCTACTTTGCGGTAATACTAAAAACGCTACTGTTTACCTACTATTAAGCGCATGCTGTTGGTACGCCCCTCATTTTGCTTTCTCTACTCATTTTAGAGGCCGTTCTATCTTCCCGGACTAGTCAGTTTTCAATTTTAATAAAATTTCCCATTATGCTTTTTTTCAAATCCACATGCCTAGTATATAAACGCGTGTCCAAATTTACAAAACATTTGCAACATTATTAATTTTATTATCTGTCAGTTCGTGTTGTGCATTGATTTCATATCAAAATAAACAAAACCAATTGGTTTCGAGTGGTTAAAATTATTTAAACATGATCGAGAATCATTGAATGAAGATCCCCGTCCAGGTCACCCTAGTGATGTGATGACTTCAAATGTTAAAAAAAAAGTGTTTGTTACTGGAAAATGCAAAATTAAAGAAGCGACAATTACGAGGCTTAGTAGGTGCTTCAGAAACCACGGTCTTTAGAATTCTACAGGAGTACCTTGGAATGAACAAAAGTTAGTGCCAAGGTGAGTTCCACAAAAGCTTTCGCCATTGTAAATGCGTGTGATCAATTCTAAGCGCTTTGTGAGAACGAACCAGATTTAACTATCGAACTCGTCACTGGAGATAAAACTTGGGTCCATAATTATGCTCAAGAATCGATGCAGTCGCCCAGCGACTTCAAGAAGTTTAAAGTCACCCCTACCCCAAGTGAAAAGACGTGGAAGCTCAGGCAAGGTGTTTTGATGCTCCAGGATAATGCACCAGTGCACAAGTCAAGACTTTCAAAAGTTGCTTGCTCTTGCTGATTGTGGCTTTGGAAATTGAACACCCACCTTCTAGTCCAGATTAAGCACCCGGTAATTACTTAAAAAAAAACACTTAGAACAAAATTTAGGAGCGATGGCGAACTTATAGCAACCGTAAAGAATCATTTTGCAGAGAGCCAAAAAGAATTTTTCTACGACCCTTTATAAAAAGACATTTTTCGTCACTGAATACTGCAGCGAAAATTTGATTTCCGCCACGTGTGAGAGAAAATCCCAAAACGTTAACTTTCGTCCCTGGTGGCGAAAATTACCTACTAATTTTTACGTGTCTAGTTGCCTGCTGTCGCTGTATCGCATCATTTTTAAATCACGTCAGTTTGTGCTGTTCCTAGCTGTACCATGATTTCTGATTCAGAAAGTGATTTAAATATTCTCAATACTCCACCCGAAATAGTAAATCAGGCTGAGAAAACCTCTGCGCGATAATTATCAGAAAAATCGTGAAAGAGGTATGAAGAAGTCTATGTAAAATTAATTGAATAGAAGGCTGACAATAGCGTAAACTCATATTCGGAAATTGTGCTAGTTGCATATTTTGTAAAATTGTGGGAAAATCTAAAGCCATCGACCTTATGGTCTACATATTCTATGCATCAATATTTAAATCATAACTAATTTAAATATGATCTATAGTTTCGTAATTTTTAATTGAAAATAAAATATTTTTTTATATATTTTTTTAAAGTTTATTATAATGCCATAGGCGAGGTCGTCGAAATAATTTTTTTAAGTTTATTATAATGCCATAGGCGAGGTCGTCGAAATAATTTTTTTAAGCTCGCGAACATCACCACTGTTCTCTCGCTTAAAAAATGTTACTTTCGTCACTCGTTACACAATATACTATTTTACGATGGATTAAAGATGTTAACTATATTGAAAAATACATTTTTATTGATGTTAGTCTTTTGATTTCATGCCTTGTTCGGGAAGATAAAAACGTCCCCTCGTAAGTTATCGTGTTAAATGTCAGTTTATGTTATTTGTAATACAAAAGATGTGCTTTTGCGGCACCATAAAATACTTAATCTGTAATTAGTTTGTTACAAAGTACTTACAAAATCATAAGGTGAACAAGGTTATATCCTTCAATGGCAGCTCTAAAGATATACACATAAGTATAATCAATTATGATTTTTTCTTCTTCGGTCTTCTGCTCTGAATTTATTTTCCGTCCATTTATAATTGATTTCGTTAATATCTTAAAGAAAACAATTATAAATGCAAGGAAAACATACGTTCCATTTGAATGTGGTTTTGAACACAGTTTGCAATTTGTTTTGCATCCTTATTTCATGCACTTGCAACCATTTCATTTAAGATGTCTTCCACTTATACACGACTTTAAAATAATTTCAATTTGTGTCAAATTCTCTTACTCTGGTGCCCTATTGTGTTCTTATTTAAACTTTCAAATAATCACAATTAGCATGTTTTCTTTTCTTTTCGTTGAACATTAATATGCATTTTCACGTTTTAGTAGTGTGGTTTTTGAGGAAATTTGTGTATGTTGCTTTGCGTTTGCACTGCGCACACTTGTAAATACGTAAATGCATGCAGTGCAAATACGAAACAACATCCATTGATCGATAATATACTAACAGAAACCAATTACTGTTTCTATAATTTATCGTTTGATCGTCGGATGACGATCAGGTAACGCGCCTCATCGGAAAGAAAATGTATTCAACAACCAACAAATGTGGTAGTATGTAGGTGCTTGCTAAGCTCAATGGAGCTACTCCCAAACTGTACCGGAGTAATAAACGCCGAGTAAATTACACGCTGCATTTCTTAGAACTACAGACTGGGCCAATAAGTTTGAGGACAAGTTGAATTTTCCGCTGTTTTTTTGTTATCTTAGGTTGGTCAAAGTGACTGTAAATCTTCGAAAAACATATTTCGGCACATTGCATATTTGGCTCGTGTTTGACGTTGTTATAAATATAAATTTATTCTGCTTTTCATTCAGTTTCTGCATAAGTTTTTTTGTTAGATTTTATTAAAACAAACGGGGAAGTTGTGGCGAAAGAAAGGTAAAAATTCAGAATAAAACATTAGAGGTTATATTGTACTTCCTTATTGTCCTTTTACTTGTTATAGACAGCATGCCTTTATCCGAGGAGCAAAAGGCATTCGTTTTGAAAGCTCATTATCGAAGCGGTGTGCGTAACGAGGATGGAACATGGTCATACTTGATACAATCATGTATTCAATAGTTTGAAGAAGCATTTCCTGATTTACATGTTCCATATAAAATGTTTGTCCAGCACAAGGATCGAATTGTTTTGCACTTTGAAAATAATAATTGTGTTTGCAAAAAGAAATCAACCTGTTGACCAAAAGTTCTTGACGAAGAAACTGTAAATGATTTACGACAGAGAATAGAACAAAGTCCAACTAAATCATTAAGAAAATTAAGTGCTCAATTAGGTAACCTTCACTAAACTTTCATTTAATATTACTACATTAAAGTTAATTTTAGGAAAGTTGAAGATGTGTCTTTCAATATCAGTAACATCTTTAATTATATTTTACTGTATACCAAATTAGTTCTATAGGCGTGGCTTATTCAACTTGTCGTAGAGCTTTGATAAAGAATCTACATATGCATCCCTACAGTGACAGCTGTGCAGCAGTTATTACCCATTGATCATGGACTGCTTATTCAATATTGTGAATGGTTTAACAATCACCTGAATAATGACGATACTTTAAATCTAACATTTATGTCTGATGAAGCATGGTTTCATTTATCAGGCTACATAAATGGTCAGAATTACCGAACATGGGCAACAGATAATACACACACCTATGTCGAACATAGTCTGCATCCATTGAAGATAGGGTTGCATTGTCACGGTGCAGAATAATTGGACCATATTTTTTCAATGACAATACACGCTGAACGGTACCGAACAAATATATTACAGCCATTTATAGAGGAATTGCATGATGACGAACTTAGGAATGGGTATTGTCAGCAAGATAGCGCACCACCACATATAGCTAATTCGACTATGGAGTTTTTGCAATAATTTTACGATGAAAGACTAATCAGTAGAGGAATCTGGCCACTACGATTACCTGATTTGACACTATTAGATTTCTTTTTGTTTGGATATTTAAAAAATACAATTTTTGAAAATTGCCTACATAATTTGGAAGAATTGCAAGATGCTATTGTTACAGAAATTGCGAATACTTTGACAGTGTTATTTGAAAATATGAAAAGACGTGTAAATTTGTGTTTAGCAAGTAATGGTGGGCATTTATTATAATATTGTTTTAACATAGAATTATGCGGTTTATGTAAGAATAAAAGAAACTTCTTATTTGGGTTTATACTACTTCCCTATTTTTCATGTTTAATGTATTTTTATTGTACTAAGTGTTATTTATTTATGTTTTTTATCAATAAAAAGTAAGCTAGATCATAGAAATTTTTCAGTTGTGTTATAAAATTTTAGCAGATTAAAAATTTTCTTAATATTGTACCTTTAGCACCCCTTTCAAAATGTTCATTGAGACGCTTGAGTTTACGACAGGTTGGCCAACTTAAAAGAATTAAAAACTGGCGGGAAATTTAACTTGTCCTCATTCTTATTGGCTCACCTTGTAGAACGCTAATAATTGCCAAAAAAAACGTACAGTGACGGTCCGGTAGATGCTGACTGCAGAAAAAGCGTTCCAACTTCATTTCTGACCGTGCATTGAACGATGTCGAAAGTGTTCCAACTAAATTTTGATCGTACACAAACCACTCATGGGACGGTCGAAAAACAGTTCACAAACTTGAAGTATGTACCGGTTGTACACTACCTGATATGTAAAACCCGTACACTAACCTATAATCAATGTAAGCCGGGCTTATCAAATTTGACATGTCTTAGTTGACTTAAGTTATAGGTACAATTAGCAATGTACACTCCAAATCACGAAAGATGATCCCTGCGTCATTGATCTATAATTCTATCAACGACATTCAAAGAATAATCTCCACATCCGAATAACAAACAGTACCTACTTGTATGACAAGGATAGCTTGAACGAAAGTATGTGTTTTCTAGCAAAGACATACGGCTCAAGCAATTTATTTGAGTAAGACAAAGACGGGATTATTACCTACTCCGTGATAAATCCATACATTTCCGCTTAGTAGTTCTGTCGTTAGTCGTTGACATTTGACAACACACATTCGTTGATATTTGATGGAATTGTTATTTATTTTCGTTTTATAAATACATCAATCAACAAACCAGAATTCGGTGTGATTCGATACATACGTGTTCGATTGCAACTTTCCCCTCCTGTTTAAATAAAACATGATTATAAATCCGCTGTAATCCCCTTGCCCCTCCGAATCCTTAATAAATGATGTTTTGTATGTTTACAATCATAAAAACTTAACCTCTTAACGTAAATACAAGGCTGTCAAGATACAATTTTCCGACCTGCTGTTAATGAATATAAAAATGAAAAAGGTAATTATCCAACATGAAAGTGGCAATAAATATCAAGTTTTTTTATCGCCTTACGAAATAGAAGAAGCTGAAACGGGTAAGTTAACTTTTAAACATTTGTCAATAACAATTTATTTTTTGATGTCGATTTTTCAGATTCCAACTTCTATAATGAACTAACAAAGTATCATAAATTATACGAACAAAATATAATACATAGGATTGAAGATCACAATGATGAAGTTGCAGGGAATAAAGATCAGCAAACTACAATGTTTTCTGAAGACCTGAATGAAAATTATCATGTTGAAAAAGAATTGGATGAACGGCAAGATAATAGAAAGAGCTTTGATGAATTTTGGACCGAACAAGAAACTTTATTTCTCATTAGTTTGTATGCAGAATACCAAGACGAATTGAAGCATGCAAAAAAGAAGAAATATGTGTGGCAGATAGTATCTGAACGAACTGTCAGTATCACTAGATGAGCTAGAAGATGATAAATCATCAAATGATTTTAAAGCCATTTCCTGAAATATTTCAATTAAAATATTATTATAAAATATACATAGTCTCCATTTCTCCATTTTATTTATATACATATGTCAATCGGCACTATTATAGAATCAAAGCTCTGAATACGACGTTCTTTTGCGACGTCGGATTAGTTACAAATGATTACTAAACACGGATTATGTTTACGTTAATCATAATCAAAATAAGTGCACAAACGAAAGCAGCTATATTCTTTGAAATTTATTTTTTCAAAACTATAAAGGCAGCAATCACGACAACTTGTTTTAAATTCGTTGCAATATTTTGAACGAGAGAAAAACCATGGTGGTGTTAATACTATTACATGAGCACATAATATATTTAGATTTTAATAAACCTTTTGTTTAGCGAGTGGCAGATGCATTGTACTTGGGATTAGTTACAGTAAAACGCATTAAAGCTGTGTAGCAGCAGTTTAAATCGTGTACTTCACAATATTGGATTTAAATATAAAAAGGATAATAATCATAGAGCATTAGTGGAACGATCCAACATTGCAGAGATAAGATTGACATTTCTTAGGAATTACATAAAGAATTTGAGTTCTGTTCAGAGAGAAGTGGTATTGCTTGATGAGACCCGGCAAGATAATAATCTGCAGAGTGAGGGCAAGCGATATGTTGTATTACATTGTGGTTCAATATTATGTTTTATGTCAAATGCTTCTTTATTGTTTCCAAGCAAATCACAAATAGAAGATTATCGTGGTGAAATGTTTAAGAAATTTCGTCATTTTGAAGAATGGAGAAAACAGCAAAGTATCACTGGAATTAACGAAGAAGTTATGCTGGCGTATTTCCATATTTATAGAAGGAAAATAGCACCTTCTTCATTGTGGACGAAGTATTCCATGTTACGAAGTACTTTGAAAGTGTATATGAATAGTGACATATCAAAATACGGAAAACTGATTTCCTATTTGAAGAGTGAGGCAAGAACCCACAAGTCCAAAAAGGCGAAAATCTTGGAGAGGCTACATATAGAGAAGTTTCTGAATGAGGCTCCTAACAATAAATATTTGATGATGAAGGTATTATTTATTTTCTTATATTTAATTCAAAGTATTTATTCATTATTCGTTCGTGTATTCTATGCAGGTTGCCTTAATAATGGGTGTATCAGGTGCGTGTCGTTGTGATGAAATAACTAAGCTGAAAGTTGACGATATAGAAGATAAAGGAGGATACTTGTATGTTTCGATAGCTGACACAAAGACAAACGTATCTAGAAGTTTCACTGTTATGGCAGAAGGATTTACAACAGATATTCTTGACCTCTACAGAAAATATGTCTGTATGAGACCAAAAGGTATTCCACATGGCAGATTCTTCCTAAATTACAAGAAAGAAAAATGCACTATCCAGCCAGTTGGAATTAACACCATTTCTAAGATACCTCAGAAAGTTGCATCTTTCCTGAACCTACCAGAAGCTCAATTATATACAGGACATAGTCTGAGATGTTCGTCAGCATCTCTTCTTGATATAGCCAGAAAGATTCAAGGTTCAGACAGTCTAACGTCCTCGACTTCTGGTCATCAAATTTCTCTTCAGGATACTTCAAATACGTCTTCTAGTATAACTCTAAATTCGAATAACCTGAATGCAGAGTCAGATACAAAGAGGATTTCCTTCAACTTTAATATTAATGTAAATGTTAATTAGTTGCTATTGTTTACCCTTTAGAATTAATATAAATGTGTTAAAACTATAGCAGTTTGAATGTCTCTATGCAATCTAAATTTCACCTTGTTTTATCTCACTAGTGAGATAAATTATGTTTTTAACTCACTAGTGAGTTATAAGCTACATAATTGATTTAAAATCGCCATAGTTATAGGTCTATTATTAGGAGGTGTTGCATAAAATACATTTACATTGTGAAATCAATGGCTTTATAATTAACATTGATGATTCAAGCAGCAGTGATAGTGATTAACAATGCTTCCTATATGACCGCAGATAAAAAAAAACTGTTAGCTATCACATGTTTTTACTTAATCTATATTATAACCCAAGATTTAAGCCAACGTACGTGCTACACGTCGTTTTTAGTTCACGCCAAATATATCAAATTTTCTTGTGTTGGCAGTAAAAGTATCAAGTATTAGTATACAGCTGATTAGTTGTTTATGTAATGTTAGTTTATACTTTTAGTAACTGATTTTTTATGCAACAAATACAATGATATTAATACAAATAATCATACAAAATGTTACACATTCAATTGCCAGTCTGTGGCCACAATTTTTATCTAAATATGTCTAGAAAGGTAGAAAAATTACAGAAACAGAATTTAACAAGTAGCTAGATTTCCTAATGTACTAAGTAGAATTGATTGCACTCACATGCGAAAACAATCTCCTAGTGGTAATAATGCTGAGCTGTACCGAAACAGAAAGGATATTTATCATGGAATATTCAGGTAATAGGACATTCTCAATTAAGAATTTGCGACATCGTAGCCAGATGGCCAGGATCTACACATGACCAAACAATTTTAAATGGACCGGCAATAAAAAGAAGCTAAGAAAATGAACATTTCAATAACCCAGTTATACTTTGTGATAGTTGTTACAATATTATAAAATATTTATTAAATATTTTTTATATTTCCTTTTTTTTGTATATATACTCATGATAATTTTATTATTAAACAAATAATAAGGCAATTTTGTTAAATGATTATATATGTATATTAACTTATTAAACAATTATAATTCCCAGTTACATTGACAATTTAATATATTAAGTTTTTTTTTTAATTGGCTCCTTTTTCTTACTGCGTATTCTTTTTCGTTGCAATTTTAATATATGGAGTTAAAAATACAATGCATATAAAAAAAATGTATGTCCAATTAAATACATTTGAATGTGTTTTCATCTTTTTGTAGCAAGTTTTTGCAAGGTACACTAGTGAAATGTGTTTCGACTGCCTTATTTGATTTGGTGTCCATCAGCTCTAATCTTCTGGTGTTAACTTAAAAATTTTTAATATACACAAAAATTCATACAATTTGATGAAAACAATAAATAAAATAACTATTGTTTGTATATATTATATAAATCTATAACTTATTGCAAGTAAAATTTTTTGAAAGTTCAATTACTAAACTTTTTCTTTCTTGCTCCATTTCATGTTCCGTTTTCAAAATTTCTTTCTGCAATCGTACAAGTTCTATTTTACTAGCAGTCAACAAATAATTTCAAAGCAAAAAAAAACATTTCACAGCAAATAAATTTGTATGAATATGTTTTGTTTATAATGCATACTGCAATTTCAAATATTTATACTGACCTTTGTGCAAAACTCAACTTATCTATTATGGCAGTGTTAAGTTATACTGCAATATATTCCAAAATTTATTTAAAATAAGGCACTGTAGAACGTTTAACTAATATCTAGGGTTATTCTATGATATAATTGGGAAGATAATGTTTATAAAACTGTCATAACAGTGAATATGTAATTACAGTTATACAAAGTAGATACTCTGGTCTATTGTATAATTTCAATTCCAGTAATAATGCTGTTACAACTAACTTGAAACTGTTTGGTGTTGCCATTCATTAAAATGATTAAAGAATTACATAATCTTATATGTTGACTTAAATGTTGTAAATTCTTGATAGTTCATTTTATTTTTCAAGTGGTGTTATAGTTTAATTTGATTTGCTGTTTACGCAGCTTTGTTCAATTTATAGTAATTTTAATATAACTTAAGATGTAATTCGATTATATTTGTTCATATAACCTACAAATTAGACCGACTGTGTCAAATATATTTGGCCCGGAAACGAAGTTAAGTTCCATATTCATTTTTCAATTTACAGTATTTAATATGACGCCGAAGTACTGATTTGAATCATACAATGATTATTGATGACGCAGGGATCATCTTTCGTGATTTGGAGTGTATGTATAACCTATGAAGTCCATAAGTAACAGTATGAATATATTTGACTCGTTGACGCTACTAAAAAAACTCTTGTATGCTCATAAGAGTTGTACGGGTTTTATATGTCGCGCAGTGTACTAACATGCACATTACATACTTCATCCTGTGAGAGCTACAGTTGGGGATGGCGCTCACAATATCATAGTACAGAATAAAGGCGATTATTACTATTATTGCTGTTGGTAGTAATACTAAGAAATAGATTGATAACCAAACGACCATAAATACGTTTCGACTTCTTTATAATTATAATCGGTCTAAAAGCAGTACAAAACTAACGTTTGCGCACGAAACAGTCACCAAACGATACGCGTACCGTAACACCGGTAGTTGGAACCAACCTATTATATGGCAATTATTACAATAGTTATGTTAGGTTTGTTCGATTAAGTTTAAATTACGATATAAAACACTTAAAACCGTCTGATAACATCCTTAAAGTAATTCAGGAAAATTAAACACTGTAACATGCAACGTTTCTTAAACTTTTTCCTAAGGCTGGTACTTTGGGTAGCTCAGATGCTTGCTTGGAAAGCACCTTATATGTGTGTGAAACTGGCACATCAGTGTTTCTAACATTATTCATTCAATTACAATTTGATATATGACAATGCTTGCCATAGTTCCAAATTTTATCAACAGCATTGTATCTGTTACAATCGACAAGAAAAAGTAATTGTAGATTCTTTAGGTTGATTGAGCATGGTTCAGCTAGGGAAAAAATGTGTAAAGTATATGGGTAGCGAAAGGAATTAAAAAGGAACAACTTTGAATATAAACTTAAAGCCGCAAACGTAATTCGAAAAAAAAAACATTTACTAACCTTATATTTTATTTTCAATACAAGCAAAACAAGCCAAATTTCGTATAATCGTGTCCTTTGAATGTCCTGATGTATTAATTAAATATCACTCCCACGTATTTTTGCTATATTAATCCTCAATTTATTTAAATAACCTCGTAAAAAGCGGTTTTTTTTTCAAATATCCCTAGAAATTTAGAATTTTCAATTCTTCTTTATCAGAATAATTGAAACATACATGAGTAGGTAAACCCCACCAGTTTCGTATAATACAAAGGTATTTTTAATAATATAAAATATTATTAAAAACCTGGTGTGAAGAACACAAATACAGAATTTACTTCTACGCCCGGTCTGCATAATTTCAGTGATGTGGTTCTTTTTTGTGAATGTGTCTGGAAATATTCTTTCTCCAGCAGGGGCGTACCGATGAGCCCGTAGAAAGGTGAAATACGTATCTACGTCTCTGGAGAGATATTTTCGGACACGTTCACAAAAATATTAATAGTGAACCTGTATTTGTGTTCTTCACACCAGTGTCATAAAGTGTCATCATATACATCTGACAATTGACATATACCGCGATATCATAAAGTTTCTGGGTCAACGGTGGCCATGGGGTAAAAAACGTCTGTCTTAATTTATATCATCCTTTTGAGAAAAATCTGATAAAATTTCAGGTTGTGTCATACTGACATTAAGATTAATATATTGACAAATTTTAACGTCAGCATGACACTTAACCTGAAAATTTTATCAGATTTTTCTCAAAAGGATGATATAAATTAAGACAGACGTTTTTCACCCCATGGCCACCGTTGACCCAGAAACTTTATGATATCGCGGTATTAGACTACTTTATTCTCTAGGGAATAAAATATTCGATTTTCCCTAGGGAATAAAGTGAATACTGGTAGTGAATGACTTTTGGTTCATTTTTTTAAGTCAAAATTAATTTAACTGTCATATTGACGAAGCATTTAAATATATCAATCAATTTTATTTTGTAATCGTAATAGTAACATTAGATGAGTTTACAATATTTATATATGAACAATCATCTGATATCTTAACTTAGCGGTTGCTTACAGTAGTGCTTGTGCAAGGTTCGTTCTCATTTACTTGTAAACTCGTTTTACCTTAGTAACCAGAAACTATGCACATTTTCATGACAAACCAACTTAATTGAATGACATCAGATCAATCTATCAATCAACTGTCAAACTAATAATGAAATAAATTATTACATTTAAGGTCGGGAGAAAAGTTTTGTATGTAATTCGGGAATAAACGTCTATAATCCCTCAACAGAAAATGCCCTCACTCCCTTCGGTCGCTCAGGCATTACTTACTGTCTCGGGATTAAAACTGTTGTTTATTCCCTTAATACATAAATATCTATTATATTATTAAAAATACCTTTGTATTAATTCTTCTTTAATTTATAAAACAGAAAAGTTATAGAACAAATATTTCTTTCTTTAGAAAATTAATTTTTAAAGCAAAGGAATTAATAAATAACAGTACGTATAGTAATTAAAACAGTTTATACTACACTGAAAAGGAAAAAACTCGGTATAATTAAAATGTAAATTAAAATATTAATACGCACCTTTATTAGAAAAGAGGATATTCTGAAAGCTGTAGGTGTAATATCTACTTCATAATTGCCCAAATATTTTCGATTGGACTTACATCGGTCGACTGAGATGGGAAATGCATGGATCCAATGTTTTTTTTTAAATTTTCCACGTAGCGCTAAAGTTGACTGTAATGTTTTGGATCATCTTCCTGTAATATCCAGCATTGCATTTAGTCATAAAATTACGTCCGAACCAAATAGCAAGGCCCTTTTTTGTATACTTTAGCAATTTTGCGTGTTTCTGAATTTTGAGAAATGCACGATTCAAATCTCGGCAAATGGAAACATCATTAAATATACACTTGAATATATTTCAGGATTTCATTTTAGGGACCCAGGTATAGACAGACGATTATAGTCTGTGAATACAACATCGGAGTAATCTCGCCCGATATTGTTACCTACTCGAATCGGTTTTGACGATGGTTATCGGAGAGCAATGGTTTTATAATCTTATATCACCCTTGACGGAATGTTAAGTCAGATTTCCTTTGAAAAATACTGTAAATTTCGTGTTGTGTAGATGTTTGGTGTAATTCTCCTCGTCCCAACTCATCGTCCATTGTTTTTGTCGCTGTTTACAGTTCTATTCAGGTTTGTAAAACTCCCTTGAACTTGTGCAGATATCAGGTACCGCAGGTATAGCCATTTTCGGCCTTTTGGGGTGACTATATAAAAATACAGCTCCAAATTGTTTATCATTGAAATTGTTCATATTAGGACACGGTGTTCTTCCTCCTATCGTAATTAATACAATACTGGATTCTAATTTACGTTGCATATTAGTTCTACAATTTCTCTACCAGTTGCGTATACCCCGACTACTCAATCTATGTTGTTTTCAAGAAATCGACTTCTTTTAATTACTGCACTGTACTTTTAAGTACGGTAAGCTCTTTTGCTAGAAAGTTACATGGTTTGCAAAGTAATCTTTATGCAATTTTCATGTTAAGTAATATTTACAAATTCTCATTTTTCTTTACGATATATACGAGTGTCCCGTATCGTTATGTTCAAATTTCAGGAGTGTAAAGTAGACTTCATTTCAAGTAACAAAAACGCAAAACTTGTATATCCATTTTTATTTGTTTCAAAGTTACAGATCTATGAATATGATTGTCAGATCATGAAAAAAAAATGTAATCCTAAAATCAATACAAACTGATTTTATTCAAAAAAGTTCAATTAATAACATTTTCGAAATGTCCACCCCCTTGTTGAAGGGCGATCTGGGTGGCCATGCAACAGGACCACTTCGATCAATCCATCTAGGATAATTGACGTTAACCCAATTTCGGACAGCAATTCCGAAATGTGGTGGTGCCCCATCTATGTGAAACCACATGTCTCGTCGAACATTCAGTGGGATATCCTCTAAAAGATCTGGCAGTTCGTCAATACTAAATTGAAGGTAATTGTCCGCATTTAACCTCCCAGGAAGAACGACAGGACCAATCAACAAGTCATCGATTAGGGCCGCCCAAACGTTAATAGAAAATTCATGTTGAAATTTAGATGGGCATATAGCTTTGGGATTTTCTGATGACCACCTGTGCAGGTTTCTCAGATTTGTAACACCACTTCTCGTGAACGCTGATTCATCTGTCCAAAGGACTGTTCTGCAGAAATTAAAATGAAGCCGTGACTGTCTTAATATACAGGTAGAATAAACTAGACGAGCATAGTGGTCTGCCTCAAGCAAGCCGTGTCCCCTGCGATAGTGATATGGATATAAGCCCTCACGTTTTAAAATTAGCCAAACTGCTTCTTCCTCTAAGTCCGCTGGCAAATTTACTCCTCGGTCGAAAAGATAGTCACGCAGTCCGCATTCCCGAAATTGTCTGTGTACTTCCAGAAACGTTCTGTAATGAGGAATTCGCCTATCGGGAAACCGATGCGGTATTCAATAACTGCTTGACGTGCACTGCCGTTACAGTAGCCATACACAAAATGCATGTCCGCATACTCTTGAGAAGAAAATCGGTAAGGCATTTTGAATAGAGAAAACGTGTCCACTCACTAATAAACTGTTGTATGAACTGAAACGTAATGTACGTTAATGCAACGTTAACAGTCATCTGAACATTTGTTTATTGTATGATATTCATGGTTCAGCACTTACGAAATAACTAAGAACCTTCTTTATCATAAATCAATTTCCAGTACTCTTTTTTGTAGATCTCCAAGAAATTACTGTATGCACTCCGACACGTTTATTTATTTTAGGATAACATTTTAGTATACGACGTTAACAATCCTGTTATTGAATCGTATATCTTTTTTTAAATAAAATCAGTTTGTATTGACTTTAAAATTACATTGTTTGACATTATCGGTCAATCACATTCATAGATCTGTAACTTTGAAACAAATAAAAATGGATATACAAGTTTTGCGTTTTTGTTACTTGAAATGAAGTCTACTTTACACTCCTAAAATTTGAACATAACGATACGGGACATCTTGTATTCATTAAATTTTAATATAGTGTGAGATTCGATCCCATGATTACTTACAACCTAGTCAGGCGCATATATATACAGGCTGATTCATTTTCGGCCCTCACCATGGGGATCTCGCTTATTATTGGAGATAGAGTATAGGTTTAAATTTGGCAAAGTTGTTAAATTTTGTGTTTGTTATAAATCCGTAAAGAAAATAGACCTGTGACAAATGACCTTCGTTACTTAAAAAAAAAAACGCGAAAACCCCATTTTCTTCTTTTACCTGTAGCACCGACATTTGGCCTTGTAGAGAAAAAATAAAAACACATCCTTTTGGCCATTTCTAAACCTCTATCCAGTGGTGTACTCTAAATTTTTATACGACGTTTCGTTTCTTTCTGGCCATCATCAACTATCTGATTTCTTATAGGCGCCATATTGGATTTAGACATCTTCAGAAAGAGTTTTTTTTCTGATTTCAACCATGTACCACATGCTGACTAAAGTTTTTGACATTAGGTTTTATTTGAAAGAATAAATTATAAGATTAAATAAGGTAGCCATGGAATTTCAATCTGTCAAACATTTCATTTATTGTTCATTAATAATACAAAAATGTCATACACTAACGAAGAGAAACGAGAAATGATAAGTATTTTTTATTCTTCGAACCGAAATTCAACAGTAGCCAGTACAAGATATCTACAATTATATCCAGAACGACAACAGCCTCATCGTACCATTTTTCTAGATCTCGACAGAAATTTGGTCGAGAATGGATCGTTTACTAAGCCGCGGAATGGTCAAGACAACAGGAATTTAAATGAAAATCGACAAGATATTTTACAAATGGTAAATTAAAAGCGTGTTTTCAAATTTCATGTTAATCTTGTATTTTTATAGATAAATAATAATCCATCAATTTCTACACGCGAAGTAGCGTCAGAATTAAATTTGTGCCAGTCCAGAGTTTGGGGAACTTTACATAAAACTAGGTTTAAACCATACAGGATCCATGTTAGTCACTCTTTACTGCCTGGAGATAATTTGAGAAGGCTAGAATATTGTAATTGCTTAATGGGAATGATAGAAAATGACGAAAATTTTTTAAGCAAAATCATCTGGTCAGATGAAACAAAATTTACAAATTCTGGAATGTTCAACAGAAATACTGAGCACTATTGGGCAGTACAAAATCCCCGACAAAACAGGGCTAGAAGACCACAACATCGTTTTGGAATAAACGTTTGGATGGGTATTTTGGCAAATCGTCTCTTAGGACCAGTTATGTATGAAGAACATTTAAATGGAGAAAGATATTTAAACATTTTACGTACATCATGCTATGGATTTTCCATGGACAAGTAAGGAAAAAAAATTGAACAAGTAGTGAACTCTGTACTAGGGACAATTCATAAAAAAATTAGTTATTTCACTTGTATATTTATTTATTTCAGATGAAAATTGATATATATAATGTTTTATAGATAAAATATATAATGTATGAAATTATGATTAGCCCTCGTATGTTTAGGTGGACCAAGGAATTGAATTTGCCGCTTTTTCGGATATTGTATTTGATAAAATGTATTGTCTGTATATATTTTGATTTGATAGATGGTAGGGATAGCCAGGCGGATATGTAGAATTTTTCATTTTTGTTTTAGAGGTATCTTGACTGTTAAAGTGTTTAGTTTAAAGAATAAAATAATCAATTTTGTTCTTTGTTATATAAAATCGGTCTGTATTTTGTTTTGCATTTAGAGTAAGGTGCAAGTAAATCTTAATTCGATTTTTGCGAAGTTTTTTAATGTTTATTTGAAATTTTGTGAAAAAAGATGCCTCTCGTGTATTTTATAAAATCGCACAAAAATTTAATGTAAGTTGATAAAAATTATTGTATTTATATATTTGATATCTGGATTAATTTTTTGTTATAAATTTATCTATTTATTGTAATAATTATATGTTTGAAAGTAGTATATGGATATTAGTGAAAATTGACATGTTTTTTGTAAGGGAAGTTGTTTTTTCTTAAAATTATATTTCGAGAACATTTTTGAATTCAAGGTTGGAGGAATTGTAGTGGGGATTGACCTTGTCATGTTATTTGGTGCATGAAAATTTCAACTAGCGTGAGTTTTGAAAACTAATTTGTTTTTGATATTTGTTTGAAGGGGTCACAGTAGAGGTTAAACTTGACAGATTTCACTAATATTTATTAGTTTTATATTTGATCGTGTTTCACAAGAGGTTTTTCTCTGTGTGCGAGTCAATTTTCACAAAGAGTGTTTCCTCATTGCTACTGTTTAATGACGCTTTAGCACCCTATACACTTTGTAGAGGGATTTTTCTTTTTTTTTATTTTTAATATATCAATGTAAAGGGAAAATGTGTGTATAATTTATCTGACACCTTGTGTTTTATTTTTGATATAACCTACATCCGCGAGGATCGACCCAGAGACGTAAGCTCAAGGATTCTACTAGACTGAATAGCCGGCAAAATAAAGCTGTAGTGTGAATTAAAATTAAATAAAGCAATTTCAAAGTAAACTCCACTGCACAATTATGGCGGCCCAACGTGTCGGCGTATGAAGCAAAGTAGATGAAAAAATTCACAATTTTGATAGCCCAGCGTGTCGGCGTATGAAGAAAAGCAAATGAAAAAATTTACAATTTTGGTTAACTCAACGTGGTGAGAGAATAAATAATTTAATAATTGGATTGCACAATTTTGGCGAGTCCAACGTATAATTGGAAGAAATAAAACGATATAATTCAAATATGGAAAATATAATGGAAAATTTGAAACAAAGGATGGGTAATGCTGGTTACATACATGAAGGGGGACACAATGAAGAAAGCAGTCAACAGATGATGGATATGATGCATGTTATGATGAAAACGATATGGGAAATGAAACAACAAATGAATATGATACAACAACAACAAACGAATATGATACAACAAAATCATAATGAAACGAAACAACAAACGAATATGATACAACAAAATCATAATGAAACGAAACAACAAATAAAGATGATGCAACAAAACTATAATGATATGGATAGTAAAATAGAAGAGATAATGGAAAAAAGGGTATCAAGAAACAGTAACATTCATATAAACAAGGAAAACACAATGAGTGAAAGTAAAATAATACACGCCGAGGAAAAACAAGCAATAACAGAACAGGAATCAATAATAATGGAACAAGAAGAAAACGAATCAACAATTACAAAAGAAAGTTTAGAGGACGTGCCTGGGGAGGAAGCTATGCCACAGGACGAGGGGAATGATATGGATACAGAAATAGGAAGAAGAAATAATCAAATTAGGGTAAGCGAAGAAATTACATTAAATAAAATTAAGTTTGAAACTAATGAGAAAACAGAATTCAATATAATTAAAACAAATGCTAAATTAGAATGTAGGATGGAAGAAAGTATTCATGATAAAATGAGCAATAAAGTAAATAAACAAGCAGTTGTTGTTAATAATAATATTAACGATAGACGAATTAAAATTAAAAAGAAATTGATTTCAGGAAATATCATTTATAAATATAATTTGAATAATTATATAGAAAGTAAACGCAAAAATTCCCGTAATGCTAATTTAAAAATTAACTGTTTTTCAAATAATATAAGTCAAACCCATGTCAATAATGAAATGTTAAAATATGATACTCTGAAAATTAGGAAGTATAGGGGTACTAAATTTAAATTAAATAGACCCACATTTTATAGTAAGGTAAAAGTAAAAATGAAACTACAAATGATTTACTGTCGGATATTTTCGAATAGGCCCAACTTAATGTGAAATTTCGTTGTATACTATTTAGAGGAATATGCGAGATATAAGGATTTTTGCTTTTGATTTAACTAAATGGAATGTGTTGTAACAAAAGGATATATAAATAAAAATTTGGAAAAGTAAATAGGATTGGATAAATGATACTGAAATGGATTTAACGTAATAGATAATTAGGATTAGATTATTAGTATAAGAAGAGGATGTAGCAGTAAAATAAAAAAGTGTTTACTGAATTTCGTCGGGATAAAAAGTATATGATATTGAATATGAAAAAAAATTTTCGTCGGTAATATATGAAATAAATATATGAAATATTTATATGAAAATGAAAATGTATTTATAGAAAAAATTTTCGTCGGTATATTTAAATAGAATTTCGTCGATATATGAAAAAAGTTATTATGATAATTGAGATAGATATATATATATATATATTATTGAAATAAAATTATGGTATTTATGAATATATAGAAAAAGAATTATTGGCATGTGTAAAAAAGGTTAATGAATAAAAATATTTGAATAGGATGGTTTACGATGTGCTGATTTAACTGACCTGGTAATAAATTGGATTAAGCAAACGGATATATATACAGGATGAGTTATAAAATAAAAGTTATTGTTGACATAATTAAATTATTAAAATTTATCTGCGTATAAAAAATTTATTGATAATGGGAATTGCGTTGAAAAAAATTAAAATTAAATAAATATAAGAAGAAGAAATTGAGCTTAAGATATTATTGTTGATTATTATGGTTATTATTATTATTATTGCTTGGAAATTAATGGTGTTATGAATTTGTTTATTATGATGATGATTTGGTATATGAGATTTTGATGCTATGTTTTTCTTTTATTTATGAAAATTCGTTGGAAACATTCATGTCCATGTGATCGAGAGTGTGCTCGAAGATTCGACGGGGATGACTGCTGCTTCGGCGTGTTCCTTCGTCTGTGATGTTTGTAACGAAATCCATTCGAAAATGTCAAGCAAAATGACATTAACTATATAAAATGTCAAGCAATATGACATTAAGATGAATTATGTCAAGTAAAACGACATAAAAGATAAAATGTTTTAAGTCAAATAAGACATTTATATATTCAAAATTATATACAGAATGTATATGGAGAAGTTGAAAATGTTTACCACACTACAGCATTAGAACGACGAGGATGATCCTGTTCAGCAACAATGCATCAAGTTAGTGCGGGGAACCAAGACAGGGTGCGGTACTGTCTCGAGTGCTGTGCTGAAGTTTATCCTTGAATAAAGCTCAGTGATGTTCTGACTTTATTCTCGGATAACTTCGGGGAATCATGCTATGGATTTTCCATGGACAAGTAAGGAAAAAAAATTGAACAAGTAGTGAACTCTGTACTAGGGACAATTCATAAAAAAATTAGTTATTTCACTTGTATATTTATTTATTTCAGATGAAAATTGATATATATATAATGTTTTATAGATAAAATATATAATGTATGAAATTATGATTAGCCCTCGTATGTTTAGGTGGACCAAGGAATTGAATTTGCCGCTTTTTCGGATATTGTATTTGATAAAATGTATTGTCTGTATATATTTTGATTTGATAGATGGTAGGGATAGCCAGGCGGATATGTAGAATTTTTCATTTTTGTTTTAGAGGTATCTTGACTGTTAAAGTGTTTAGTTTAAAGAATAAAATAATCAATTTTGTTCTTTGTTATATAAAATCGGTCTGTATTTTGTTTTGCATTTAGAGTAAGGTGCAAGTAAATCTTAATTCGATTTTTGCGAAGTTTTTTAATGTTTATTTGAAATTTTGTGAAAAAAGATGCCTCTCGTGTATTTTATAAAATCGCACAAAAATTTAATGTAAGTTGATAAAAATTATTGTATTTATATATTTGATATCAGGATTAATTTTTTGTTATAAATTTATCTATTTATTGTAATAATTATATGTTTGAAAGTAGTATATGGATATTAGTGAAAATTGACATGTTTTTTGTAAGGGAAGTTGTTTTTTCTTAAAATTATATTTCGAGAACATTTTTGAATTCAAGGTTGGAGGAATTGTAGTGGGGATTGACCTTGTCATGTTATTTGGTGCATGAAAATTTCAACTAGCGTGAGTTTTGAAAACTAATTTGTTTTTGATATTTGTTTGAAGGGGTCACAGTAGAGGTTAAACTTGACAGATTTCACTAATATTTATTAGTTTTATATTTGATCGTGTTTCACAAGAGGTTTTTCTCTGTGTGCGAGTCAATTTTCACAAAGAGTGTTTCCTCATTGCTACTGTTTAATGACGCTTTAGCACCCTATACACTTTGTAGAGGGATTTTTCTTTTTTTTTATTTTTAATATATCAATGTAAAGGGAAAATGTGTGTATAATTTATCTGACACCTTGTGTTTTATTTTTGATATAACCTACATCCGCGAGGATCGACCCAGAGACGTAAGCTCAAGGATTCTACTAGACTGAATAGCCGGCAAAATAAAGCTGTAGTGTGAATTAAAATTAAATAAAGCAATTTCAAAGTAAACTCCACTGCAATACGTATCTGACTATCTTGACGACAAAATCCCATTAAATCAATTACAATATTTATGGTGGCAACAAGATGGCGCACCAGCACATAATGCAGCTGTTGGTTTGAAAATAGGGGAGTTGTTGAATGGCCTGCGAGATCACCTGATTTAAGTCCGCTAGATTTTTTTTTTTATGGGGATATGTTAAAAATAATATTTATAAAGTAGATGAGCCACAAAACATTGAAGAATTACGAGACAGACTTCAGAATGCCTTCGATGCAGTTCCTAGAAGAACTATACAAAGGGCAGTACAAAATGCCAGAAAGCGTGCCCAATTGTGCATTACCGAAGATGGCCAGATAATTGAACATTTACTGTAATTGTTTATTGTTTACTTTTCTATGTATTTTTATTAATGTTTTTGTTATCTTGTACTCGCTACTGTTGAATTTCGTTTCGAAGAATAAAAAATACTTATCATATCTCGTTTCTCTTCGTTAGTGTATGACATTTTTGTAATATTAATGAACAATAAATGAAATGTTTGACAGATTGAAATTCCATGGCTACCTTATTTAATCTTATAATTTATTCTTTCAAATAAAACCTAATGTCAAAAACTTTAGTCAGCATGTGGTACATGGTTGAAATTAGAAAAAAAAACTCTTTCTGAAGATGTCTAAATCCAATATGGCGCCTATAAGAAATTAGATAGTTGATGATGGCCAGAAAGAAACGAAACGTCGTATAAAATTTAAAGTACACCACTGGATAGAGGTTTAGAAATGGCCACAAGGATGTGTTTTTATATTTTCACTACAAGGCCAAATGTCGGTGCTACAGGTAAAAGAAGAAAATGGGGTTTTCGCGTTTTTTTTTAAATAACGAAGGTCATTTGTCACAGGTCTATTTTCTTTACGGATTTATAACAAACACAAAATTTAACAACTTTGCCAAATTTAAACCTATACTCTATCTCCAATATTAAGCGAAATCCCCATGGTGAGGGCCGAAAATGAATCAGCCTGTATATAAAAACATGATTTCTTGGGTTCTTTACCACGCGTTAATTCTGTTCTGAGAAGAACCGTCGTCTTAATGTTTCAACGAGATCTTTAAAATTATCTTCTGGAGTTGAAATGTGTCTGGCAAGAGTTGGGGTTCGGCAGTGCCTGAATTCTGCTTTACTGCGACTGAGAACGCTTACACTACTGCAGTTGTGCGCGATTATGTGTAGTTAGCCCAGTTAGCCGTTAGTAACAAAATTTCCTCGCATAGCTGCGGTAGCACAAACACTCTTCACTCCGATGCCTTTCATCGACCGTCCGTCTATCCGTCTCTCCCCATTTTCGCAATCTTTGAGTGTTGGATACCTCACACATATTGACTTCTTTGTAGCTTGCCACCATTCTAATTTCGATCTTGCTTTTTTCAGCTATTATTTTACAAGACTACATATATCGCAAACCACGTTTTAAGCTACGGAGTTTTCCAGAATCCATCGTATTCACCCCCGCTATCTCTAACAGTTCGTTTCTTTTTGCACCTTATGAGGGAAAGAATTTCGTAATTAAAAGAGATTTAAGGTGCTATTGAAACCTTTATCAATTGCAAAGATTAATAGACTCTTAAACACTCTCTAAATCACGAAGTTTAAAATACAATATCGCATAACAAATAAAAAATATGCTAATAACATGTTCAACAAATATTATTAATAATCTAAATAGCTAAGAGGAACAATTGTGTTCAAACAAAGGGAAAACGATATTATGTACGCTACCTGTTGTATATGTAACAATTCAAAGAAATATAATTTTTTTCAAACAATCAAAATTTTTGTAAAATACCGCTTTTAAATTGAATGCTTCTATTGTGTTGTGATATATCAATATTTGGACACGTAATCTGAATTGAATAGTTCTACTACGTCCTAAATTACGAGTCGGCATATTAATATATGACAATTATTTTATAGAAATTCCATTTGTGAGAAAAAAACGCACATTTATCCAAATTGCTACATGTATACAAGTTTGATACAATAATGTCGTATCGTATATCGTTTCCCTTGTCTAGGCTTATTCATAAGTAGAGAAGGCAAAAGTGGGCGATTCATAAAACGTATTAAGATCGTATTAACAAAGATTACTTCAATTATGCGAATATCCAAATATTACATCACTAAATGTCGAACGGTCGTTTTCTGTATATAATTTTTTTTCCTCGTGGTGAACACCGTTTTTGCGAAGCAACTATCGAAACGTACAATTGCGGGATCATAAAGCGGGATATGTCTTAAGGTGCGCCCTGATTATGCCAATCCGCAAAGCCGTTTGGCTTCCTTTAAATCGGTACACGTTCTCACTGTAGATACAGTAAGTACGCATAGTGCAACATCCGTGAATCCCGTGATTTAATTAATGATGAATAATGAAGAGGAGGACCTTTTGTTGCTGCAAGAGTTATAATAATTGATGCAACTGTTGTAAAACGCAAAAAAGAAAAGGTTTTGGGTTCGACCAAGCCTTAGAACTCAGAACAACTACAGTGGAAGTGATTTAATAAAAGATTTAACTTTAGACGGTGTGAATAACTTAAGCCTAGAGTATGGTGCAACGGAGGCTTCAGAAACTTCTTCCGCATGACGACGATTGACTTTGAAACTTTACTAAACATGATAGGCCCCAAAATTAGCAAAAAAGACACTATACTTAGGCCTGCCATTCCAGTCTGCGAACGTCTCGTTGTAATATTGCGGTATTTCGAGCCAATTAATTTTTTTCTTCCATCCAATTCATTTTACCATCAAATGACGATAGCAATGGAAAGTATATTTATTGGAAAGAAAAACGCAATAGAGAGACGACGACAAAAAAAAATAAGCAGGTGTGTTCATGCGCATGATAGCACTGACGATCCTTGTACACACTGCACAATTGCGTGCGGCTTTGTTTTATCGAGACCACCAGGAATCGGGTTGCGATCCGATTGGTGATAAAGCCGAATGGCATGTACACACTCACGCGGCTTTTCCGATCGGCAGAATCAGGGCGCATCTTTATATTAAAATGCTCTATTATTTTAGTATTGTAAGTTGGACGTGCTTTTAAATTACACCTACATGTAACTAAATGTGCATTTCTATACAAGGCTTTTTGACGTTTATTAGTAATGGATAATCTTTGATACGACGATCCCTTTATATCAAAAAATCTACCTTATACTAATACAGCTTAACTGTCCTGCTTTATGATCTCGCAACTGTACCTGATGCTCTAAATATTTAACCGATCTTATCTACTTTGCGATAACACTGAAAACGCTACTGTTTACCTACTATTAAGCGCACGCTTTTGGTACGCCCCTCATTTTGCTTTCTCTACTCATTTTAGAGGCCGTTCGATCTTCCCGAACTAGTCAGTTTTCAATTTTAATACAATTTCCCATTATGCTTTTTTAAAATCACACATGCCTAGTATATGTGTCCCAATTTACAAAACATTTGCAACATTATTAATTTTATTATCTGTCAGTTCGTGTTGTGCATTGATTTTATATCAAAATACACAAAACCAATTGGTTTCGAGTGGTTAAAATTATTTAAACATGATCGAGAATCATTGAATGAGGATCCCCGTCCAGGTCATCCTAGTGATGTGATGACTTCGAATGTTAAAAAAAAAGTGTTTGTTACTGGAAAATGCAAAATTAAAGAAGCGACAATTACGAGGCTTAGTAGGTACTTCAGAAACCACGGTCTTTAGAATTCTACAGGAGTACCTTGGAATGAACAAAAGTTAGTACCAAGGTGAGTTCCACAAAAGCTTTCGCCATTGTAAATGCGTAAGCGCTTTATGGGAACGAACCAGATTTAATTATCGATCGACTCGTCACTGGATAAAAATTGAGTCCATAATTATGATCAAGAATCGATGCAGTCGCCCAGCGACTTCAAGAAATTTAAAGTCACCCCTACTCCATGTGAAAAGACGTGGAAAGTGAGGCAAGGTGTCTTGAGCTCCAGGATAATGCACCAGTGCACAAGCCAAGACTTTCGAAAGTTGCTTGCTCTTGCTGATTGTGGCTTTGGAAATTGAACACCCACCTTCTAGTCCAGATTAAGCACCTGGTTTTTCGTCACCGAATACTGTAGCGTCCCTAGTGACGAAAATTACCTACTAATTTTTACGTGTCTAGTTGCCTACTGTCGCTGTATCGCATCATTTTTAAATCACGTCAGTTTGTGCTATTCGTAGCTTTATCATCATTTCTGATTCAGAAAGTGATTTAGATATTTTCAATACTCCACCTGAAATAGTAAATCAAGCTGATAAAACCTCTGCGGGCTAAGTATCAGAAAAATCGAGAAAGAGGTATGAAGAAGTCTATGCAAAATTAATTGAATAGAGGGCTGATAATAGCGTGAATTCATCTTCGGAAATTGTGCTGCTTGCATATTTTGCAAAATTGTGGGAAAATCTAAAGCCATCAACCTTATGGTCTAACATATTCTACGTATCAATATTTAAATCATAACTAATTTAAATGTGATCTATAGTTTTGTAATTTTTAATTGAAAATAAAGTATTTGTTTATATAATTCTTTTAAGTTTGTTATAATGCCATAGGCGAGGTCGTTGAAAAAGTATAGTGTTTAACTCGTCGAAATAATTTTTTTAAACTCACGAACATTACCACTGTTCTCCCGCTTAAAGAAATGTTACTTTCGTCACTCGTTACACAATATACTATTTTACGATGGATTAAAGATGTTAACTATATTGAAAAATACATTTTTATTGATGTTAGTCTTTTGATTTCATGCCTTGTTCGGGAAGATAAAAACGTCCCCTCGTAAGTTATCGTGTTAAATGTCAGTTTATGCTATTTCTAATACAAAAGATGTGCTTTTGCAGCACCATAAAATACTTAATCTGTAATTAGTTTGTTAACAAAGTACTTACAAAATCATAAGGTGAACAAGGTGATATCCTTCAATGGCAGCTCTTAAGATATACACATAAGTATAATCAATTATGATTTTTTCTTCTTCGCTCTCGTGCTCTGAATTTATTTTCCGTGCATTTATAATTGATTTCCTTAATATTTTAAAGAAAACAATTATAAATGCAAGGAAAACATACGTTCCATTGGAATGTGGGTTTGAACACAGTTTGCAATTTGTTTTGCATCCTTATTTCATGCACTTGCAATCATTTCATTTAAGATGTCTTCCACTTATACACGACTTTAAAATAATTTCAATTTGTGTCAAATTCTCTTACTCTGGTGCCCTATTGTGTTCTTATTTAAGCTTTCAAATAATCACAATTAGCATGTTTTCTTTTCTTTTTCGTAGAACATTAATATGCATTTTCACGTTTTAGTAGTGTGGTTTTTGAGGAAATTTGTGTATGTTGTTTTGCATTTGCACTGCGCACACTTATAAATACGTAAATGCACGCAGTGCAAATACAAAACAACATCCATTGATCGATAATATACTAACAGAAACCAATTACTGTTTCTATAATTTATCGTTTGATCGTCGGATGACGATCAGGTAACGCGCCTCATCTGAAAGAAAATGTATTCAACAACCAACAAATGTGGTAGTATGTAGGTGCTTGCTAAGCTCAATGGAGCTACTCCCAAACTGTACCGGAGTAATAAACGCCGAGTAAATTACACGCTGCATTGCTTAGAACTAGGGACTGAGCCAATAAGTTTGAGGACAAGTTGAATTTCCCGCTGTTTTTTTTCTTATCTTAGGTTGGTCAAAGTGACTGTAAATCTTCGAAAAATATATTTCGGCACATTGCATATTTGGCTCGTGTTTGACGTCGTTATAAATATAAATTTATTCTGCTTTTCATTCAGTTTCTGCATAAGTTTTTTTGTTAGATTTTATTACTGTGTTATTATTGTTTACTGTTTTTTTTTCAAAACAAGCAGGGAAGTTGTGGCGAAAGAAAGGTAAAAATTCAGAATAAAACATATTAGAGGTTATATTGTACTTCCTTATTGTCCTTTTATTTGTTATAGACAGCATGCCTTTATCCGAGGAGCAAGAGGCATTCGTTTTGAAAGCTCATTATCGAAGTGGTGTGCGTAACGAGGATGGAACATGGTCATACTTGATACAATCATGTATTCAACAGTTTGAAGACGCATTTCCTGATTTACATGTTCCATATAAAATGTTTGTCCAGCACAAGGATCGAATTGTTTTGCACTTTGAAAGTAATAATTGTGTTTGCAAAAAGAAATCAACCTGTTGACCAAAAGTTCTTGAAGAAGAAACTGTAAATGATTTACGACAGAGAATAGAACAAAGTCCAACTAAATCATTGAGAAAATTAAGTGCTCAATTAGGTAACCTTCACTAAACTTTCACTTAATATTACTACATTAAAGTTAATTTTAGGAAAGTTGAAGATGTGTCTTTCAATATCAGTAACATCTTTAATTATATTTTACTGTATACCAAATTTGTTCTATAGGCGTGGCTTATTCAACTTGTCGTAGAGCTTTGATAAAGAATCTACATATGCATCCCTACAGTGACAGCTGTGCAGCAGTTATTACCCATTGATCATGGACTGCTTATTCAATATTGTGAATGGTTTAACAATCACCTGAATAATGACAATACTTTAAATCTAACATTTATGTCTAATGAAGCATGGTTTCATTTGTCAGGCTACATAAATGGTCAGAATTACCGAACATGGGCAACAGATAATCCACACACCTATGTCGAACATAGTCTGCATTCATTGAAGATAAGGGTATGGGTTGCATTGCCACGCCGGAGAATAATTGGATCAAATTTTTTCAATGACACAATAAACGCTGAACGGTACCGAACAAACATATTACAGCCATTTATAGAGGAATTACATGATGATGAATTTAGGAATGGGTATTTTCAGCAAGATAGCCCAACACCACATATAGCTAATTCGACTATGGAGTTTTTGCAACAATTTTACGATGAAAGACTAATCAGTAGAAGAATCTGGCCACCACGATTACCTGATTTGACACTAATAGATTTCTTTTTGTTTGGATATTTAAAAAATAAAATTTTTGAAAATTGCCTACATAATTTGGAAGAATTTCAAGATGCTATTGTTACAGAAATTACGAATACTTTGACAGTGTTATTTGAAAATATGAAAAGACGTGTATATTTGTGTTTAGCAAGTAATGGTGGGCATTTATTATAATATTGTTTTAACATAGAATTATGCAGTTTATGTAAGAATAAAAGAAACTTCTTATTTGGGTTTAAACTACTTCCCTATTTTTCATGTTTAATGTATTTTTATTGTACTAAGTGCTATTTATTTATGTTTTTATCAATAAAAAGTAAGCTAGATCATAGAATGTTTTCAGTTGTGTTATAAAATTTTAGCAGATTAAATATTTTCTTAATATTGTACCTTTAGCACCCCTTTCAAAATGTTCATTGAGACGCCTATGAGTTTACGACAGATTGGCCAATTTAAAAGAATTAAAAACTGGCGGGAAATTTAACTTGTCCTCATTCTTATTGGCTCACCTTGTAGAACGCTAATTGCCAAAAAAAAACCGTACAGTGACGGTCCGGTAGATGCTGACTGCAGAAAAAGCGTCTTCATTTCTGACCGTGCATTGAACGATATCGTAAGTGTTCCAACTAAATTTTGATCGTACACAAACCACGCACGGGACGGTCGAAAAACAGTTCACAAACTTGAAGCATGTACCACTTGTACACTACCCGATATGTAAAACCCGTACACTAACATATTATCAATGTAAGACGGACTTATCAAGTTTGACATGTCTTAGTTGACTTAAGTTATAGGTACAATTAGCAATGTATGTATAACCTATGAAGTCCATAAGTAACAGTATGAATATATTTGTCTCGTTTACGCTACTAAAAAACTCTTGTATGCTCATAAGAGTTGTACGGGTTTTATATGTCGCGCAGTGTACTAACATACACATTACATACTTCATCCTGTGAGAACTACAGTTGGCGATGGCACTCACAATATCATAGTACAGAACAAAGCCGTTTATTACTATTATTACTGTTGGTAGAATACTAAAAAATAGATTGATAACCAAACAATCATAAATACGTTTCGACTTCTTTATAATTATAATCGGTCCAAAAGCAGTACAAAACTAACGTTTGCGCACGAAACAATCACCAAACGATACGAGTACCGTAACAAAACCGGTAGTTGGAACCAACCTATTACATGGCAATTATAACAATAGTTATGTTAGGTTTGTTCTATTAAGTTTAAATTACGATATAAAACGCTTAAAACCGTCTGATACATCCTTAAAGTAATTCAGGAACATTAAACACTGTAACATGCAATGTTTCTTAAACTTTTTCCTAAGGCTGGTACTTGGGGTAGCTCAGATGCTTGCTTGGAAAGCACCTTATATGTGTGTGAAACTTGCACATCAGTGTTTCTAACATTATTCATTCAATTACAATTTTATATATGACAATGCTTGCCATAGTTTCAAATTAACATGACCAACTTTATCAACAGTATTGTATCTGTTGCAGTCGACAAGAAAAAGTAATTGTAGATTTTTTAGGTTGATTGAGCATGATTCAGCTAGGGAAAAAATGTGTAAAGTATACGGGTAGTGAAAGGTAAAAAGTAATGAAACATGTAAAGGAATTAAAAAGGAACAACTTTGAGTATAATCTTAAAGATGCAAACGTAATTCGAAAAAAAAAAAACATTTACTAACCTTATATTTTATTTTCAACACAAGTAAAACAAGCCAAATTTCGTATAATCGTGTCCTTTTAATGCCCTGATGTATTAATTAAATATCACTCTCACGTATTTTTGCTATATTAATCCTCAATTTATTGAAATAACCTCGTAAAAAGTGTTTTTTTTTTTCAAATTTCGTTTGCGGCTTTAAGTTTATTCCATTTTAGGTCCTTTTCATGTCTATACCTTGTGTTTTTGATCAGTTATTTTATTAAAGATGTTTATCACTTCAGATGTGCCTTCTAAAAATTTATTTTTCATATTTTTTCAGAAAATATTCGTAATAATAAAGTGTCGATAGCGGCAATGATATTGAAAACTACTTTGGGCTAAGGTAAACCATACATCTACCACCGATTTTCGCTAAAATAATTATTGGGGAGTAAAATAATTAAGGGGAGGGCGCTTAGAGGACCTTTAGGGAAGCAATTTATCCCAATAAAGTTTACAAAGTTTTAGAAGAAAAGGCACCGTTAAGCTACAAAAAAAAATGAATTCGCTCAAATGTCCTTTTTACAGTGGAATTTTCCATAGCGTTTATTTACAAAATATACGCTAATCGAAGTTAATATACAGAAAATATAAACACCAATTGCTTTAGTATAAATTAAGGACTATATAAAGCCAAGAAAAATTTATGTGTGTATTTGGATGTAAACGGAACGTTCGAGTTTAGTTCTCATTTTGAACGTATTTGATTTTTTGATAGCTTAGCGGTGCCTTTGCTCTTAAAACTTTGTAAACTTCATTAGGATAAATCACTTCCCTAAAGGTACTTTAAAGGCCCCCCTTAATTATTTTACTCCCCAATAATTATTTTTGCGAAAATCGGTAGCAGATGTATGCTTTACCTTAGCCCTACTTTGAACATAGCAATGTTTATATAGTCAAACCATTTCTAGACCTATTTTGAGCTGTTAAATTCATTAGTAACTATTAATAATGTTGGTTATGTTTTGACAAAACTGATTTAAGAACAATTTACATACTACTAAAGTTAACCTTATCTGACAACTACATTTTATGATATGAATGTAATGAAAAATTAAGTACAAATATTTAAATTATGCTAATTTTGTATCAATAGCTATTATTGTGTGGTAATTCAACATTGAAGTGTGAAGTGAATATACTCCAACTATAAATCCAGTTTGCAATTTGCTAGATATTAGTGAACTTCTTTTGTGTTGGCCAGTGAAAAATTGTGAAGATAGATTATTTTGCTAGGTAGTAAATGTTAATTAGCAATTGGTTGTTAGATCTATGCAACAGAATAAGCAGTAGTGACAAAATTGCTGAATTCAATATCCAATCCTCAATTTTGAAAGTACGTTCAAGAATGCTGGGAATGTTAATTTTCATCAGTACAATATCTAACTCGTTATTGATTTCATGTACCACTAATATTTCATTTTTAAAAATTTGTATATATTTTTTGTAGTCGAGAGAAGCAATTTTAACAAGTGTTCATTTGAAAAGTCAATCTAGTAGCATGTGATTTACTGAGAACATTTTTAAGTATGTCGTAAATTAAAATTTACTACTTAACCTTCGAAGTCGTATATTTTGACAGTTTCATACATACAAATAAATAACAAATAATAGGTATTTATTGAAAACTATAACAAATGTTGAAAATGTTGTCCTTCAAGATCAATGCACTTTAAAATCCTCCGTTCAAAATTTCTGATATTCTGCAACATTACTGGATTGTTATTAATTTCCATGCATTTCTGTTCAATTCTCTGTAGCATATCATTCAAATTCAATATAGGTGTTCGAAATATGTTACTTTTTAGATAAGGCCACAAAAAGAAGTCGCAAGGTGTTAAATCGCATAAACGTGCAGGCCAGGCAATTTCAGTATTTCGACTAATTATACGCTCATCAAAAAATTCTCTTAAATAATCCAAACATTCTGCAGTACAGTGACAAGGTGCTCCGTCTTGTTGGAAATATGCATTTTGTAGTTCCATCATCATGCAACTGATTGACAAATGGTTGTAAAATTTCCGTACGGTACCTTTGAGCAGTTAACGTTCCCTGAAGAAATATTGGTTCAATGATTCGCCTTTGGCTTATCGCTGCCCAAACACCAATTTTCTCTGGATGTAGTGATTCTTCATTAATTACATGTGGATTTTCACTACTCCAAATTCTTGTATTTTGTTAATTTAGGTATCCCGTTTTATAAAACCATGCTTCATCAGTAAAGATGACTCTTTGCGAGAGTTCTCCATTATTGTTCATATTTACAAACAAATTACAAAACTGTAGTCTACGTGGGTAATCAATTTCTTACAATTCTTGTACTGCTGTGACACAGTATGGATAAAGTTGCATATCTTTTTTTAATAACTTGTGAGTTATACCAACAGAAAGGTTTATTTGTTGACTCAAATGTCGAACAGATGTTTGTGGTTCATTTTCCATTATTTCTTCAACACGATTGACAACTTGAGGTGTACGTTTCTTAACTGCTCCACTGCCTGATTTTCTTAAGAGACTACCAGTTTCAGAAAAAAGTTTTAAAGTTCTATCCAAAGTATTCTTAAATTGTATATAATCTATTACAAAATGTGGAAACTCAACTTGAAATTCTACCATGCAATCTTGAACTGAATAAACCCATAAACCATCAATTTTATTACCACTTCGAAAATAAGCCTGGACTAAAAAAATTTTATGTTCTGAAGTGAAAGCCATTTTAAAACTGAGAAGCAATTTATTTAAACCAGAATCGACGCACGATTATTTTATGCACTAAGTGATATTTGTGATTGACATTGTCAAATGTCATTTAGATTTACGTTTACGGAACAACAAACACATACTAATATATTTGCGTCTTATTCTATCAAAATTTCAAAGTAACCTAGATTGACTTTTCAAATGAACACACGTTACATTAAAGGGATAAAGTTTCACAAGTCTTTATGTCTACTAAAACAATACCAAACAATAATCATGGACAAACTGAAAAAGAAATAAATTACATTGGTACGCCACTTTCCCAAAAAATACAGACTGTTAAGTTTATAAGAAAATTTAGATAATTATAACGATGTATTTATATGATGTTGATTTTTAGTCTTATATGATGGATAAAACGTTACGATAGGCTTTATTATAGAAGAATATGTCTACAATGTGGAGAACTAGTGAGGTGCACCGGTTTCAGCTGTAAAATTCATTTGGTATATGACTATAGCAGAAAAAATATTTACCGAGATGTTTTCCAAAGTTGTCTAAAATCTAAGCGGCACTATAAAATGTAATAAGTCCATAAATTATATTACTTTTCACGCTGATTTCATATTAAATTACGCAAAAGAAAAGATCTTAAGTATATTAAAACTTTTGCAAAATAAAATTTAGCCATTATTTAAGAAGTATTAATATTTTCAATTTCTGAACCACATCTTAGCAAATTTTAAGATAATTCTTTTATTTTTACATGGACACATACCAAAATATTGTTTTCAATCATGCTATTTAATTGTAGGGAACATTATAATGTTTAATAATATAAACAATAAATCTGTATTGTAAAAAATTCTGTTAATATGTATTCCACGTAGATCGCATAAATTATCAGGAACTTTTTATACAAATTATTAATCCCAATATATTTACATCTTTGACGAATATGCAACGTCATAAACAATTTTAGAAAAAAAATCAAAAGCACTAAGTATTTCAATCTTGCTACATAGTCAGTAACTTGATAAATAATTATTTGTAAAACTAACCTTATCTATAATATTTTCAGACACCAATTCATATAATACTTTAAATACTGTTGTTCTTTGAAGAAGATATTGCAAACTGAACAATTTCTAAAATTTAACACAAACATCATCTTGATTACAATCAAATATTATTTAAAACATAAGTGGTAAAATACTTTATTATTCTCTAACTCCAGATATAAAATCTTTTACTTATACAAATGATATTTTAATAAATATAAAGTTGTTTGATAAAAATTTCATCACAATTCGTAGAATAATTAATTATACTAATCTTGATTTTATAATTGATCATGCATAAGCTACATGAAATTATTTGCTAAAGGTAAATTAAAGGTAATTTAGCAGTTGCGATTAAGCTTACAAGCAAAACTAGGTACTTACATAACTGTTCAACACTAAACCCTATTTTTGTTATTAGGAATACCTTCATTTTCTATTTTCAATATTTCATTCCATAAAATATCACCTTATTTTGGTATTACCCATATTAAAGGTGCCACACTGTTCCATACTATCATTTGGCAATTGAAACCATTAATAAACTATTAACGTGTACAGTCGCTTTTATAGTTAATAATAGACTGTATCTTAGATTATCATCTCCATATTCTTTTACTTGCCATATCCAAAAATAGTACATCAGAAATTTCATCTATTCTCATAATTCTATTTTAATCTCGTCATATATGTATTTCAGACTACTCTATTTTAATATCAGCAATGTGCTTTTTTACTTCATTATTTTCCAATTTTTCCATTATTATTTATATCGATAGTAATACATTGTTAATATAATTGTCCTATTTCTATTCTTCCTTTATATTAACCATAACTATATTTTCTAGAAACTTTATTTATATGGCATTAGTTAATTTATTTAACTATTACTGTTTTAAAAAAACGAATAAAATAATCAAAATACTCACTAATAAAAATACTATAGAATTAGATATTTGGTCTTAAGATCAGGGGCCGCATTTTTTTTACGAACCTAAAAGTGATTAAACGTAACACGCACAGTAACACGTTTTTTCATACTTACATCATAACCCCACAATCCACATCGTGGACAACCGGAATTCACATATACGAGGTCATATACCTCATGGCGCTCATAGCCACTCATAGCTCGTCACCGTGATATGGAGTAGGGAGATTGCCATTGCCACGCATTACATCCACACAAATAGAACTAGCCAATCTAGCCACATAAAACTTTCAGAGCGTCATTTTGAAGGTTCTAATCTCTATTTTTAAAGTAGAGAGACGAATTTCTGAACAGACCACTTTGACAGTGAAATCTCATTGGTTGAAAGCAATTTGGCCTTGCTTTCAACCAATGAGATTTCACTGTCAAAGTGGTCTGTTCAGAAATTCGTCTCTCTACTTTAAAAATAGAGAATAATTTTTCTGGTAACAAATGCTTTTTTTTTGTTGGATTTCTGAGAAAATAACGTACGTATTTTGCATTACTTTTATACTCTATTTTTAAAGTAGAGAGACGAATTTCTGAACAGACCACTTTGACAGTGAAATCTCATTGGTTGAAAGCAAGGCCAAACTTGCTTTCAACCAATGAGATTTCACTGTCAAAGTGGTCTGTTCAGAAATTCGTCTCTCTACTTTAAAAATAGAGTATAGTGATTTTTGTTTGTGAACATAAAAAAAATCAAAAAACATGCATTTTATATTAATATCAATGAATAAACTTAAAAAAAATATAAATTAAAAATAAAGTTATATTTAATAAAAATTATGTTGGATTATACTTTTTAGAATATAAAAGGTATGTTGGCAAGAGTTCCAAATGGTCACCGCAGATTTAATTAACAAACTGTACAAAAATGGAAAGCTTACGTTTCGCTGGTTTCAAAAATGTGTGTCTTTTTATGCGAAAATAAAAGGAAAGTGTTGAAATTAATACTTTAAAATCGCATTTTGAGGTTATATCTCCCCAGTTTCCACTACTTTTATGTTGCACAAAATGAAACGTCACCAACCACTTCTGTATTAACTGATCGACAACCGCCAAATATAAATTTTTATAAATTTGAAAGGTATCTTAATATATATTGTTGAAATAAAGATGTACGGTCGCGGTCACATAAAAGCGACCGGCACTTTTTCCTATTGTATACATCATGTCACTTAATAATGAAAAAAGTCAAATATTATTTAATTTGTCATTAGTGTCATTACAAAGCCAAAATTTATGAAAAAAAAACAAAATGTCAAATTAGTGGGCGCTTTTATGTAACCGCGACCGTACTAATTATTTACATTTTTTTAATTGTCTACTAATTAATTAACATTTTGAAATGGTAGTAAGTATATATTAATCACTAGAATATACTTAAATGTTATTTAATCATCAATTGTTATATTAAAAATATCGTTTCGGATATTTGTCATTTATATATTTAAAGAAAACATTAAATGGTTATACTTATAAGTATAAATAAAACAGAAATAAACAGTCACTCTAAATTATTGGTTTCTTTTTATAAAAATACATAACATAAGTAATTTGAAAATTCAAACATATAGTATGAGTTAGTTTGGTTTTAAATGCAATTAAATACTACAGAAAACAAATGTACACTGCGCGAGATATAAAACCCGTACACTAACATATCAATTTGACATGTTTTATTTGTCATGTCAAATTTGACTTCAAGTTTTACAGTATTAGTAATGTATGTATAACCTATGAAGTCTATAAGTGACAGTATGAATATATTTGTCCCGTTTACGCAACTTAAAAACTCTGATTTTAGGCTCATAAGAGTTGTACAGGTTTTACTTATATGTCGCGCAGTGTACAATGGGCAGTAAGTAAATATGTTGATACGATGGTATCTTTAATTGCATTTAAGTAAGCCCACTCGCCATTATGATCGCTTTAACTTATTTCCTTATATTGTATTTTAAACAAAATAAATATCAAAAAGTTATTATTATTAGAAAGCTTTTGAAAGTAAGATGATCATGTTCATCAAGGCACTAAACTCTTGAATAGGTGATGCAGAACAAACGGCAACAAAATAATATTCTTGATATATAAATCAACATAAATAATGCATACACTATAGCAATTATTAATTAAATTATTACATTGTCTCAATTAACAAACACTTAAATCAAGCCACAAGTTTTAGAGACAAATGTATCCGAATTAATAATTGCTTTAGCATAATATAACAAAAATTTTCCAGATAAAAAAAAATGCAAAAAATTAGCACATAAATGCACATAAATTAAAAAAATATATCTGCATACCACCACCATCCCCACATATCAAAATAATGAAATAAAAAAAAAAACTCAATATTCAGCAAAATTGCTGAATGTTAAAATAAAACGATATCTCATTTAGCAGCTGCAATAAATGCTATATGAAAATGAGGCTTAGAAATTTAAACTGTTCCAAAAACATTTACAAAAACAAAATTATTGAACTATTGAATACAGTAACTATTGAATACAAGTAATGTAGGTACAATAAATATCTCGAAACTTCATTATAATATTAAAACAAATAAAAAAAATCCTGTCCAATTATACTAGATACTACCTCCTAACAGCATCGAGAAGATCCTGGAAAGGGTCCACATCACGTTTCCGAATGTCTCGCCGCCAGAGCCACTCACAAAGGTGGTCGGCGAATGAATCTTGCGGAAACCGCTTAGTGGTAAACCAAGCCTTAGCAGGTCTCCAACAAGATTCTATTCGTCGTGTGTGAACATCTTCGGCGGCTAAAAATGAAATATTATATTCATATGTAAGACAAAAAATTATAAAATGGTAGTTTATTCAACGAGTCAATAATGACGGTTATTATTCCTAAGAGCTGATTTTACGAACCGAGCCGCGAAGCGGCGGGCGAGTAACTCAGCTCGAGGGATTAATAGTCATTATTGCAAGTTAATATACACTACTTTATCTATGACTAATTGGATATTATTAAAAAGAAACATACATTATACTATAATACACGTTTGACAATTATAATATCTGGGTTTGTTTATCGTTACTATGGTAACGTTGGTAAGACTATGTTTTATTGGCGGAACGCAGGGAATAATGAGACATAACGTTATCATTATACCCTGCATTGCGCCAATAAGAACGGTCGCATTTCACTATTCCTTGTGGGAATTATGAGTAGAGTGGACCAATCCGGAGCGAAAGCAGAGGCGTGACTAACGAATTGGTTCACGATTACTTAGTATGTTGTTCACGGTCATCGTGCGTACACGTATAATAGCAGCAGGAAAGTATATTCTGTGTATTTAATAATGTTGCACAGCTATGTTCGATAGAAGACGCAAGAAATTAGTGTATTTTAAGTAAGTTTGAAAGTCACGCCTCTGCTTTCGCTCCGAATTGGTCCTCTCTAATTATGAGTCCCATTATTAACTAATAATCACTAATATAATACCTACTTTATTATTTAGTCGTAGATAAACATTTTTATAAATGCTCATAACGAAAACTGTAGGATATTTATCCTAAACAAACGAACTATATGCATTTATTTATTTATCTACATACTAATAAGACATAGTAATTATTTACTGTATTGCTTTAACAAAATATTGCATATATTACACAGTACAACATTTTTCAGGTCATTGATTTGGGACTCAATTCTGAGAATTGCACGTGAAAGTAGCCCCACATAGAAGAACTTCTGCATCATTCGTTTTGTCAAGTTGGCTGCATTAATAATTTAATGGCTGTGGAATAAACAACCCTTTTGTTCAGAGTGAATTACATTTTAAAACCAGAAGAACATTGAATATTTCAATATGGAAAATAACAAGTGCCCAAAATTGGATTATTTTTGTTACGTTTGTGGTCATATCGTCCCAAAAATTGGCAAACAGGATCGAAAAAACTTATTTACTGAGGAATTTAAAACAGCGTATTGTTATTATTTTGATGAAACAGATTTAAGAGGTGCAAATTTTACGCCGAACACAGTGTGCAAAAGTTGTTATAATACCCTTATAATGTGGATACATGGAAAAGGTGTACAGTTTTCTTTTATGAAGCCAGTAATTTGGGTGCAAGACCTAACTGGACATGATGAATCCAGGTGCTACGCATGCATAAATTCCGGTTATGGATTGAACAAAAAAAAATTGAAAACAAAAGTATACATTCCCGCTTTTACTGCGACACTTCCAGTACAACGCGCTGCTGTTACCGATCCACCTAAACCTCCGAGTCTGGATACTGTGTCCCTGCAAGCCGAAACCGTTTTCACCAATCCGACCAATGTGAATGATGCAGATTGGACACCCGATATTGAAAATAATCACAACCAGTAACACAAATCGAAATGGATTACATTGTGGCTAAGATGGGACTATCACAAAAAAATTCAGAATTTTTGACATCTTTTTTGAAGCGTAAAAAACTGACAGAGCAAAATGTCAGCGCAACATCATACCGAAAACGCCAAGCTGATTTTCAGAAATTTTATTCCGTTGACGAAGCAAATACGTTCACTTACTGCCATGATATCCCAGGTTTAGTGAAAAATATGGGAATGGATTCTATCGCTGGCGACTTGCGTTTATTCATCGACGGTTCAGTTTCAAGTTTGAAGGCTGTGCTGTTGCACAAAACAATAAAAAAACCGTCCATTCCATTGGGATTCAGCACAACTATGAAGGAAACGTATGAAACATTGGGCGAAATTTTAGAGAAAATCAAATACAATGTACACAAATGGAAGATTTGTTGTAATCTAAAGGTTGTCAACATAATACAAGGCATTATATTAAAGGCTGTTTTTCCAAAATACTTCTGCTTTCTTTGTAATTGGGATTCGCGATACACAGGGAATTAATATCAATGTAAAGATTGGAAAGCAAGAACTCCCGAGCTCGAGAAACAATTAAAATTACGTAATGAACCTTTGATAAAGGATGTAGATGATATTTTGTTGCCATCGCTCCACATGAAATTAGGAATAGCTGGGAAATTCGTTGAAGTGGTAGTCAAAGATATTGAGGACGCCTATGACTGTTTGAAATCTATCTTTCCAAAACTCAGTGAAGCTAAAATTAGAAAAGGTACGTATCGTTGTCTGTATTTAAATATTGTCATATCTAAATTTGTTCACTTCGATATACTCGCATTATAATTACCAATAATTTTTTCGCAACTGATTTTTTTTTAATTTCAAACAGGTACACAGTGCGAAATTTCTTGAGTTTACCGAAACTTAATTATTCAAAACAGTAAAACAGTTCTATTTATTGGTTTTTAAAATTTTTAATAAAAATTAATATGTTTTATTTAAAGTTTTTGAGTTTATTTGTGTTTTTTATTATAGAACAATTAAAAAACATACATTTTATAACATTTTGAACACCTATTCAGAACTAGACCCATTGCAATCGTCTGAAGACTCGCAATCATTACACGGGCCTGCAAATCTTTCTAACAACACTAAAACTTCTGGCGTAACTTCACTATGCTTGGTTTTGGGTGCTTTACGAAGACTAGCGATGTACGGATCGACGAAATAAGCAGTCAATAAAATAAATCCGTATTTGTGTCAATTCTTGACGTTTTTCTAGTAAAAAGTTCGCGATATTTTCTGCAGTCTTTGTTTCTTGCCTCCTGAGCTTCTTCTGAAAATTGTCCGATCGGAAGAATGCAAGAGGCTATAATATCCTTTCCATGACAAAGGACTTTATGCACACTTCCGGGCATTGAGTACCAGAAATATTCTTTCAAATACAATTCCAAAGTTTCTCTTGCATATTCGCCGAACTTCTCCGAATCACTTTAAGACCACAATTTAGGCACTCTAACAGCACATGAAAACGTTTGATCAATTCTAAGTTAACGCCAGTTATTTCGGCAGACTTTTCGGCATTTCTAAAGAATTTCCTCGCGGTATTACCATCGTTTGTGTTTCCGGTCTGCTGTTTTGACATATCTATAAGCAAGCCAAGCTCCTCTTTGAATTTTTGTTGAATGTATTTTTTCTTCTCTGCAACTTTTTTTTTTATTTTCTGCTCCACGAGTTTGCCATGCTTTAATATCAAGTTTGTACGATATATGTAAAATACATTCCAAAAACCTTATCCATGCATGGAGGGGCGATAGTCCAAGGGATAAAAAGGATTCGTTTATATTTTTTTGAGGTATATCGCAGATGTTCATTTCACTAGGTTTAGCCCCACATAAGTAGCATGTTTGTGATGATACACAGGATGATACAGCATTGCATACTTTACCGTCAATCATACAAAAGATCATATTTGCTGTAACCTGAAATTGCTTGCCATCTACAAGTATAGTGGTTGGAGTAAGTTGAGATATTTGTTCTATCACTTTGTTTACTTCTGAGGTAATTACACTGACTGTTTCTTTGGTAAAAACGAACTTAATGGGGCGACAGTACCGTGTGGAAGAAGAAGCAGGGTTTTTCCAAATTAGTGACTGATTATTATCACCATTATCATTTACAGAGCACATTTGGATTGGTACCATTGATACACTAAACATACTATCATCAGAGCTATGTTTGTCCATATACTTTTGTCGATAGTCAACTTGTTCCGCCCCATCACCACCCGACTTTACGATAAATAACATTTAGTGCTTTAACGTTTGACAAAGTTCTAAGAGTCTCTTCTAGCCCTGTACAAAGTCTTGCTATGGTATGCTTTATAAGCGATTGAACTGATACTTCAGCTGAAACTTCAGTTATTATTATGTCCTTTGGATAGCATAACCTCATTGCCTCCTTTACAACATAATATGGTGGATACAAAGTGCAACCGTGATGCTTTGCTTGATCCCGAACAATGTTGTATTGATTTGACGATAAGTTTGCATCAATAAGTAGCGCCAGAGCCTGGTCCGGAGTTAATTTTCGTGGGCTGTTTGAAGAAGACATGCGAGCCATTTTGATTTTGCTTCCCCTTTCTGGAGAAGCAGATGCCAGTTCCTTGACAATCGCTACAGAGTTTCGTTTTCCAGATTGGTATAGCTTTGTTACGGTTGCTTTGGCTAACTCGTCTTGACTACCGGACTTCAAAAGATGATGCACTTTTCTGTTTTGCACTTTAGGATGACAATACCTAAATTCTTTTTTAGGTCTGCCTGTATTGGTCCTCGATCCACTGGGCAATGCATCCTGTACAGCATTTGAAAACTTTTATTATTTTCAAGCCAGACAGCATTTTTATTCAGAAATGATGCTAAATTTCGACTGGATTCCCTCCACCTCTTTCGTATTTTACAAACCAGTGCGCGAAGAGTTGCCTTTAAACTGCAAAGAGCATCAGATCTTAACATTGGTAACTTATTTTTTCCAAAACAAAACCAATGATGGCATCCGATGTCGGTTCTTCCTTCCACTTTTGGAATATACAGTTATATGAAACTTGCAAAGTCGTTCTGGAAAATGTTTCATTTAAAAGAAGATCGCAAAATATCGCAGAAGATCTTTTGAGTTTTCAACAGAGGGAAAAAAAACTTTAAAATGTTGTGCGTTTCAAGCTGGTATTATGTGGTATCACTTTTTAAAACCTCCACTAAAGTTAAAAATGTAAATTTAATTTACTTCTTAAAAATCACTTTTTCCACGAACAAATCACACACGAGCAAGGAAAGATTTTGCAATTAATTAAATGCCAATAATTGACAATTTTCTAATAAAATACATGAAGAAAAAATCATGGCCTACTGATTTGCCATTTCTATGTACCACTCTATTAACTTTAACAAATCGAATAGCTTTCTATAGGCAAAAAGTATGATTGAATAAGTAATGCGAATTTCAGGTGCATTTTGCGGTTCTTTCGCAGGGTAAATCCCCAAACTGAGTATGAGGTTTTCGAGGCGGGGTATTTACCTAACAAAATAATAAATAATCTTATGCATTTTACGTATTTCAAAAATTGAATAAAGTTCCGCTAAACTTCCTAAATTTCGCACTGTGAGGTACTCTGAATGGACCGGATATACGAAAATGAATGAAAAGCGATTCTTTCACAAATATGCTTTCGAACCAGGCGCGGCTCGTGATGACGTATTTGGGAGTGCAAGTACAATGATGCGAGTGCCTCGTGTGTTTTCGGTGTTCACTGAGAAAACGTTACAGTTAGTACACGAGAATACACGAAGCACTCACATCATTGTACTTGCACCCCCAAATACGTCATCACGAGCCGCGCCTGTTTCGAACCATTATAACCACCTATGTGCATGGGACGCATTGAAACAAGTCATTGAAGGCGTTTTAGGAAAGAACCGTGTACAGCGAGATGACATACAGACACGAGTGGACAAGTTGCTGTATTATTTTGAAAAAATCAATGCATCCATGACGTTAAAATTACATTTCATGCATTTCCACCTTGATACCTTTTTGGCACAATTACCTCAGGAATCGGACGAACAAGGAGAGAGGTTCCACCAAGTGATCATGCCAATGGAAAAGCGATTCAATTCATTAAAATTAGATGCATTGCTTGCGGAGGTTTGTTGGTGGGGTTCTAAAATTATGCAGTTTGAAGATGAAAGCACCGTAGATGAAGATGACACCGAAATTGGTGGACACACTGAAGAAAACATGCCCTTGAATATTATGTCTAACTCGGATGATGATGCAGACTCAGAACATGAATATTAACAACCTACGAAGAAAACAAGATTATCAGAACCACAAGCGTCAACTTCAACGAGGATGGATATTGACAATAATTGAAAATGTTCTAAATTTTGTTTCCATGCATAGATAACAAATAAAAATCTCATATTTTCTGTGTAAGAATAGCTGTAATATGAACCGGAATTTTTATTTTCATGCAAAATAAAGTTTATAAAGAAAAAAAACAGCATATTTGTGGATTTGTAATGCAGTTATTGAGTAAAAAAGGTGAAAAATGGGGAAAGAATGGGCATTTTTGCGATTTTTAAGGCACTGGATGCACTTTTTTCGAGTAGGTTTGTTGCGCTTTTTTTTCTCCAATTCAATATCTACAACTTTGCTTCATACACAAAAGAGATATTCCGTACGGTATACCGAGATATAACCGTGTTATAATATAGAAAAAGTGATTAAACTCCACCTTGAGCAAAAAAATTCGTATGGCCATTAAGTTATTAATGCAGCCAACTTGACAAAACGAATGATGCAGAAGTTCTTATTTTTGGGGCTACTTTCACGTGCAATTCTCAGAATTGAGTCCCAAAAACATGTGTTGTACTGCGTTATATACACTATATAAAAGACAATGAGATATAGTTTTGGAATTAAAAATTAAATATTTGCTGCTTACATACAAAACGGTGCTGCGGGTCGGCATGATTCACCACTCGATGATCATACTCCATTCCACAGGTCGCAAGTCCTTGGTACCTTCTCCACGAGTCGGTGTGAATGTCAGTACCTGGAGCAATGTGGTGTTGGATTATGGGTATCAGTTGGGCAGCACTTTTTCAGTTATCAGGACACAAAACCATTCCGAAATCTTCACGGCCCTCTGCAGTCATGCCTAGAACCCAGAAACCTTCGACTTGCCTTCCTCTGTTGTATTTCCTCTTCCCGAATTTAGATTTGTCGATCTGCACGAACTGTCCTCCAATCTGACCAGCCTGAGCCTCTCGCTGGACGAAGTCTGCCACGACTGTCTCCCTACAATACTGAAACCAATCAGCTATTGTCTCCTGAGATATCTGTGTCCATCTTCAAAATCGCAGGCTTCCCGTCTGGCGATGTCATAGGTGGCGTCGATAGCAAAGCTATAATTAATGGTAAAAGCGAATTAATGCGGCATGAAAAGGAAGTATTTACCCCAGTATTTGTTCTGGTTTCAACTTTGAATTCTCGAACCAAGATTTCTTCGCTAACGACACAGATATATTGCATCGCCGTCTTCTACACCTATATGTTCCTAGTCCTTTGTCGTTGAGGCAAATTCGGCAGACCTTGGCAAGGGACAACAACCCATTTTCCAGGCACCATCGCACTGCCTCCTCACCTTCTCCAACAATACGACAAAGTCTTTTACGGTTCCAAAACATTCTAAATGATAATAATTTGGTCGGCTGATAAATGGCAAAGTTAGTAATAATAAAATTTATAAAATGCTTTACACTGAAATAAGACTAAAAACAACGTGCCAATAGCTCAGTCAGTTAAAGACTGAACTTATATTCCGTTAATAATGGCGCGAAAACATAATAATAGCGCGAAAACATTTCTTTAGGGAATTTTTATGTCATGTTCATTTTAGTTGTTTTTCTATATTTTCGCACCTTAAAAATGACATTATCTAACTTGAAAATGCGTCATATATTCATATAATAATTATTATGTATGCATTATTTATGTTGATTTATTTATCAAGAATATTCTTTTTTTGCTATTTGTTCTGCATGATCCACTCAAGAGTTAGTGCCTTGACGAACGTGATCATTTTACTTTCAAGAGCTTTCTAATAATAATAACTTTTTGATATTTATTTTGTTTAAAATACAATATAAGGAAATAATTTAAAGTGATCATAGATGCGAGTGGCCTTACTTAAATGCAATTAAAGACACCATCGTATCAATATATTTGTACATTTGTTTTCTGTATTTAGTATTTAATTGCATTTAAAACCAAACTAACTCATACTATATGTTTGAATTTTCAAATTATGTTAATTACGTATTTTTATAAATAGAAACCAATAAATTAGAGTGACTGTTTATTTCCGTTTTATTTATACTTATAACCATTTAATGTTTTCTTTAAATATATAAATGACAAAATTTCCAAAACGAGATTTTTAATACAACAATTGATGACTAAATAATATTTAAGTATATTCTAGTGATTAATATATACTTACTACCATTTCAAAATGTTAATTAATTAATAGACAACTAAAAAAATGTAAATAATTAGTACATCTTTATTTCAACAATATATATTAGATATAGATATAGATACCTTTAAAATTTATAAAAATTTATATTTGGCGGTTGCCGATCAGTTAATACAGAAATTGTTGGTGACGTTTCATTTTGTGCAACACAAAAGTAGTGGAAACTGGGGAAATATAGCCTCAAAATGCGATTTTAAAGTATTAATTTCAACACTTTCCTCTTATTTTCGCATAAAAAGATACACATTTTTGAAGCCAGCGAAATGTAAGCTTCCCAGTTTTGTATAGTTTGTTAATTAAATATGCGGTGACCATTCGGGACTATAGCCTATGTCTTTTCAAATCTTTTAATTTGTACGGTTGCGGCTTTTGAAAACTCAGACACTCGATTTTGATGTGAATCAAAAATTTAAAATTTTGCAATGTGTAAATCAAATTTTCATGTCATTTTGATGAGAATGTCGCATTTAACAAATCCATAGTCAGTTTCTTTTTAAAAATGCCGCAATTATCAGAATTACAAAAATCTATATCAAAACTAGATTGAGACATATATTAAGTTTTATATTCTGATATTCTAAATGATATTTTTTAAATTTAAGTAAAGCGGGACACTATCTGCAGTTAAATTAATAATTTTTTTTTAAATTTACAATTTTCGCAATACATTTTGCATTCTACGCCAATGATTGGTTTGAGTAACATTTAAAAAAAAATACACCGTTTAAAATGTTTTTGTATTTAAGTGTCTGACAGTCTAATTATTTTTTGTTACAGTTACGCATGTGCACTGAATACTACAAAGAAAAATCATAATAAACCATAAAATAACCTTTTCCTTTGTATAGTTATAATTAGAGCAGACCAATTTCCGTGCGCGCCATGTGCGCCGATGTGAGGATGATTGTTTGCATCAGAACCAATAAAAAGCATTCAGTATGTGTTTGGTACTTGCTTAGACTGCATGTAAGTGTAAGCATACGTAATAAAATGTCGTCGACACATAAATCGAGAAAACGACCGTTGTCAGACGGAGTGAATAAGTTTATTATGGATTTCCCGGACTTAATATACCTACGATGGCTCAAAAATTAAATGTTTAGTGTGCAATACATATCTAATGTGTTGGTCAAAAACACATTGTAAAGAACATGTAAGCAGTTCGAAGCACAATAATAAAATTAAAACGGTAAGTGTTTTTTTAAAGCCTCTGTCATGCACACAATCATGATTTCATACATTTTCCATTTTATTTATATGTACTATCGTGAGCAATTGAAAGTAAACGCACTATTATAGCTGCGTAAATTTTACCAAATTCTCAAGCTAATGTCATTTAGGTTATGATTAAATGCTGACACTAGCACTTCAAAAGTACTGTATACATTAGATAAATTTTGAAATTTCGACATGCCAACATAATAAAGTGTTAACTTTCAATTGCTCACGATAGTACATACAACGCTGCTATATGTACTATTCTTATTTTTCGTGTGTTTATGCATATTACTTTAATAGCAGAAAACCAAATGTATATTTAATTATTTCTGATAGAATAAATGTCTCTACTTCTATACTTATATCGGTAACAAGCTCATGTTGCGTCCCATATTCTAATATAGGTATATAATATTACGAATTACACTCCCATACCGGCGCTCATTGCGCGCACGGAAATTGGTCTGCTCTAGTTATAATCATATTAACTAATGGTAGCTGAATTGTATATATGCAATATAATTTAAAATAAAAATTTCCAATTACATGGAATTTCATTTTAATATACATACCATATGCTATATCAAAAAGTTATTCAACTAACGTGCCTTCAAAAACTTACCTCATTAGAGACGGCCATGCTTTTTTATTAATGGTTGGTGACAGTGCACGTAATCTGTCACAAACATATAATTTTGATAGTTTGGTTATGAACTTATCTAAATGTGTGTAATGAATTTATGTATCACAACTGTCAGAATTTAAAGTTTTCTAAAGCTTTGCATGTGCACCAATCTTTGATAACTTAATTTCTTAAAAAATAGCGGAAAGTTTTTGAAGGCACGTTACATTACTACTCATTTTTTATTATTTAATCGAATCGATATTTTTCGTCACAATAATAATTATCTATTTCTCACATTTTCGATACCGTTTAATTTATATCTAGACCATATTCAGTTTTGCATAAAAAGGTTAATTTGAGAGTATTCAATGCCGAGAAACCGTACAGTTTTACGTTTGTTTGTTTTATGGATGAATAATATTCATATTGGAATTTTAAAGGAATATTCAGAGAGGCTGAACGCATATAATGATTAACTAATTAGGTGAATGTGCTTTTTAGGTTTTGAGTTTTGATGTACGTTGTCAAGGAAGAACACTGTTTGATCGAAACTTTTGACAAGTGTGACATTTCTAACATTCTAATGCATTTGTATTTCCACTGACAACATGGTATTTATCAAATTATCGACGATGATTTTATATATTAATTATATATTTTTAGTCGAACGAGGTAGAAGAAACCATGAAACGAATTCAGTCCCATAAGGGCGTTGTTGGGACTATTGTCGTAAATTCTGAAGGTTAGAAACAACAATTGAATTACTATTTTCTTGATAATCGCCTGTTTAAGGTATTCCTATTAAAACTACGTTGGATAATACGATGACTGTTCAGTACGCCGGTTTAATAAGTTCATTAGTTGATAAAGCAAGAAGTGTTGTCAGAGATTTAGACGCAGCAAATGATCTAACATTCTTACGAATTAGATCGAAGAAACATGAGATTATGGTGGCACCAGATAAAGAATTTATACTTATAGTAGTCCAGAACCCAACAGATTAAATTATTAGCATGTATCTATTATTGCACATATTCCGTACTAATTTATTATTTTCTATTTAAAAATGCTTCAAAATAAATAGTAATATTTTATAAAATCACTTTATTTCGCATTTCAACATTTATATGACATTCATAGACTTAATTTCCTATTTTGTATACTAAGGCAAGTACAAAAGAAATGGTAATTTATAAATTAATATTAGAGAGCATAAAAACATGTTAAAATATTTTTACATTCATTCATACAAATATACATGTTTTTTTATAAAATATAACAACGGATATTATTACAATGAATTGGATAGTAGCAATATACAATTTTTAGGATATATAGCATGTAAATATTACAAAAAATATAACATAAATAAAACTGAAGATACAAGCAGTTTTTTTTTTAATAAATAAAGTTTAATTTATGTATCAGAGTAACATTTGTCTATAAACCACTCAATAAGTTGTAATTTTTTAAAAATATAGATATCACAGACAAAAGTTGTATCCCATAGTAATTTTTCAGTGATTATTCAACAATTTTATTTATAATTATATTACAAGACAGTTTTAATGAAAATTTAAAAAATATTATGAACACCTAAAGACTTTCCTTTATTTTAAGCCTCATTAATTAATATGTCCCCTTCTAATATAGCTATCACTAAAGCTTTTAGCTTTAAGTAAGTATAGCAAGCAATAGCATAAACGAATTCTGGCGTTTTTTAAATTTATTAGGATATAATTAAATTGACCAGTAGGTAATTACGATATTGATATTGTTTAGTATTACAATCGCTTTTGTACGAATTAGTTCCGTACAAGCCGGTTGTAGTTTATTTTAGAATAAAGATTATTTTTTGTAATAAATAATTTTGAATAACACTCGTTGATGATAATAATAATATTCGTCTTAGCATCGCTCAACAAGTTAGAAGGTTTTGGCAGATCATGAATGATTATCAGTGGAGCGAGTTAAGATATTTGGCTGTCGGCATTCACCTTAAACTAGATGGAAACCTACTAAAATATTTCTGAACAACGGCCTTGGATTCAATCCTGAGAGTTCAACATGTAAAGCGCTAGCGGTTGGCTTTAATGATGTATTTTTGCTATAGACAAGTACTAGTTTGTCTGAATGATTTTTGAATTAGCTAAACCTATGTTTTTGTCTCGAATGTTATGCGGTGGCATGCCTAATTCATTGAATAAAATTATACACGTGGTGTTGATACTTGTCATATGGATTCACGAATATTCTCATATGAAATAAAGATTAACAACATTCTAGGGAATGTCCTGTAAACACTAATTCATACATATAGTAAAATTGAAAACAAATATATAGGAGACGAAATGCATAAAGTCCTTCTTATGCTTTTTAATGAGATGCGATAAAGTAAATGGGAAAGTTCCAGTACCTTTCAACCAACAGCCATTAGTATGCAGATACCAAAGGGTATATAAACGAAAATAACCTAATTATGACGATACAGTACAAGTCAGATATATCAGATTTAACAAAAGGAAATTAGACGAAATTGTTGCAATGTACTGTGTAGAGGACTTGTTAAGACGAGTTAATTAAGAACCAGTGGCGACTTTCTTGATGCATCAAGTGAAGCAGTGATTCACCTTAAATTTCTGTTCAATTAGTAAATATTTTATTCCATGTTTCTTAAATTTTTCGCTCGGAAAATAAGTTAAAACTAATTTCTTTTGTATAAGAAAAATAGTATTATTTATACTAATAATATTACAATAAAAAACTATTATTAATATATTTTAAACAAGAGAATTGTGAATCAATTCATAATTCGCCGCAGCTTGATTCCCCTGTTTATGCGGTTGCTATGATAACGAGACGTAGGCCGTAAGTGAGAGGGGATCGCATTACGTCATCCCAGTGAAGCAACACAGTACGTTGCTTCACTCGTTCAGTCTGCGTCTGACACTCGTTCGGTGTGCGTCTGTTATGTATCTCTAGGCGTGTTTTGCAGCCGTGTAAAATGTCAATGACACTGTACTTTTTATGATGACATCATTGCTAAGTTTTCCACCTTAAAGAATAGAAGAATTGAACTTATGTTCAAGGTATAGTTCCACCTGTAATTTTATCAATCTTAAGTTTTAAACGTAATTTATTTCTTTTTTAATCTTGACTACATACACATTAATGTTTTTTAAGAAGGGAGGGGGAGATGGATTTTGTCGACATTGCTTCACCTGTTATTGAACTCACGAGCCGCCACTGTTAAGAACGCGCGAAAGATTTCGATTTCAGACAATAACGTGGCAAAAATACAACAAATGTTAGGTAAGAATATGAATGTGACTTTTATAATGTGAGTGTAGGCGCGACTTCGTTACATACACGGAATCGTTAGAACAGCGCGTTGCAACCCAAGCCTTCTCTAAAGCATTATTACGACTGAGATGTAGTTCAACCAGTACTATTCGTTGACAAATTGCCAAAATTACATGGGGAAATAATCAGACAAAAAAAGAAACTTTGAATGTAACTGGGAAAAACATTTGGATATTTTGTAACATTTCTGTAACAGAATTTTGTACGTACGGCTGTGATATTACGCAAAAGGAAGTTGCAAGCCAATACGCTTTCGCATGAGAACACTTGCTTGTTCATTTTTGACTTGAAAAGATATTATCATCGATTGTCCACTCTATTCTGTTCCTAAATGTTATATTTCACCCTGATTAGTTGGAAGGATATTACAGATATAGAGAACGTTGTAATTGCAGTACTGAACGAGATCCTAAAACAAAAGCTAAAAAGTTTTAGTGTTACAGAGAGAATATATTTCGAATATAAAAACGTATTTATAAAAATACTTGTTTCTGTCTATTCTATGACAGTTTTATGATAAGCACGTACACACAGATGACTCAGTTCGGGTATTTGTTCAGTGTTGTTATGATTTCTATTAACTATGTGGTCGCCATATGCTTTTATTCAAAGTTAATGGCATTTTGGGCACTTTTGTACCACAAGGCATTCCCCTACATATTTCCGTGTTCTCGGAAAAGCATATAATGAAGATATTGTACAGACAGTCTTCGAAAGGATAGGTCCATGTATGGCGATCATGAACAACATAAGAGTGTCCCTGGCTAAAGAGTTGTCACTCTCCGGTGATAAAATTTACTAAAGTCGTTATAAAATGTACACGATTCGATGCAAAGGTATTATTATATTATTGTCATATTTCCATATTTGTTATACAGATTGGCGTAGTTAAAAGAAGATATTTAGTTTCAAATTCACACACATATACGTACTGTAAACGTCAAATAAGATGGCGAGCGGTGGGAGTAAGTCCGCGCAGATATTAGTGGGAAGCTTCGTATTTGGTTTTACATAAAGTTGCAAGTAAGCGGCCGTGCGCATTTTTAAAAACAACTAGGGCGCATCCCCACCGCTCGACATCTTATTTGGCATTTATTTGTATATATATATAACAATTTTCAAGGATAGTGGTAGGGATGGCTTTCACTCATGCAGTGGGGTATGCTGAGAGCGGGGATGACATTCGTTGTTCGCATCTCGATGCGTGCAATATTGTGCCTGAGCAAACTCTCACGAAAAACTAAAATAAAATGCCTTTCACTGTCGAAGAAAAAATACAAATTGTATTATGGTATGCGAGGGATAATTCATATAAAGACGTGCAAAATTTATTTGTAGCAGCATACGAAAACCGTCCGCCTCCCTCTGTGTCAGCTATCTATAAGATTGTAAATAAATTTCGTACAGAAGCAACCTTCTTTAATTCACGGCCTAGTAAAAGACGCCGTGTCGTCCCAGAAGAACAAGAGGCATTTTTTTATAAGGATCTTATTTAACTTTCATTAATAATTTTATTTTAGTTACAATTTTTACAGAGTTTTATTTCAGTTCAATGTTAACGCATACATACATCAATTATAAAATTAGATGTTCAAACCGTATGTACTAATAGCGGCTGTTATTCCTTAAAGCAAATCTGTACATGCGCACTTTCATTCTGCCGTACTAACACATTAAATACGGACCGAAACTGACGAATGTATCCCCACTATTGTAACTAAACTACGCCTACGGTCATTAGAGTCACATGTATAGCAAGCGCCAAATAATATGACGAGAGGAGGGGGTGCACAGAAGCCGTTTTTATAAACGTCCACGTTATATATTTTACTCTAATAAATTATTAATTTATTAAGTGATAGATATGTAGTTCACGCCACCTAAGGTATCTTGCAAATTCATGTAAAACTAAATACAAATCTCCCCAATACTTCTAATCCTGCGCGAACTTACCCCTCCGCTCGCCAACTTATCTGGCGCTTGCTATACGTGTAAATATGCGTGCGCTAGTGGGTATAATACGCTTTGCAAGTTCCATCGTTACTTCAGTAAATCTGTATATGAGGTGTTATGCTCTAAAAGTTATGAGGATTTTGAAAAGGTAACTTGCCCATCAAACAAGTGACCAATTATTGAAAAAGATTTCCTTGGTATGTGTCTATAGGGTCATCGTTGAATAGCGCCAAAGCTATGCGAATCTGAAGAATACATATAAACTTCTAGCTGAAAATTAAAAAAGAAATTTCTTTGCAAAATTCTTTTCAAAAATTCCTTAATTTTTAGGACCAAAATGTAGGTAATTAAAGTCGGTCTATATCTTTGTTTATTCTATATTTACGAAAATACAGCTGTAATTAAAGTTCATTGATCTGTAAAAATAAAATCGATAAAATTCCTAGAGTTGTTGTTAGACGACAATAAGTTTACTATTTATTAGAATAGTGAATGTTTGTTTACCAAAATATGTATGTAATATAGTCAGCCGTACACATGGTCTTTTTATTGGGATGCTTTTTGTGGATATCAATAATAGCCTTTACTTCGAATATGTCGACAACCCTAATTCAAATTAATGTGCGTAATTAAGGATGACATTGCGAACGCTACAGCAAAGACTATGTCCACACGAAATGTGGTCATAGTCCACATTTCGTGTGGACATGTAAATTCCAGCGTTGTATGTGTAATTCCCGTATTGCCGCCAATATATTAACTGCGACAGGGTCGGACTTGAATAAAGAAAAATAATTTTCTCGTTACTACGTAAACACTGGACCGGGATTTTTTGTATAAAGACATTACTCATATGTATCTCTCACCCCCTCTTTTCTTGTCGTTATCCAAAACTAAGAGTGTATAATAAACTGCAAACATTTAAACCAATTAAACGAAGCAAAATAATGTACAAAAATATATTTTGTTTTTAGTAGGGCTACACGCTTCAATATATTACAATACAAATCATATACAAATTATTCAGTCAATTATTCACGACTGTATAAGCAGTTATTATCTTACAACTATGGGTATAGTTTTTTTACTAAGGAATTAAAATATTGCAACTATCCCAGAATGACTTAGTAAGTGTAGAGATCACGTTTTTTACACTAATAAAGCAAGTAATTCATAAACTATAAAAATATCTTTTTTGTGTGTATATCACACCAACTGCAAGCTAATATTGAAAATTAAATAATGTAAAAATCCAATAATAATAATTTAATCTAATTTAGAATAAAATATATAATCTGTACCCCATGTATAGCAAACGCCAATTAAGTTGGCGCGAGGAGAGGTAAGTTCGCGCAGGATTAGAAGTAGTGGGGAGATTTGTATGTGGTTTTACATCAAATGTCAGATAATTTTAACCTCTAAGCGTGTATCAGTTTATGATGCCCTAGTAAAGACATTATGTTCCGTCAAACGTCAATGACAAATGTATTCTGACAATTACTTGAGTAGTGGGGGTGGACGTTTTTAAAAACGGCTTCTGCGCACTCCCTCCTCGCGCCAACTTAATTGGCGCTTGCTATACCTTCCAATAAATAATTTAATTATAATTAATTCCATGAAAATATACTCTCTAATATACAATTTTCCTAATTTTGTATCAGTTTCTGCCGTCGGTCTTACATAATTTCAGTGGATACAATATCAGTAATATATTTATAGAATTTTCATTGGAAAGGAATTTGTATGTACAGAAAGAGCACTTTTAGACATGTCGTAGATTCTAAAGCGGGGTTACCACTAGTGCATTTGCATGCAGCAAATATTGATACAGCATCACTTCGAAAATTGCAGCATTTTTTAATGCACGGCATTAAAAAATGCGTGTGTTTACACATACGTGCAACTTTCAGTTCGATAAGTAATTTTTATAGCAAATTCTGTTTTCACCAACTTACTCCGAATGTTTGTATTTATGTTGGCATTATCTGTTTTCATGTCAAAGTAGTTTGTAGCTGTCATTTTGTCCGAGAATTCGATCTATGTGTCATAATATTCTATCCCACCGCTTTATCTATTACTGAGAGTTTCTTTTCTTTGTATTTTACAATGGATCAAAAAGAAATCCTAATTATGATAATAATGTTAAGTGCTACAGCTTTGTCCGCCACAAATACAATTACACACGTGTTTGTAGCCAACATAAAATCATTCACAATTTATGTTGGCAACGAAAAGTACCTAGAAATGCATGCATTTAACTGCACAAAATTAGAACCGGATCTAATTCCGTGCATCACGAAGTGGTTCATGTTCTGATGCATGATCTTTAAGAAACTGCACAGTGTAAACTAAGAAATTCATTCAGTTTGCTGATGCATAATAATTGCTGTATGGAAATGCACAAGTGGAAACCTCGCTTAGCAAATATATCGAAGGTTGCATCACAAAAATTTAATGTCGGTCAATACTTTAGAAGGCCAGTGAACCTTACAATTGTGTAACATATACACAATATATTCAAAAAGTTCCTGAACTTAGCTCCATGTCGAGCCAGTAGATTTAGAGAGTAGCGTAACTTACCACCATTTTTGCTCTTTACCGCAAATTTACATTTATTGTAAAAAAGGTGTCGGTACAATAATTTTCATACTGTGTAGATACTACGAGGTAAATTCAGAAAGTAAGTTCCGTTTGTATTTTTTGCCGCGGCAGCGCTGCGATCCCAGTTTCGTACATGTTCGACAATTGATCTGAGTCAAGGAGAAGATAATGCCATTTTGAGATCGCTGTTTGTTCTGTACGCTTTGTAGTACTTGTTTAGAATGGTGGCGTTGATTGAAAATCTCGCCGCTTGTGAAATTAGATCTGTAATTCGTTTTCTAAATGCGAAGAACATTAAACCTAATGCAATAGTATGCACAAGTGGAAACCTAGAAACTGCGTCGCGCAATACAGAACAAGTCGAGGAATGCTCACAAACGGTACTGTTTTGATTCATGACAATGCTCGACCTCAAACTGCGAATGTGACAAGACAGGGCTTTGGCTGGGACCTATTTGACCATTCTCTGTATAGCCCTGATCTCATCCGTAGCGACTTTCATCACTTTTTGCATTTGAAATCGTTTGTTGGTGGTCCACATTTCAACATTGATGATGAGCTCAAAGAGCATGTTACCAGATGGTTGACAATACAGGCGGCAACCTTTTATGAAAAAGGCATACAATAACGTGTGCCACGCTATGGTAAATTCATACAAAACGGTGGGAACTATGTAGAAAAACAGCTTGAGGTTTGTAGATTGTTTTCAATAAATAGTTTTTCTGTACCTCTACTTTATTTCTTTTCATTGCCAAACGGAACTTACTTTCTAGACTTAACTCATATATTAGAATTACATACTTTTCGTTCCTCTACACTAGCTTTCGTGTTGCTATACTCGGCGGATGAAGTGAAAATAGCCGATGTAGTGACATTTCTCGTCTCAAAAGAATGCCACTACTTCTTTAAAGCTTACTGGCTCTGGCTAAATACAAACTACAGCGCCATCTCTAATTTGCCGATGGAACTATTTAACTTGATTCCTTTTCCAATTACTAAAAAGGCATTAGTTGAGTTGGTTTTATCGTACGTGTTTAAATGTACGTATCACGAGTTCCGCAATGGAGCAGAATCACGATGAAGTTTTTTAAATGTGACAATAGGGCTGGTGAAATACAGAAACGATTGTTTAAGTAAGAAATAAAATATATAAGTAGTATTTGTGATTTAAAAAATATCGCAAAGAGGTACAATGATCCACTTCTAACATTGAAAAGACCTTGGCATATAAAGGTGTTGCTTCCAAATGTTAGTAGATCAACTCAGAATCCGTGTAGGAAGCGTTCACACTGTCATTGACGATATTATAGGTAAGATAAATGTGTGTGCCAAGTGTGTTTCATACATGTTAACTGATGGACAGAATGTACAGTGCATGATAGATGTCCAATAATTTCATTAAATGGACAAATAGTCATGAAGATTTCTTTAAAAAAATGTCATTACAGAAAACGAATTATGATGTCTTCAATACGATTCGTTTATGAGATTAGTAAATAAATAAATAAAAGGAATTTCGGGCTCTTTCAGAAAACAAAAGAAAGTACTTCCGCTATATTAAAGGCAATAAACTTTTCCTCATATGGTTCTTTAGTTTTTGTCTTCTGTCTCCTCATATATGTATTCATTATAAAGCGTTCAAAATAGAGTACTTCTGTTTATTGAACTCTTTTCTGTCCTGATCACAATAAGAAAAAAATATGCATGAACACACAAAGTCAACCAGGCTGTATAAATACATTATAATGGGTGATTCATTTGGAGGTACTTTTTTAGGTGGGGATTTAATGGCTGAGCGCGCATGCGACGCGTCTGCGGACTACGCATTCTGGTTCAGTACTATTTGACATTACGTAATGGAAAGACTTAGCCCGGCACAGCGTCTACAATACGCGACCACATAGACCTCATCCAGCACGTAGTGAAGGAAATATAGCGGCGGTAGCAGCGAGTGTACGCGAAGACAGGGAAGAATCAATTCGTCGCCGTTCTCAACAGCTTGGTTTGTCGTATGCAACAACTTGGCGTATTTTACGAAAGGATCTTGGTTTAAAAGCATACAAAACTCAACTAGTGCAAGAAGTAAAGGCGACCGACCTTCCGAATCGTTTCCCTTTCAGCCGTTGGACTCTTGATAAACTTGCAGAAGATCCACTGTTTTCGACAAAAATTTTGTTCTCCGATGAGGCCCATTTCTGGCTTAATGGGTACGTGAATAAGCAAAATGCCCGTATTTGGGGTGATGAGCAACCTGAAGAGATTGAAGTGCTACCATTACATCCAGACAAAACAACTGTTTGGTGCGGATTATGGGCCGGTGGAATAATTGGTCCATATTTCTTCAAAACAGAAGCCGGCCGGAATGTGACTGTGAATGGCGACCGTTATCGCGCCTTGATAAGGGACTATTTGCTGCCTGAACTTGACACCCGTGGTCTACAAGACATTTACTTCCAACAAGATGACGCCACTAGCCATACAGCTCGTGAAACTATGGCTTTACTGCGAGAACGATTAGGTGAACATTTAATTTCACGCTTCGGACCAGTAAATTGGCCGCCTAGATCTTGTGACATCACACCATTAGACCTTTTTCTGTGGGGCTACGTGAAGTCTAAAGTCTACATGGATAAATCGGCTACAATTGAGGCATTGGAGGCCAATATTACTCGGGTCATTGGACAAATACCACTCGAAATGCTGAACGCGTCATTGAAAATTGGAACAGCAGAATAGACTACGTTAACCGCAGTCGCGGCCAACATTTGAGAGAAATAATCTTTAAAAAATAATTGTAAAGAATGGTTCTTTTGTATGATAATCAAGTTTCTTAAATAAATTAGCCTTTTTCATTTGTTCTTTGCTTTTGGAAAAAGTATCTCTAAATGAATCACCCATTAGTTCGCATATAGTAGGAGTCCTCAATGACAAGAATTATTGTTTTAATTTAGGTGTGTAAAATTTGTAAACAAAAAAAATATTTTCTGTATTTATTATAAATATATCGTTTCCACAAATACATACACCATGCCTTCAATTAAATTTTAATTTAGAGTAGACTATGATTCCAATATAAACTTGGGAACACTGTGGAACAGTAACGTTTTTCGAAAGTCAAATTTTGACAACTCAAAAGTTAGTTACTTTATTGAAAAGTCGTCTTATCAATTAGATTATTTATTATCATGTTGCAAATGCTACAGAAAGTTTTTATTGTTGAAAGTTATTTTAGAAATGGTAGATTAGTAAATGGACAGTGGTTTAGGCGATTAATCAATGTAAACAGGATTTTCGACAACAGCTCCCTAATCTTGCAATCACGTATGAACAACTGGCTAGTCAAATTCATGGTTGTGTTGACAGATTTCGTGAAACGGGGACAATATTTCATAAATCCGGGAGCGGAGCACCTAAAAAAAGAACTACTGATTGCATTGAAGATGTTCGACATCGAATGGAAAACTCACCAAAGAAATTCATTGCGAAATTGTCGCAAAAGATTCAATTATCCGTCGGTACATACCACACTATTCTTAAAAAAGATTTAAAATTACATCCATATAAAATTCAAGCTGTTCATGAACTCGATTCGGTTGATTACGATAGAAGAACCGAGTACTGCCAATGGTTCTTGAATAACTTGAATAATGATGATGTTCTTAATAAATGTTTCTTTACTGATGAGGCCTGGTTTCATCTTTCGAGATTTTTAAACGAATAAAATATGAGAAAATGGTAGGCAGAAGATCCTCATGAATTTGTGGAAACACCATTATATACATATAAAATTGGTGCTTGGCTGGCGGTGTCAAGGAGACGACCAATATTTTTCAATGGAACAATAAATGCTGAAAGATACCGAAATGACTTATTAGAACCCTTTATTAATCAATTACATGATGATGAAATTGCAGAAGGATTTTTTTCAACAAGACAATGCTCCACCACATAAGGCTCAACAAATTAATGAATAGTGAATTTTCCTGCAAGGTCTCCAGATCTCACAATTTTGGATTGCTTCATTTTTTCGCACATTAAGAATACGATTTTAGAACGCCACAACATACAATTGCAATAGTATGAAAGAAGTTTGTGATATAATCTCACATTTGTCAAATGCATTTGAAAACATGAAACGCAGAGTTCGTGTGTGCATCGAGAGAAGAGGGCAACGTGTCTAGCATCTTCTTTAACGTAGTATCTGAATGAGCAAAAATTGTTTAGATAAGAGATGGCCATGGTTGGGAGGATCACTGTCTTTGATAGGTTCAGCCTGTTGTTGATTCTGCATGTTGTTTGGGTGTCAGTTTCGATTTGAATTTTTATTTGACATGAATTAAATGTCAGTTTTCATTTGAAGTTTTATTCGACATGGTATTCTCGCAATTATATAAGCGATTCATCACTGAATCTTATTTTCGCAATGGAAATCTTGAAAATGGATATACAGTCTCGAACTTGCCTGGTTGAATTTCGACAACAGTTTCCTGATCTTGTGTTCTTAGAAGCTAACTTTTTCAATGTGGTCCGGAATTGTGCGCGATTCTTCAGAGAAACAGGAAGCGTAACACATAAGGACGGTGGTGGCAGGCCATGTGCGTACAGCGGACACTATTGAAAATGTTCGAGAGATTATTAATGAAGCACCAACAACATCTTTGCGAAAACTCAAACAGCAAGTTCCCGTATCTTATGGTTCATACAGAACAATTTTGAAGAGGGACATTGGTTTTGTGGTAACCAAATCGAGTCATGTACTGAACTACTTATCTTATTCAAGGTGCGACCCCGGTCTTGTTTCTATTGTATACAAAACACGACCTCGGTACGCCCGAATTACATACACATACGTCCTCGATATGTGTTACACTCTTTCACCACCTTGTTGATCTTATACTAAGGCCACTAGTCTGAATGAGGACACACTAAAGTATTTAACGAGATCGATCCGATCTTAAGGCACAGTAAGACACAGTAAGACTTAGAGAGTGTAATATAGAAGCCTCCTTAAGGCTAGTGTCTATTTTGTTACTATGTATATTATTATTTGTTGACTATTTATAATGTGTTAACTAATTATATGTTGTTATCCAAACGTTGCCAGTCTATTATTTAATATATCGGCGAATCTGCGTACAAACGCAGCGATGTGCCCCTTCAGGACCGGGTCACATCACATGGCGATCCTGCATTAGTTAGATGATCTGACATCACATGTCACATGGCGACGCTGCCCACGTCCCAACACCATATGGCGATCCTGCACACGTCAGATATGACAGCTTGTTTCCTTACAAGATGCACGCTTTTCATGAATTGTTGCCGCCTGATCATAACAGGCGCGTATTATATTGCCAATGGTTCACTCAATATTTATTACATAAAAATGACCTCTTGGATTTGAAATTCTTTACAGATGAGGCGTAGTTTCATTTGTCAGGACATATAAAATTCACAAACCATGAGGTTGTGGATACTCAGATATTTCGTGAGTCTCCGTTGAATTCCCAGAAAGTTGGTTTATGGATTGGTGTTTCTCGCAGACGACTGATATCCCTATTCTTTTGAAGGAACCATCAATGCCCAAAGGTACCGAGACAACATCTTATATCCCTTCATAAACTACCTTCACAAAGACGAGCTACAATAGGGATATTTCCAACATGATAGTGCCATTTCTCACACGACTCCGCAATCTATCGCTTATTTACGAGAATTTTTTATAATAAGTAGAATAAGTTTACGTTGTGAACCTGAATTCCCGACAAAGTCACCAGATTTGACTATCCTAGATTACACACAGTTCACACAATTCCTAAGTTGCGAAATCAAATAGTTGAAGAATGTGCTAATATCACACCCGAAATGCCCCGAAACGCATTGGAAAACATGAAAAGGCGCGTAAATTTATGTTTGCATGAGAATGGTGGCCATTTTCAACATCTAATGTAATAAATTGAAAATATACCCATACTACAATAACTTAGTTTTATTTGACAAACTGATTAGGTAACATAACCAATATAATTACAACTACTTCAAATCAAAACTGACATTTAATTAGTAACAATAAGCGGAACCTATCAAAGACTATGATCCTCCTAACCATAGCCATCCCTTATCTAAATAATTTTTGCTCATATGGTATTTTTACAATAAACGCATTTCTGTAAATAAATGTCTTTTTTCTACTGCTATTTAGTAATGCACTTATTAACATAGCAATTTATGAGAGATATTATTCATTATTCTCAATATTGAATAATACTCATTACTCAACACTTTAAATCCAATCACAGTTCTGAGTATTCATTACTCAACACTTTAGAGCCAATCACAGATCTGAATTACTTATTATCCAACAGCGTGGATGCTCTTTCGCGGCGTCGGGGCTTCGTTCGCAAGCAGAAGCGCTCTCGCAGAGAGAACAAGTCCAGGACAGAATTCTCGATCCTGTGGGCGACGTTTATGTCGGTAGAAAAAAACATCTGTTATCGGGAGCACAGGACAAAAAAGAACGAATAAGAAAAGTAAAATTAATAAATGAATTACAAAATTACGTACCAGGATAATGTCTGATGGTTAACAACGCAATATTGTATATCGTCGAGAAAGAATCAGTCGGCTCTTATCGTCACAAAGAAATCCCTTGTCAGGTAATTGTAGGTGCAATTAAAATTGTAGCGACTTAATTATAACGTCGCTCAAACGAGAGGGCTGCCAAAAAAAACAGAATACTACTTAAAGTAATAACGCTCTTCAATAAGCCGCTACGAAACTGCCGAAACGATAGCGATCTCAGTCTCCTTTCCTCTAGAACTCCTCGCCACTCGAGAATCGAGAGGGGAGGAAGAAAACCACGAAGAAAAACTAATACGTAATTATTGTATGTGAAGATATACACACGTACGCGAAACGCGACGTGTCTACGAACACGTAATAGCACTTTTTAAACGGAAATAGGAAAGGTATCAGGCAAAGAAAGCTAGAACATTTACTGCAGATCAAGTGAAAAAAATTATAAATGAAGCGCCCAACGATGTTTATCTAGCAACTAAGGTGGGAAATTTTAAATTTTTAATGTTGAATTGTCGAGATATGCAACTCTCGCATATTGCACTTTTGTGCAATTTTGTTTCATGATTCTAAGAATTTTGTAGAACGTGTTAGCATCTTCATTCACTCATTCAAATGAAATTAATTTTAAAAAGAATTCTAATTCCATTTCTTCAATAAATTTAACAAATTTTTCAAATGTCACCATTATTAACTTCAATAATAATAAATGAAGTATGTAATGTTTAAACAAGTTATTAATATTAGTGTTTTCATTTAATAAAGATATAACATAAAATTTACAAAATGTAATTTCAAGGTCGTAGAAAAGGTATAGTATTCTATTCGCAAGTAATGGCTATTACTCACTCAAATGATTCTTCATTATCGTGAGTAATAGCCTTCATTACTTGCTCATTAAGTAATATACTATTATTTAGAACTGTAATAACTCGATATAGTCATGTATATGCATAACACTCTCGGCAAGGCTACAGCCTCGCTCTTTTTAATACAAACGGTAACGTGTTATATAAACACGACCGTACTCTGTGTATATTGCATACACAAGACTATATGTCAGGGTTTGTGTTATGTTCTAGAAAAGACTCCAAGGATCTTCTCTAATATATATAGACAGTAGTTTAAGTAAGAGATATTCACATTCACATATAGTCATAGTAATAGTAACTATACGTTAGAGAGTTACAACCAGCCAGTGGTACGAACGGTGTTGTACTTAATAACCACGTTCTACCCTGTCTGAGTTGGACATAGTACTCGATGTAAATTCTTTGTTAACCAGTTGTAAGTGTTAAATTAATTATAAGATGTTACCCGAACTTTGTGCGTATCATTTACTACGATAAGTCGCCCTAACCTGCTATCCAATGTGGTCGACCAAACGGCCCACATTACATGCCGATCCTCCAGGCACATAGGACCTTATCACATTAAGGCCCACATTACAGAACATTTCACAAAAAATAAAATAAAGTTGTAACACAACTAAACTGTCATCTGATTGTCAAAATTGGACTTTCGAAAAACCTTGCTGCTTCAGTGTTCCCAAATTTATATTGAAATCATAGGCTACTCTAAATGAAAATTTGATTGAAGGCCATGGTATGTAACAGCACTAGACATTTAGTGGATCTTAACTTTAGAGTTTTGCCACTCAACTTTGCCATTTTCTTCTTTGTCTCTTGTTTTCAGTCCGTATTTGTAATCATAGTATAGTAATTCTAATATTATTATATGGCACTGCTCAAAAGATTGTACCGGGTGACGCAAAACTACCGTTATGGTTTGAATGTTTAATAACTTTTTTAATAAGTTTATATATTTTATTTTTATTTCAGAATTTTGTGAAGAAAAGTTGGGGAATTAGAAATGGAACGATACACCACAGAACAGCGATCAAAACTGGTTGAATTTTATTTTGAAAATCATCGGTCAATTGTATTGACGCAGCGTGATTATCGTGGTTTTTTTAATGTGCGTACTGGACCTTCAGCACCAACAATAAACCGCCTGGTTGAAAATTTTCAACATGGTACAGTAAGACACTTCCATGTACCGGAAGACCACGTACGGTCCACACGGAAGAAAATATCCAACGTGTTGTGGATAGTGTACAGGACAGTCCAGAAACATGAACAAGAAGACGTTCGGCACAACTGGGGCTATCGCGGAGGTCCGTTCAGAGGATTATGGCCGCATTGCACATGTTCCCGTATAAGGTTCAGCTTGTGCAAGAATTGAAGCCGTTAGACTACCAACAACGGCTAGATTATGCCATTTCATTCCGACAAAAAGCAGAAGAAAATCGCGATTTCATTAACAATTTGATAATGAGCGATGAAGGCCATTTCCATTTGAATGGTTTCGTAAACAAGCAAAATTCCAGGATATTGACTACGGAAAATCCGAGAACAGTTCATCAGCAACAATTACACCCAGTTAAGTGTACTGTTTGGTGCGGTGTATCGTCCGAAAGGATCATTGGTCCATATTTCTTTGAAAATGCACATGGCGCCTCAGTTACGGTTAATGGTGCTGAATATCGAACGATGCTGGACAATTGTTTGAGGCCAGTTGTAGAAAACCATCCACAGTTGTGGTTCCAACAAGATGGAGCCACAGCCCACACAGGGCTATGTTACGGGACCTCTTTGGCGAACGCATTATTTCGCGCAGAAGCGATTTCAATTGGCCCCCACGTTCACCGGATTTAACAGCGCCAGACTGTTTTCTTTGGGGTTATTTGAAAGAAAGGGTATACGTAAATAAGCCAGCGACCATACCACAGCTAAAAAAAAACATTCGCAATGAAATTCAAGCCATAACACCGGAAATTTTACGAAAAGTTATGCAAAATGTACTGGAAAGAGCACGAATGTGCGAAGCCGAGAATGGCCACCACTTGCGGGATATAATTTTTCATACTTAAGCCAAAAATATTCCCCATTAATATACTTTATAATAAAAAAATAATAATAATAAACCATTAAATAAAAAAGTTATTAAACATTCAAACCATAACGGTAGTTTTGCGCCACCCTGTATAATGAAAACTTCAATTTCATCCATTCAGTCGTATTTAAAATAGCACCACTAGATTTTAGGAAATTTATAAAATATTGTATATAATTAGCTTAATTGGTTCCCTTTCTACAGAAAGGAACCAAGCCCCAAAAGCAAAATTATTGAGATCTTGCAATATTTATTTTATTACGTACCCCAGAAGCTTATGCAGAAAAAATCTAACCTATACTGTAACTATAGGAACATAATAATCAACACTGAACCAACCAACAGTCCAGTATCTGGTGTTGCAAGATCTGTTGAACAGATCTCGCAATACCAGATAGAACCCACAAAATATCAATTTTTTCTGTCTAATACATATATAATTTACAGAACTTCCAAATTATGGAATAGATAAAAAATGGTTATGTCATGGAGATCCATCTCCATGGGGTACATCATTGATAGAGAATTTTTAGTATAGAGTAAAGTTTGTTTCTTTATTTTTCAGTTTGATCTTTGCGTGGCTTGGTTCCTTTCTGCACAAATGCATCCAATTATAAGCTTTAAAACTGACAGCACGTCAAAAAGACGGTTTCAATTTTGTAATTATCCAAATTCACAGAGTTATCGTGACTAGTAGGTAATCAGAAAGCTCTCGCGTTTCCAGTCAAACACAATTATTTCTGGTGATTGGTGAAAGTACCTATGCATTTTATCTTCTAGGTTTGTTCTTGAAAAATATTACATTTTTAGTTATATGGGAATTGTTGAATAAAGAGAAATTAAGAAGGCAGTTTTTATACCTTAATGCCAACACTTCACAATACACTATTTGAAGTAACTTTATATCACAATTGGACTATAAATACTAGTTGTTGGCCCTCACAGTTATCTTAATTGACTTGTTCTATTTGGTTATTAAAAATATAACGGGTGACTATAAATGATAGCCGGCAATAATTTTGCAACTTTATGTTGACATGCCTGATTCTTAAATTAAGATTTGTAAAAAATTCGACAAAGTAAATGTCAAAGCACGTAATTCTAACCATATATCATCCATATTTATGTAAACTATTCTAACCTGAAAAGATAAATCTAAAGCGAAAGATCAGGCAAGCCAATTTTTCCAAGTTGCCAAATTAAATATTTGCTTCAATCATTCACTCTGTAGATATAAAAATCGACTCCAATATAGAATAGTAAAAAATACATTTTCTAAGACGGTACAAAAATTACCCTGTGCAAAACTAATCAACGTAGTTCAAAATATAATAAATTACAGATCAACGACTTCCACTATTATCATAAGTATAATACTTACTCATTCTTCCGCTTGGTGATTCACAGCCAGAGGTTAAGAAGAATGTGATAAAGAAGAAGTTGAAGCAGAAGTTGGTTGATTTTTTTTATTCTAAACGTAAATCACAATAGTAAATAGTGATCAATTATGAAGATAATTACTTTGACGCCTAAAATTATTTCTAGAAATTACTATCCTTTATAAATACTTTTTTAATCACTGGAAAGATACTAAAACTATTTATAGAGAGTAACAGAAGTCACTGATCTGTAGTTTACTGACAATAATTTATGTATTGAACATATACTATGTGAGCCAAAAACACTAAAATCATTGGTATCACTTTTCTAGTGTGTTTTCCATTTTAAGATTTAATTCAGGTTAAAACGACAAGCACCTAACATTGACTTGATGGTTAATTATTGCTTATAAACGTCACGAATGTCAGTGAAGTAGTTGCCAGATCACCACCAACTTTAACACAAAAATCAATGATGCCAACTATTTCAGTCTTTTTGGCTTACAACGTATTATGATGATGGTCTATGTGTTTATTATTATGATGGTCTATTTACTAATTAAATATAATTTGAAAGTCACTTCGCTTTTATTCTTCTGTATAATGCTAGTAGTATTTGAATAAACTAAAGAAAGTTGACTAAATTTTTATTGGTATTTTACTTTTTTCAGATTAATTTAAAAACCCTTAGAAAAATAGTTTTTTTTATACTTCCTTCAAGCTTTTGTTATCAAAACATCTGACTTCGATCATTGATTCACATAGATGAGACGTTACTGACTATAGGAAAAGAAGGCCTAGTTTATAATGTTAATAACAATAGTGGATAAAACAAATTGCTTTATGGATGATACACCTTGCATCTTAACAAACGTATTTTAATTACTCTTTGATTTTTAAAAAGTTTGTGTAAATAGTGTGTTAACGAAATATTTCGATTTTATCAGATTAAAACAAATTTGTGGTGATAGATCCCTTAAGTATTTACAAAGATTATTTTAATTACGCTAGTTCTATGTCATTAGATGTAGAACGGTCGTTATCTGCATAGAAGAACATTTATTCTTCATGGCGAACCAATTCGCCATAAAGAAACTGTTGAAATATATCTGATACTGCAAATATTTAACAGATCTTATCACTTTGTGCCTCTGCATACTCAAAACGTTGCTTAAAAGGATTCGTGTTAATTTACATTTATTACCTGCTAAACCCCTTTCACCTTTTCGAAGCTACTGCTACTGACCGAATATTCAACTGTCAACATGTCAACTCTACTAATTACTCCAAAATAATGACTACTCAGAATCATCTAAAGATGAGTCTTTATTAATTGCAACTTCATCTTAGAATTCCTGTATTTAAACTAGGTACTCGCTTCTCCCTTATGGCAGGTAAAAACAATTCACAACACAGTAACAACAATTTTTTGTAAAATTTATCGAACATTTCTTGATAGGAGCCGGTAAATTTTTAGAAATCTTCCATTTTATAATTTCTCTACAATAAAGTAAGCCACATAAGCAATAAGCATCCTTCATATACGAGGGTAAGGTGAAAAATACTCGGCCTGACACAGAGATGGCATTCCAATCAGCGCAAATTTATGATTCCTGCCTAGGTGCACCTGTCATTAGTTCGTATGACAAGTTTCAACTTGTTCCGTAAAGTAGTTTGTTTACACGAAATTTCGCAGTAGACGCCTTGCATGTTTTTTGTTAAAATGGATAAACTTTAATGTCGTGCGGTCATAAAATTCTTCGTTTTGGATGAATTAACCCCTAAATTCCTCCGAGTTGACAAAAGTTTACGGGGACTCTGCTCCGTCAATGTCAACCGTTAAAAAGTAGGAAGCTGATTTTAAACGTGGTCGCATGTCCCTCGAAGTTGACCCACGTGAAGAGCGGCCAAAAACAGCAACTACACCGGAAACCATTGAAAAAGTGCACGATATTGTGTTGGACGATAGGCGTGTGAAGGTAAGTGAGATGGCTGAGACCGTGGGGATATCGGAAGAAAGGGCGCGAAATATCTTGCACGAAGAATTAGGAATGCGGAAGCTCTGCGCAAGGTGGGTGTCGCATTTGCTGAATGCCGATCAAAAGCAAATGCGCAAACGAGTTTCGCAGCAATGTTTGGACCGATTCAATAGGGATTCGACCGATTTTGTGCCGCGATTTATGACCATGGATGAAACATGGGTCCACCATTACACGCCAGAAACGAAACAGCAGTCGCAGCTGTGGGTGGAACCCAGTGGTTCAGCGCCAAAGAAAACGAAGTCGATCCTATCTGCCGGAAAGGTCATGGCCAGTGTGTTTTGGGATGCGAAGGAATCCTGTTAATTGATTACCTTGAAAAAGGCAGAACAATTACAGGTGAATATTACTCCAACCTTCTTAGAGCTGGATACCAAAATTCGCGAGAAGAGGCCTGGCTTTAAGAAAAAATCATGTTTCACCAGGACAACGCACCTGCACACAAAAGTGCGTTGGCAATGGGAAAACTGCGGGATATGGAGTATTATTTGCTCGGCCATCCCCCCTGTTCTCCTGATTTGGCACCCTCAGACTTCCATCTGTTCCCAAACTTGAAGAAATTTGTTTCTGGGAAGCGTTTCGCGTCCAATGAAGAAGTTGAGAGGGACCTAGATAGATATTTTCACAGCCTTCCAGACTCTCACTTCCGGGAAGGAATATTGATGTTGGAGAAACGCCGGACCAAGTGTGTTGAAGTCAAAGGAGATTATGTAGAAAAATAAAATCATTTTTTAACTGAAAATCGCAGTCTTTCATTGTCAGGCCGAGAATTTTTCACCTTACCCTCGTATAGTATATCTCCTCTCCATGAGGACAACGAGAGGGTGTCCTCGAGGAGAATAATTGTCATTGCTACTATGGAGTCTAGTAGTGGATAATCTCATCGGGTTATTAGATGACTGGGGAATATGGACCCAGGGGTTTGTGTTGACATTGTCATTGTATCCCAGGAGAGGAAATTCCCGGGGACAGTGGCGAGCATCATGCGAAATGTTTTGCAATTTGTGGAAAGATGATGCAGTAATGAAGGAAGGACTGTTAATTCACAAAAAACAAAGTTGGTAGTTTTTACCAACATGAGAAAACTAATTGGTTTGGGCTGCATAAGACTGCCCAGGCCAATGGACAAGGATTAGTACAAGCCAATGAAGTGAAGCATATAGGAATAAAATTTGATGCGAAACTGAATTGGAGCAGACACCTACTCAAAGTAACACACAAAGCGACACAGCTCTTCTGGCGATGTAAAGCAGCTGTTGACAAGACCTGCAGATTAAAACTAAGGATGGTACATTGGTTGTACACAGAGGTAGTAAGACCAATGATTACCTATGAAGCAGTTGTCTGGTGGGGGAGAAGGGAGCTGACACCGACGGCGGAGCTCTTCACGACTCTCCAGCGACAGGCTCTGTTGGGAACCACAGGTCATGAACAGAAGGGGAATCACCTCCACGGAGGTCATTGCGGGTCGTCCGTCGCTGGAACTAGTTGTGAAAGCAGAGGTTATGACTGCGATCTTGAGGCTGAAGGAGCCATTGGCCTTCAGCCTCAGGATCGCAGTAGTATATGGTGTACTAATAATGTAGTTGGGGGGCATACAGATATCACGGGAACTGTAATGAAGGAGTCGGTATTACAAATGCCGGCGAATAGTATGGCACCTGAGATTATATTTATAGCTAAGCTGAACATATCTATACCGACTAGCGAACAGGCAGAGAGTCGCTTGAGTAATTGAGGCGCCGACACCTGGTTCACGGAAGGATCGCAATCCAATCATGGCAGAGGTCTCTGTGGAATTGCCGTAGAAGGAAGATATCACTGAGTCTGAGAAACTTACATAGGCTGAATTGTTTACAGTCGTTAGCTGCGCCGAGGAAATTCGGATAGTAGGGTGTGCAAACAGAAAAATTAACATAATGGCTGACAGACAGGCGATTATTAAAGCCATTATGAACCCAACTACTAGGTCGAAGCTGGTGAAACATTGCAAGCAAGAGACTCTACAGACTAGTACAAGCCAGTACTGGGTCGCTGATATGGATGCCAGGACATGAGGAGAGTAAAGGCAATGAGATCAAAAAAAGGACTCAAAGGAGACCTTCATAGGACCAAAACATGTATGTGGAATCGTTAAGGATTCCGCTAGAAGGGAAATTTGGTTATGGCTAGAAAGAGAACATAAAAAGAAATTGAGGCTAACGGAAGGTCAACGCCACGCTATGACACTACCAGAAGAGCTAGATGCTAGGTATTTTCAACCTAATTAGAAGTAATGAAGGGGAAATTAAAACTATTACCAACTTGATAACCGGACATTGGCTTTTAAGGAAGCATCTATATAGCATGCTATATAGATGCTTCCTCGCTAACCAAGCCCATGGGCTTGGTTAGCGAGCCCTGGTGTAGGAGATATGAAAAACAAGAGGAAGCTAGTCTTCATGTAATATATACAGGGTGGGCCAGAAGGCAGAGTAAGATTTGACATGGAAATATCTTGTTTGCTGACGGTTTTGTTTCTTTACTTACAGATGCATATCATAAGTGATTCCTTGGAGATTGGGCATGATGAATTACACCAAGGAAGAACGACTAAAAATAGTCGAATTATATTTTCAAAATAGCTAGTCTATTATTCTAACCCAAAGAGCTTAACGCAACCATTTCCGCGTCACACAAGGATCCTCAGCGACGATGATTCGGAAACTAATGGCACGCTTAGAGGAAAATGGTTCTGTGATGAACCCTCCCCCTAGACAACATTGAAGGAGTTAGAGCCAGTGTCGAAGAAGAACCAGAAACATTAACGAGAAGACGTTCTAGGGAATTGGGAATGTCCCGAATATCCTTAAGAAGAATTTTAAAAAATGAATTAAAGATGTTTCCATACAAAATACAGTTACTGCAGGAACTGAAACCTGTGGACCACGAACTGCGCCGAAATTATGCGATTCGCATCCAAGAATTAGCCAGAGGAAACAATGAATTTATTAATCTACTTATCATGTCTGACGAAGCTCGTTTTCAGCTGAATGGTTTCGTCAATAAACAGAACTGTCGGTTCTGGGGTACGGCAAATCCAAGGAGAATTCATCAGCGCCAACTGCACCCACTGAAATGGACGGTTTAGTGTGGGGTGACCTCGCAGGAAGTTATCGGGCCTTACTTCTTTGAAACTGATAACGGTAACAGTGTGACAATTACTGGTGAGAGATATCGGGATATGATTGATAATTTTTTACGTCCTGCAGTAGAAAATCGTCCCGAAATGTGGTTTCAGCAGGATGGGGCAACCTCCCATACAGCCAATCTCACAATGAACCTCCTGAGGCAACTGTTCGGTGAGCGGATAATTTCAAGAAATTCCCATGTTAACTGGCCGCTACGTTCTCCCGACCTTACGGCCCTCGATTACTTCCTGTGGGGATACCTTAAGAAACGTGTGTACGTGACCAACCACGTACACTTCAGCAGCTCAGGGACAATATCCGTGCAGAAATTCGAGCATTAATTCCTCACACCTTAACCAATGTTATGAACAATGCAATCGAAAGAGCACGACTTTCGAGGCCGCAAATGGAAGTCATTTGAAGGATGTTGTTTTCCATACATAATCTCCATATGTTAAACATTTACTGTGTGGAGTATCAATAATATTGGTTTACAACTAATAAAGTTATTTAAATGTTAAATCCTACTCTGCCTTCTGGCCCACCCTGTACTTGTAAGGAACTGAAGGGACAATCATTTCGGGAAAGATCTGTGGAATTCTACGAGAGTACTGAAATTTTCCCTTGCTTTTATTGAGGACACAAGACTAACAGAGTGGAACTGAAAGATCTATTAAGGATGGGCATTGTGCTTAAGTGCTTGGACGTACTGACGTTTAACCCTAAAGAATTACATCGTTCTAAAATAACCGCTCAAAGATGGAAGTTATAAAATAACATTTTTATTCAAATCCCTGCATCGTAACTAAACCTATGAACAATTATCGCCAGCTAACGAACCGTATGATAACGATTTTTTTTAAAATTAGGCCGGTAAATCATATTCAAACTCTTAAATAAATGGTTTCGAAAGTGTACCATAAAAAATGATATTAACTAATATTACAAGAATAGAAATAAAACTACGGTTTTAATCTTCACTTTTAATCATTACTCGTAAAACGACAATTGTTTCGCCAACACAGTGTCTTCCTCAGGTGTTTACCTCTAAACAGTACGTCACAAACTAAATAAAAAATAAATAATATATCTATAAAATCAAGAAGGATGGTATTTAAAATATTTTTAAAGAAAACTATGAATTACAAGTATTGTCGGTAGTGAAAGAATGTGGCGCATCTGGTCGGCCCTAACTGTATATTATAGGGTACTAAACATGTTTACGCATAAATTTGTTTAATAACCTACATATACATTTGTATTATCGTCTAAACAGATTTTAAGTAAATAAATTTAATAAAGGCGAGTTATTTAAATCTAATTTATCATTTAATAAAATGTGTGACTGTTTTAATTTATTGATTTCTAAACTTTCCAGTAAATTTAATTTCTTGCCTTTATTTACTGGAAAGTTTAGAAATCAATAAATTAAAACAGTCACAAATTTTATTAAATGATAAATTAGATTTAAATAACTCGCCTTTATTAAATTTATTTACTTAAAATCTGTTTAGACGATAATACAAATGTATATGTAGGTTATTAAACAAATTTATGCGTAAACATGTTTAGTACCCTATACTATACAGTTAGGGCCGACCAGATGCGCCACATTCTTTCACTACCGACAATACTTGTAATTCATAGTTTTCTTTAAAAATATTTTAAATACCATCCTTCTTGATTTTATAGATATATTATTTATTTTTTATTTAGTTTGTAACGTACTGTTTAGAGGTAAACACCTGAGGAAGCCACTGTGTTGGCGAAACAATTGTCGTTTTACGAGTAATGATTAAAAGTGAAGATTAAAACCGTAGTTTTATTTCTATTCTTAATTATGGATCTTCATCAAGTAAATGCCGAATCAATTCAATTAATATTACAAGACTTGGCAACACTTCGAGACAATACCAACATTCTTACAGTGGGTATACAAAGTTTGAACTACTAAATAGGACACCGTATAATTATCATAAATTAATATAATCTTTAAATAATAAAAACGATTATCTAGATAAACAGATTTGCGATATCTAGACTAAAACATTAATACGCAAGTCTTCCGTATTTTCTAATAATCAAAGATTCGATTCGATACTTATTTTAAATAATAGACTATTTGCATTACAAACCAGGCCTTACATTTAAGTGTAGAATATCTTTCTAAAAATAATTATCAGCATGTAGGATCGACCCTGATAATCTGATGTATTATAATATAAAGCACGAATCTATATTTTTTATGTACTTTTTGCGAATTAACCTAAATAATTAACCTAAAAATAAATATATTAAATAAATAAATATTTGCTATAAATAATATGTACGAATAATTGCAATTGCATTAATAAATAATTTTCCTATTAAGATATAAACTGGGAATAAACGCGATATCATGAACTTTCCGACATTTTGTTCAAGCACCCCGTACTAGGATGACATACTTTATAATATAAAACCATAAATGTTATACCTAGAAAAAATGTTAAGAAATTGATTATTACTATGGGTTCATAATAGACTGATTGTTTTACTATTTCGTCGGCTCCCAAAATCCACGTAATTGTGGCAACGAGATTTTCCGCAAACAGTATCGTGTAAAAAAACGTATATCGAAGTAAAGTTTTACCTTCACTCAATGGAATATGCGTGAAAATATATACTGTACCGAAAACGGCGTAGAAACAAAATTCGTAAAACTTATTATTGCCGCAAAAATTTGTTGATTTCGTTGACAGATGTAACCAGAGAACCATTATCATCCAATGGAAGATTAAAGCAAACATTGCGGGGACGGTCTTAACTGACAACACTACACTGATGCACAATATTCTTGACACTGAAAATAAATATAAATTGCATTATTATTTAAGAAACGAATGCTAAAAACTTAGACAATTTAATGTACAGCAATCTTCTAAAATAATGAGACAGCACAAATTGCAAATCTGTAGCAAGCTAAGCCCTACTCAATCAGATATTTTTTAATTTCGCGGGTGTTTTGAATTGGTAATAACGAGCGATCATTAAAATTTTCACTCGTAGCTGGCCGTGTATATAAAAATTATGTCGTAGCTTTAGTTATTAAGATGTTATTTCAAACATCTGTCAGTGTCAAATATATATTTTAAATTTTCATCAAAAGAAAAAGTAATGGCCTTTAATGATATGCATAAAGCGTTTATGGTAGAATGTTACTTCCTGACATCTCAAAAAATTGATGGTATTTGGCAGCATTCAATAGAAAATTGCCTTGCGGAGTTTGAAGAGAGATATCCAAATACTGTTCCAAGCTATAAAACTTTCCGTGATACGCTAATGCATTGTGTAAATCTTTTTCGTCAAACAGGCAGTATTTTAAGGAAAAAAGAAAGCGGTCCTCCTCTCAAGAGAAGTCGCGGCGTAATTGAAAATGTCAGACAAATTATTAACGAATCTCCTCAAGCATCTATTTGCAGAGTTTCGCAACAAGTAGGGCTTTCGTATGGAACATGTCAAAAAATTTTAAAAAAGGACTTGCACATGTATCCATATAAATTAACTTCTGTACAAAATCTATTACCTACGGATTATGAAAAAAGAACACAATTTTGCCAATGGTTTATTCAATGCCAATGACAGACAATATTTTAAATCATACTTTTTTCACCGATGAAGCTTGGTTTTATTTGAAAGGTTATGTTAATTCGCAAAATATGTGAATGTGGTCCAGTGAAAATCCTCATTTCTACAGAGAAGTTCCTCTACATCCAGAAAAAATAGGCGTATGGGTAGGTATGAGTCGTCACCGATTAATAGGACCAATATTCTTTGAGGACACGATAACATCGGAGAAATATCGTAACGAAATTCTCAGTGTTTTTACTAATCAATTGACTAATGATGAACTCCAGGTCGGATATTTTCAACAGGATGGGGCTACATCTCACGTTACACTTGAAAATATTCAGTTTTTGCCACAATTTTATGGCGATAGGATAATAAGTAGAAATACAGCGATTCCATATCCACCACGATCGTGTGATTTAACAGTCATGGATTTTTTTGTGTGGCCATATATAAAGAATATTATTTATGAAACACCAATTAATAATCTACAAGAGTTAAGACATAAAATCATAGAAAAATGTGAACACATCAATAACTCACCGCAAATACTGATCAATGTTTTCAATGCTCTACGAAATAGAGTGCGATTATGCTTGGTGGAGAATGGTCATCATTTTACACATTTTTTATAATATTCTATTACTTTGTATAAAAATTATAAATATATTTAATATAAAAGTCAGCATTTCAAATTAATTTTTAACAATCATGACGTTTGAAATTATAATGACAGATCTCCTCTAATAACTTAAGTTAGGACATACTTTTTGTGTACATGGCTTACTTGAGCGAAAATTTTAATGATCACTCGTTACTAATAAAAAAGGTTAGGTGTGATTTTATTTCATTAAAGAAATTAGCAAATAACATAACGTGTGTTCATTTGAAAAGTCAATCTAGGTTACTTTGAAATTTTGATAGAATAAGACGCAAATATATTAGTATGTGTTTGTTGTTCCGTAAACGTAAATCCAAATGATATTTGATAATGTCGATCACAAAAAATGTTGCAGAATATCATCAGAAATTTTGAACGGAGGATTTTAAAGTGCATTGATCTTGAAGGACAACATTTTCAACATTTGTTATAGTTTTCAATAAATACCTATTATTTGTTATTTATTTGTATGTATGAAACTGTCAAAATATACGACTTCGTAGGTTAAGTAGTAAATTTTAATTTACGACATACTTCAAAATGTTCTCAGTAAATCACATGCTACTAGATTGACTTTTCAAATTAACACTTGTTATATCTAATAGGGCATGTTTATCTCGATGCGTTCAAGCCGCCTGAAACTTAGAATCCGATTTAAATTTAGGAGGAAAACACTAAATCAAGCGGTTTGAAATACCGAGAGAGCAAAAATGATTGTCCTGATCACTTTCCACGGCGCGTATATCAATACTTTCATCAATTTTTCCATCTGAAGTTAGCATCATAGTTATTTCTTGTGGATTTAACAAAATAATATCATTTTCTGTTCATAGTTGTACGTTAAGTGTGTTTTCTGTCGATTAATATTTATTATGGGAGACTTTAACATAAATATCTTAGAAAACAACGCAGCAACCAAGGAGTATTATAACCTATACGGGGAAAGGAACTACAGAAGATCGGAAAAGTATTTCACCAGAAAAAATCCACATGGACCCAACTCTAATATTCGATCATGTAATAACAAACAGAAAGGAAAAAATTCATATAATCAAAATAATACCAACAGATACATCAGATCATAATGCAGTGTTGACTACATTCAATACTGAAAAGGAAAAAAAATGCTACAAGTACGAACTTCTCCAGAGCATTAGGGGAATAAGGAACGAAGTAAACAGACTCAATGAATCTCAAATAACATCTTTCAGAGAACTATCTATTACACTACAAGAAATCATAGAAAACAACAAAAAAACAGTATCAATACGTAGGAGGAGGGAATGCCCATGGATAGATCAAAACATCATAAAACAAATCACAAACAGAAACAAAATATACAAGAGACATAGTCGGCATCCAAATAATGAAACCTATAAACGAGAATATGAGAACCAGAAAAAGTATACAAAAGAACTACTAAAGAATGCTAAGCATATATACCTGAAGAATATGATAATAAAATACCAACAGGACTCGGGCAAAGTATGGAAAATCATAAATCAGCAAACTCTCAAAAAGCAGCAAATATATCACAAATATAGTGACGGAAAATTGAACCACCGTAACAAATGCTACTGACATTGCGAACGAACTTAACAAATACTTCGCTACCATAGGAACAAATACTTAAACATAGACAACAACCACAAACTACCATAATAACCAAACATATACCACCATGTAGACTTGAAGAAACAAATAAAGAAGAAATAAGTGAAATAATATTGAAGATAGACAAAGCGCCTGGTTTCGATAAAATTACAGCGAACATGATACAACACAACAAATAAAAACTAGTTCCTATTCTAAACAGATTGATAAATAAAACAATCGAAGACGGTATCTACCCGGATTACCTGAAGAGAACAATAAATAATTGTTCCAATACATAAAAAGGGTGATACTAACGACCCACAAAACTACCGACCAATCCCCCTATTATCTACCTTAAATAAAATCCTTGAAAAGGTCTTACAAACTAGAATTATGAGGCATATGCAAAAATACAGCATTATACCCTACAACCAATACGCATTCCAAGAACAGTCAAGCACAACATCAGCAACGTACGATCTAACAAACACAATAAATAAAGAACTAGATAAAAACAAATCTGTGGTGACTCTCTTCATAGACATGAAGAAAGCTTTAGATACCGTGCCCAAGCGAAGACTAATAGAAAAAAAAGGAAAGTTGCGGATACTCTAATGAGACTCTCAACCTGATTAAGACATATCTAAAAAACAGATCACAAACAACAAAAGTAGATGATACTGAAAGTACTTACTTATACGCCGAATACGGACTGCCACAGGGTGGAAACCTCGCGCCAACCCTCTACATACTATACACAAATGACCTTCTACAACTCCGCCTAAGAGGACAGAGACATTTATACGCTGATGCTATATGTATATTGTATACGTCACAAAATATAAAAGATATAGAGAGAATGATACTGGAAGACGCGAAAGTACTGGAGGAATGGTGCCTCGATAACCTTCTTACCATCAATGAAACAAAAACAAACTATATGATATTTACAAAAGCAAAGCCGAAACTAAATATTACTCTAAAGAACAAGCAACTACAAGAAGTAAAAGTAACTACATATCTAGGTTTAACTATACAAAACAATATGATATGGGATTCGCATGTCGAGATGATAATAAAACAAAATAGGAAAGTAATAGCAGCGTTGAATAAAATAAAATATGTAATACCGATACACTACAGGAAAGCTATCTACCACGCACTATTCTCATCGCATAATATGTACCTAATAAATATTTGGGGAAATACGTCAAAGAACAACCTGACCAAAATACAACGGCAACAAAACAAAATTATAAAGATCCTTTATAAAATGGACTATAGAACACTAACAGAAACAGTATATCAAGAAATTCAAGAACTAAATATAAAACAACTAATTACATTTAGCAATTTGTTACTACTATATAAAATAAATAAAAAGAAAATAAAAATTAATATATATTTACACAGAAGCTGAGAAATACACAGATACAGAACACGCAGGATATCCCACATCAGAACAGAAAGGTTTATCCACCAAAAACACACACAACTACTAACTACAACAACAATAAACATATACAACAACCTTCCTAAAGTAATAAAAGATCTTCAATATACAAACTTTAGAGCAAAAATAAAAGAAATGTTAAAATCTAGTGAAATAATTTGACAAAAAGCACGGACTCTGCTGCCCACTTCTTATTTCACTTTAATGAAAAGCATGAGGCCCTCAACTCCAGTAGCCCGAGATGGTATCCCGTGGCGAAGAAGAGGGACGCAAGCGTGACATTGCATATGTATATATAATATATGTTATATGTATTGTATGTATGATGTGTCATAAGAAGTGTACTGAAAATAAACGTATATTATTTTTGCGCAAAATTTGAGAAAAATGCCGCTTTTGCCAGAGCACGACCAATTTAATTCTAAATTCAGTTATGCTTGATCACATTCACCACGAAGGTGTCTAGTAGGTTAGCTAACTGCCCATATTTATGACAAAATATAAAAACATTCTACGCCAATGCATAAACGGTTGTCAAAGTGGAAGTAAATATTGATATGCGATTAGCCGGAATGTCGTGTAGGATCAGGACAACTATTTTTGCTCTCTCTGTATGAATTTCATTTGGATTAAAAACTAGCATTGACTGATGTTCGGTTTCTTCGTTTCTAGATTTCTAGTAGATAAAATTATCTTTAGAGAGGTTCATTCGAGTAATATCGCACCGGCGCCTCGTCCTCGCGCGTATATATATTTTGTCAGTCGCCGCCGGACAACGTTGAGCGCTCATTTAGAGTCATAATTTATTACTGTTAAAAACCGAAGGGCACCGAAACCTATATAAATAAATAATAAAGTATAAATTTATACAAAGCGGTGGAACATTTACCTTTTTAAACGTCTGCCGTGAAGTCAAACTGGGTAAAATCAGTTAAATATTTACAATATCAGATGTGTTTCCACAGTAATTTTCGCAAACCGAGTGCATTACAGAGAAAAAATGTACTTATATGCAGAAAACAAACGTTCTACATCTACTGACGTTATATTTGCAAAATTGAAATCTTTAAAACAACTTAACGATTCCGTTGACGCCTCTTCATAAGTTTGTCTTACTGTGGCAAAATCTGAATCTTTCTTTAAAACACTTTCAAACCTTTTTAAAACACAAACTTTTTTGCGTCTTCTGCCGCACATAGCTGTGCCTGAACATGTTGCATTATTTGCAGAGATTCCACTAACGACACCGAAAGATTTTCTAATTTTTCTATTGCCCCCACTAGTCCGACGTAATTGTTCGGAATAGTTTTTAAATGTGTTTTAACCTGACAATCTTGAAATTTTGACTGGCTTTCCTTAATAGCTACAGCTTCTTCGGGATCGAATTTAAAAACCACGCTCTTAATATTATCAAAATATTTATCATAGTAAAACGGTGCCTGTAACCATGTTCCCCAACGTGTAAGAGTATCGGCTGTGGTGGTTCAGGAATATCGGGACAGTCTGTGAAATTGGTGAACACATTTTGGAGACTATAAACGCAGCTATTGTACTTGCAATTAATGTATCTACATCTGGATAATATCTACGAATAGTTTCCGCCACCAGATATAAAGCTTGGATTTTACACAAATATGTAGCAAGTTAGCACAATCTTTCTTTAGAGACCAGCCTTCAGAGAGCGCGTCTGCGGCACCATCACTCACAAACATTAGCACTTGGTTTGTTGAAAGATTAAACTTTTCCAGTGTATTTAACATTAACTCTGAAATTATTTCGACAGTACATTTTTGTACTCTTCTGCAAGCTAGTAAAATTGAAGGTGACAGTTGATGTCATTCCATTGTACGTACCATACAATTAATCGATTTTTTTTACAATCTGTTGTTTCGTCCACAGATAACCAGTCTTCTATTTTCCAATTCGGATTTAGTCATATGTTCAATACATTTACGGAGCGTTTCGTTACCCCGTAGTTTTTCCAAAATGAATGAAATAATTCGTTGTCTACTAACTCGAAAGGTACATTTACACAATATGGAAGTTACACATAAATGAAACAAAAATGTCTCGTCACTTTTTTTGCGATTATTCATTACACTATTTACGTGTCTTTCGCAGTGAAATTTTCTTGAACGCCTTAGCGATACATCACACATTTTACACCAAATCTGAAAATTTCTTTATCAATTTATGAGCTACATCGTAAAAGGGTCTCCTGGCTAATATTTATCACTGTAAACCAGCGAAGTGAACTGAACGATGTTCGGATGGCGACTGACAAAATATATACCGTGTAGAAATGTGGTGACCGAACGACACTGTTGCGCAAGACGCATCCCCGTCAACTTAACTTCTCCGATATGTTTATTCAATGTATAGTGTAGCATTTTATTGGATAAGTAGGTGTGGTATACCTACACATACGTATTGCCTATGTACTCGTATTTCAACACAGACACGCCTATTGATAGGCCACAAGTAGGTGTGGTATACACATACGTATTGTGTATATACTCGTATTTCAACACAGACATGCCTGGCACCTGGTGTACTGGAGATGTATCGTCTGCCTCTCCGCCGTTCTTCCACCACATTTCCGTACGGTATACGCGCTGGCGGGATGTTACTGGAATAAACCTTTCCAGTTATCTATATACAGACTGTCCCGTAAAAAACGCCAACATTCATAATTCCGTTAATTATTGTCCGGTTTTATTTAAACAAAAAGTAAATTTAATAGCATCAAAAACACTATAAGATAGCAGTGTTTTATTTGTTTTCAATTGTTTTCATTAATGTCAAACGACAGTCAAGTTTTTTATTTTAAATGGCAACATAATATATTTTTGGCTATATTCGGATTGTATTTTTTTTTCTGAATTCAACGATGTATAACATGTTTATTTTTGATAAACGTTTATTGCAAAAAAAAAACTTTATAAATTTCATCTTTGTCTTCCATTATTTATAAATATTCGAATGTGTCATGAAACATTGGAAATGTAAGTATTATAAATATTATTATAAGAAACAAAACACTTTACAATAAATGTTGAAATTGCCCGCCACCTTGTTTAACACATCGCACATCTCCTAATAATAAAAAATAAAAAAAAAACTTTATAAATTTCATCTTTCATTATAGTAGACTCGGCCCAGTCCACTAGCATTATGTCAATGTGCCTTAAGTGTCAGTTTGACTTTATTAAGTTTTCTGTATTATCCTGTTTGAACGTTTTGCCGCAACAAAAAGCGTATTTTCGTTAAAACTGAATAACAATGAACTAACGGACATGTTACAAGTGTTCTTTGAATGTAATAAAAATCGCCTTCAAGCAGTTCGTCGGTACAGTGCTCGTTTTCCGGACAGAGAAGTTCCAGGTTCGAAAATATTTCAGAGAATTGAAAAGAATTTAAGAAATTATGGATCATTTACCAAACCAAAAACACAAAAACGGAAATTCTCCGAAGATAAGGAATTAGATGTTCTTCTTGCAGTACAGCAAAATTCACGAACTTCGATTCGCGAAATTGCACATAATATTGGGGTATCAAAAACTACAGTTCATGGTATTTTAAGAAAACACAAACTTAAACCGTACATAGCTCGAAAAGTTCATGCATTAGAACAAAATGATCCTGGCCGAAGAATCCAGTTTTGTCGTTTTTATTTAAATGCATTAGAACAAGACCCGAATTTTTACAGAAGGATAATTTGGTCTGATGAATGCACTTTTAGCAACAATGGTATTTTTAATAGAAACATACATCGACAGTGGAGTGCAGACAATCCGAGATTTGTAATTGAAAATAATTTTCAAAGACGTTTCAACGTAAATGTTTGGTGTGGCATTTTAGGTGATCAATTAATTGGGCCATTTTTCATATATGGTTGCTTAAATCAAGAAAAATACTACACTTTATTACACGAAAATCTCGAAAACTTTTTAGATGAATTACCTTTGGCAAATTTAAATAGAATATTTTTTCAACAAGATGGGGCTCCCGCGCACAACGCCAGAGTAAATACTGATTTGTTGAACACCCAATTTGGAAATAGGTGGATAGGAACATCCGGTCCTATCGAGTGACCTGCGCATTCACCGGATCTTACGCCCCTCGATTTTTGGTTGTGGGCTTATCTACAAGATCGAGTTTATTTAACAACTCCAGAAAATGTTGACATTTTAAGACAAAGAATTATTAACACTTGTCAAGAAGTACCTGCCGCTTGTCTTTTAAATGCGACCTTTGGAGTAATTAGGAGATGTGCGATATGTGTTGAACAAGGTGGCGGGCAATTTCAACATTTATTGTAAAGTGTTTTGTTTCTTATAATAATATTTATAATACTTACATTTCCAATGTTTCATGACACATTCAAAAATAAACATGTTATACATCGTTGAATTCAGAAAAAAAAAACCAATCCGAATATAGCCAAAAATATATATGTTGCCATTTAAAATAAAAAAACTTGACTGTCGTTTGACATTAATGAAAACAATTGAAAACAAATAAAACACTGCTATCTTATAGTGTTTTTTATGCTATTAAATTTACTTTTTGTTTAAATAAAACCCGACAATAAATAACGGAATTATGAATGTTGGCGTTTTTTTACGGGACAGCCTGTATATATAAAATACAAAAAATATTTGTTTGTCCTTTATAGACTCTGAAACTATCCAACCGATGTGATCCAAACCGGTTTCATTAGAAAGGTAATAGTCCAGATTAGGTTTACGGCTATATATCTTTTTGATATTTCAAGTGGGCGTGGTCCCTCCCACATAAATTGAATAACATCATATGTCTCGACTATTGTGATAGCAAGAGTTTTGAAACATTGTAATAGTACATATTGCTATGAACTTTTCCCCTCAAATATTTTGAAAAGTTATTTAATTATTTATGTGTGAATTATTTTGAATATTTATATTTGACTAGCGCAGTTGGTGCAAGCCGTTTGCATTGCTGTGTACGATTTTATAACTGTATTTTTTTATTCGAAGCCTACGTGTTTCATGTGGACTAACCAGACGCAAATGTGCTGTGTAGTAAGAAAGTTGTGCTTATTGAAAGATAAATCTTTATCTTTGTTATAGTAATTTCGGTTTTTGTTTTTGATTTAATTGTGTTTTTGGTGCTTGCTAATATCATTACCGATTTATTTACGAGTTTGTGAATCTCGTAATTAATTGATTAATACTTTCTTACACACCGTGTCTCGATTTTACGAATATATTTATTACGTAAGTAATATATTATTAAAAGATATCTTATTATATTTAAAAGAGTTAAATACTCTATTTTCTAATTGTATTATTATTTTCGTTGATTTAATCTTAGTTATTTGATATAAATGACAAAGAAGGTTTTTTAAAATTTCTAATATAAAAAATTTCTGTAACTATAAATTTTATTTCGTTTGGTTTTCAAGGGAGTTTTTTTGTTACATGTGAGCGCGCATGTAGTAGATTTTCATCGTGTTGTCAAACTTTATACAGTGTGTTTCTCTGGGGAGAAATTAAAAAGCATCTTTGTAATTTATTAGTTTTAATTTTGATCGGATGTCATAAAGGAAGTTTTTTTATCGTATGCTGCGGTCACTTCCATGCGATATTTTTACCTTAATAATATTGTTAAATGAGGCAATATTAATCTTTAGACTTTATAAAGTTTTTGTATTATTTTTTAAAATTTTTGTATTCAAGTTTCATTTAAAGTTTATTGTGTATTTTTATTAAACCTTATTTCAAGAAGTTTACAAGTAACTTAAATATAATTATAACATTTGTCAATACTCTTTTACTGGCGCATTATAAATTTGTAGAAGAGAAAAACCACGTTTTCCAATTGGAACCCGACTGAGTATCCTTGCTGGATAGTTATTGTGAATGTGGTATATTCAATTGCAAAACCACTATTCATAGCAATATGTTACTAATGTGAGTAATCAGGACAAAAATGGATGGGATCGGACAAGTGGGCGTGGCTGCTCTCATACAAAATAAATATAAATAAACAAAATTTTCTTTTTTTCAAACACACGTATTTAATTTTTTTAGCGTAGTAGCACACGCCGGGTATCCGCTAGTTTATTATAAAGCAGAATTCCTCCATTATGATATATTTTTTCATTGTAATGTAAGATGCAATGGGCTTTTGAAGGTAATTGCGAATACTGAGAATATTTACACACTTGCACAATACCAGTAAAAAGTTGAAGAGCATTTTCTAGATATGTATAGATTCGTTAATGTTTGTTGATTTTTCTTGCAGAAAGGATTTCAACTCTAGAAGATAGTAAAAATGCGCAACTACAAATAGAATTAAGATCAAAATCATTTCCGCAAGCTCATCAAATAAGTTCTTTTTAATGAAATATCTTCTTGTTTAAGTCTATCAGAATATACTCGATTTGACATTCTAAAGAAATAAGCTTTTAGATACCAAAAGTTCCAATAATTTGTCCAATTGTAATTTATCATACTTAGAAATATTATTTTAAATCGAAGTAGCCTTTACTTAATGGAAATTCATAATTCATGAAATAAAAGTGAAAAAGCAATATTACTTAATTTCTACTTTATTGAGGTAAAATCCCATTACAATTGTTTCGACACACAGTGTCTTCCTCGGATGGAGTTGTATTGCAAAACTAAACTTAAAGGATGTTGACAAATTTAAACTTAAATGAATTATTACCGCGATATCATAAAGTTTCTGGGTCAACGGTGGCCATGGGGTGAAAAACGTCTGTCTTAATTTATATCATCCTTTTGAGAAAAATCTGATAAAATTTTCAGGTTATGTGTCATACTGACATTAAGATTAATATATTGGCAAATTTTAACGTCAGCATGACACTTAACCTGAAAATTTTATCAGATTTTTCTCAAAAGGATTATATAAATTAAGACAGACGTTTTTCACACCATGGCCACCGTTGACCCAGAAACTTTATGATATCGCGGTATAATGAGAAGAAGCCCATAATTTTAATTATAACTTTAAAATTTTACACACATAAAATAAATCGAAAAAATTTAATTTATTTGAAATTATGGAAATTTTGAAATATAAAAATACAGACTTTTTATTCAATAATCATATAGATTTCGGCAATTCTTCTTTATTAGGCCTATTTTACAACTAACTCTTTTATCTATTTTGGTTTTCCTGTTTTTGTTTGTACTCAGTAAATTTTGGTCCCTTTGTGTAATAAAGTTTACATCTTGAATAGAAAGTGCCTATTATTGATCCCCTTAGGTTTAGTTTGCAATACAACTTCATCCGAGGAAGACACTTTGTGTCAAAGCAATTGTAATGGTATTTTACCTCAATAAAGTTGAAATTAAGTAATATTGATTTTTCATTTTTATTTCATTAGAAATATTAATATATTGCAAGAAATTTGGAGATATACTTATACATATTTGTATCCATAAGCTTTCCGCAATTTTTCTGGATAAAATAGAGTATATGAAACTGTTATTACTTACCAGTTACAAGAAAATGCCACATAAACTGCATTATTGTACCACCCCAGGATATATTGTTCTTGTTTATTAGAGATACTCTTATTAATCGATGATATGATGCCATAGACCATGCCATGCTTGCAAAAGAACTACCGATAGAAAGAAGTTGGAAAACTAAAAAAGGTTTTAGTTTCATAAAATATTGTTATTTTACTTTATACGTACTTACATATATACGTATTTGTTTGTTCAGATACCTCGCGTCCATATGTAAGGAAAATAATAGTTAATTGTAATATTTGTTGTGGGGCAGCTTCCAAAAAACATTCTAAAACTCTGAGTAAAGCAATATCTGAATCTTCTTGGACCATTAATAAGTAGTATTTTCTTTGATTTTGTACATCTTTTAATTTTTCAGCTCTCTTCGATTTTAGAGCATATATTAAAGCATCAAAATATCTTAACACTGGTGCAAGTTGAAATATGAGAACTACTACATAGCACAACCTTCGTTTGGTAAATTTCTTTGTTAAAGTCTTTGTTTTATCTTGACTCAAGTAGTACCTAAATAAGTTGTTTGTAAATTATTATATATATGTGCTTTATACTTACATTCGTATACTAAATGCTGTATTGACTAAGGCTGGCATTAGTATAAATGCCAGAGTGACATAGAAAAAGAGAGGGTCTTCACCCAGATAATAGCGATAGGCCAAGTATAGATCGAATCCAACATCAACCAAATGGTTGATGATAGATATAATAAAACCTGCTATATCCCAATCAGTAACCCTGTCTTTTGAGGGAATATAATCTATTGTATCTTGGTGTTGTTCATTACACATATTTACGCGATATATCGTCATTTCATTATTATTTCCTTCCTACTGCTCCAAATACACAAAAATAGGAAACACCATGAAATAGCCACATTACTAATTTCTTTTTGTTTTGAAACTGAACATGTGATCATCTACATAAATATAATATTAGTTATTATTAGAATTTATACAGTTCTCTTTAGATTAAAATACGGATAATGATGCAGAAAAATCGAGAAACAATAAGTCATAAAGTTATCTTGTAATTGTAAACTAATCTACCAGGCATTTAGAACTCCAGCGTATATGTTTTGTGAATTCTAGTAAACAAAAGATATGTCAAATTTGACACTTATGCAGGTTATAAAAAATGTTTTCTTTATAAAATAAAATTGAATAAACTAAATATGTAGAATTAAGTACTTTGTCAGCAAAATTACAATAATTAGAACATATTACGTACAGCTTAAAACTATATGTCGAAATACATGAACAATGAAGTTACACTGGCATCCAAAGATTTTGAACGAAAATTGTTTTATCTACATTAACATGATTATATTTGAGTCTTTCGCTTTTAAGTAAATAATAATACTCAAACATATAACTAATATAAAGTACTTTTCAAGAACGTTTGTCAGTAATATAATTAAATTAAAATTAATTGATATTTAAATTCATATTATCGGAATAAAGAAAATCGGTGAAAAATATATTTTCTAGAGTGCATTCAGTACTTGAATATTAGGTATGAGTGGGTGGTCATGCTGTATATTAATTATTAAATCTCTTAAGATGGGATTATATTCACGCATGATGTATTTCATATAGTCCAAAAGCACTTGCAAGTGCTCTTACAATGTTTTGATAGAAAAGTCGTTTTTATTCAACTACTCGTAATATAAAATAAACCTTAGTTTCGAGCATAGTATGCATTCGGGGGTTTATAACATTCGCACTCATGGTTAATTAGAATTGGAACGTTGTGTTCAGTTTTTAATGTGCTACTAACATTTAAATATTAAATGTCATAGTGTGATTTTAAACGATTAAGAGTATTTCAAATTTGCCATCTCATACTAAACTATTTCATTATTAGATATTAATGATTTTATAATTTCATTTAAAAAAATAATTCATTGCTACTGGTAACGGCAGTGGCGGCTCGTGCTAAAAATTTTCAGGTGTTCTGCAAGTTTTACAAAAAAATTTACCTTGCACGGGCAGTAAGAGGTTGTCTTCCATCGATCTTATCGTGCTTTCTTCGCCTTCCGCACTGAAGTAATGGATTTCTGGAACGATTGTCAATTGTCACACAAAAAAATAAGAGTCACTAAGCACTACTTTAGTAACAAATTATTTCTTATAAATTAAATCTATTCTACGTTCTTTTCGATTTGCAAATTTTGTTATCACTTTGTCATTAAAATTGTCTATTTCGGAAATAAACTTTTTTTCGATAGATAGCATGGAAAGAGATGTTAAACGATCTTCGGTCATTGAATTTCTGAGAAACGTCTTAATTCGATTTAGTGTTGAAAAGCATCGTTCGGCCTCTGATGTTGTCATGGGAGTTGTTATTACAATTTCTAATAATTTTCTAGTCCCCTTCAACGTATCTCCCAGATTGTTTTTTATTAAAAATTTTAGAAGAGGTAGTGCGCCTTTTAAAGATCTACAATCAGTTCTTGAGTAAATAACAGACAATTCAGTTCGTAATCTTTCTTTATCAAGGGTGGGATAATAGGAGCATGCGGAAGTGAGTTTGTCCTCAGGAAATTTACTGCAATACTCTCCAAAGCATTCCGAAAAAAAAAGTGATGCCACTACTAGATGCTCTTTAAAATGAAATCGATCTTTTGCACAATTTAGAATAACATCACACACCTCTAAAGCCGAAATTCGATGATTAAATCTGCTGTTATTTGGACGTTTGCGTTTTTCTGGTGGTGGCTCATCGCTTATTAAATCTGATGCTTCACTTATGATGTTGTCAATATATTTCGAACTTGGCCTATACTGCGTTCAAAATTTTCGATAGCGTCTTTTACTAGAGTGGGTTCAATTTTTCTTTGCTGCAATTGATTAAACAGGATATCTACATGGGGCATTACATGATGGAAAAAAGTCAGCCAAAAATTGAAGATCGGATCATTTAATGTACGGCGAATAGAGGCGGCTGCACTACAGACTGTGTTGTTGGAGAATTGTTCTTCTATTTCTTCCATACACTCAATGAGAGAGGCCCTATTTTCGTACACAACATTAATGGTCCTGATATTAAAATTCCAACGGGTTGTAGCGCCGTGGGGGATCCTTCTGTTTACAATCTTGTTTAACACTTCTACTCGTTGGGGTGAATTATTAAAAAAGCCGGGAATGTCTTGTAGATTTCCAAAAAATACACGTACTTGCGAATTTGCAGAAGCAGCTTTAGATATAATTAAATTTAATTGATGGGCATACTTTTTTTAAATCAATGATTGAACGCCTGCGTGTTGTCCGCTCATCACCGCTGCTTCATCGTAACTCTGTGCAATCAGTTTGTTAGGTGAATTTTGAATTAAAGCATCTATGACACTTAAAATTGTTTTGCTAAGTGTTTCTGCATCACATTTTTCAGGAATGACGTAGTTCCAAAAACGTTCAATTGGCTCACCATCACGAACATATCTAAAAATAACTACCATTTGAGTTTTTGCAGCAACAACCGTTGTTTCGTCCGCCATGATCGCCAAAAACGGAGAATTATTAATTTCCTCAATTATTTGTTCTTGGCAGACTTCAAGTATGCACTGTAACAGATCATTCTGTATTTCTTTGGAAGTGCCTTTAAATACCGAACAATTTTTTAGGTGCTCACTTAGAGTTGCATCTAATTCAGCCGAAAAATTAATAAGTCCACGAAATATCCCCGGATTCTCGGAAGTATCGCTCTCATCATGTCCCCGAAGGGCCAATTCAAAAGCTCCACAAAATTTTATACAATTAATAATTTTTGATAAAATATAACGATTCTTTGACACATTTTCATTATGTCTCTGTATATTTACCCAATAAGCAGAATCTAGTTGAGCCATACTATTAGTTGACCCTAGTAACGCAAATTCCATACAATTATGAAGATGGCTTTTAGAATCCTCATGTCTTTTTATTTTCAAACTCAAGTGCTCTAGATCCGTGACCCCTATTTCCGTCCAAGCTTTATCGCCACCAAAAAGTAAACAGGGAAAACAATATAAAGCATTGTTTTTGTTGCATCCACAAATCCATTCGTTTTTTGAATAAATATCGCTACTAAATTTACGTGTATAATTTTTCCCTCTACTTACACCAGTTTTTTCAATAGTGATATCTACTAATGGCCTACCATTTGCTTTTAATTTTATCTTTCTTCGAAAGAATATTTAAAGAATCTCTTCACATTAATTAAATTAAAGAGCACCTCCATAATACACAGAGTTTATATAAATCGTCAACAATACACAAAAACAAACAAGCACGCGCACTCTAATATTATTGTTTTTACGTTACACTCGCCGCACAGTAAACAACACGCGAAAAGAAAATATTAAATACCTATACCGAATCATATGACAGCGCTGGAGTGAATGCAGCGAACATGCCTGGTAAAATCACACATTGGTTTTAGACAGTCGCGGGGGTAGCGGGGTGCGCGCGGGTGTTTAAGGAGCTCTGAGAGCACGTACGTGTGGACCAGATTAGGAACAAGTGAGCGATCGCTTGAATTAGGTTGGTTATTCCACTGGTCGCCTATTGTATATTATTTGATAATATACTATATATAACCGGCGATAGTGTTGGAATTTCGGAAGCGAATATCTCGGCTTCCACTGATCGGATTTTGATGATTGAGGTGTCAAAGTGTAGGGTTTGATGTCCTCTACAGGATGATGTAGAAAAATATGCAAATTTTTTGATATACAGGGGGAGAATTTTCACAACAATATGTTACGCTTTTATAAACATCAGAAATGTCGGAAAAATTATGTAAAAGAAAACTAGTTATAACTAATACAGGTTCGCCCGCCCAATTTTTTGGGAGCTCTGCAGCACTGCAGCGCTTATGCGCTAGCCGCCACTGGGTAACGGCAAAACTAAATATCGTAACTGGCTTTCGGGAATTAATGGTACAATGCTGAAACACTGCATTGATCCAAAGACTTACCTTTCTGGGAGCGTGCTGATGGTAAAGGTACAATTCAACTAAGCCAGGCCAACTAAGTTCAGTGAAGACGGCGAGAGTATCATATAAACGTTACTGAATGACTGACTTAATAATAGTCCGGAATTAAATAAGTAATTTTTATAATGTCTATAGAAAATTAAAGAAAAATAAGGGAAAAAGCTATAAACTGCACCTGTGCAACCGAAAAGCGGCAACCAAAGTTAGGGGTGCCTCAGTGGCTTAAAATATAATTTATTAATTAAATGTAACCCATGGGAACAATATCGTTTATCTGACGACGGTGAAAGTCCAACACCACGCTATGGCACACGGCAATTTATCAAGCGAAGAATCTGACTTCGTGGGCGATCATCTACTGCGTAACTCCAGTAAGACTTAAATCTTCAAACATTCAGCATGTTTATTTTATTTCCGGTCTGATTTCCTGAATTTACAATGTAAAACGTATATTGTGAGAGGAATATGGACAAACGTGACAAAGAAATGGCGTCAACTCACCGACTTAGATGATAGCAGGCTTATTTTGACGACTGTGTCTATTAAACCAATTACAAGTTGTCGCCAAAAGATTCGGCATTATATTTATGACCAATATCCATTCCAGAAAGTGATTTTCAATCGCAACTAGCACGACACGGTACAAAATGGTCTAAATCTTACATTCGCTTTGCCTTTGTTCCTTCCCTGCAAAATCTTAATACGTACTTGCACATAGCCAAGCGGATTCCGCGTCTCCCATTGGTTGCATACGATCTAAGCACTACCATGTATACGAAGGTAGTTTGATAACTAATCGTAACCTAATATAATAATAATAATAATATTATAACAGGAAATAAAAATTTAATTTTAGTTAATTAAAGCAGTTATATAATTCAATCAGTTGGATATATTAACAATAAATTATACTTAACAATAACAAAATAATACCACCACTTCTTAAAAAATACATCACAGAAAATGTTCGAAATGTCCATTATTGATGGATGTTACTCAAATGAACTTTTCTAATCATGTTCGTCCATTTCACAAGGTCTGAATAAATTATCAGTTGACAATGAAATGTCATACTTTTTTTAAAGGATTTAAAGTTCAAGTTATTAGGTTTTTTTTTTGTTTCCCAAGAGGAAGACGAAAACAATTCCTGGTTATTATTATTATTCCCATTTATTAAAGTAAAATGGATATCATAATGAAACAAATCATAAAAAAAATATCTTTATTTATAAAATATATACATTTGATTGAAATTAAAATAATAGTAGATTCCAGCAAAATTATAAATAACATCAGTTAGTTGCCTTACTATCTGTTAATTTGGCTATTTTCTCCTCTAATTTCTTTTGAATGTATTCGGCATCATGCTGGAACATATACATATGCTTAACGCTATACAAGTGTCCCGTATCGTTATATTCAAATTTTGGGAGTGTAAAGTAGATTTCATTTCAAGTAACAAAAACGCAAAACTTGTATATCCATTTTTATTTGTTTCAAAGTTACAGATTTATGAATGTGATTGTCAGATCATGAAAAAAAATGTAATCCTAAAGTCAATAAAAACTGATTTTATTTAAAAAAGTTTAATTAATATAATTTTCGATATGTCCACCTCCTTGTTGAATGCAGGCTTGTGCCCTAAACCAACAGAAGTACTTATCCGAATTTCATACTTGTTTTGTCGGATTTGCTCGGCAGCCAGGTGAATACGATCCAACAACTCTTCTCTTGTGTTCGAAACTTGCGCGTAGATTAAATTTTTCATGTAGCCCCATAAATAAAAGTCAATGGGATTAAGATCGGGTGATCTGGGTGGCCATGCAACAGAACCACCTCGGCCAATCCATCTTGGATAATTGACGTTAACCCAAGTTCGGACAGCAATTCCGAAATGTGGTAGTGCCATGTAAAACCACATGCCTCGTCGAACATTCAGTGGGACATCCTCTAAAAGACCTGGCAGTTCGTCAATAAGAAATTGAAGGTAATTGTCCGCATTTAGCCTCCCAGGAAGTACGACAGGACCAATCAACAAGTCATCGATTAGGGCCGCCCAAACGTTAATAGAAAATTCATGTTGAAATTTAGATGGGCGTATAGCTTTGGGATTTTCTGATGACCACCTGTGCAGGTTTCTAAGATTTGTAACACCACTTCTCGTGAACGTAGATTCATCTGTCCAGAGGTCTGTTCTGCAGAAATTAAAATGAAGCCGTGACTGTCTTAATATCCAGGTAGAGTAAACTAGAGGAGCATAGTGGTCTGTCGCAAGCAAACCGTGTCCCCTGCGATAGTGATATGGATATAAGCCCTCATGTTTTAAAATTCGCCAAACTGTCGTTCGTGGCATTCCTTGTTGTCTAGCGATTCGACGTACATTGAGAGTTGGATTCCTTGTAACAATAGCTACTGCTTCTTCCTCTAAGTCTGCTAGCAAATTTACTACTCGGTCGAAAAGATAATCACGCAGTCCGCATTCCCGAAATTGTCTGTGTACTTTCAGAAATGTTCTGTAATGAGGAATGCGCCCATCGGGAAACCGATGTCGGTATTCAATAACTGCTTGACATGCACTGCCGTTACAGTAGCCATACACAAAATACATGTCCGCATACTCTTGAGAAGAAAATCGGTAAAGCAATTTGAATAAAGAAAACGTGTCCACTCACTAATAATCTGTTGTATGAACTGAAACGTAATGTAATCCTTTATTAAAAAATGCAACGTTAACAGTCATCTGAACATTTGTTTATTGTATGATATTCATGGTTCAGCACTTACGAAATAAGTAAGAACCTTCTTTATCATAAATCAATTTCCAGTACTCTTTTTTGTAGATCTCCAAGAACTTACTGTATGCACTACGACACGTGTTTATTTATTTTAGGATAACATTTTATTATGCGATGTTAACAATCACAGGCCTGTTATTGAATCGTATAACTTTTTTTAAATAAAATCAGTTTGTATTGACTTTAGGATTACGTTTTTTTTCATAATCTGACAATCACATTCATGGATCTGTAACTTTAAAACAAATAAAAATGGATATACAAGTTTTGCGTTTTTGTTACTTGAAATGAAATCTACTTTACACTCCTAAAATTTGAACATAACGATACGGGACATCTTGTATAATTATGCATATAAATGTTATTGCAGAATATCTTTCCATTATAATTACCTGAAAAATATATAAGCCTTTCATTGTAAATACCACTAACTCCTTGACACCATCTGCTGTTAAATCTAAATATTTTATTCGAAATACTGGACTAACAACGTTTTTCGTTTCCATAATTCTCCATTCTCTCTCTTCTTTGTTGATTTTATATAAAAGTATTTCCTTAAAAATATCAAATTTCATCAAGTTCACGATGGACACAATTTTAAAAATTAAAAATAAAATTGCAGTTACAAATAAAGACAGTAGGTATTTATGATAACTCAAAAATTTCATGACGCATGAAGCAAAATTAGGATTATGGTTAAAATATCTCTATTTTATATTATATTATTCTTTGAATACTCAGTATCTATTGATTTAGATTCGAGAAGGAGATTTTTTGAGTAGACCAAACTCGATTGTAATACAGGATGTTCTTGAAAGAAAAAGACAACGTGTGGAAAATGGAAAGATACAATTATATCGAGTGTATTAAAAGTAGAAAGATGTAATTATATAGATAAATATCCAAAATATTTTCCCAAAATTCCCTCTCATAAGAGAGAAAAAAGGCAGATATCAAAAAAAAATTGTTACGCCACTGTGCGATCGGCTATAGAGTATCAGCAACGATATTTTAAAGCTGACAGAAAAAAACAAAAAGGATAGTTTTGTTATTGTCCACCTCGTTTTTAAGTAACGTGTGTTCATTTGAAAAGTCAATCTAGGTTACTTTGAAATTTTGATAGAATAAGACGCATATGTATTAGTATGTGTTTGTTGTTCCGTAAACGTAAATTCAAATGACATTTGATAATGTCAATCACATTTGTCACACTGTCAAAATATACGACTTCGTAGGTTAAGTCGTAAATTTTAATTTACGACATACTTCAAAATGTTCTCAGTAAATCACATGCTACTAGATTGACTTTTAAAATGAACACTCGTTATCTTCTTCGATTCAGTCAGTTGTTGATCGTTACTTACGTCTTCGATGAAAGATAGATTGTTGCCAAATAGGATGTTAAATGCCCGTAGAGCACACATCTTCTTTAAAAAATTTATCCAACCCTTACAAAACATACAAAACTGCCCACACAATGTTAACTAGAGTTTTTATAAACATAAACATTGCATTCGATAGCGATATTTTTTATTGACATGCTATATCCATTATACTCGTACTTGCTACTTCTCGTAACAAAAAAAAACATTTACGTAATACACAACTTTTTTAATTTGTAATAGTTCACTTGAATGCATAAACAATGGATTTTGTACGTGGTTATTGATCTTAGCATACAAAATGCAATAGTTTTTATAACATCGACAGTAACTTCAATAGAGGTATTTACATTCTGAATAATTTGAATTCATAGTTGCCACGTAATGTCATTCTCAAGGAGGGGGTTTAATTTTGAGGTTTGCGTCGCAATTGATTCACAATACATATTTTGGTTATACAAACATTCTATATAATTGCATCTTTCCATTTTTCGTATGTTGTCTCTTTATTTCAAAGGCATCCTGTATAGAAAATGAATCTAAAAAAATTGTGAGTCAATTACGTCGGTTTATAAATATCTTTGTCATATGTGTTAATCGTAAATGATAGCCTTATTTCATAAAAAGTTTATGCAAAAAAAAAATGAAAGAAAGCTAAATTTTGCTACTTAATCTAAATTTAAATGATACGACACTGAATTTATTAGTAGAATTTCATTATGCAGGATTTACAATCGATGTATATTTGGTTGCATAAGTACGTGGTCACGTGGGCGACAATTATTTTCATTCGTATGTTATGATTAGAGACAGGCACTTGGTCGGTCAACATTGGTGTTAGTGCGTGGGGTTTACCTAAATAAAACTGCGCGTTATTTAGAAATACAATATATAATAATTATTGAAAACCCAGACATAATATACCAAAACAATTAACTCAATATGCTTACATAGCTGTAACAATGCCGGTTGTGCGTGAGTGAACACCTGCAGCAGAGCTTGCGTTTCTACAGTAGTCTGTTTGAAATTTGTCCTTTGCGGTGTATATATCTGCTTATACGCAAAAAAAATTGTTCCAGCTAGCGATGTAATTTGTAATATTCGCGTAGTTAAAGTGGTCTTGTACAACAGATCTTTTGCAACGCTGTTGTTAAAAAGTTCTCTTAATCTAGCAAAATCAACATTTTTAAGTAATATAGTATTAAATTTATTAAAGTATGCAGCAGTGTTTCTACGTGGGCAACAAAAGCACTTGCTTTAAGCTCTATTGATCTTAAAGCAAGCAAATTACACACAGCATTATTAGAGACTGGATCGAAAAGTTAATCTTGATGTCTTTACTTAAAATTAATCAGAATCATCACTATCACTTGTACCAAAATAAATAATAAATTCTGCCAATTCATTTTTATCGATTACAACCTCCCTTTTCCAACAGTCTATAATATTTTCAGCATAGTTGATACAATTCTTCTACATTTCTGGTGTTACATGTTCCAGTGAATCCTGCCATAATCTCAAAACATTCTCTGCCCCTCCCCCATATATCCAATATTTTTTCGTAATTCCCCATAAATTTTCAATTGCATTGAATGAATGTGAATATGAGGCTAATCTAAGTACGTTGTGTCCATACTTTTCAGCCAACTTATCTGTCACATACACTTTTCTTGGTCTGCTGCAACTTGAAGATTTTGAAATTGCATTTGACTGAGCCTTATCCTACCCTACCCTATTATTCAGCTGCTTCTTTAGGGTTTAGTTTTAGTTGTAAAATTATCAACTTTATCTTATCAAAATGTTTAAAATAATAAAATGCCACCTCTAACCATGTTCCCCATTGTGTAATTGGCTGAGGCGGTTCAGAGATGTCAGAACATTGTGAATGAAAGAGCCGAATACGTTTCAGAAATTTAAGGAAAACCGCTTTCGTCAGTCCTATTAGTTGATCCACATCGGATAACATTTTCGTATAGTGTCTGCTACAAGATGAAAAACATGAAGCAAATATGTACCGTGTAGTAAGTTTGGCTGAACTTCTTTGAATAATTGTTCCATCCGATGCATAACTGCGGTAGCATTAGTAACCATAATTAATACTTGCCTTGGTAAAATTTCAAAGTTGTGTAGTGTTCTAACTAATACATTATGTAGTGCTTCAACAGTACATTCTTGCAGTCTTTTACATACTAACAAATAAAAGTGTGACGGTTTTTGCGAGGCAATTGTCCGTACAAGGATCGATACAATGGAAGTTTTTTTTATATCTGTAGTTTCATCTATAGTAAACCAGTCTTTTAATTTTTACTACGGTTTTTACATAATTATCCATTTTTTCGCACACCGTCAGTAAATACCTGCGTAGCGTCCTTGGACTTCCACATAGGATTGTATTTGTACCAAAACTGACGAGGTATTGTCTGATTTTTTCAACCGGTATATTACATGCACTTAACATCATACTTAAATCATAAAGAAATTCGATCTCCTGTTTCCTACACAAACCGTGGATTCCAACATAATAAACTTTTCTTACAAACTAAGCACTTCACTACTTTATCATTATATCTAAGTCTAGGAAGTTCTATAAAAATCTGGTTACCCTGTTAGCAAACAGGTGAGTTGATGCATTTCTATTAATTTTCGACATTTTTAATGCTTTCCGTTCGAATTAGACATACCTACGCATATTCGTAAATACATCTAGGTACGCATTATGATAACTGTTCATGTACCAAAGAGGGAAATGCGAGACGCACAACTTGAGCCGACAGCAGCTCTGAATCACTCAAACCCCTCGCTCTCCTTAACCAGTGTAAGCCGACCGAGAATGCCTGTCTCTAGTTATGATTGATCAATTATTAACCCTCAAGTACTATCGTGGGGTGTTTCGGCACCCCAGAGGAAACTTTTTTCTAAATTTCTTCGAAACTATTTTTGTTACCTTTCTAGGGTTTCAGGTATTTTCCTATGCGAATGAGATGTATAATATTCTATAATCTATTATTTACAATGTTTTACAGTTATAGCAAAAAATAGCCTTTGGGGTGTCTCAACACCCCACGATAGCAGTTACGTTCGACTTTTTCAAAAATAGCGCAACTTTTTCTAACCCATCGTTTAGAATTTTATAGTGATAATATCCATTTCCTCTTTTGGGCGAATCACAGCTCTTTGTTTAAGACTTGTCGTGCATGTGTAGGGGATTCACTCGTTTACATTCGGCTTCGGGAATTTTTTATAATGTTGTACATGTGTTGGGGATTTACCCATATACATTCGACCTGGGGGATTTTTTATATGTAGCATTGAATAAAGTTGTATTTCCCCTGTTTGTGTACAATATATATAAGACTCAAATAAATTTCTTATTCAGTTCGTAAAAAACCATAGTGTTTGTCAATATTGGTCGTTGTTTCTCTTCCATAAAACGTATATTGAATAGTAACAACAATATGACAAAGTTTCTGACTAACGAACAGTTAGTAAATCTTGCTGCAAACTTTTACGATGATATCAGTGAAAGTGCATGCCCTGGTGAACATGACAATGATTTGAGTGATGCAGCAAGCGAACATAGTGATCACGACACATCTTCAGAGGTTGAAGTCGAATCTGAAGACGAAACTGAAGATTTGGATGATGTCAGTGCAAGTGCAAGTGCGAGTGCAAGTTCCTTTTACGGACGAAATCGGTATAAGTGGTTCAAAAATCCTCCTGCTGCTTCGCGTATCAGGTCCTCTAATATAGTCAGTCATCGACCAGGAGCAAAGGGTCCGGCAGTAAATACTCCTCCTAGAACACCTTCTGAAGCATGGTCTCTTTTTATTACGCAAGAAATCCTAAATGAAATATTAGAACATACAAATGCAAAAATTACGGAAACGAGTGTTTCTTATGGACCGACGGCTAGTTATGTGGGACACACAGACCTGATTGAATTAAAAGCATTGCTGGGGCTTCTAATTCTGACTGGAGTGTTCAAGTCTAATCACGAAGACACTAGAAGTCTTTTTGCATCGGATGGTATGGGAAGAGATATTTTTAGAGGTGTTATGTCTGAGCAACGGTTTTTGTTTCTTTTTTTAACGCTGAGATTTGACGATCAACTAACTAGGAGGAACAGAATTGACAATGGTGATAAACTTGCAGCAATTTCAAAAATTTATGAAATTTTCAATACAAGCTGCACGAACAATTTCAGTTGCAGCGAATATGCAGTTGTAGATGAAATGCTTGTTGGATTTCGAGGCCGCTGCTCTTTTCGCCAATATATCAAAAGTAAACCAAAAAAATATGGCATCAAGATTATGTGCCTATGTGATTCACAAACGCATTATCTGATAAATTCATTTGTTTATAGCGGAAAGACAACCGAACCCAATCCAAACAAACTTTCGGTTCCAACACGTAGTGTACTGAAATTAGTTTCTCCAATTATGAACACAATTCGAAATGTTACACAGGAGAACAGGAGAACAGGAGATAATTGGTTTTCTTCTATAGAACTATTGAGTGAATTGAAAAAGGTTGGTTTGACATATGTCGGGACACTTCGCAAGAATAAGCGCGAAATTCCAACTGCATTTTTACAAACTAAACAGATACCAATAAACTCCTGTAAATTTGGATTTACACACGATAATACGTTGGTTTCCTTTGTACCAAAAAAAACAACAACTGTGTTCTGTTGGTTTCGTCTATGCATCACAACGAAAATGTTGAAGCAAATGAGAAACCAGAAATTATAAATTTCTACAATGGTACCAAAGGAGGAGTCGATGTTTTGGACCAGAAGTGTTTGACGTACTCCTGCCAAAGGCGGACCAGGCGATGGCCAGTGGCCATATTCGGAGCAATGTTAGACATTTCACGTGTCAACAGTTATACAATTTTCTTAGCCACTTCAGTCGGTACAGTCAATATGACACGAAGAGAATTTTATATTCGTTTAGGAAGAGAACTCGTCAATGATCACGTAAAACGGAGATATGAAATAAAAGGATTGTCATCTGGATAAAATCAATCATCAAAAATTTACTAGGTTTAGATACACCACAACAGTCACAAGAAGCGGGACCTGTAAGAACCTACAAAAGGTGTCACATCTGTTGACGAAGCAGAGACAAGAAAATAAAAACCACGTGTCATAAATGTCGTCAGCATGTCTGCAAGGACCATTCTGAGATACTCATAGAATGCAGAGAATGTTTAGAAAGGTAAATTGTAAGAATTTTGTATAAATCTGAGTGCATGAAAAAACGGCATGATTTTTGTCATAAAAAATATACGTCTCACAACGTCAGTGTCAGAATTTTTATATGAAATATTAATGCCACTTTTCTTTTACAGAGAATAAGATCATGGCTTCCAACAGTAGAAAAAGTGAAGACATCTTAAAAATACACTGCAGATACTTTTGTGAAAAAAAAAATTGAACGAGGGAACATTTTTTATATTTTTTTATAAATGTAAATTTTCTATTTTGTTGTGAATAAAGTTTTGTTTTTCCTTGAACAAATCACAAGATAAGAGACTAGTTTATTGCACAGATAGTTCAAAAGTAGAAAAAAAAAGATAATTAACGAAATAATTAATTTTAAAGAGTGGGGTGTCAAAACACCCCACGATAGCAGTTGTGTTACTTGAAAACACGATAGTACTTAAGGGTTAATAATAAGTTTTAAGTTTTCACTAGCTGTGTATTTTTTAAATTAAAGAAATACAAATATCTTCATTAATATGTTACTATTACCTGTCTGCTGTTGCCGAGAAGAATTTCGTCATGGCCATCGAAATCAAGATCGGCAACTTCTACGCACGAGGTAACACTTACCGAATCGCAACGTCTCAAGGTACCGTATTTATCTAAGCCAAAATTTAAACAGTCCCTAAAACGTATCTCAAATAATATTATGATTTATAAAAAACATGATTTATAAACTTATTTACCTAAAAAACACAGACGGTAGAGATGTATTTGTTACAATCACATTCAAAATTAATTTTTCTTCGGATTGTTGAATGATCTGATTTTTTGATACTTTTAAAAATGCCGGTTTTGGTATAATTTTATTCTCTTGATAGATTTTTATGTGAGAAACATAGCTTATAAAGTGTGTAGAATGATTTAGAAGTAGCGTTTTTGTCTTCACACAAACTCTACATAATCTGACATATCCAGTTTCCGTGCCAAATACCGTTAATCTTCTGAAAGTTATTTTTTTGGATAAGTAAATATACTCGTTTAAATAAATATAATATAGAGAACATAAATTTAATTACACAGTTACTTTTTGGGCATGTAACGGTGTCTCGTGTATCACGTGACGATGTTCCTCGCCCCATATGCTGCAATTTTGTTTCTTAACATACTGAGAGAGCTGCAAATGTGCCCCAGCAAAGAAGAAAATTTTCTTTGAAAAAGCAGCATCAACTCCTGCTGCCCTAACACCCAATCTGCGTAAATTCTACGCTGTCCATGATCTCTGGACTTCAAAATGCGCCAAAGGGAGACGTGAGAGAGGCTCAAAGTCTTTGAACGGCGACGAATCGATAATTCGAAGTGTTCAGTCATACTATCACTCACAGCAGCAATATTCTCGGCTGAACGTGCATAACAATGATGCACACAGCTTACCCTATCTCCAATGCTTCCAGTTTCCTCAATTTTTTCCAATACGTTGCGAATTGTTCGCTCAGTAGAGTGATTAAGTTGACCATAATCATTTCGTAAACGCCGCTGCACAGTTCGTATAGAATTGTTATTGTTGTAGAACAATTGAACAATTTTAACACGTTGAGCGGTGTTTGATCGATCAATTCCGTAAATGTGTCGTTTCTAACCAACATTTGATGCGTCAAACATTGTCATTGATGACAACTGTCTAATTTACAGTGTAGCCAATATAGGAAACTCGAATTGGATCACGCATTATATACTACGTGACTATAAATGTTTGTAACAAATATTTACTTTGGCAACACTGAAAAATTGGCTTGCCTGGATATTCGTATATAGGTACAACTTTGTAGGTTATGTCATTTGTATCATATGGATGCGTTAAAAATCAGGTGTGCTAACATAAAATTACAGAAGTGTTTCCAACTTAAGTAGAAAATTTACAATCATTTATAGTCTCGTTGTACAAACGAAATTTCTTGGATGTAAGTAAAAATAAATAAAAATAAAACGCTTTGATCAGAGTGTCTTTAAATCGGAATTGTGTAATCGATATTTACAATATTTTTGCCCACAACTATTATATAAAATATTTATAATGCATGTGTTTCCTCAAGCATTATGATGATATCCATTAATCACTAGTGAATAATAAGATCATAATTCACTGGTCTGTCAAACTTCAATGTGACAACCACAAATCACATATATACCGCGATATCATAAAGTTTCTGGGTCCAAGATGGCATTGAAATAGAAAATATATGTCTGAACTTTATCCATATTATCATACTGGTAACTTAACCTTAATTTTTGAAAATTATTTTGATAGTGTCATCGTGACATCAATAAATATGTCATTTGATTTAATAAAGATACAATAAAACAACAAGCTCAGCTTGTATTCAAAATTTTATTAATAAAAAAAAGGCAAAATTAAAGCAAATGTTGAAATTGTTGTCCGTTATTTTCAATTCCCAATGTGACACGCCTTTTCATGCTGTTAAAGGCATTTTGCAGCATTGCGGGCGTTATTAATGCACATTCGTCAATAATTCTTTGTTGCATATCTTGCAAATTAGCAACAGGAGTTTTAAATATTCTATTCTTTAGGTGAGGAAACACGAAAAAGTCCATAATTGTCAAACAAGGTGATCGTGGTGGAAACTCAACTTCCGTATGTAAACTTATGATCCGATCGTCAAAAAACTCACGAAGAAAAGCAATATTTTCTCGTGTTGTGTGTGCCGTTGCACCATCTTGTTGAAAGTATCCATATTGCAATTCATCATCATGCAACTGTTCAATAAATTCATTCAGAATGTTTCTATACCTCTCAGCATTAACTGTGAAATTAAAAATATAGGGTCAACAACTCTGCGGCGAGAAACTGCTAGCCAAACACCAAGTTTTGCATTATGGAGAAACGATTCAATAAAAATATGAGGATTTTCACTACTCCACATTCGAGTATTTTGGGAATTGACATACCCCGAAAGATGAAACCTTGCTTCATCAGAGAAAAACGACAAATTTAGCAGGTCATCATCTTCTATTAAGTTATTAGCAAACCACTGGCAGTACGCACGACGTCTAGGGTAGTCTACCGGCAAAATAGCCTGATGTGATTGCATCTTATACGGATGCATGTGTAAGTTTTTCTTTACAATTTTCTGACATGTTCCATAAGAAAGTCCAATCTCTTGAGAAAGGCGTTTCAAAGGTTTTGTGGGTTCATTTACCATACGTTGACGAACATCATTTATAACTTGTTCCGAATGAACAGTTGGTCTACCGGTACGTGATTTATGACCCACAGAACCAGTCTCACGAAACACACCAACACAATTGGAAAGGCAATTGTAAAAATCTTTGGGAATTACAGCTAACTCTGGAAAGCGCTCTCTAAAATCATCCAAACATGCACGTTGACTGTACACCCAAATTCCATCAATTCGCAATCCACTCCGAAAATAGGCTTCAATCATGTACGCTTTTTGCACTATATTGTAAACCATATTTGAATTTACTCGAATGTGCTATGTTTCAAACTCGACGTTCAAACTTGCTTTCAGCAATTCTAACACATTAATGGATGGCAGATAATGTCACTGTCAAAATAATTTACAAAACAGAGTTATAGTTCCTAACTTAAGTTCAGACATACAATTTCTATTACAAAGCCATCTTCGTCCTAGAAACTTTATGATATCACGGTATATATAGATGTGTAGCTTGATAGGCTATCCGTGTATAATTTTGCGGGGCAAGGCATCCAAACAAGGTGAGGGGAAGGAAATTAGTTATGCAACTTAAATATCATAGGGGTGTTGCATTTAGAAGTTGTTTTGGGGTAGGAAATTCATATGTTAACGAAAAAGTATTCGCTGTATTTAAATTTTGTGATCTCGTGCCCGTTTTATATGCTATAAACTTTCGTTGGATTTATTGTTTGCTTGTGTAAGTAGCATTTAGTCAACAATTTGTTGACAATGTTACTCACAAGTAAATATAAAAAATTGTGATTATTGTACAAAGTATTATATAAGAGTCGTGGACAAAGTATAGTATTCTACTCGCATATAATGGCTATTATTCACACGGGTAATTTGCGCCACTCGCTTCGTTCGTGATGCAAATTTCACCCTAGTGAATAATAGCCATCATTATATGTTTGTTGAATAATATACTATTATTAAAAGAAATCACTTTTTGATGACAATCTATCCAGCTTAAAATAAACGTAATACTTACTCCGATTTATTATTAAAATAATATATTTCTATCCACGTTACGATATTTGGCGACTTGTAAAATTCTGGGAAATATTCCTCTGGACATATCTCTTGATAGGAATGACTGTGAACATCTTCTCTGAATATGTGAAATTGATTATCACTTCCGGTTAATAAAAATACCATCTGTAAATATATATACGGCGGTTAGAAATTGACAATATGCGCGGAACTGGGTGTTAAACATGATAAAGCCAATAGTAACGAGCCATCGAAAAAATTCATAATTGGAGTAGACTGTGAAATTGGGTTGGTACTTTAACCACTTCCACATAATGACACATTACTTGATGCTTGACAGTTTCATTTGGTTTCATTGTAAAAAAAAGGTTATGGCATTGAAATGATACTACAATAAAAAAGAAAACAAATAATTTATTTAATATCGAAATCATAATCAAAATTTACATATAGCTACAGAAGTTGTTGAAAATGTTGTCCATTTACATCTAAACACAAACCAACTCTTCTCCGCAATCGAGCAAAAACTTTATGCAGCATTTGCGTTGAATTGTTGATCTCTTCACACTTTTCTGGTATGCGAATTCTCAGTTGTTCCAGATTATGAATTGGCGTTGAATAAATCGAATTTTTGATGTATGGCCATACGAAAAAATCACATATGTTTAAATCGCAAGACCTAGTTGGATATGGGATTTCAGTGTTCCTGCTTATTATTCTGTTATCAAAAAATTCTCTGGGATATTGAAGTGTTTCTCTGGTCGTATGTGCTGTTGCACCATCTTGTTGGAAATACCCATTTTGTAATTCCTCATCATCCAGTTGATTTATGAATGAGCCGAGTATCTCATTGCGATATCGTGCAGCAGTAAGTGTACCTTAAAAAAAAAAAAGGGACCCACCAATCTGCTTCGACATATTCCAACCCAAACACCAACTTTTTGAGGGTGCAATGTTTTTTCAACAAAAAAATGAGGATTTTCAAAGGACCAACACCTCATATTCTGTGAATTAACATATCCAGAAAGATAAAACCAGGCCTCATCCGCGAAAAAAACTGTGTTAAGGATACCCTGATTGTGTAGATTATTTTGAAACCATTGACAAAATTCCACTCGTCTTAAATAATCCACTGGATAAAGTTCATGAAAACATTGCAGCTTGTATTGATGACAATGTAAGACTTTTTTAAGAATGAATTGGCACGTACCATAAGATAAATTTGCTTGTTGGGTCACTACTGAAATGGATGTTTTTGGATTTTCATCAATAATATGCTGAAGGGCTTCAATATTATCAGCTGTACGTTTAGATGGCCGTCCACTTCCAGTTTTTCGACCGACGCTACCAGTCTCTCTGAATAACTTTGCACAATATGTCAAAACATTGTAAAAATCATTGTAGTCAAACACTAATTCAGGATGTTCTTCACTAAAATCAGCCATGCATTCCGTAATTGAATACTGCCACTCGCCATTTACTTTCACACCTGTACGGAAGTAACATTCGATAATTTTTGCTTTTTGTTCTATGTTGAATACTATTTTTTAAATAAATTTAATTTTCTTAATAAGAGTTTTGAAAAATTTGACACAAACTTATAGTTTCAATGTCAAATAATAAATGTCATTATGTGGAAGTGGCTAAAGTACCAACCCAATTTCACAGTCTACTCCAATTATGAATTTTTTCGATGCCTCGTTATAATCAAAAATGTAATAATAACATGTTAATCTTCTTTCGATTTGTTTAATAAAACTCACGGTAATTAAAAAACTAGATTAATAAAAGATAAACTAAATATCACTTAACTATAATAACAATATTTATATTTATTTATATACACATTTATTACTACGATATTAAGTATACGACGATTGCTGGTTGAATGCTGTTTTCTTTTCTTTGAGCGCTTATATAGGCCTCGGAGTTTTCTCGATTCTTTCCGTCTAGTCTATTCTGGAAGATTCTAGGACGTGCTGACGTGTACAGCCCGTAACGTCATCGATTAGGGCACCATCGCATGACGCACATTACAATAATATTACTTGATGCCTTAGCATCTCTGTACTTAACGCCAATTACAGGGGGCATTGGTAGGACTTGAGTTATTATTACGCCGGCGCCCATGAAGCGACTTGAGATGCTTAACTGTCGATATTCATCTTGATAAACGAGAAGGAAAACTATGAAAATCTTTCGGACAGTCGAGTCTCGGATTTGATCCGGGTATCCCTGTCACTATAAGAAAGTGCGTTATCACTAGACTCTCGGCCGGTAATGAAATTTAAAAAGATGTCCGCAACAAGAGGCCCTGCCTCTTTAACCCTGAACTTAATTTGAGATTTCTCAGATGCTCGTCGTTGTTTATGAAAAGAAAGTACACGAATTTTTTAATACGAAGGTGCTATTCATGTATCCGGCATAACAAACGAAAACAAATATTTATTATTGAAAATGATTTTATTGTTTTTCAAAATATTCTCCATGATAACACAGGCCTGCATTTTTCAACACTTTAAAAATTTTAACTGTTTTCTAGTAATTGGGTAGCGCTGATTTCAAATCTGCTTTTATTTTTTGTGTATCACGTAAGGTTATTTTTCAAGCCAGTAAAATCAAAAAATATAGAAAAAACACGATTTATTTCATTTATTTATATATTATATTTATATTAAAAAAAATACAAAAATATACACATAGAAACTATTAGAAATAGTTATTTATTCTTTATGCTTCTTAAAAAAACGTTTTCGTTTTTCAGAAAAGCTTCGTTTGGTTGTTTTTCTGTCATATTCAGCTAAAGGAAGATCTCTTCTCAATGCCCAACAGTAATCGGCCATCATTTTTGTGTCCCAGCGCCCTTGGTATCTTTTTTCCATCTCTTTAATATCCTGGTGAAATCTTTCTCCCTGCTCTTCACTCACGTCCCCTAGGTTTTCTGGGAAATAGTCCAAATGGGAATGTAAAAAGTGAATTTTTATGCTCATATTGCAACCAAGAATCCTGAATTTTTCCAGCATATTTTCAACGATCTCAACATAGTTTGTGTCTTTATAATTCCCTAGAAATTTATGTACAACTTCGTTAAAAGCATGCCATGCATGTTCTTCCTTATCTTCCATCACATTTTCAAATTCTTGATCTTTCACCAAGCTCCTAATCTGCGGGCCTACAAAGATTCCCTCCTTTAATTTTGCCTCTGACAGAGTCGGAAATGTTTTACACAAATATTTAAATCTATTTCCTTCTTTGTTTAATGCCTTAACAAATTGTTTCATAAGTCCAAGTTTTATGTGAAGCGGTGGAAGTAACACTTTGTGAGGGTCAATAAGACTTTCGCGAATTACATTTTTGGTTCCAGGTGTTAAAGTCACCCTTTGTGGCTAGTCTCTTTTTATCCAATGCTGTTCTCGATTTCTGCTATCCCTCTGGCACAGGAAACATGGAAATCTAGTATATCCAGACTGCTGACCCAACCTAAAATGTTTAAATCTCCACACACTTCCCAGTTGTGATTTTCATATTGTATTCTTAAAAGTAATTCCTGTAAATTTTCATAGTTTTCCTTTAAATGAACAGAATGGCCGACCGGAACAGAAGCAAAAACATTGCCATTATGTAAAAGAACAGCTTTAAGGCTCCTTTTTGAAGAGTCGATGAAAAGTCTCCAGTCAGAAGGTGTGTACTCAGGAGCTCCGAGGAAAGTAAGTAGATCAGCAATTGCTTGGCAGTACACGAGTGGTCCGTTTTGTGCAAAATATTTTACAAATCCAGCCTCACGATTTCTATACCAAGAGAAGGTAGTTTCTGGGGCAACCAATTTTTTTTGTTTCAACCTAGACTTCAGAAAGATCTTTTGAAAGTCCCAAATCTCTTACTAAATCATTCAGTTCGGCTTGTGAAAATAGCTGAGGTTGGTTTTGACCTGAGGTTGATGGTTCAAAATCACTATCCATCTGTACGGAGCCGGAAGTTGAAGAGGTTTCAATATATTCTTGTAGTACTTTGGGGGGTATAGGTACATGATCACTGTGAGGAACTGGTCTGATAGCTGATTTAATATTGTTTGGGTACAAAATATGTTTCAAAGTTTTTCTATTATGCCCCTTAATATCACAAAGACAAAAGTAGCAATCTTCATGATGATTTTGCGGTTCTCTCCAAACCATCGGTATTCCAAAAGGAAGGCTTTTTCTATTCCCTTTGGTCCAATGTCTTAAACCTTCTTCACATACCTTACAAACAACGTGTGGTGCCCAATCTTTATCTTGATCTCCTAATTTGATTTTGAAATAAGCATAATATGCATTTTTCACAAATTCACCAATTGGTCTCTTAAACTATTTCAAGACGAAATATCCACAAATATAACAGAAATCATCTGGTTTGTTTTTGCAACACCGGCTAGACATATTTTTAAGCAATGTTTATTTATCAAATACCACGCACGACACTAAAGACAAATTAATTTTACTTGTTTACTGATCGACACTCAGAGCTATAATGAAGTAAATGACATTAAAATATACATTTTGTTTGGAGTGATAAACTTGAAATCCTTCTTCGCAGTACATACTAATAAAGTGAAAGCATAATAAATAGGATTTAGCAGGTAAAAATTCCCGGAAATCTTGTCCAAAATTAATACATGTAATAAAAGATTTACATCAGGTAATGAGAGCCTATTTAACAAATTTCTTTAAAACCACAACAGAAAATCATTTTTTGGTTAATACCTAGAATTTGAAGTAATACATTCATTTTAAAATGTATTAAAACGCCTATTATAAGATTCTTTTTATATTTTTTTCTTTTTCTTTTGTGCAAAAAAAAATCTGTGGGTGGTTGAGACCAACTGTATTTTAATTAGTTATTGCTATATAAAAACTGAGCTTAACAAACAAAAATCACGTCATCACAAATTTTATGCAGGCCTGTGTAATCGATGCGCTTTTTCTCACGTTTGAACCAATTTTCGTAGTACTTTTTTCATTTCGATTGAAGTATCTTCAGAACATGCATTTTGAATGCATCAACCGCTTCTTAAGGCGTCGAAAATCGTCGAACATGTAGTTTATCCTTTACGTACGGAACTAAAACAAATCTTTGGGTGTCAAACCAAGGCTGCACGACGAATGAACTATAAATTCGATGTTTTGACCGGTTTAATATTGAATTGTTTGGGTCCATGTGCGAGAGTACGCATTATCATGGTGCAGAATGATTCTGCATAGCTGGTGGTTTGTTCTTATTTTTCCAAAGGCTTCTGGAAAACAAATGGTAGTGTACCATTCATAATTGACCGTTCTGTGACCTTTTAGTGACACTGTAAGCACATGTCCACTTTTCGCCCAAAAAACAGGCGACCATTGAAAAATTAAATTAGTTTTATTTTTTTAAATTTTGGAATCTAACACTGTTTTCTGTAATAGATCTTTGCTTCGTACAACACGGTGTTTTTTTTTGAAACCTACCTACCGTGTTACACGGGGGTTACCTGTATTATTAAATACAGCCACAATTATGCGATAGCGTGATCAAATTTTCATCAAAAGAATGATCATTTGTAAGAGGAGCCTACGCGGACATTTGACAGATATATTCCATTCCTAATCTCAGAGTGTGTTCTTTGGATTTCACAAAACTATTTCTGTTGATTTAAAATGACACCTCTTGTTGAAAGACCCTCCAGCTTCAATCAACTATGTAGATTATAATTAATAATAATCAAAAACATAATAATCTAGTTGCCAAAAATTAGACATAAATTCAAATTATATATAATTTTGACAGTTATTGAAAGAATTTGCATCTATTTCATTTGCCAAACCTGTAGTTCTAAATAATTTCTGGAAATGCTTATCTGCAGTGTGCTATTTTTAATAATTTTCTTTTCTGTACATTTCGTCAATGGAAAAGATGTATTACAATACACAGATGATAATTTTTCTGTTGATATTTTGCAACACGAAACTGCATTGGTAATGTTTTATGCACCCTGGTGTGGACATTGTAAAAAATTAAAACCTGAATTTTTCAAAGCAGCCAAAGAACTTTTAAAAACCGATCCCCCAATAAGATTAGTTAAAGTGGATTGTACCGAATCGGGAAAGAGCACGTGTAATAATTATAAAGTAAGTGGATATCCAGCATTAAAAGTGTTTAAATACGGCTTGCCACAAGATTATTCGGGCCCGAGAGATGCTTCTGGAATAATAAAACACATGCGAATGCAGAGCGAACCCAGTTCTAAAGAATTCAGTGATTTAAGTACTTTGGAAAGTTTTCTCGCGTCTGAAACTGGTTCATCAATTATTGGATTCTTTAATGAAGACTCTGAACTTATGGAAATATTTTTAGAAGCAGCCAATAACTTGCGCGAAAAACTTCAATTCGGGCATACTTCTCAGAAGGATGTGTTAGAAAAATATGAAGCTAGCGATGACATAATCCTTTTCAGACCTGCTCACTTACACAATAAATTTGAAAGCGATAGCGTTAAATATTCTGGAAATGCGTCAGTGGAGGAAATAGAAACTTTCATTTTAAGTAATAATCATGGATTGGTAGGGCATCGAATGGATACTAATCGCGAAGACTTCAAAATTCCCAATGTTGTTGCCTATTACCAGGTGGATTATAAAAGGAATCCCAAAGGTACGAATTACTGGAGGAACCGCATATTAAAGGTCGCTCAACAATATAAAGATAAACTCACATTTGCTGTTAGTCATTTCAATGAATTAAAAGAGTTTGGGCAAATATCTTTCACGGAAAAACCTATTGTACTTGCAAAAGATTCCAATAACGAAAAATACAAAATGGAGGATGAATTTTCTATTGAAACGTTTGAAAATTTCGTGCAAAATTTTTTGGCTAACAAACTAGAACCATATACGAAATCGGAGGATATCCCCGAAGTCAATGATCAGCCTGTTAAGATTGTAGTAGGCAGGAATTTTAAAGATATTGTTATGGAAAATGGAAGAGATACCTTGATTGTGTTTCATTCTCCACGATGCGGTCATTGTAAAAAATTAATGCCAGTTTACGAATTACTCGCTGATAATTTGAAAGATGAAGACGTTGTTTTTGCAAAGATAGATGCGACAGCTAACGATGTACCATCCCTCTTCAAAATAAACGGTTACCCTACGATCTACTGGTTATCCAAAAATGATAAGAATTCGCCAGTTGCGTATGAAGGAGGGCGTAAAATGCAAGATTTTATAAAGTACATTGCTGAGCATGCCACAGACGAATTGATGGCTTATGACAGGAACGGAAACCTTAAGCAAAAAGATGAATTATAATTTAGAAATTTAATTGATGTTGATCACTTAATGCGAAGATATTTTGTAATGTATTGTTTTAGTCGATTCGGTTAATTATAAAAATGTTAACAAACATTGTTGTTATTGTAATTTTAATATAGATAATAATACTAATAATAATACTATATTAGTTTCGACCACGCAGAGAAATTAAAATTGAAAATATTGATTAGTTATGATATGATAGACAAATTAAATTATAAAAAAACTGGTATTTTGTAAATTTCCATTTATGTGATTTCTGTAAAATCAGAATTTTTATGATTATTTGTTATCGTTTAAGCCTATTTACTGGTTAAAATCTAAATGTATTTCACAAAAATTCTGATACGCTATCCATGCTTGTTTAAAGTACAGTCGTGGCCAGATAAATGTAGTACAAGCTTTTCTTAATAAATTTTTATGGTGTAACTGTGTAAGTTAGTATTTTGACAATTATATGTCAAATCATTTTAAATTTTATTAAACGTCAACATATTTTTACGATGGCACGAAAGCTAACCGCAACTGATAAAGTTCGTATATTAATTAAATTACAAGAAGGGTACAGTATTAGGGAAATTGCGCAGCAAATGCAGTTAAATAAAACCACCGTGATGAAGGTTAAGAAAAGATGGGAGACTGATGAGAACATAGACAGAAAGCCGGGTACTGGGCTTAAAAGAATTTCGACTGAACAGCAGAACCATAATCTAGTTCAACATCTCCGAGAACATCCTTTCGATTCAGTGAAAGTAGTAGTTGCGGAGACCATTTTTCCTGGTTCACGTAGAACTGCAAGCAGGAGAATAAGAGATAGCGACATAAGGTCGCGTGTTGCAGCCAAAAAAATTCAGGTTAGTGAAGAAAGGAAGCAAGCCAGGCTTTTGTTCACATTAAATCATATAAACAATGGACCTGAGTTTTGGGAAAATGTAGTTTTCACTGATGAGAAAACATTTCAATCCACAAGTAATGGTTCTGTTCGTGTCTACAGACCTGGCGGTACAAGATACGAGGAGCAATATATAGATAATTCAGATCGGCAAGGAAGATTCTCTATAAATATTTGGGGATGGATAAGTTACCACAATGTTGGAATGTGTCATAGAATAAATGGGAGATTTAATTCCCAGAATTATATTCATATTTTGGAAAAAATCTTATGTTACCATCAGTCCAACATGTGTATCCTGCAAACATTTTTATATATCAGCATGACAATTGCCCAGTTCATAGTGCAAACATAGTGTCGCGATGGATGGAAGAGCATAACATTGAGAGTTTGCAATGGAGTGCCAAGAGTGCCGACATGAACCCACGTATAAGATTTCAAAATCAGGACCAATTGTGGGAAGCAATTCAAAATGCTTGGCAATCTCTCATTCACAAACCAAATTATTTTAGAAGTTTGGTGGCTTCCATGCCTAGAAGGTTAAGGGCAGTAATTGATGCTGATGGCGGTCCAACAAAATACTAGCTTTTTGTTAAAAAATTTTTATTATTAAAGTTAATTTTCGTATTCCTTAATTCAATTTTAAATAAATTTAACTTATTACTATACTTTTAACTTATATTTCTTAACTCAAACAATAATAAAGTAAATATATTCCAGTATGATCTGACATTTGATTTTATTATGACAAGTAGCTTAAGCTGAAGCTCGTCTTACAATAATAATATATTAAATTTATGACATATATGAAATTTAAGGTTGTACTACATTTATCTGGCCATGACTGTACATAGTTTTGGTGTCGCAATCGATTATTGATTCCTCTTTGTTTACAAATGATTACACATTGCTGTGTTCTCTTCTAACCAAGATATATTGAATAATTAAATAAAGTTGAAAACAATAATGAATAATTTAAAACAAGTAAATTTTTAAATACATCCTGTATGAACATCATCATAAAACAAATCTCATAGTTATTTCATGTAAAGTTTCTCAGTATTTTCTGAAATAAATTTTTATATGCAACGATACAGATCGTGTTAAGAAAAACACATCTGTGTATAATACAAAGGTATTTTTAATAATATAAAATATTATTAAAAATCTGGTGTGAAGAACACAAATGCAGGTTCACTATTAATATTTTCTGTGAACGTGTCCGAATATATCCTATCCCCAGAGACGTAGATACGTATTTCGCTTTTCTACAAGCTCATCGGTACGCCCCTGCTGGAGAAAGGATATTTCCAGACACATTCACAGAAAAGAACCACCTCGCCCTATCACCGTAATTATCTAGACCGAGCGCAGAAGTAAATTCGGCGCTACCTGTTGTCAGACAGCCGAAGTACCTCGCATACCGTCCACATAATTAATGTGAAGTAACGACGCCCTTCCAAAGGTTAGCACAGCCAAACTCTCTAGAAAACTGCATTTTGTTTGTGCCTTACTACGGCTTAACCGCATGTGTAATGTATCAGAATAATTATTCTGATACATCTGTGTACATTTAGTAAAGTTATATTATATGTAAAATGTCAAGCAAATTATTATATTTCTTTACGTTCTGGTTAATAATTGTTACAGGGTTTTTCGGTTGCCTTTCACGATTTGTCATTTGTAATTCACTAATTCTCAAATGACTTTACCGACTGTCAAATTTGTGTCAATTGTAATTCCCTTTTATCAAAACTGTTTCACTATTTGTCAAATGATTTTCTCTATTCTTATGCAAATAAAATAAAAGAAACCAATCGAACTCATGTATATTTATTAGGAACCAACGAAACTTATTATGTAAAATAGACAATAAGTAATGAAATTCTTAAACATTCAAGTACAGTTTACGAAAGAATTTCGATTCTTCGTAAACAATCGCCTAAGTAGGACTCCATATGTTGTATGTAGTGAAGGGAGTGTTCGTGAGTGATATTTTCTGATACTCTGTGGATGGATTGATATAGCTCATCCGCATTTCTTGGTTGTGATCTCTTGATGTAATTTTTCCATTGACTAAACAATTCCTCAATTGGATTCAAGAATGGGCGATACGCCGGAATAAATACAGCATGGTGGCCATGAGCTTGAATAAGATTTAGTACTTCAGCATTTTTGTGAAAGCGAACATTGTCCATTATAAGATAAGCTCCTACGATATTATCAACACGAAAATGATTAATCAAATTTATCAGATACTCTGAAAAATGTTCCACGTTGTATGGTCTATCCTGTATTTGAAATAAATATAACGAATTAAAATTCATTCCAGCTACAATTGAATAATTTCGTCCTCTAACTTGGGCTTTACGTAAACATGCTGGAGTATTTTTGGCGGATCTACCAGAGGACACTCTTGAGTAAACATTTATACCAAATTCATCTATGAAAAAATTTTTGTCTCTCTAATGCATAATTCTGTTGTATTCAATTGCATAATCAAAACGATTTTGTATTATAGCTGGTGTATTTCTTCTTTCTGGTATGCACGTCACTCGTTTCATAGAATAATGGAATTCTTTTAAAGCCCTATTAATTGTTGATGTAGATATTTGCATGTCGGGCCATTGGCAAAGACTCTTTGCTTGTAAATCACGAAGTGTAAGAGTACAATCCTCGTCAATCCAATCACATATTCCTTCCTTTTGAGCTTCATTAAGCTTGTGCTTTCTGTGACCCGGAGGTTGTTTATGTATCTGTCCCGTTTGCACATGTTTTGCATAAATTTTACGCACTGTATTCGGTTTTACATTAAACTGTATTCCCACATCAATAGAAGATTTTCCCTGATTCATGGAGTTAATAATTAATGCGCGCACTTCGTTACTAATTTTCGCATTTCGCCTTCTCACACGCTCCATGTTACAGTAATGACAGTTCATGAAATTATTTTGGCAAAAGATGAAATTCATTTGACAAATGTGAATATCATTTGAATAATGGTGAAATACAAATGACAAATGGTGAAAGACAAATAAAAGAGTGAATGTCATTTGATAAATAATGAATCACAAATGACAAATCGTTAAAGGCAACCGAAAAACTCTGTAATAACTTAATATTTAAATTATGCTATTGTGATAACGCAATGTAGTTATGTATATGCAAACACTCTCAACGAGGCCACAGCCTCGTTCCTTTAATACAAATGTAACGTGTTTTACAAACACGACCTCGCTCACGTGTGGTTTGCATACACAAACTATATGTCAGGGTTTGTATTATATTCCAGAAGAAGTACAAGGATCATCTGGGGTATATAAAGACAGTAACGTAAGTGAGAGACATTCAGATTTAGATTCACATTCAGATTCAGAATCATGTTCACATTCATGTTCACATTCAGATAGACAGTTAGTCTTAGTGATAGTTAGAGCATAGTAAATAATGTATATAATTGTTATCCAGTTATAAGTGTTATATATTAAATTATAATATGTTACCCGAACTTTGTGAGTATCATTCTTTACGATAAGTCGCCCTACCTGCTATCCGGTGTGGCCACCCAACGGCCCACATTACATGGCGATTCTGCCTTAGGGCTTAAGGCCCCACCGTTATTACATGCCGATCCTCCAGGCCTTTAGGGCCTAAGGCCCACCGTTATTACATGGCCATCCTGCCAGAAAAAACCTACAGTTTAGCAGGTCAAAAGCAAGAAATGGGCAAGTACGCGACAAAGAACGGAGGAAATCATCTCCAAGAGCGAACAGAAGCTCCACACGAGAAGAAACACAGGTATTCCTTTTAAAATAAAGTGAATGAACAATATAAAACTTTCATAGACATAAACTGTGTTAAAATGTTTATTATTAGTTTAATGCATATACACAATATGTGTATCATTTATTTCTGCTACGCAAACATATTGTAGCGCAATAATGTATTCTATAGTTAAAGGTCAAGTTTACTTAAAAACTCATATGTACAATGTAATTTAGAAATGCTACATTTCGGCCGTACACTTCGCAATTTTGTTATTAACGCAGTAGTTTAAATATATACTTTTTTAAAGATAAACCACCTGCCTGAACGCAAAAATATGTTATATTTTTTTTTTCATAAGTTCAATTACTTTCAGAGTATATACAAAAATGCATGCGTTGTACCTTTTAATAAGCGCCATACAAGAAGGTTATATTTCATATAGTTTACAAACAAAAGTATAAACAATAGCATGTATATTTAAACTAGTCGCGAATAAATAAACATCAAATGAAAATAGAATATGTATGTACCGACAAGACAGTTTAGTAATACACGGAGTCAAGTTCACTTATAAAAATGCAGAGACATCATTTATTTATAAACGACGATACGTGACATTGAAGGGAATATTGTTGACATATTCAAAAAAAAGTTTTTCGCTAACAAAAGAGAATAATATTGAATTAATAAAAGAAACCAATATACGAGGAGTAGTGTATTAACTTTATTTATATAAATTCCGAAATTTTTGTAACAAATGCCTTAGAAGTTGATTCCAATGCCATAATGGTTAGTAACGGGACGATTCGATAGCATCCTAATCACGTCTGGAGCTCAATAAGACGACAGAGACCTATCGATTGTACCTTTACGACACCAACAATAGTGCAACCTACAGGACAGATCATCCTAGAGTTGTGGAACTGGCGAAAACGATAACCAACCGAATCAGACGAACTTCTAAAATAGAAGAAAGGCCAAGAAGACTCCAATTCGCCCCTAGGTCGTGACGAAGCAAGCATGCGCTTCCAGGAAATATTCCAACACGACAAAACGCTCTCAGAATTTTTTTTTTAGAGATTACAGTTATAACAAAAGTGTGTTTTGTTAACTGGTCTCAAGTTTTTCTGTATTTAAGAAAAGGCTTACAGCATAAGGGAATTTCCGCTGCACGAGCCCCCTTACTGTGGCCAGAATAAGCTTCAAAAGATAGTTCTGCGCAGGAACATGACAGACACGAAATATGTGCTGTCCAGGGAAATACACGAAAGAGTGATTTTCAGAATAATTTTTCCATGGGGGAAAATAGATAGAAAAACGGAGAGTCGATTTATTTTAAAGTATGTTTGGAAAGGGAGCATAAGAATTGGGAGCAAACGATCATGCACAAGAATTGAAACCACAAGATCAAGCATGAGGAATCGGAAAACAAGAACCAAACGCGAAAAACAAGAAAGACAAGAATGGCAAACTGCGAATCAAGACAATTATTATATATAAGTTGCACATGATATAGAAGTAAAATGTAAAAAGCGAACAGACTAACAAGATTGAGACAGTGTACAAAGGCCCGATTATTATCAATTAATTGTTTTTTTTAATCTTCAACAATGTAAAACTGACTGTGAAGCATTATCTTTTAGAATTTAAAATTATCCATTTAAAGTTTGACAATTTATATTGTATATTTATTATTACAGTTTATAGTAGGATATTTATCATGCCTAGAAACAAATACAGATATGTCAGTTAGTACAATTGTTAAAATAAGTGTAAATATGTTAGTAGGAAATAAGAAACTTGTATACATGTAATAAATAGACAACTACTTTTAAGGTTAATAATATATGTCATATTTATAATTTGATTAGTGTTCACCATATTGTAAAATAGGAATAAGAAAGGTAAAGATTTCAATGAAAGAAAAACAAACACCTCAGCGTTATTTTTCTTAACCCCAAGGAGGGTGGTGTGATAACGCAATGTAGTTATGTATATGCAAACACTCTCAACGAGGCCACAGCCTCGTTCCTTTAATACAAATGTAACGTGTTTTACAAACACGACCTCGCTCACGTGTGGTTTGCATACACAAACTATATGTCAGGGTTTGTATTATATTCCAGAAGAAGTACAAGGATCATCTGGGGTATATAAAGACAGTAACGTAAGTGAGAGACATTCAGATTCAGATTCACATTCAGATTCAGAATCATGTTCACATTCATGTTCACATTCAGATAGACAGTTACAGTCTTAGTGATAGTTAGAGCATAGTAAATAATGTATATAATTGTTATCCAGTTATAAGTGTTATATATTAAATTATAATATGTTACCCGAACTTTGTGAGTATCATTCTTTACGATAAATCGCCCTACCTGCTATCCGGTGTGGCCACCCAACGGCCCACATTACATGGCGATTCTGCCTTAGGGCTTAAGGCCCCACCGTTATTACATGCCGATCCTCCAGGCCTTTAGGGCCTAAGGCCCACCGTTATTACACTATACAAATGTCCCGTATCGTTATGTTCAAATTTTAGGAGTGTAAAGTAGACTTCATTTCAAATAACAACAACGCAAAACTTGTATATCCATTTTTATTTGTTTCAAAGTTACAGATCTATGAATGTGATTGTCAGATCATGAAAAAAAATGTAATCCCAAAGTCAATAAAAACTGATTTTATTTAAAAAAGTTAAATCAATAATATTTTCGAAATGTCCACCTCCTTGTTGAATGCAGGCTTGTGCCCGTAAGCCAACAGAAGAAGTACTTATCCGAATTTCATACTTGTTTTGTCGGATTTGCTCGGCAGCCAGGTGAATACGATCCAACAACTCTTCTCTTGTGTTCGAAACTTACGCGTAGACTAAATTTTTCATGTACCCCCATAAATAAAAGTCAAGGGGATTAAGATCGGGTGATCTGGGTGGCCATGCAACAGAACCACCTCGACCAATTCATCTTGGATAATTGACGTTAACCCAATTTCGGGCAGCAATTCCGAAATGTGGTGATGCCCCATCCATGTGAAACCACATGTCTCGTCGAACATTCAGTGGGACATCCTCTAAAAGACCTGGCAGTTCGTCAATAAGAAATTGAAGGTAATTGTCCGCATTTAACCTCCCAGGAAGAACGACAGGATCAATCAACAAGTCATCGATTAGGGCCGCCCAAACGTTAATAGAAAATTCAGATTGAAATTTAGATGTGCGTATAGCTTTGGGATTTTCTGATGACCACCTGTGTAGGTTTCTCAGATTTGTAACACCACTTCTCGTGAACGTAGATTCATCTGTCCAGAGGACTATTCTACAGAAATTCAAATGAAGCCGTGACTGTCTTAATATCCAAGTAGAATAAACTAGACGAGCATAGTGGTCTGCCTCAAGCAAACCGTGTCCCCTGCGATAGTGATATGGATATAAGCCCTCACGTTTTAAAATTCGCCAAAAATTCGCTTTATTAAAAAAATTAAACTTAACAGTCATCTGAACATTTGTTTATTGTATGATATTCATGGTTCAGCACTTACGAAATAAGTAAGAACCTTCTTTATTATAAATCAATTTCCAGTACTCTTTTTTGTAGATCTCCAAGAAATTACTGTATGCACTACGACACGTGTTTATTTATTTTAGGATAACATTTTATTATGCGACGCTAACAATCACAGGCCTGATATTGAATCGTATAACTTTTTTTTAAATAAAATCAGTTTGTATTGACTTTAGGATTACATTTTTTTTCATGATCTGACAATCACATTCATAGATCTATAACTTTAAAACAAATAAAAATGGATATTCAAGTTTTGCGTTTTTGTTACTTGAAATGAAGTCTACTTTACACTCCTAAAATTTGAACATAACAATACGGGACACTTGTATAGACATCATTAGCAATAACGGCGACCTTTAAATGACGCACAATTTTCTTAGTTCAAGCTTCCACGAGTCATTCGGACTTTAGCCTGTTTGGTTCTCTATCTCTTCCAAATCGTTTAGACCAAAATTTATTTTCCATTCCTTCATTAATAATTTTTGGGTGTCAATGTCTTCAATTTTCAAAAATTATACGATACTGTTTCATCAGTCAATTTAAAATATAAACCTTCGCAAATTCCTATAAACTGCACAAATCAAATTTAACTTACCACATCTACTTCATGTCACAGTTATTATTGCTTCGAAGTCGTCGCTTTTTGTTTCATGGCTAAGTAGATAACATAAAAATATACCCTGCTGGTATAACACATACAATTGCAGATACGTATTTATTAAAGGCAAGTATACACAAAGCCAAATTAACTTTTAAGACTTGGATACTCTGAATTAGACGGTACACGGTACTAAACATCGACATTGAATTTTTTTTAATTTTGTGTATCTCCTATAGATCATTTAAGTATAATCTGACAAATGATTTGTTACATCCGAGCACGTCGGTAAACTAGAAAAACCCTTAGTGGAAACGGTGGTCTCTCCTAACAATTAAAAAAATGTGGTTGTAATATTATTGAGAACTATGGAGTTTAGATAAATTAACTTTGCATTCGGTATGTTATTTACCTTTAATGTCATCGTACTTTGCGCAATACATACATTTAACCACTTTGACGTGCAACGAATCATTTGTTGTCCTGTATCTTTAGAAAATATTTTAATATTGAACAACTTTAGAAAGGAAAATTAGATATTTATAGTTACCGCACGAAACTAATAGAATTTTAAAAAAGTGAAAAACATATCAATCGGAAATAACGAAATAAATTAATGAATACTGTTTATCTACTGGAGTACTGGCAAATAGACCCTAGAGTTTATAACCAAAATTTTTACAAATCTATTTAAAACACAATAATTTTAAACACAAGCAAATACAGTATAATAAAAAAATGAATACAAAAAATAAAGCTTAATTTATATTTACATATACTTGCCTCTCTATTAACGATTTCATCATTTTTCCATTCAACTAATTCTGTATGGCCATGATAATGTGGTATAAAACTTAATTGGACATTTAAACAGTTTTGTGCAATACTATCTATATTAAATTCGCCGTTATCTTCATATTCTGAATATATATTCAGATATGTCTCAACCGTGTTTAAATCTTTACTGTTCTAGAAACAAAGATGTTTAAATTTATATTTTTTACAAATTAACTAAATCACATATTTACTTTTATTATTGTAATACCAATAACAAAATCGTTTCTGTCTTCTGATTTATTAAACGCATCGAGAGTAATTATTTCTGCACTAGCTGGAATTATATTTTCAAATAAAATTAATCAACATTTTATTAATGCATATACGTAAATAACTTACTAGGTATATAAGTGAAAGATATTTCTTTCATTGAAGGAATTAAAGTTGATTTGGACTTCTCCAAATACTCAAAACAAAACACTTGCCTTTTTAACGAAGACACAATAATCTTTATGCTGCCATTAATTAGTTGTAAAAAATTAATTGTGTTTACATTACCTTGTGAAGGCATAGGAAAATAATGTGCATGATTCAAATATTCCATAATTTTTGAAATATCGCGCGAGTTAAACAAGATATTTTTATTAAATTATTAATAGTAAATTGGTTAAAGGCTAACACGTTACAACACGCATGCATAACTATGCAAATATCTAGTTCTTTAAATTTGCAAGGAGATAGTTATTTTAAACAATTATCAGAAGACACTGCACTGATATAACTTTTCACTTATTAACTTTTTCAACTTGTATTCCTATAAATTTAACATAGGCACTTAATATCGTTTATTTTGATTATAATTTGCCTATATTTATACTATATTTGCAGACAAAATAAAGACGAAAATATTGTCCAATGTATAAATAGGTTAGGATAACAAGGTTACTAGATTACAAAAAAAATAAAAGTCATATTTTAATTTTATTCTTTTTTTTTGTAGATGGAAGAACTTCAAGAAGATAATCATGCACGCACAATTATTCATATCGACATTGATTGTTTTTATGCTCAAGTGGAAATGATTAAAAATGAGGAACTTAGAAACGTACCCATGGGAGTACAACAAAAGAATTTTGTGATAACTAGTAATTATATTGCAAGGGAGTCTGGAATTAAAAAGTGTATGTTGGTGACAGAAGCCTTAAAAGTGTGTCCAAATTTGGTGTTAATTAATGGAGAAGATTTACACGATTACAGACAAATTTCTTATAAAATCACAGCACATCTTCAAAAATATAGTTCTCAGGTAGAAAGATTAGGCTTGGATGAAAACTTCATTGATATATCAGATTTAGTAGTATCAAGGTTAAAATTAACTACAGGAGGTCAAAACTTAAAAGGACACGTGTTTGGAAATAATGAAGAACCATGCGACTGTGGTTGTTATCAAAGACTATCAGTTGGATCTGTTATAGCTCAAGAAATTCGAGAATCAATAAACACTGAATTTCAGTTAACATGTAGTGCAGGGATAGCTCACAATAAATTATTAGCAAAGTTGGTTGGATCGAAACATAAACCAAACCAACAAACTATTTTGTTTCCAAACAGTACATATGAATTATTATATTCTTTAAAAAGTATTAATAATATACCTGGCATAGGTCGTACTATGACTGATGCTTTAAAAAATATGGGTGTTATAAATATTAGTGACATCCAAAACATTGAGTTTGACAAGTTAAAACTTGTACTTGGAGAAGACAAAGCAAAATTAATACAAAATTTAAGCAATGGCATTGATACATCTATAGTAAAATTATCTGGCAAACCACACAGTATTGGAATTGAAGATAGTTGTAGAAATATAACTGCTATTGGTGAAGTACAAGATAAACTAAATCAATTACTTAATCGTTTAATGATTTTAGTAAGTGAAGATGGTAGAATTCCTCGTACTATTAAATTAACTATTAGAAAATTTGATAGTGCCTCTAAGATGAGTAATAGAGAATCAAGGCAAACAAATATTTCACCTTCTTTATTTGTTGTGAAACATAACAGTATTGAATTACATTCTAAATCTGAGCAAAAGCTGATGTCAACCATAATGAACCTATTTAAGAAACTCATAGATGTAAATAAACCATATCACATAACCTTATTAGGTTTGTCCTTTACAAAATTTTTGGAAAGAATGAATGGAAAGAGTTCAATTACTTCATTTTTTCGCAAAAATGTCGAAGTCCAATCAATAACAAACATAGAAAATAAGAATGATAGATGTGGTTCTCCCATGGATTACTCAACATGTTCATCTGAGTTTAGGTCAGATGGATCAGAATCTGAGGTTGAACCATCACCAAAGAAAACTAAATTAACTAAATTAATAGCAAAAAGACGATGTTTCGACTCTGATGATTGTCCATCTCCATCTAAACTTAAAGTGGCAGACTTACATTTGAGTACCAAGTGTACAACGTCTGAAGAAAGTTTTGACACCAAGGCATCTCTTGCTGATGGTAATAGTAATATATGTTGTCCTCCTAGTGCCGATATCAATGTTTTTAAAGAGTTACCAAGAGACTTACAACAAGAAATTTGGAATGATTACAAGAGAAAAATGAATGACAAGCAGCATAAATTGCAACAAATCAAAAAACCGAAAGTGAATACCTTGTTAAATTATTTTTTGAAGAATTAATTAGTTTTTTTATATAAATTTATGTACGTATATGTTCTTTACAAAATAACTTTTATTTTTAAATATCTTTTGTATCATTTACACATATATTAAATGTTTTGTAAATAAGCGTTTGGAAATTTTTCTTTTCCTTTCATAATGAAAACAAATTTTATGGGTGGAATTCATTGCAGTTGAGTAAAAATATAAAAAGACTATTTAAAATGTGCTCTACAACTATCAAATAAAATTGCGAGTGAGTTCGATTTGAGCGTGAGGACGATCTAACACCGACCCATGTTTGCGGTCAGAAATTTTTAAATTAAGAGTGACATTTAAAAATGTAGGTATTTAATTTACGAGCAAAAATTTTTGGAATCATTAAATTTTCAAATGACTTCAAAATTTGTGTTTGAATAATGGAAATCAATTACCTTAAGGTTCGAAAAATGTTTTATATAATCTTACAATTTAATCAAGAAACTAAAAAAATACGTCTTTAGGTAAAAATTTGCCGTTTCTCATACCAAATTCCTATAAATAAATATTATTAGCCTATGATTGTGATATGATATAACTAAAAACTTATTCTTTGCTTAACGGTGACATGCCACCAGCGGCATCTATTGGTTCGAGGTGATAAGCATTATTCCATACCGTTAAATTGAAACGAACTCGATATTTGCTCTATTTTTTAAATACATACATTGCAAATATGTATGTTATATAAAATTGATTTATTAATTGTGGAGACTAAGCCTAACGGCGAATTTTTTTAGTAAAAAATTCGATTAATTAGCGTCGTATATGTAGAAAGCATTTATTTCATGTGGAGAATATATTTTAAAATAATTAAAGAAAACACTAATTAATTTATTCATTAATATTTGCAAATACAATTATCAAAATAAGTAATTATTTAGAAATTAAATTATTTACCATTGACTTATAATGTCATCTAAAACTACTCTTTTGGATTCTATAATCATTGTTTACAGCTGAAAAATTTAAATTGAATTTATAAAATGTATTAAACTATTTTTTAAAAATAAATATGGTTTACAAGTTAAAATTTACTTATACTTAATACGTATCCTTATTTTTGGGAAATCTATAAAAAATATTTTCTATTTGGTTATAATTTATAATTATTACATCCATAAATAGTACAAATTGATCCTCTTTTACCAATTATTAATGAAAAAAAACACAATTATTAAATTTTGTTTAAGCAAAACCTTACAAATGATTAATTGCCACCTCAAACCATCAGATGACTCTGAATGCAATGCCGCCAAAAAGTCTGCAAAGTTTCCAGTATTTTTTTATGCAGTATTTGCTACATGCTGTATAAATAATTTAAACAAATACTTAATTTGGCAACTCTGAGAAATTAGTTTGCCTGATTATCTTATTTGGTGAGAATATTTTGTATAAACATGGATGACATGTTAGAATTACTTATTTGACTTTTACTTTGCCAAATTTTTGACAATTTCAAATTTAAGAATCAGCCATGTCAACATTAAATTCCAAATTATTCTCACCCTTATAATTTCGCCTTTTGAATAAAATATTGATCGTATTCGTTACTCTGAAAATTATATATATGGTTAATATATTCTCTTTTAATTACCAAAAAATATTTTTTATTTCTCATTCCCTTAATTTGCCTTAATTTAAGCGACGCATAACGAACACACATACCAAGTTTGATTGGCTTTTAAATTAGATGAATTTTTCAAGAAAGAAACAGATTAATTACTTACAATAGCCACTAAGGGAAAATACAACACTTTTGTAAATATTTGCACGTATATACATGTTTATTTTTGTAAATTTTTCAATTTACAAGACTGACAAGATATATTCAATAAACAAACGCACTCATGGAATGATTTTGGCGCACTTATTTGGGGTTATTTTGATTACAAATTGTGTTAAAATCTAAAAAATATAACCTAATCGAATGTAGTTTTTGTAAAGCAATTTTCGTTATTTAAATTTTATTTACTAATTATGAGTGGAGAGTCTACGCCTAGTTCTGAAGAATTAAAGAAGTATTTGAAAGGTATGAGTATATACAATGACAACAAAAACAAATATTCAGTATTTTATTTTCAAGATGCTGGTATGTATGAAGAAAATATGGACTTTGAAGACATGTTAAGTTATTATAAAGTTGTTAAATGTTCAGAAAGTACAGCACAGCAAGAGAAAGAAAAGAGAAGTTTTCATGAAAATTCACAAAGTGATGCAGACTTTAGTGATAGCTCGGCCAAGGCATTTGAAAGTTCACCTGATTTAAACTTTGATAGTGACATTAAAGAGGATGAATTACCTTCTTCTAAATTAACTGAGAAGACAACACCAAAATCTTCCAAAAATAAGCTTGCACTTGCAAAAATGGAAAAAGTTGAAAGCACATCTAAATTATCTAAAAGCAATTCTCCTTATAAGGCTAATAAGGCTATTGAATATAATGCTTTTGATGGTCCACCATTGAAACATAAACCTTTGGATATAATATTATATGAAAGAAAATATGATTTGCCACCTCATTGTAATCCAAAACTTAATAAACTAACTATTACGCAAAGAGCAAAACTTATCCGTAATTTTCATAAAACTATACTTGAAAAGTTTTACAAGCTACATTGTAAGTCGTTAAACCCAGCTCCTTGGGGAAGGCCTATACCATCCAGTGATAAATTTAATGGTACTTTAGATCGAAATTCTGAACTAGATGATGATGATTTTCAAGTCATGAACAGCAGTAATGATGATGAAAATACTATTTGTCAAGAAATATATACATCTAGACATGGCCGCCAAACAAAAAGAAAGGTATATACTGATTTGGATGAAGACAATGATATGAAAAAGGCTAAAAAGAATGATGATAAACCATTTGAAATTGAAAAGAAATCTGTTTCGAAGCGACAAAGCATAAATAAACTTTCCAATCAAGATATCATGAAAAGGTCAAAATTATTTAATGACCCTGTAAAAGCTACACGTACAGAAAAGATGTTTGATGCTCTAAAACAAAATGAAAAGAAAAGTGATGTGAATCAGCAACATGAGAAAAATGAAAGTAGCAGTGAAGACATAATGATTGAAAGTGATAGCGATACCAATATTATTCAAAGTTCACAAGAGACTGGTGATGACACTGAATTGAAGCCTAAAGAAATGCCTTTTATACCTCGTAGAATTCCTCCACCTATACGGGGTCGTCGCGGCATTGGTAGTAAAAGACAGTTATATTCAGGTACAAACTAGTAATAAAACTATTGTTTTCCTTTAAACTTACTTTCTAGTTAATAATGTTGGCATAATCTTAATATTTTAGTTTGTAGTCATATATCAAAACCAATTATATTTAAAGATTATAATCACAATTATTACAAATTCTTTAAAAAAGAAATATTGTTTAATTTTCGGAAAATTTTATCATTCACTTTTACTCTGCCAAAACATTTAAGCCAAACAAATAAGATTCGTGCTACGTCTATGTTTTTTTTAAGACTTAAAGTGGTTTTCATTGCATCAGATTCTTAATATTACAAAAAGAAAACTTAAAGTGGATATATTTATGTTATCTATAGACCAAAACTATTGAGAGCAGAGTTGTTGAATAAGCTTTCTCCAGTCTGCCATCTGCAGGAAGCTTCGTACTGGAAGAACAAGACAAGAATGAAAAGAGGATTCTCTACATTCTTTTGCCACTTGCTCTCCAATGATATTTAGGTGCTTTTACACCTTCACATGTGTCAAGAAACCCTGTTCGTAAAACTGCTTGTCCTGCTGACAGACATTTCTGTTATGATTCGTATCAATACTTTCCTCAAAACAGAGGTAAGGTGGAAGTCACTGGTCGCAGTGTAATGGGTGTTTCAGACCAGCAAACCAAAGATGGCAGTTGTCCGTTTCCGCCCTGAGAACTCTTATTGTTAGAAGTATGTGGCGCCTGGTGATCTTCAGGTACATGTGCCTCTGGCATTACGTTTTAGTATTGATTCTATTTACCACGCTGGCCAAGCATATACCTCATGTCTCCTTCTTTCTTCAGCACAATAGTGCGCAAGATTTAAGGTCGTCAAAAAAAAACAAAAAAGGGATCATCCTATAATCTTTTACCAACACAAAATTTTTACGCGCTTTAGAAATGAAAATAAGAGTAACTTGCTTTCAGATTAACTCTTGTACATATATAAATTAAAATTTCCCTTGTTAAACAAAAATATTGCTGGAAGGTGCCTGTTAAAATACATGTGCACTGTTGCAATATTTGTCCGCTATAACAAATAATAAAAATATAAATAAACCTATGTAAATGGGACTGCGTAGTAACCCTGTTGCTACATAGGGAGGACCACTGCAGATCTTGTACTTTACTGGTTGATATTGAATATACATACTGTTTTTCTTTTCATTTATTGCGAATTTTATTTGGTTTTCTTGTTATTTCTGTTGTACTATTTCATCCAATATCTCGTATTTACATTCTAAAATAGGTGCCTTTCGATTGTTTTTAATATGGTGATATTCATGGTTCTAGCAAATTAGTTCGACGGTAATTGGTTCGAATGGTGATTTGTTCGAACGGTAATTTGTTCGATTGGAAAAATGTAAAAAGAGATCAATAATAAAATCAACTTCCAATAAATTTTAATCATTTGCTTCATTACTAAAGACGGCAGACTATGTGCCAACACTGTCAAATTTAATAATACACGGTTAAATTTTTTAAAAATAAATATATCGAATCCCTATACAAAACGTTAAGAAAAAACATAAAAAACTTACCCAACATGTTTACATTGTTGCAAAAAAATGCGGATGTGCGCGATTAAAAAACTGCACCATAATATATGTTTCTGTATTAGTCTCGGAAAGGTTCATACGTAGCGACGTATACCATGTGGCCGCGTGCGTCTGCACTATAGCGAAACCTGTAGTGTAAGCAAAACACACAGAGGTGTCCGTGTGTTAGAACGGTAAAGAAGTAGACGCAATGTTCCAATGGATTACAAGAGAGCCTAGTATATCGCATATCCCTATGATGCAGTCGTATTTGTCCAATAAATTCACATTTAGACGGTGTAGGCGCGCAAGCGCATTAGCTGTCGCTCCCGCATATGGGTGTTAGTTGCAATGTTTATATCGTCAGGGGAACTACTCGCACACATTATTTAATAAACCGTGTTGTTGGTGTACGTAACGGTCATTTAAGAAATGGAGTATTATACACCGGAGCAAAAACTCTTTATGATTAAACAATTTTACGGTGGTAATTCCGCGGAACTAACTCGAGCTTTATTTGCAGCTAATTACCCTGAAAGTCAAATTCCCAATGCAAGCACCATTCGTAGGACAGTTAATCGGTTCGAAACTACATTTTCTATAGTAACTAATAAAAGTAAAGTTGTTCCGGATAAGAATATAAGTGATATAGAAATTCGAGTATGTGCTTTAGTCGAAGTAAATCCCACTATGTCGTCTCAATAAATTGCCCGCGAATTGGGTATCAGCAAAACAACGGCTCAAAATATTTTACGTACTAATAAATAACGTTCATACAAATTTACAAGTTCACAAGTTCCTTTTCCCGATGATTATTATCGCCGTATGCAATTTTGCGAAAGAATGATAAATAAATATCACGAAAATGAATTCTTATAATACGCCCGCTGTCGGTGTGGCATTTCAAGTTGGCACGCCCATTATAGTCGACCAGTAGTTACTAATACATGCATCGCGCTATCGATGGCGGCCACACGGTATATATATGTTTATATACTGAGAAGGATTGTTCGACGTTGAGAGATGTTATATTTGCACAGTTAAAGTGCTCTTTGTATCTGTACAATGGATCTTCAGTATTGGTAAAAAGTTGCCCTAATTTTGTAAAATCTACATTTTTATCTAATACACCTTATGTGTATTATTAAATTTAACAGTGTGAGGCACATAGTCTACCGTCTTTATTCATTACACATCTAAAAACAAATAAGAAATCAGTTATTACATCCATTCTATCCAAAACCGATAATTTCAAGAAATTCCGATTAAAATTTGCATTAGAAAACTATTACTTATCACTAGAGTGGACCAATCCGGAGCGATATTGGTAAATATTTCATATAAAAGCCGAAAAACTCCAATAATTTATCAATTTATATACATATATATATATATATATATATATATATATATATATATATATATATATAAATATAATAACTTCGTGACCTTGGTATGATATGGTAAACCTAATCAGTAGGCGATTAAAGGTCTGTATATTACTTCAAAATATATGTATTTAAAAAACTCTACATGTTTCGGCTGTATACGCCTTTTTCAAGAGAATACAAAATATATTTTGTATTCTCTTGAAAAAGGCGTATACAGCCGAAACATGTAGAGTTTTTTAAATACATATATTTTGAAGTAATATACAGACCTTTAATCGCCTACTGATTAGGTTTACTATATATATATATATATATATATATATATATATATATACAAGGTGTGTATAAATTGGCGGACCCACTACACGTGGCGACATTCTTGGTCAAATTTTGAGTTAAAAGTCCTAATCCTAAAACGATGTATCAGGCTAGATTACATAAGTGTCAAAATTTGACAGTAGTAATGTATTTGACTAGAACAACATTAGGCTGCCTACGTATTGTTTTACAACGTTGTCAGATGTGTTTTTCGTCAAAATAAGTTAATAAACAAATATTAAAAACAAACTTTAAAATCAAAAAGAAAACTTTAACGAAAGAATAATAACAACAATTCTTCTTTCTTCTAAATTGTAGCTCTTTCTGTCAACAAATATCGAGTAATAATGCTTATTTCAAGACTGAAAGTCCGAACTTTAGGAACCTCGTGCAAAGATATGGAGCATGGTACAACATTTTCGTATTAGGATTTTGGACTCCGAATTTAACGAAGAACATCGCCGCGTGTAGTGGGTCCGCCAATTTATACACACCTTGTATATATACACTGTGTCCATAAAGTATGGACACAAGCCCGTAATAACGTTATTGTGCATTATTTGACAAAATGCAAAGATATGTCGATTAATGTTTTTTATTAGCTATATTTAGATGCTACCATTTTGTTTTTTTCCGTCGACCTTGAATAAGTTATGACGTCATTGATATTTTTTTTAAATGTCAACCCCATTTTTTTTTATGGATTTTGAAAGCTTTTACAATTATTTATTCGATGATTTAAACATTTTGGTGTTAGTGTTACATTAGAAAAGTCTATGCGACACAACCGGAAAATTTGGACGTTTTACGACAACGCATCATCTACGAAACCAGACTAATCACTCGCGAAATATTACAGAATGTGCGAAATGGAATTTATCATCGCTTAGGATTTTGTCAACAAAATGAAGGAAAACATTTTGAGCATTTGTTATAAATTTGATACTGAAAATGTCAAAAATAAAACTTAGAATTACAACACAGTTTACTCAAAAATTTTCTAATGTAACATACCAAAATTTTTACAACATCGATTAAGAATTGTAAAAGCTTTCAAAATCCACAAAGAAAAAGTGGGGTTGCATTTAAAAAAAATATCAATGACGTCATAACTTATTCAAGGTCGACGGAAAAAATAAAATGGTAGTATCTAAATATAGCTAACAAAAAACATTAATCGATATATCTTTGCATTTTGTCAAATAATGCACAATAACGTTATTACGGGCTTGTGTCCATACTTTATGGACACAGTGTATATATATATATATATATATATATATATATATATATATATATATATATATATATAAGGTAAACTTAATAAGTCGGCGATTAAAGGTATGGTTCATTACTTCAAAGTATATATATTTAAAACAACCCTACATGTTTCGGCAATATGCCTTTGTCAAGGGAATACAAAATATAAATGACAGAATATATCTGATATATATCAGGATATATTCTATTTCTATTAAAAAGAACCATGTTTTTTATTTTTTTTGTCTGCAACAAAGTGTGATACAAAAGTCATTCCAGGAACAAAAAAGTTTTAGTTTAGGTTATTTAATACGACAAAATTACAAAGATTCCTAGAAATGCAGTTTTGTCCCAGAAAGGCACCTTAACAAAAATTATGTTTAGAAATGTACTCACTAAAGCTTGCAAAGATTGAACCTAAATACGCTAATTAGAAATAATCAATTAAAAACTTCATAAGTGGGTTCAACATGGGCTCTGCGAACCCTGATACACTCGCGGGCACGATGAATAGAGGACTGCTGTACTCGCCACAACAACCCAGCATTGTTTCTTATCACATCACAATGAAATGTGATTCTTTGTAAAAGTTCCTCCCTAGTATCAACCGGAGAGGAATACACCAAGGTTTTGAGTATCTTTCCAGCCAACCATTCCTTGAGGCTCGGAAATAGGAAGAAGTCCGAAGAGTACGGTACATGTGCTATTGGAATCGTAATTCGTGCAGATTCGCCATCGCAATTGCCGACTTGTGGGATGGGGCATTGTCTTGGCGAAACAAGATTTTTTTCTTTGCCACATGAGACCTTTTGACTTTGATTTCTTCGTTTAATCTGTCTAATAACGACGCATAATACGCGCCTGTTATTGTCCTCACATGTGGCAAGTAGTCAATAAAAATTATTCCTTGGGAATCCCAAAAGACGGTAGCCATCATCTTTTCAACTAACGGCATCGTCTTGGCCTTCTTTGAAGTTGGTTCACCGCGTGCTGTCCACTGCTTTTATTGTGTTTTAGTCTCTGGAGTGAAGTGGTGTGGCCACGTTTCCTCGACGGTTATAAAACGTCTCAAAAATCTACAGGATTACGTTTGAACATGTCTAGACTTTACTGAGAAATGGTCACACGAACTTGCTTTTGATCGTCTGACAGCAAACGCGGCACCCATTTTGCACTGAACTTTCTCGTGTCAAAATGTTGATGTAAAATGTAATGTGTCATATGATATGCTTACGATCATTCATCACGATTCCCTGAACTATTCTAATGGTTTCTTCATCGGTAGATGTTTTTGGTTTCCCAGAACGCGAAGCATCTTCTATGCTTGTTCGACCACGTTTAAATTCAACCAATCCAGTTCGCAACGGTTGCATACGACGGTGAAGAATCTCCATAAACTTTGTCTAATTCCGTTTTTATTTCTTTAGCATTTAAGCTTTTAAAAAAAATGTTTAATAACTGCAGGGAATTCGATTTTATTCATGATTAAGAAAATGCGCGCTGTTTACTTTGTTTGGGTATAACGGCTTTACTTTATGCACCGCCTGTCTAAAAATTTGACACCAGTTATATCATATGATCATATATTTCTACCCTCTAGAAGGCAATGACATTTTTCTTTTTTAAACTTAAGTTGGTACCATAATTTAAGTTAACTTATTTTGCAGCGTGTGTGTGATATAGGTTATTTTATACTGATGACAGATTAGGTTTTGTCATTTTGACAAATAATTACATACAAACGTTTCAGTTGAAAAAATAAAAAGTTTAATAATAAAAACAGCTACAATAAATGTTCAAAGTGAGCTCCTTCATTTTCTATGCATAGCGCAACTCTTCGTCTCATATTATTGAAGGCATTCCTTAAATTATGTGGTGTAATTTCCTCACAGACATTTCGGATAGCATTAGTAAGTTCTTCAATTGTATGTGGACGATTCGTAAATACTCTATTTTTTAGATGTGGATAAATGAAATAGTCCATAATTGTTAAATCCGGAGATCGTGGTGGAAAGTCTACTGTTCGATTATCAAAGAATTCATGCAATAATTCCATCGTTTCTCTTGTCTTATGGGCTGTTGCATTATCTTGCTGGAAATATCCCTCGCGGAGCTCATCATCATGTAATTGATTTACAAATGGTAGCAATAAATTATTACGATATCGTTCTGCATTTACCGTATTACTAAAGAATATTGGACCAATAATCCGTCTACGAGAAACAGCAAGCCAAACGCCTATTTTTTGTGAATGCTAGGGTTTCAAGAATTTCATGTGGATTTTCACTAGACCAGATGCGCATCGTTTGTTTATTTATATATCCTGATAAATGAAACCATGCTTCATCGGACCAGAAGGATTTGTCAAGAACGTCATCGTTATTAATCGTACCTAAGAACCACTGACAGTAATTAACTCTGATTACATGATCGATTGATAAAAGCTCTTGCACGCAATGAAATTTGTATGGAAATTTTTGTAAGTCTTTTTTAAGGATTCTCTGGCAGGTCCCATATGACAGCTGTGTTTGTTGTGAAAGCTTACGAATCGATTTCTTAGGTGATTGATTTATTCGTCCCTCAACATCTGCTATATTTTCAACTGTCCGCTTTAGTGGTCTACCAGCACCTGGTTTTCGAGACACAGACCCTGTTTCACGGAATTTAACCACTGACTTTTGAATTAATTGCCGCAAACTGTCATATGTTGTTGGAAAATTTGGAAATTCTGCCCGAAATTCTTCTATACAAGGCTGCAAGGAGTACGACCATTCTCCATTTTCTAATTTTACACCATTCCTAAAGTATGACTCGATCAGAAAAACTTTATGATTTATTGTAAACATTTTTAAGTGTCAATTAATATATACATTAATGACAGATGAGTTTTATTTATCAGAACATACACATAATGACAGATGTATTTTATTTGTCACTACCAACACGATATTTTCAAGAAATAATTTCATGGCTTGCTAGAGGGTAAATATAAATGATCATATTGTATAATAGATAGGGTACTCAAAACACATGATCGGTACGCACGCACAACGCCATCTTCTGGTTCGTTCTAGAAACTTTCCGATCTTCTCTCGTAATGCAGCCGAAATTCGCTAAATTTATGTGGTTTAAATCTGAGCGAATTTATCCAGAAAGAAACATTGCCCATCGCTTACTACTTTCACGCTTCGACTTGCATTCCTTGGAATTTAGGCGTGTGTTTCCTGCAGAATTGTGTTTGTTTTTAAATTGTTTCGAGGTATTATAGACTCGTCGGATCTTCTTCGAAGAATTGATGCGCTTATGCCACGATTCGATTCGTAGCACTTGAATTTTACTTACCTAATCTTCGTAAAAACGTCTAGTTGATGTCACCACTTTATGTTATGTGCCAGAATTTTAATAGCATATCATCGGATTGTGATATTAACTTTTCATCCCTCCAAGCGTAGTTGAGATTGTGCCTATTTTTTAGTTCTTATTTTTTTTCTTTTTTCTATATGCGAGGGTGGTCTGAAAACTAAGGTAAGAAATACAAAAGAAGATATTCCAGTTTTTTATATTTATTTTTCGACAATCTCCTTCTAATTCGATGCAGTTCCACCGATGTTCAAGTCGTTTAAGGCTTTCACTATAATAAGTCGGATCAAACACCGCAAAATAATCATTTGTTGCTGCAATCACCTCCTCGTTAGGATGTCTAGATGAAAATCGCTTTTCATTTAGACATTTTTTCAAGTTGGGAAACAAGAAAAAGTCAGATGGAGCTAACTCTGGACTGTAAGGTGCATGACGGAGTATTTCGAATCGCAATTCAAATAATTTGGTCGCGACAATGTTCGATGCATGAGTCGGTGCGTTGTCATGATAAAACAAAACTTTCATTTGTGCCAAATGCGGTCGTTTTTCCTTTAATTTTGCACTCAGCTGGTCCAATAACGACGCATTGTGCTCGCCTGTAATTGTTTGACTCTTTTGTAGATAATCTATAAAGACAACACTACGAGCATCCAGCTAACGAGCTTATGGCCACCGTAGATTGGGCGGCCATAACCTCGTTAGCTGATCGAACCACTTTTACTTTCTTCGGTGCACTGCAACCGGCTTCTACCCATTGTTCGGATTGAATTTTTGTTTCGGGGGTATAGTGATGTATCCACGTTTCGTCAATGATATATCAGCGCAAAAATTCGGAGTGATTATGCTTAGAAACGGTCAAACAGTACTCAGAAGTTGATGCGCGCATTCGTTCATGTGAGATATGACCGACACGTTCTTTATATATACCTATAGTATCTGTTATCACACGCACCTTTAATCCACGATCATTTAAAGCAAAATCATGAACTTTGGTGATCATTTCGTCAGTCGGACGCCCGTTCTTGGTTCATCTTCGGTGCTCCTACGGCCACGTTTAAATTCATTCACCTAGAAACAAACTGTCTTAAATGATGGCGCAGATTCGCCGTGAACATTATCCAACTCTTCATTAATTTCTTTGGGTTTTTTCCAGGCGATATGGAGTGTTTAATCACAGCACGAAATTTTCTTTTGTCCATATTTACAAAACGACGTAACACGTTTACTTTAAACAACTTGAAGAGATAATGGACGCAACGTTTTTGGCTCAAACTTTTATAGCTGTCTTCTTACATATGATAGATTTGACAGATGACACGCATACGTAGATTATTGCGCCATCTCTGTGTTAGTTACAGCCCCTCGTATAATTGTAAATCCTATGTTCTTCACTTCCTATTATTATTATCTATTACTTTGTCCTGTAATTGGAAATTGTTTTGTTGGACAATAAAGCTTATTATTATTATTAATATAATTAAATTAAGTTGATACTATACATTAGGGTTGGGCGAAGTATCGATACATCGTCCAATACCCGATACCATAACTGGTATCGATTCCCCGATACCTCAGATAACGAAGGTGTTTAAGGTATCGATTCCAAAGTCAATATTCCAAAGTATCGATTCCAAAGCATTGATACCTATCTTGTTATATGAAACACAATACTTTACTGATTCCAGTACTCGCTAAGTATCGATACTTAGCGATATATCGGGTAGCTTAGTTTTGTGTATTTATTTAAATGTACATAAAGGATGCAATACCTTTTTTAGTATGTATGCATTATATAGTATATATTTAAAAGGATGTTGTTGAATTTTACATTATGCGTAACAAATATCCATATTATAACATAAACATAACCATAATTATTACAAAAAAAGGAAACAAAACATCAGAATATTGCAAATTTCATACCGTAGATATGGTTGAATCGGTAAATTAATTTTACCTCTCTTGAAACTGATATCAAACAATCGATACGTAGAAAACGGGTTATGAATACTGATTTCTAGGTATCGAATCAAGATATCGATTCCAAGGTATCGATTCAAGATATCGATTCCAAAGTATCGATTCTAAGCATCCATACCTATCGATACTTTACAGACTCCAGTACTCAGAATCGATACCGTGCACAGACCCGATACATCGCTAAGTATCGATATCTTTATTGGTATCGATATCCGATACCGAAAACGTCGGTATCGCCTAGTCCTACTATACATTAATGAACTCAGAGTAGTACTTACATTTTTATTTAAACTTTCCTCTGAAGATTGTATTAAATTTGTAGAATTAATATCGGTAGGTGTTTTATAAGAGAAATCAGAAGCTTTCACTCCAAATGAGAAAATAATGCAAATCATTTGAGTAGATGTAATATTATTTATCATGCGTACGAGAGTGGCTCGGAAACTGGGTGGCCTAACAAAGAAAACCCAACTGCTCGCTCAACGATATTCTAAATTAGTAATGCCTTCATTGTAAGTCGATGAATCCTAGTCCTCAAAATAGCTATTTACAGCGGCGATTACCTCGGAATTGGACGAAAATCTCTTAGCGCGCCGAGCTATATTTTCAGGTTTGGAAAGAGATCATAATCGCTGTGAGGTAAATCTGGGGAATAGGGCGAATGAAGCACTAATTCAAATCCCAATTCATGAATTTTTGTCAATGCAATCGCAGACTTGTGGGCAGGTGCGTTATCGTGATGGAGAAGCACTTTCTTCTTTGCCAAATAAGGACGTTTTTCTTTGATTTTGTCGCTTATATGTTGCAACAAATTAGCATAATACTCCCCATTTATCGTTTTTCGCTTTTCCAAGTAGTCGACCAAGATAAATCCATGACAATCCCCAAAAACAGTTTCCATAACCTTTCCTGCTGACAAAGCCGTTTTTGCATTCTTTGGTGGCGGGGAACCTTTTTTTAGCCATTGTTTGGATTGTTCTTTGGTTTCGGAAGTGTAATCGTGGACCTAGGTTTCATCGACGGTAATGAAACGAAACGGTCCACGGTATAAAGTTCTTCTGAATGCGGCGAAAACGTGCTAAAAGGTCGCGAGAAACAGTCAAACGGTTCAGTTTTTGCTCCGGCGTGAGTAACAGCGGCACCCAACGCGTCGAACATTTTTTCATTACCAATTCTTCAGTAAAAATTCTGTACACACTGTCATTTGAGATACCTACAATGTCTCCTATCTCGCACACTTTTACTCGACGATTATCCAAGACGATACGGTGAACTTTTTCAATCATATCCGGAACAGTAACAGTTTTTGGACGTCCACTACGGGGTGCTTCATTTGTGCTCATACGACCACGCTTAAATTCGGCAACCCATTTTTTAACCATTGAAAGTAAAGGATCGGATTATAATATTTAACCTATTAAAGGATGATTCTACAGAATGGTAAAGAAGGTTCCTGCGAATTCGCGTCATCTCTGTGTTAGGCCACGTAGTTTCCGAACAATCCTCGTAGTATAGTGATAATGATTACAATAAAGGATTATAAGATAACAAGAAATAAGATTAAGTTGTAACACAGCTAAATCTGTCAGATGGCAGTCAAAATTTGACTTGATAAAACTTTACTGTTCCACATTGTTCCCAAATTTATATTGAAGTCATAGGTTACTCTAAATTAAAATTTAATTGAAGGCTTGGTATTCAACAGATATTGATAATAACGAGCCATCGAAAAAATTCATAATTGGAGTAGACTGTGAAATTGGGTTGGTACTTTAGCCACTTCCACATAATGACACATTACTTGATGCTTGACAGTTTCATTTGGTTTCATTGTAAAAAAAGGAAATGGCATTGAAATGATACTACAACAAAAAAGAAAACAAATAATTTATTTAATATCGAAATCATAATCAAAATTTACATATAGCTACAGAAGTTGTTGAAAATGTTGTCCATTTACATCTAAACACAAACCAACTCTTCTCCGCAATCCAGCAAAAACTTTATGCAGCATTTGCGGTGAGTTGTTGATCTCTTCACACTTTTCTGTTATACGAATTCTCAGTTGTTCCAGATTATGAATTGGCGTTGAATAAATCGAATTTTTGATGTATGGCCATATGAAAAAATCACATATGTTTAAATCGCCAGACCTAGTTGGATATGGGATTTCAGTGTTCCTGCTTATTATTCTGTCTTCAAAAAATTCTCTGAGATATTGAAGTGTTTCTCTGGTCGTATGTGCTGTTGCACCATCTTGTTGGAAATACCCATTTTGTATTTTCTCATCATCCAGTTGATTTATGAATGAGCCGAGTATCTCATTGCGATATCGTGCAGCAGTAAGTGTACCTTCAAAAAAAATGGGACCCACCAATCTTCTTCGACATATTCCAACCCAAACACCAACTTTTTGGGGATGCAATGTTTTTTCAACAAAAAAATGAGGATTTTCCGAGGACCAACACCTCATATTCTGTGAATTAACATATCCGTGAAAAAAACTGTTAAGGATATCCTGATTGTGTAGATTATTTTGAAACCATTGACAAAATTCCACTCGTCTTAAATAATCCACTGGATAAAGTTCATGAAAACATTGCAGCTTGTATGGATGACAATGTAAGACTTTTTTAAGAATGAATTGGCACGTACCATAAGATAAATTTGTTTGTTGGGTCACTAGTGAAATGGATGTTTTTGGATTTTCATCAATAATATGCTGAAGGGCTTCAATATTATCAGCTGTACGTTTAGATGACCGTCCACTTCCAGTTTTTCGACCGACGCTACCAGTCCTCTGAATAATTTTACACAATTTGTCAAAACATTGTAAAAATCATTGTAGTCAAACACTAATTCAGGATGTTCTTCACTAAAATCAGCCATGCATTCCGTAATTGAATACTGCCACTCGCCATTTACCTTCACACCTGTACGGAAGTAGCATTCGATAATTTTTGCTTTTTGTTCTATGTTGAATACCATTTTTTAAATAAATTTAATTTTCTTAATAAGAGTTTTGAAAAATTTGACACAAACTTATAGTTTCAAATAATAAATGTCATTATGTGGAAGTGGCTAAAGTACCAACCCAATTTCACAGTCTACTCCAATTATTAATTTTTTCGATGGCTCGTTATAAAGCGAGCCACAAAATTTGTATCCTAGGTAGGCCATGAACGACTGAGATAGACATATAAGTCACGACTGAGCTTAGAAAATTGACGAAGTATCATTTGTAAATAATCATAAGTCAAATTGACAAGTTACTGTTTGACCTACTACTAATAGTACGAAATGTAGGTTAATCAATCTAAGATATAACTGATTTAATCCATGGCATACTCTGAAAACTTTTTTTGTGGTTTACTACTTATCTTTACTAGGGATATGTTCGCGAATAACTAATCTAAACGACGCGACATTTGATGAGGATAAAACCCATAAAACTTTGTTTACTAACTGTTAAATTTAACAAAATAATTGAAACATACATAAGTGGGTAAAAACCACACCAATTTGTATAATACAAAAGTATTTTTAATAATATAAAATATTATTAAAAATGGGGTGTGAAGAACACAATACAATAATTTCTGGTTGATAGCAAGGTAGTTATGTTTGGTTGAATGTATCTCTTCTCCAGCAGGGGCGTACCGACGATCCTGTAGAAAGGTGAAATACGTATCTGCGTCTCTGGAGAGGAGATACATTCACAAATATATAACTTGTATTGTGTTCTTCACACCCCATTTTTAATAATATTTTATATTATTAAAAATACTTTTGTGTTAAATTTAACTTTTGCATATTACAATAAAAAAATCATAACTTAATATTGTCAGTCAAAGTCGATTATTTATTTGATAATTATTAGGGCAACGTTGTTAAAAATTGAAATGTTTTTGTTTGGTGATTAAACAGAATGTTAAATTGTTTTAGATGTAACGAAAGCAAATGGTTCACCGAGCAGTCTTGCCAGCCCCAAGCCAACTACATCTTCACCTGCTTCTTCTACAGCTACAACATTGGTTGAAAAAACTCAAAAATCGACAGGAGGCAAAACAAAATGTCCAATTTGCAGTCAAGTATTCTTTCAAGATGAAATTGAGGTATTTCTATTATTAATAATTAAATCCGTAAATGATCTCTCTATTTAATTAAAAAAGTAAATTAGACTTTCTTTAAAATATTAATGTATGAGGGATATTTTCTGAGTAAGGTCCGTTTGTGAAGGAGAGTGAGAATCACTCGCGATCGTCGCAGTGCGCATGCGTGTCTGCTCCCAATATGCTTTGCGCGCATTTAGACGCAATTTGCAGCGGAATCATCTGTTTGTGTGCTGAGATGTAGGAGTTTATAATGTTTAAGAAAATTGAGTCGCCCGCCGACATATGATCTGTAATTCGATTCTTGAATGCAAGAAATTTGACAACAGCGGAAATTTACCGTCAGATTTGTAAAGTTTACAGTGACAATGCTATCGTCAGTGACAGTAAAGTTCGAAAGTATCTGAGAATGTTCAAGGACGGACGGGTTAATGTGCATGATGAGCCACGTCGTGGACTACTTTCTCTGATTTCTGAAGATTTAGTTCCTGAAGTAGACAACAAAATTTGCGAGGACCGAGTTTTGTACACCATTGTTTCAGAGAAACTGAAATATCGTAAACTGTGGTGTTGGTGGGTTCTAAGACTGCTTTCTGGCGATTAGGAAGGAGATTAATTTTGGGACAACATCATTACAGGAGGTGAGACTTGGGTGTCTCACATAACACCTGAGCCCAAGCAAAAGGCAATGCAATGGCGGCACACATCGTCGCCAACCAGATTGAAAGCCGAACAGACACTTTCAGCCCGAAAGATTATGGCAACTGTATTTTGGGACATGAAAGAAATTTTGTTGGTGGATTTTATGCCAAGAGACACAACAATCGATTTTAATGCGTATCGTGAGACGCTGAGAAAACTCCGACGTGCCCCACAAAGAAGCTGCGCGGCCTGCTGTCTTCCGATGTGATCTTGCTCCATGACAATGCAAGGCCACATGTTTCTGCATGAACACAAGGTCGAATCAGGTCTTTTGAATGGAAACAACTGGAACTCCCCTTTATAGTCCAAACCTTGCACTCAGCGATTTTCACCTGTTTCGATACTTAAAGAAGTTTTTTGGTGGTCAACGGTTCGACGACGATGAAGAAATGAAAACTGCAGTCATGAATTGGGCTTCTTCACAGGCGGCATTCAAAAACTTGTTGGACGGTATGACAAATGTTTGAACGAAAATGGAAATTGTGTAGAAAAGTAGATGAAAGTACGTAGAATGTGGAAATTATTTTAATGATTTTTACAGTATTTTTCTTATTGAAAAACGGCAGCAGTATGACCTCAATTACGGGGGTATTGGCATGCTATGAGTTGTTATAACGTCCAGCGACTTAAGATATTTGGCTGTCGGCATTGACATTAAATGAGAAGGAAAACTACGAAAACGTTTGCGAACAGCAAGCCGTGAACTCGACCACGGACACGATAAGCCGATACCTTACCACACCACTATTGGCCGTCCAATAATTTTGGGGCGTATTATTCTAATGAGTGGGGCTATATGAAGTCAATTTTCTCCTCTCTTCTAATTGTATAAAGCTTCTTTAAATAACTTATATAGGATTTTCACGATAACAGTGCATACACGTCACTGATAACGTTTGCACAATGTTGTAAAATTTACACGAGATTCATGATATGAAGGTTATGTTACCTTGTGTAATTGTCAAAATTGGCTTATAAAATTATAATAAAACATTACAGTATTAAATGATCCTTAATTTAAATATGTTAATGTAGTGAAAAATCGGTTTGACTTTATTCTATTCTTTATGTATATCTACCAATTCATTTTTTAATCAAATTTTTGTTTCGCATGACAAAATGAAATTGAAAATGAATAATATTTCTTTACAAAACACCACTTTTCGGGGAAAATCATATTCATTTTTCTACATAATCTAGTAACTCTATACATTTAGTTCAATGTTTTTCAAGACCTTTCATTCCTTCAGAAAAATAAGAACTATCAAAACCTTCAAAATGTTCGATGGTTTCATTATTCGATGAGAATTTCTTCCCTGCCAACCATTTCTTGAGGTTCGGAAATAGAAGGAAGTCCGAACGGGTCAAATCTTGCGAGTACGGTGCATGTTAAATTATTTGGACTATCTGTCTGAAAATTTAACACCAGTTATATAATAGATGGGGCACTCAAAACATATGACCGGTACGCGGGCACAACGCCCTCTTCTGGTTCGTTTTAGAAACTTTCCGATCTTCTCTCGAATAGCGATAAATGAAAAGTGGGAAATGTAAAATATAAAACTAAATTACCCAAGCTAAAAATGGATATAATACAATAAAAATTGATTGAAAGATATTATTAATCTGATACAATGCTCTTTTCTTTCATATCACTGTCTGCATTAACATGGATAATAAATTCCCCAGGATCTTCACGATCTATAACAACTTCCCTATCCCACCATTTCTGTATCTCTTCTTCAGTATGTTTTATAGTGTTTTTCCAAATTTATGGTGTAATTGTTGTCAAAGCGTCTTGCCATATCAACTTTTCTCCAAAATGTGCATAATAATTTTTTGTGATACCCCATATGTGTTTCTATAGGGTTAAAAAGCAATGATGGTAAGCGAAGAACCTTGTGACCATAACGGTGTGCCATTTGGTCAACTTCATAGATAGGTGCAGTTTTATTTCGACAATCAAATAAAAACTACAAATATTAGAAGGAATATTTGTCTTTAATGTACTTACTTATCAACCAAATCACGTAACTGTATTTTTAACAATTATTATCGAAGGAAATATCATTCTTAGTTAACCATTGCTGAATATCTGCTTTAGTTCATGCTGCTGTGGGTGTTTTATTCACAATAGTGCTATGATAACTCGTATTATCCATAATAATAACTGCTGGTGTTTCCAAATGGCATAGCAGTTGGTGTTCAAACCATCGCAAGTAGTTAGGTCGATTCATATTTCCATGATAATCATCACTGCTAGTTGCTAATGGAAATACAAGTTCTGCATTATCAATAAAACCATCAGAATTATCAGTATGTAATACAATGAGTCTAAGAAATAGTGTCAAATAAGATAACGATGAGTAAAGAATTTATTTCCTAACTTTTCCACCAACTTTAGTTGTACCAACACCTCTGAGATCTTCATCTTGCCAAGAACGGGTAATAGTACCATCTTGAAAGATCCAAGTTTCATCGGTAAATACAAACTGATAAGTGTTATGTTGCTTTAAACGCATATATTCAGATAAAAAGTTTACACGTTTAGTGCTATGTATGGTAACTCCATCAATGCCTTTCTTGGCTTATCTTTCTTATAATGGTAGCCAATGTTTCGCAGTATTTTCCAAAGTGATGTCTGACTACTCATAAAAATATCTCTTTCACATAGTACAGAATGTAAAGATTTTAACGTAATATGTTGTTCTGCAAATATGCAAAAATTGCATTCTAATGTTATAAATGTTTTACGAAACTGTTTCTGTACATGTCATAAACAGCATTTCGAATCGCACACGGTAAAATTATCGATATCAACGACAAGTTTCTTCTTGTCACGCTTTCATTTTGTACTTGCAAGTGGATTGCCTTTTTCAACATCAGAAGAGATCTTATTAACGGATCTAAGGCTTACTCCTAAAGTTGCTGATACTCGCCATAAAAGATATTGCAATAGTGTGTATTGTATGAAAAAGATCAAATTTACCTCTCCTACTGCAGTTATAAGTAGCAAGGGTCCACAGTTATCACGTTCCGCTTCGAAATGGGCAACCGCAGCTACAACTTGCGATTTGCACTTACTGCAAAATGTTTTGTAGAATGTAACGTTAAAAACGGTGACAAATAATAAAAACAAGACCAAACAAAACGAGAAACGCGTTATAACCTAAATGTCAAAGCAATATATTGAATATGTGTCAACAATGCCAGCGTCATTTTCAGTGCTGGCAATATGAAGGCAACATAAAATCTTTATATAATAGTATTCTCCGTGGGCATCTTATTGATTTTGTATTTATCATTCCGAAATTTCGTTAATGACACTGTAGCACTGTTATCGTGAAAATCCTATAAACACTCAAGCGAAGGATGATTCATTCAGTGATTGTCGTGAAATAAACATCGCAGATATAAATGTGTACAAATATAAGTATTTCAGTGTTACTTATTTTTATTAATTTAATTCATTTGTGTTTTATTAATCGAACCCGAACTGAAGATTTATCACAGTATCATAACAAAGATGCTTCTAATATTGAAAATACAACTCTAAATTAATATGTAAAGATTAAGTACTTAAAGATTATAGGTCGAAACAGAATATGTCCGTTGTAGTAGCGGTATTTTTATTTAAGTTGAAACTTATACGAGGGCCACCTTTTATATTTTTACAAAATCTGGGAAGAAAACAAAATTTTTGGGAACAAACTATTTTATTGTTTTCAAAATATTCGCCTTTATGGTCTATACACATTTGCATACGTACGAACCAGTTCTCAAAACTTTTTTTTCACTCTCGACTCTGAATTTCAAAAACATGGTTTTCAAAGGCTGCGGCTGCTTCTTGAGGTGTTGAAAATCGCTGTCCACGTATTTTTTGTTTCACAGTTGGGAACAAAAAGAAATCATTCGGCGACAAGTCAGGTGAATATACAATGAGACATTATTTCAACACTTTTCTCCTTCAAATAGTCAACTGTTTGACGTGCTGTATGGGAACTCGTATTGTCGTGATGAAGAATAATGCGACGTTTTCGGTTGTTCTTCCTGATTTCGTCGATAACTTTTGGCACACAAATTACTGTATACCATTCAGCGTTAACAGTTTTTCGTTCCTCTAAAGGAATTCTTGCGATGTGTCCTTTACAGCCTAAGGAACAAGCGATTATTTTCTTGGAAGTGCTCCTTGCACGAACAACTTTTGTGTGGTTCGGTTCGTCTTGAAACACCCATACAGTAGCTTGGTTTCCGGCTCATACGCATATATCTATGTTTCGTCACCCGTGACGATGTTGTATACGGATTTTGCGGTTCCTACGTCGAATTTTTTGCGCATCTCTTTACTCCAATTGACACGAGCTGCTTTCTGTGTTTCGGTCAAGTTATGTGGAATCCATCGGGAACATATTTTTATTTACAAATAAATGTTCATGTAAAATCGAATGAATTGCAGTCTGCGATATGCCAAGAGATGTCTCTACCTCACTGTAAGTCACATGTAGATCGTGTTCTATCATTTTCCGCACAGCATCGATGTTTTTTGAAATCACAACAGTTTTTGGTCGACATTCACTCACTGAGGCACGATCATGACGAAATTCTACGAATCAATTGTAAACTGTCTTTTCTGATGGTGCTTCATTACCAAAAGTTGACCGAAGCAATATAATGCATTCTTGTGGAGTTAGGCTTTTTTTTATAATCGTGAAAAATCATCCAATGAAAACTTTTTCGAGTAATCTCCATTATTTTACAACTCACTGTCTTAAAACTGTCACTCTGACTCAATTTCTAAGCTATCGCGTATTTCTCATTGACAGATGTCAAACTATGATCTGGGCAACGTAAGGCTGTTTGGACAAGAGTTAGAATTAACCAATGAAGTGACGTATCTAGGCATAACACTTGATGCGAAACTGAATTGGAGCAGACACCTAGTCAAATTGGCAGACGGGGCGACGCAGCACTTCTGGAGATGCAGAAAAACTGTTGGCAAGAGCTGGGAACTAAAACAAAATGTGGTACACTGGTTGTACACAGCAGTAGTAAGACCAACGATTACCTATGGAGCAGTTGTCTGGTGGAGGAGGATGGAGCGGACATCGTCGGTGGGGCTCCTCACGACTCTCCGGAGCGACAGGCTCTGTTGAGAATCACGGGAGCTATGAACAGCATGGGAACCGCCTTCCTTGGAGGCCATCGTGGGTCTCCCTCCGTTAGAACTATTTGTAAAGGCGGAAGCAATGGCTGCGAAGCTGAGGCTGAAAGCCAATGACGTATGGTGTCCTAATAAGGTTGTAAGGAGCCATACAGATATCACAGGAACTATACTGGAAGAGCCGATATTTCAAATGCCGGCGGCAAATGGCACCTGAGATTATGTTTACAGCTAAGCTGAACATATTTATACCGACCAGGGAACAGGCAAAAAGTCTCTTGAGCGATTGTGGTGCCGGCACCTGGTAAACTGATGGATCACAATCTAGTCTAGCGCAGGTGCAGGCATATGCGGAATGTGCCCTAGAAGGAAGATATCGATATGTCTGGGGAAACATACTACGGTTTTCCAGGCCGAATTGTTTGCAGTCGCAGCCTGCGCCGAGGAAATTCGGAAAGCCGGCTGCGCAAACAAAAAATCAACATAATGACTGATAATCAGGCAGCTATTAAAGCCGTTATGAACCCATCTACCAGGTCTAAGCTGGTGAAATATTGTAAACGGGTCCTCAACAAACTGGCACAAGACAATATTGTGTCGCTGATATGGGTGCCAAGACATGAGGGAATTAAAGGCAATGAGATAGCCGACGAACTGGCCAAAGAAGATACTAATAGGAGCTTCATACGACCAGAACCTGTATGTGGAATCGCTAAGGATTCCGCTAAAAGGAGATTTGGTTATGGTTAGAAAAAGAACATAAAAATAAATGGAGGTTAACGGAAGGTCAACTCCATACCAAAACACTACTAAGGGAGCTGGACGGAAAGTTTTCAGCCAACCTAATTCTTCGTAGTAACAAAAAAGAAATTAAAATAATTACCGAGTTAATAACCGGACATTGTCCTTTAAGGAAGCATTTGTACAGTATGGGTTTGGTTAGCGAGCCCTGGTGTAGGAGATGTGAAAAACAGGAGGAAACTAGTCTTCATGTAATATGCACGTGTGAGGAACTGAAAGAACTCAGACAGAAATATTTCGGGAGAGATCTAATGGATCCTTCGAGTGTACTCAAATTTCCCCTGAGAAGGATAGTGGCTTTTATCGAGGACACAAGACTAACAGAGTGGAACTGAGAGATCTATTGTGGATAGTACAAGGAGCAGTGTGCTCAAGTGCCTAGACGTGCTGGCGTCCAACCCAAGACAGAAGAAGAAGAAGAAATGTCAAACTTTAAGAATATAGTGATTACACATGTCAAAAGCCCCATCTACCCCATCTAGTGGTCGATTGTAAAAATATAAAAGGTGTCCCTCGTAGTTCACATGTTGGTGATTTCATCTTGTAAATGTATGAATTTAAATAAAATGTAACTATTTTAATTATTTACAGGCTCACGCATCTTCTTGTGGTTTATTTACGGAATCGGAATCCAATTTTGATATATTACTACCCAGTGGCAATGTTAAAAAAATTAAGTGCGATATCTGTGATAAAGAAATGATTATGAATAAGGACTATGAAGTGCATGTTAAAGACTGTATTAGTAAAGCTAAAGCAAATGAAAAGTTATAATCGCATATTTCAATAATATAGAATATCATTTTGTACATAGATTAAATTAAACTATTATTAGATATTAACTTAAGTCCTGTTTAAACACACCTGGTATTCTAAATTATTGGAATATTATTATTGATTCCCATTTTTTTGCAATTATAAAGTAGGTTAAATTAAAAGATCTATAATATTTTCTTCATTTGATTCTAATTGTTGAATCTGTCAAATAATTGTCAATAGTTTTTTTAACTTTAAATAGAAAATAAAGGTTATATATGTCTAAATAAAAAAAAAATTGAAGATGCTTCAACACTTGCGAAACGTCGTATTAAAGAAGGATGCTATTCATATTTTTAATATTTTTTGAAGATTACTATTCACGATTAAATTATGGAACTGCATTCAAAATATATACACAGTGAACTAAGAACTTAAATTGTATATAAGAATTTGCAGGGGCTCCATGCCTAAGTATTAGTAACAAGTGAAGAATATTTTACAAGGTTATCAATGTAATCGACTTTATAGTCGTGAAAATAGGAATGTTGCTACTTGTATAGTCTGTTATATCTATGCTATAACGATTTGACTTCAAATAAACAAGAAAATAATTTTCTAAGGTGTAAATAGTTTAATTAGTGAGTGCATTGAGGGCTTAGAGAAATGCAAACAGAGATAATATCTGCATAGAAACCAATCACTGTTTGCATTTCTCTAAACCACCACCGCAGGGCGCCTAATTAAAGGAATTGCATATTAAAAAATTATTTTCTTAGTATTTGAAGTGATATCGTTATATCTATGGACAGACTATAATCCGATAATTTTGAATATAGCGTATATGTATAGTACATATATTTATATACAGAGTGGGCATAAAGTTCTGGATATTGTTTGTAATTGTTGAAAACGTAATTTATAAAAATAAGAGTTGCGTAATAAAATAAAGCGAATGTGTTTTTGGACGAAATGTCTAACTTAGAAGTTAAGGATACTTTTTATGTATTTGTTGAATAAGTTAACCCCCCCCCCCCTCCTCTATTGACCTTACTTCAGATCCTTTGATTACTATTTAATACAGCCGCTAGATGGCGTTATAGTCCTTTCGACGATATAACGACCCGACTAATTAAACTAATTAATTAAACAGTAAAGTGTATTACGGGCAGATACCTGAGCACAGTGGCAGATAAGTTCATACAAACTAGAGACTAGCAATGTTATATGGGTATTGATATGAATATATGAATATCCAACCAGGACTGTATTCACAAAATTACACAATGCACAGTATTATATCGTGAGTTTTTTTATCACTGAAAATAACACATGAGTACACCTATGTTCAGTTTTAAAGTAAATGCTTCAATCAATGGGAATGTTATGCAACCAACATTGCGAGTATCATCACTTGTCGTAGTAAGACATTTTAGTTGCCAGTGTCAACAAAGTGTGAAAATAATTTATTTAACATTTAACTTACACAGACAATATTAAAATGAATTTTGTGATTAATTGAAAAAAGTTAGTTATTTATAATTCTTTAAGTTTTTAATAAATGTTCGAAATGTCCAGCTTCACATTCCATACAATAGCGTGTCAATTATGAAATTCCTGCAAAGAGTGTGTTAAAAAAGTCCGGTTAGGTTTGTAATTCGTCGCAGGCTGTACTTATGCGTGCTTTTGAATCTTCAATTTTAGTGAACATTACATTATTATATACCGCCTGATTCTGAGCAAACGCAACGATCCGAACGTATGAATATTTCTCCCGCTTCGAATACAATTCCCCTGAACGCGTTTAGCCAATCACAAACCAGTCTCTCGCGCAACCATTTAACAACTAATGTCACAAATTAGTGTCACCACTGTCACCCTATACGGAGTCTCTTAAGCGTTTGAATAGTGAAAATAAGAAAATAAGAAAAGAAAATAGACATTACTGGTTCTGTACAAAATTTAAAACCATTATTCCCAAATCGCAGAGTTCCTAATGATACGTTCATTTTAGTATGCGCTGCAATAGAACTAAATTCAAATTTGACAGTTAGCGATATTTCCAACGATTTAGGCATATGCTGCTCTTCCGTTAACCGCATACTAAAATTAAATGGTTTTCGTAATTATAAATATTCCAAACATTATCAATTATTTTACGGTGATGAGTTTAAACGGATGAATTTCCGTTATTATATAATTAATTTCTTATTATGAACAATTTATTTTATTATCTGTAAGAGTAAATTTTTCTTAACATTACTAGAATTTAATTTAGTTTTTATTTATTTCTGAAGTTTATTTAGTTTACTATGAACAGTTTTTGTGACCTTTATTATTAAAATTTAATTTATTAAATCTCTTGATGCCTTGATGCTTATTTGCAATTTTCTTAACCGCTTATTAATAATTTCATTACGCTTTGTAGAATAACGTATTGCAATTTACTCATTACCATAACACAGGACTAAACAATTTATAGTCCTTTAATAGTAATTTGGTAATCAGATAATTTTTCTTACGCGGCTCCATAATATGTAAGTATGTATGATATATGACATTGATGTTGACACGCCTACAGCATTCAGGGGAATTGTATTCGAAGCGGGAGAAATATTCGTACATTCAGGCCGTTGCGTTTGCTCAGAATTAGGCGGTATTTTAGATTTAAGGTATCCCCAAAGAAAAAAAGTCATTTGGCGATAAATCTGGCGAACGGGCCGGCCAAACTATCAGATCAAACCTCCCTATCCATCGATCAGGAAAACTTGAATTTAGAAAATTTTTAATTTCTGCCGTTGAATTAATTGCGGCTCCATCCATTTGAAACCAGGGATCTTCAATGTTCGAAGTAATTCCAAGAATTTATTGGAATTAAAATTTGTGTCGATATAGTATGGTCCCACAAGTTCAGTGCTTATTATACCGCGAGATCAAAAATTATATTGCTAAAGGATAACCATGGAATGTAAAACGTCCGTTTCAATTTATATCATCTTTTGAGATAATTCTGATTAAATTATCAGGTTAACATTTGACTGACAAAATTTGTAAATATATGTTTATCTAAAATGATTTACATGTTTGAATATCATTTTATTAAAAATTAATAAACAAATTACAATAAATGTTCGAAATGACCCCCGCCTTGTTCGATGCACACGTTTACGGGCCTTTTCATGCTATCAAAAGCATTTTGCAACATTTGTGACGTTATGTTTGCACATACTTCAATAACACAGGTCTACAAAATTAAACTTTTTGACAGATGTTTTTATTTTGAAAACTGATTTGATATAATTTTGGTAGGCTGATTTCAAAAATTCTATGCATTTATTTGTATCACGTAAGGTTTTTTTGCAAATATTAAATGAAAAAAAAACGATATTTCTAAAAAAAATTATTTGTTTATTGTGTAAAAAGGTGGAATACAAGTTAAAAAAGTGGAAAAAAATACTTTACTCAGTCTTTTTTAAGTGAAATATTTGTCTTTTTGCCAGAAAGCTGCGTTGTCCGGACATTCGGTTGTATGTTTTTAAGGGCATATCCCGTTTTAACATCCAGCAGTAGTCCGCCATCATCGTTATGCTCCATCTGCCTTGGTATCGCCGTTCCATTTCCTTAATGTCTTGGTGAAACCTCTCTCCCTGTTCTTCGCTAACTGCTCCAAGAGTTTCAGGAAAATAGTTCAAGTGTGAAAACAGGAAATGCACTTTCAAACTCATATTACAACCTAGACGATGAAAGTGTTGTAACATATTTTGAACAATATTTTCGTAGTTTTCGTCCTTAGAGTTCCCAAGAAACTTATCAATTACTTCTTTAAATGAAACCCAGGCGTTTTTCTCGACATTGGTCATTGTGTTTTGAAAATCCTTGTCCTTGCATAATGTTCTTATCTGCGGCCCAACAAAAATACCTTCTTTTAACTTGGCATCGGATAAGGCTGGAAATCTCTCGCACAAATATTTAAAACACTGTCCATTTTTGTCTAGGGCTTTAACAAACTGCTTCATCAAGCCAAGTTTGATATGGAGAGGAGGCAGTAAAACTTTTTTGGGGTCAACCAAGCTATCTCTTAATACATTTTTGCTAGCGGGTGTAAGGCTTGTTCCAGAGGGCCATTCTATTTGAGTCCAATGTCTATCCCTTGCTCGACTATCCCACTCACAAATAAAGCATGGAAATTTTGTATAACATCCTTGTTGTCCTAGTAGCATGCACAGCACTTTAAGGTCACCACAAAGCATCCACTGATGTTCTTTGTAGTTTATTTTCTTTAAAAGAAATTCAAAATTTTCATACGTTTCCATTAAATGTAGGTACCGAATGGGCAACAGGAACCGAGGCCAGCTCGTTACCATTGTGAAATAAAACGTCTTTTAGACTACGCTTGCTTGAGTCAATAAACAGGCGCCATTCTTCGTTTACATACGGCACATTTCCTAATTTTGAAATTAAGTCAGGAATATTGTTGCAATACACTAGCGGTCCGTCTTGAGTAAAATATTGACATAACTCTTTTTCGCGATCCCGGTAAAAGCTTGATGTGACGCCAGGTGCCAGTAAATGTTTCTCACGAAGTCGGGAGGCTAACAATTCGGATGCATCCTTTGGAAGGTGCAAATCCCTAATTAAATCATTTAGTTCGCTCTGGTTAAACACTTCGGGCTCTCTGAAATCTGGCGTGAAATCTGAGTCATCTGGGTCGCAATTAGATTCCTCTGATTCTGACGATATGACGTTTTCTAGTGCTTTTGGGGCGGTAGGTATCGGTACATCTGGTCCATGAGGAACTGGTCGAATAGCAGAGTCAAGATTGGGATACACAATTTGTTTCTTATTTTTTCTGTTGAATCCTTGAACATTACACGAACAAAAATAACAATCATCACTGTGTCAAACGGAACAAACAGTATGAGGAGCCCAGGACATGTCTTGGTCGCCAATTTTTACACCAAAATAAGCGTGGTATACATTTTTCACAAACGAAGTTATAGTTTGCCTCTGCTTTACTACGACATAACTACCACAGATATAACAAAAGTTATTCGGATTGTTCACACAATGTCTTCTTTCCATATTTATACGTTCTAGAACACTTAAAATACGCAACAACAAAGACAACAAGCGCGCGGACAGAGTAGCACGACGACTAACACAACCAAACTGCACATAAGCAGGTTTCAACGTTGTATTGACGCTTCTGCGCCGACTCTGTAGCTTTGCTGAGAAATCTAATATTAATCAGTGTTGCCAAATCACATTTAATTTCATAAAAATCAATTCATTTAAAAATCATGCCTAACATGGAACAAACATATTCTTGTTATAGGTATGTATATTAATAAATTAACATTTTTAAGATATAGAGCGCTATAAGAAAAATTTACGTGATAGAGCAAAAATATGGCGTTTTTTGGAGTAAGGGCCCCCAAACATATACAAATTAGCAAACAGCTTTCAAACATCAAAATCACTGTAGACATGTATAATCTTTTGTTACAGTTCTTGCAAATTATGTACAAGAATTCTGAAAATTCTATTTTTGCAGTCAAGGAACACAAAATAGTCCATAATAGTTAAACCAGGTGACCTCGGAGGAAACTCAACTTGCGTATTCAAAATTATAAGTCGATCATAAAAAAACTCACGGAGAAAGGCTATAGATTCTCGAGTCGTATGTGCTGTTACACCGTCATGTTGGAAATAACCAGTACGAAGTTCATCGTCGTGTAGTTGTTGAACAAATTCAGTCAAAATGTTATTTCTGTACCTCTCTGCATTGACGGTGAAATTGAAAAAAATCGGCCCAATTATCTTTCTACGGGAGACTGCCATCCAAACGCCAATTTTTTGAAAATGTAGTTTAAATTCAATAAAAAAATGCCGTTTATTAGTGCTCCCCATTCGGATATTTTGAGAATTTATGTACCCCGAAAGATGAAACCATGCCTCATCGGAAAAAATGTTAAGTTTAGCAGGTCTTTATTCATTAAATTGTTGACGAACCATTGGCAGTACGCAAGACGTCTGAGGTGGCCTGTTGGCAAAACAGCTTGATATGAATGGATCTTAAATGGCTGCATGTCCAAGTTCTCCTTTATAATTGTTCGGCATGTTCCATAAGAAACCACACTTTCTTGGGACAGGCGTCCCAAGGATTTTGTGGGGTTCTGTTCTATACGATTACGAACGTCAATAATTACTTCTTCTATACGAATAGTTGGCCTACCAGCACCCTTTTTATGAGTTACAGATCCAGTTTCGCGAAATACACCAACACTATGTGCAAGGCACATAAAAATCTTGCTCTACTGGTGTTCACTAAAATTATCCAAATATCAACGCTTACTGTATTCCCAAATTCCATTAACTAGCACACCTGTTTTAAAATACGCTTCAATCGTGAAAGCTTAGTGTGCTGTGGTGTAAACCATAATTGAAAAACTACATGTCAGAGAGAAAATATATTGACAAATATTATTGTCAGTATGACACTAACGGCCGGTATTATCGACGTATTTAAAAGCACATTTATATTAAACGGCATTTAAAAGTAACGCAAATGTATTATCAACATGTGTAAAGGAACACTTAACTCTAAACACGCATTTAAACTTAAATGCCAAAATTTTACTACTCAAGTATTAAAAGGAGGATTACGCATGCGTATTTATGCTTGCATGTATAGCAAACGCCAATTAAGTTGGCGCGAGGAGGGGGTGCGCAGAAGCTGTTTTTAAAAACGTCCACCCCCACTACTCAAGTAATTGTCAGAATACATTTGTCATTGACGTTTGACAGAACATATTTTGTAATGTCTTTGCTAGGGGATCATATACGCTCAGAGGTTAGAATTATCTGACATTTGATGTAAAACCAAATACAAATCTCCCCACTACTTCTAATCCTGCGCGAACTTACCCCTTCTCGCGCCAACTTAATTGGCGTTTGCTATACTTCTATACTCAGATATATTTACATAACCTCAAAACTTCTGTGTAGGGGAAGGACGGGTAAGATGGCGATGGTAAGCTTATTAATTTCTTTTTTCTGCGTGATTTCAATATAGCGTCTTGTTTTTTATCTAAGAGTCATCATTCTATATTCAGATTCAAAACATATTTTCCTTACTTTAGTATTTCTAAATTTACCTATTTTTTTGTACCTTTCTAATTTAGATATCAAAATCGTCATCTTACCCTCATGTGCGGGTAAGATGACTTTACTAGGTGGGTAAGATGACTTTACTAGGTGGGTAAGATGACGAAAGAACAATAGAACTCTTAAAAATATACTTTATTATCTACTTGTCTTGACAAAAGTCACAAACATATGCTTTGCGTTTAGATTCAATTGAGGTCAGACCAGTACAGGCTGCATGCGCCCACTTCTTACACAAGAAACAGGCACACCAGACCTCATCTTTACCGAAATCATTGCAAATTATGCAAACGTCTTCCATATCCACCACATAATCGTTATCATCATCTTCTTCCATATAACTGATTGATAGGGAAGAATCAGAGGATTCCTTGTCATCATCAAACGTTATTTTTCTGACATGCTTCTGTTTTCGTCTCTTTAGGGTCTCGTTATTTTCTTGCTTTTCAGTTTTCTTCTTTTGGTTTTCTTCTCTTCTCTTTCGATTTTTCTCTTTCTTCTCTTCTATGGTTTGTTTCTCAGCTTCTTTATTTTCTAAGGCATTCTTCACAGGAGTGCTAGTTATATGCAATAACGGTAGCTTCTTTCTTTGTATTTTCTTCCCTTTAGAAGCAGTAAGAGGCAAAGGAGGTAGACCAAATGATTTAACATTAGACGGTCAAGCTGCCGCACTATCCAAGGTAGCCGAGAAAGTATTTTGAGATGTTTCAGCCACCTCGGTGTTCAGATTCGCTGAATGAACATCATGATGTGACTCTGATTCTTCAGTGGCTATAGTCGGCAATAATGTGATGTCATAAGACGATTCGGTTGTTTCTCTGTCTACGTTTGCCGAAGCTTCGAATGACTTCTCTGTAGTCATTGACGGCTCAAAGTCAGAATCATCAAATATTTGAGAATTCAGTGGAACTAGGCCACTTGCTTTAAAACCTTCTACAGCATTGTTTATTGTGGCAACCTTGCCATAAGCCACGTTAAATATTTTGGCTACATCTTTAATGGTAATGACTTGTCCTGGATGTTGCGACAAATAGTCATTGCATGCCCGGCTATAAGCGGTTTTAAAAGGTCCGTAAAAAGAAACATCCAGCGGTTGCATGCGATGGCTTGTGTGGGGAGGAAAACCCAACACAGTAATATAGTTTTCTCGACATAAATTCACTGCTCGTAGAGTAACGTGCGAAGAATGGTTGTCCATAAACAGCAAAATTGGACTTTCCTTAGAAGGTCTTACATTTTTTATAAAATGTTGTAACCATTGGAGAAAAGACCCAGCGTCCATCCACCCTGACCCATTGCACACGCCCGAAGATCCCGGTGGTGCATCGTTTAAGAAATGCTGATGCCATCTGACTCTTGGAAAGAGGAAGAACGGAGGAACATAATGGCCAACAGCACTAAAACAGCACGCCACACTCACATTTGTACCCTTTTCAGCAGAAGATACTTTTATGACTCTACGGGTTCCTGTTGGACTTAGAACGTTCGGTGTCTTAGTTGGCACCGTAGGACAGCCAGTCTCATCTACATTGAAGATTTGATGAGGAGCGTAATTTATTTTGGCTGAAATTTCTTCATATGTAACAAAAAATGATTCTATATTTGTTCTGTTAAAGGCTGCCAACCTCGCCGCCGAAGTAGCTTCTGGCTTTCTCAATGAAAACTTACATCTTGTCATACAACTTTGAATAAAATCTTTCCCCGCCTTTTTACTTTCATTATTAAAGCGGTGAGGAATCTTCAAAGTTTCGGCGTAATCATAAACAATCTTCGAAAACTGTTCTCGGGTTACACCAAACGCCCTTTTATTTAGATCCTCTACATATTGCTTTAAGTTGTTCACTTGCTCATCGGTAAATGTGCACCTGAATCTTCCGCTATTAATTGGCATAGTCTCCTCAGTATATTTCTTGACATAGCGCCGCAAGGTAGCTTCCGGAAGATTGTATTATTTGGCTGTACTATTCACCGACGCCCCACTCTTCACCTTCTCCACAGCCGCGGTCATTTTTTCCTTTGACCAACTTTGCCGGTTCGTCTTTCGTTGGTAAATTTTAACCATAATTATTCACTGCAAATTAAACATGACACTTTACGCTAAAATATAAAATAATATATACGTAATAAAATTATATACTTGTCGGGTAAGATGACGAGCTCGCCATCTTGTCCGCTTGTCGGGTTCGTCAACTTACCCTACACGACTACTTTTAAATAAATTTTACAACAGACAAAAATGTATACGTATTTTGAGAAGCGTCTATAAGCTATGGTCATACAATAATAATATCTTACATAAAATACTTACTGCGGAAAGAAAGCACTAATAACAAACAATCTACAGCTTGTTTTATAACGAACTAATTTTACAAGCGCACAGGGTCAAAACATTAATGGCGTCATCGCGCCACAAAACTATGACAAACTTTACTATCCTCGCACTGCAAAGTAAGAAACAATGTTGACAAACGAGATACTTCTAAGACGTGGCGCTATCTATTTACCTTTTCCGAAATGAAACAATTCGTCATCTTAGCCGATTGGTCATCTTACCCGCCCTTCCCCTACTTACATACATTATAGGCTATATATTTTCTGTTTAATATTAATTTCTCTAGGAATAAATATTTTTAATTTTTTTTATAGTTTTTAAAGAGAATTTTATTGTATGAATTTCTTACTTCTTGTAAATATTGCTAACATATTTTAGTAATTGTTGTCTTTTTGATTTATTAGTTCAACAAGTCGATTAATTTTTATATATATATATATTTTGTGATATATAAAAGTAAAGTATACAAAACTATAATGTACATAAATTAAAAACCATTACAACTAAAACTAATTTGTAAGGAAACATATATCAATATTAAAGATCTGCTCTTAATTTGGAATTAAGAGCAACACAAGCCAAAGCGAAGATAGGCACAAACTGTTCAAATGTGCTAAATGCGTATATTTTGTTCTAAAAGTATAGCTAACCTTCCTAAATATCACATTTAGTTGAATGCCGCTTAAATCCATTTCATAATACAGAACCCCTAATTTAAGAGGCACTTAATTTAAATGTGTTTTAACTAAAACTACTTTTAATATCAGTTGATAATACCGGCCGTAAATGATATAACTTAAGACAGACGTTTTACATTCCATGGCAAACCTTTATCAATCAATATAATTTTTGATCTCGTGGTACCTGCCCATACATTAACTAGCGTTATATTGTGTGTGTGTGTTAAATTATGAATATGATCATTCGTCCGCGACCATTACATTAAAATGTAATTAAAACGGTAAAATTCAACATATTATGCCATTCTCACTGCGATATCTGTTCTCGCAACATCGCAGTTGAGATCATCTACGACGATAAAACGTCAAGCGACGCCGGAAGAAATGGCCGGTCGAATTATTAATATAACAAACCTTAAACTAAATCCGAACTTCGTTGAACTCTGGCCACCGGAATTACTTCAACAAACGCAGGCGATAATCGACGAAACACACAGCGAAAGCGGCGTGCAAGAGCTACTACGGACTTCACCGAGTTTATTTATTATAAACCCAGAACAACCGACGATACAAGTAGAAATACCAGATCCCGAACCGACCAAAAAAGAAAAATACTCCAGAAAACAGAAAATGAATCATCCGGAAAAGAAAATCGAAGACTTCATCTACCCGAAATTCACAAAGAAACCGAAAACAGACGAAACAACTTCAACAATCGAAATAAAAAATTCGTACGACGTCCTCGAAAACAAAACCGAGGAAAAGATGGAAGAAGAAACCTCCGAACACACTCCACAACCGTCAACATCGAACAGCACACCCAGGGTAAGTGATAAGACACACACTACACTTAACACAAAAACTGAAACAAAAAAAACACAAAATCGCACCAATTATCATAATCGAAAAAGACAAATGGACATATATACGACAATTACTTAAATCAAACACCATTAACACAGTAGAAAACAAAATGGTGAAACCAGGAATACACATCGAACCGACAACAGACGAAGACTACCGAAAACTCAAACACACACTAGACAACGAACAAATACAATATTACACTTTCCAATTAAGAAGTGAAAAGACACTAAAGGTGGTGATGCGTGGCATTCCCACCTTTATAACAGACACTGACATTACAGACGACTTGACAGACCAAGGATACCCGACTTTAAAAATTAAACGCATGAACGGCAAACACGGAATACCAGCACCTCTTGTATTAATCGAACTGACGAGACAATACAAGTCAATCTACAACTTACGCGACTGCTGCGGACTTGCAATCAAAATAGAACAACTAAACAAATGGACTGACATTATACAATGCCACAAGTGCCAGACTTTCGGACATCACCAACGGAATTGCAACATAAACTACAAATGTATGAAATGAAAGACGGACATTCGACACATCTATGTACTAAGACAAAAACAACCCCACTAAAGTGTGCAAACTGCGGTGGTCCTCATCTATCCACTTTCATAAACTGTCCCAATAACCCAAACAATCCTACAAATAAAACCACACCTCAACCTAAATACGTACCAGCACCACCCCCAACAAGTAATCCATGGACACAAAGACAAAACAAGACAAAACTTAACACAGTTGACGAATTAGCACTTGCCTTAGGCAATATGCTAATAACACTACACTCGACTAACGCAACAAACGAACAAATACAACACTTCGTTACACAGACACAGACAATAATAACACTATACAACAAAACACATTAAACACACACAACTGAAACGCAAAAAAAAAATGTGATGATGACCAACAAACAAACACACACGACTTAAACGCAAAAACGCGACTGACGCACAGACTGCACACACAAAACACATGACCGCACAAAAACAAACACAACAACGCACGATATTAATCAGACACAAACACATCACAACCCTGGGAGATACATAACAACGGAGTGGAAATGGAGGCAATCTTCGACCACGATTCAAAAAATTCAAGGACTCATGAACATATTATGATTTTCATTTAATAAATTAAATAGTGTTTGGCAAAAATAAATAGGTCTTACGGCTGGTTTCATAATATATTTAAACGGTCTTTTATTTTTTAAAAGGGCTTTTAGTGAAACATTTCGTCTCATAATTACCATTTAGCTTAAAAGCTTATTTTAAATCAGCTTTTAGTTAAAAGAAGAAAAATTGGCATTTAGTAAATAGTAATAGTAAATATGAATGAATTTAATACTTTCTTGTCAAGCTCGTATTCGTTTAAATATAAATACAGTAATGAGAGTTATAGAATATTGCAGATGTGTATAATTTGTATAATGAAACAGGAAAGCAATTATTAATTACCTACAAAGCACTCCAACAGGTTGTAAATGTAAAATCATCATCCAAATGTAAATAAATATATTTTTTGTTTATAAATTATTTTCAAATATAGATTTAATAATACAACAAATTTATATTAAAAAAAAAACACAATACTAACATAAATTTTCTTTTCATTACATGATTTTATCGACTGCTTTATTTTTTATAATTTTCTTAAATTTACTGATCTTCTCAATTAAAAGAAGTTCATATTCTTTAGAAAACTTCGAGTAATCGATTTTTTTGCTAGGCGTAGAATTATTCATTATGGGTTATGCTAAAATAGAAAGAAATTCAACAGCGAAATAATTTGATTTCATCGATTTTCTTCACTAAAAATACTACTTTAGTACATATCTATAATACCAGCGGCGGCTCGTGCATCAAAAATGTGGGGGTTGCAAATTTAGTGAATACTAATACTTTTTACAGTAGGTAAACAAGGTAGGTCACTAAGTATGTTTTATTAAAAGTAATTTTGCTAAGGTACATATAAAGAAGAAAAAAGGCTTTTAAAACTCACTGATTCTGATCCTGATTTTATTGAAGCAAAAAATCCATGCGACGATCTTTCGCAGTCGCAAATTTATCTTTCTTGAGAAAGCAAGTTCAAAAGCTCCACAAATACTTACACAATTAGTTATAATGTTCACTACATATCGATTGTACTTAACTTTCTCGTTGTGCAATGCTATATTTCTTCGATATGCACTATCCATCTGAGCAGCAATATCCACATTCCCAAAAAGCGATAATTGGACTACATTTTTCATATGCCTTTGTGATATACTGTGTTTTTTAATTCGATCGCTTGAATGATTTAAATCAGTTAAACCCATTTTCGTCCATAATTCTTCACCTTCAAATAGTAAGCAAGGAAAGCAGAATAATGCATTTTTTATACTACAACCGCAAATCCACAAATGTTTATTATAAATATCCTTATTAAATAGTCTATTAAAAGTTCGCGTCTTACTGGAAATCGTTTGTTTCAGATTTAAATTCGGAACAGGTCTGCCCAACCGCTTTATTTCAATTTTTTCGGCGTACGTTCTTTTATAGAACGGATCCACTATTAAACTCTGCTCTGAATTCATTATTATTTAAAAATAAAGAGCATAAACACTTTTAAACACACAAATACAACTTTTTTATTCGCTTTTATACCGTTGCACCGTAAGCAAGAAATATGTCTAATGTTTTGGTTGCACTGCTGCTGCAACACTATTGTCATTTATGGAGATATACCCGAAAGACGTTCGACAAAGTTCGTCAGCCGTATAGGGATATATACGTTCGTGGATTGCAATGAGTCTGCAAACCAAGTGTGTTATTCTCTCATTTATTTAACGTATTCATATTTAATTAGATATACCTATTATAAGTAATTTATAATAGTTCATTTATTCTGTGAGGTAGTACAAATTTTTAATTTAAAAAATGTAGAATTACGCTTTTTTTCATTAAATTAAATCTATTAGTTTTGGTGGTTGCGCAAACTTGCAAACCATAGCAGAAACCGCCACTGTATAATACTAATAATTAATAAAATAATACTTAGACGAATTTGGTGAAAAGCACTAAATCTATAGCAATACAAGCAAAACGTTAGAAGTAACGGGTGTTAAGAAACATTCGAAGTCAAAGTAGTCCTTGAAAATATGAAGTCATGTCTGAGATAGATTGATTTTTGACAGACAACAGTTGACATTTAATAATTATTACAAATCAGATACTTAAGTAAAGATATACGATTTTTTATTCAGAGTCCACTTGACTTCGAATGTTTCTGAACACCGATATAAGACGCTGCAAAATATTAGGTTATGTTCTGGATCTGACGCGCGTATTTCAATCAATTTAAATTTTCAGTATGACCAACGTCACTAATTTAAGGTAAAAGTCCTTTTAGTTAGAAAGAAGTGTCAATAGGATTATGAGACGGTCGTATTTTAATATAGTATTTAGTTTTTAGGCAAAATTGACTTTTAGATAAAATCCCTTTTAAGGAAATATTATGAAACCGGCCGTTATTTTATCTTCATTAAATAACTGTTGGTGATTAGAAAACTTGTAAGATTTGTATTTGTACTGTTTGAGAATTTTAAATACAGACGTCTTCGAAATATTAAATTGTTGTGCTATTTTACATAATGGTGTTCTTCAATGTAACATAACACATTTAATTTTAGATCTTCTGAAAGAATGTGGGGCAGGCGCGGCTCGTGATGACGTATTTTGGTTTGCAGTACAATGATACGAGTGCCTCGTGTGTTTTCGGTGTTTACTAAGCAAACGTTACAGTTAGTACACGAGAATACACGAAGCACTCGGATCATTGTACTGCAAACCAAAATACGTCATCACGAGCCGCGCCTGATGTGGGGGTTTTAATTTTATTTCTGTGCGTATTTATTATGCAGCCATCAGAATCAAATCTCGTAGTAATAGCCTGAATTGTTCCGATAGATGGTATGGGCCTGTCAAGATATTTGATAGAAAACAGATCCCGCACTTTCCTTAAACTGTTTCCAGCTTTATACCAGTTTCAAATTTCTATTTTTTCATCTTTTATATACTTTTTTTAAATTAGGTGAATGTTAAACAAATGTTAAATACTAAAATATTTAAAATGTCATTTCTTTTATGCACATTACTGACATTGATTTTGACATTTGTCGAAATACATAAACGAGCGATGTTGGTTGCATAACATTCTCGTGCATTGAAGCGTTTTTTTTTTATACTGAACTTCTGCTATGTATAGAGATAACAATTTTATCTTCATTAAATAACTGTTGGTGTTAGAAAACTTGAAAGATTTGTATTTGTACTGTTTGAGAATTTTAAATACAGACGTCTTCGAAATATTAAATTGTTGTGCTATTTTAATTAATGGTGTTCTTCATTGTAACATAACACATTTAATTTTAGATCTTCTGAAAGAATGTGGGGCTTTTAATTTTATTTCTTGGTGTATTTATTATGCAGCCATCAGAATCAAATTTCGTAGTTATAGCCTGAGTTGTTTCGATAGATGGTATGGGCCTGTCAAGATATTTGATAGAAAACAGATCCTTGAAAACAGAACTTATATAATTATATAAATAAGATAAAAATATAATACTAAATATTTATAAACAAATTAAATATATTTACTAAAAGTCTTCACAATTGTCAGAATAGTCATAGTCGGTGATATCAATTTCACGTTACACTACGCGAAAAGTAGGTAAAGTACAGTCCATTTGCATTTCGACCTTCCAAAACATACCTGCCGCTGTCTTCAGGTAATTGTCGGTAATAGACTTTACAGCTTTAATCCTTTAGTCGGGTGGTTATATCGTCGAAAGGACTATAACTTTATTATTATGGACCTCGTCAGAATTCACTTAAATGAAGTCTATCCTCAAAAAAAAACTAACGGAAACGTTATATGTTTATATGTAACAAAAGCTTGTAACAAAATAGTCTTAATGTTTACGTCATCAAGTACTATTTTCTTGGCTTTCGCAACCGAGGTTATAGCGCTACTGATATTGTAAATATGTATATCTATTCTACTTCCTTACTTATCTTGAAGACTTCTGCTCTTGTTTTCACTGCAATAAATAGAAATGCATTTCAAATTGGGTATATGATATTCTGCAGTTTTGCTTCAGTTCCATCTTAATAGTACATACTATAATATTTGCAATCGTAGAATCTACGTAATACGATACGATACGTAATAAATTTGTGCAAATTCGCAAAGTGGTGGTCTGAGAATAATTAATTAAACTTAACGGTTAGATATAATTAGAGAAAAGAAAAAAAATTGTTAATGAACGCTTAAAATTAAAATGAAGGAATATGCAATACTAAAATTTTAATGTCAATAGTGTAAATTAACGGTGTGTATCAGAATAGATACGTTGCTCTTATAATTCAAGTAAACTGTTATGTGTATTTCAGTAGCCAATTATTCACCACGTATCAAATATGATATGTTGCACCGTTTAGGATTAAGCAGAATTTATAATAACAGATTTGTAATACGTATATTTATTCATTTATTATTAATTTATACATGAAATTGCTATACCTTGCTCCATCTTATTTGCATAATTGTATGTTCTAAACGAAAGGAAAATCATTGAAAAGTAAAAGTAATACTGATGAGAGGTAAAACGTCGAAACTATGGTTTATGTGTATTTGTGTATTAATATGTTTCCTTTTTAATTAATTAAATCGTTGTATTAAATATTTAATTCAATTGTATCTGTAATTTTCACTCATGTTCAAGGTATATGTATTGTAAAACTGTACTTTCTTGTCTTGTATTAGCTGAAATAATGCACGTGCCTTATAGGTATATTCACCTCGTTTGAGCAATAATATTTACAACGTATAGTAATTAAGTTCAATTAAAAACAAAGAAATAGTTCATGACTAAATATTAATACTTGATCTTCCACCATCATCTTTAATAACTAGAATATATTTTTTCTGGTTATCTAGTTTCTCATTTAAGTACCAACCCAATTTCACAGTCACTCCAATTATGAATTTTTTCGATGGCTCGTTACCTTTCACTGTATTCAGTAGAAATATGACGTAGTTCATTCCATTTAAAATATCAAAGTTGGCTATGATTTCCGGTATAACCGAAAGTAGTTCATGAGTGTAAATATTTTATTTTAATACATCAAATATCCAGATTACGTGCCACAAATTTTCAAAAATATCCACATAGAAAACTTCTAGCGAACGGGTTATGTGAAAAACCCTGTAGATATATAAAATTAATAAAGTTTAATTCTTTCTAAATTAAGAATTAAGAAATACTGAAAAAACAAGCCTATCAACGCGAGGACACGTACAGACGACCGTTTCGTTCTAATTGGAACTTCTCAATGTACGGTTCGTTGTCGCGAAAGAGTGTGTTCTGCATACTAGTACAAACTTAGTTTGACGGATTGTAGATTTATACGCATTAAATAAGTCGACATTTACATGTAAGAATGTGATTTAATATTCATTAATTCTCACTTGCAGTAAATTCCAAATGTTAACTATATATACAGAAAGTATAGAAATGAAAAAGCAAGGTCGTCATCGAAAGGGAATGCCGTACATTGAGAAGTTCCAATTAGAACGAAACGGTCGTCTGTACGTGTCCTCGCGTTGATAGGCTTGTTTTTTCAGTATTTCTTAATTCTTAATTAACCTAACTACCAGGAAGTTCGTTGTCGCGAAAGAGTGTGTTCTGCATACTAGTACAAACTTAGTTTGACGGATTGTAGATTTATACGCATTAAATAAGTCGACATTTACATGTAAGAATGTGATTTAATATTCATTAATTCTCACTTGCAGTAAATTCCAAATGTTAACTTTCTAAATTAATTGAGAAGAATGTATAATCTTTCATTAGATTTTACATTTAATGTTAAGATTACACTACTTCAGCTAAACTATTTGATAATGGTAAAGATGAAACAGACAGAAATAAGAAAAATCTCTAACCACAATAAATTAATAAACTGTAAATACGTATTTCGGCAACTAAGTTGCCATCTCCAGTAGAACAATCTGAAACATAAAGATAGTGTTAAACGTAGCGTATATGACTAAGGAACAACCTTTGAAGATATGCTCTTCGCCAAATCGCCAGTGAGAGAACACTGATTGTGAATAATATTTTCAAAGGTTGTACCTTAGCCAAAGACACTACATTTAACAATATCTTTCTTTTTCAGACTGTTCTACTGAAGATGACAACTTAGTTGATGAAATCGTTTTTAGAGTTTCATAATTTATTGTGGTTAGGGATATATCTTGTTCGTGTCTGTTTCAGATTTCAGGTTACAATCGCCACCAATTCAAATGGTAAATCCCCTAGATTTAAAATGCGCCATCTCTACAATGGTCATTTTTTCAGAATTTGAAAGAAACTGTAACTAACTTACAAATCACGGAAACAGTTGCACAGTAGACTATATTTTAAGTTAAGATGGCGTAAAATTAGCTATAGGGGTCATCAGAAACGTTAACAATATCATGTCATATTATTATTAATATAAATATGGAGATGACCGTTTATGAAACTTGTATGTGGATATGGCCGATTATAAAATTGACATATTTGGAATTCTCACATTTTGTTACTGTGGAAGGTGAAAGGATAAAAAGCTACAATTAGACAAAATAATTTTTATTTATTTATATACCGCGATATCAAAAATTATTTTGGTCAACGGTGGCTATGGAGTGAAAAAGTCTTAATTTATATAATCCTTTTGAGAAAATTCTACTAAATTTTCTAGTTTGATCGAACAGAGATGCAAGTATATGGGGTTTATCTCCCGTCACGTCTCTACGGAATACGTTCAAAATTAACATATATATTTCTGAAATACTGAGTGGAAGAGAATGATAAAACATGTGGGATTCCTTTTTTTAGTACATGCTGTAAGTGCCTTGCCTAATCTGGTTAAACTGCTTAGTACGGCAAAACAAAAATGCCCCTTCGATGTATGATCTTTTTTAGGTTCTACTTGCTTGTGGGTTTGTTTTTTTCCAAACTATTGATAATGATTTGTTTTTGATGTCGTAATATGAGAAATAATAATATTTCTATTGTTATTGTTTTGTAACATCTGTAAATAATAAAACAGTTAGGGTAGACGGGTATTGTGACTAGGGCTGGGCGAAGTATCGATACATAGTCCAATACCCGATACCTCATATAACGAAGGTATCGATTCCAAAGCATCGATACCTATCGATACTTTACCGATTCCAGTACTCGCTAAGTATCGATGTATCGGGTAGCGATGTATCGGGTAACGAGGTATCGATTCCAAAGCATCGATACCTATCGATACTTTACCGATTCCAGTACTCGCTAAGTATCGATGTATCGGGTAGCGATGTATCGGGTAGCCATGTATCGGGTAGCCATGTATCGGGTAGCTTATCTTTATGCATTTTTTTAAATGTACATAAAAGATGCAATATCTAAGTAAAGAATTTTTAAGTATGTATAGCATTATATATATTATATAGTATATATTTCAAAGGATGTTGTTGAATTTTATAGTATGCGTAGCAAATATCCATATTATAACATAAACATAATAACTATAATTATTACAAAAAAATATCACAATATTGCAAATTTCATACCGTAGATATGGTAGAATCGATAAATTAATTTTATATCTCTTGAAACCGATATCAAACAAACGATACCTAGAAAACGGGTTATGAATACTGATTCCTAGGTATCGAATCAAGGTATCGATTCCAAGGTATCGATTTCAAAGTATCGATTCCAAGGTATCGATTCAAGGTATCGATTCCAAAGCATCGATACCTTACCGATTCCAGTACTCGCTAAGTATCGATGTATCGGGTTAGCGATGTATCGGGTAGCGATGTACCGGGTAGCGATGTATCGGATAGCTTACCTTCGTGCATTTTTTAAATGTACATAAAGGACGCAATAACTTTTTAAGTAAAGAATTTTTAAGTATATATGCATTATATATATTATATAATATATATTTAAAAGGATGTTATTATTGTGTGTAGCAAATATCCTTATTATGACATAACTATAATTATTACAAAAAAAAATCTCACAATATTGTAAATTTCATACCGTAGTTATGGTAGAATCGGTAAATTAATTTTATATCTCTTGAAACCGATATCAAACAATCAACACTTAGAAAACGGGTTATGAATATTGATTTCTAGGTATCGAATTGAGGTATCGATTCCAAAGTATCTATTCCAAGGTATCGATTCCAAGGTATCGGTTCCAAGGTATCGATTCCAAGGTATCGATTCCAAGGTATCGATTCCAAAGCATCGATACCTATCGATACTTTACCGATTCCGGTACTCAGAATCGATACCGTGCACAGACCCGATACATCGGTAAGTATCGATACCTCGATTGGTATCGGTACCCGATACCGAAAACGTCGGTATCGCCCAGCCCTAATTGTGACACACTCTAACTTGTGGCACTTAAAGTCAATCCTGGTGCACATAAAAATGGCATTATATATAAGACAACCTTGTGCACATAATTATAATATATGATCAAAAAGTCTTTGGATCGCGATAGCCATGAAGTGTAAAAACCATCTATAGAATTATTTACTTCTGTAGGTACTTTGAAGTACACATAAGTCACAAATAAAATAGATTTTAGGTTATGGTAATTAGTTGCATTTTATGAATATTTTACAACCAGCTGACTTGAAAGTTGTCAAGTAAATGTCAAAACTAATTGAAATAAATAATTTCATAGATATCTCGTAAATTCCACGGCAATAGCGATCCAAAGACTTTTTGATCATACGATAGATGAAAAAAATATATTCATAATTTATATCTTATAATTCTTTTATGTATAATATTTAGATGATAAATTATATGCAATATGTAAGGTAATACTTTCTCCACCCTGTATATGTAACGTAAATATAAGTATTAAACATTTTATATTTTTATATGTTAACTAGTAGGCAACGAGGTGCATATATTTTAATGTATTCTATATTTTTGTTTTGTTTTATGCAGGATACTGCTAGATTCCTCATATCACCACGTTAGAGATAAAGGTTGTTATCGTTTGTTTGAAAGTCACTGTAAAATTAGGAACTAATACATAAGTACGTATATATCAATTTTCTGTAAATAAAAGTGCTTTATCAGACAACTGCATTTTTACTCATATAGTAATCATAAGTACCTATTAATGTTCGCATATTTAGTGCAAAACTTTTTTTTATCGTTTATTGATTGTTTCTAATTGATTCTAATCGTAGTTGTAAACGTTAATTTAACCAGTTAATTCAGTCGGGTAATAAGCACGCACAAGAGATGTTGCTTTGCAAATTTTTACCGTTTTTCGTAACATTTTTAAAATTTACAAATGGTGTATCTGTTTTGGATTTAGGTGGAACATGGACTGTTCAAAATCATAATGGCTGTGTGTATTGCAAAAAGGCGTTTTGGTTAAAATTAATTATTTTTTTTAGCATATAGTTTAGAGGGAACCGTTCCCGGGGGGATATATAGTGACTTGATGAACAATGATATTATTGAAGATGTGTTCTATGGTTACAATGACGTTAATTCAAGATGGGTTGGTTACATGAATTGGACCTATTCTAGGGAAGTAATAAGTATGTGTAAAAACCCTATATTTATTATTCATTGAATATATCGACCTTTATCAAATATATTGATAAAAGAACTTAAGCATTTAATGTTACCTCTTGTTAAGTAAGCTATATACAAAAAAATGGGGCAAAATCTTCCTGGATTAAGCCTGTATGACACGATCAATTTGTGTGTACATTAAAATTGATAGACGAAGATGATTTGTAGCAAATATCATGTATAATGCGCATTACGTACTGCGCCGAAAATTTATATGAAAAATAGAACAAGTTCTATATTCCAATGTACATTAAAATTCATCAAGTAAATTTTTGGCGCAGTACGTAATGCGCATATGTGATCTTTGCTACAAATCATCTTCGTCTATCAATTTTAATGTACAGTTGCGGCCCCTACAAACTCAGTTTGACAAATAATAAATGTCGGCTTTGTAACATGGTCTTAATATTGAAATTTTTAAAATATCACCTAACTGAAAGAAACTCAGTGGCGTATAAAATAAAAAATTTGAAGAATGGAAAAATTCAAGTACAAATAACGTTTTTGCAACAATATATGCGTTTTTTTATATGAAAATGCATTCCAGTTTGTTTTTCTTGATGAAATCTGGATTTTTCAAGTTGGAAGCTCTCAAAAGGTACGGCAAGATGAGAATATTAAATCTGTAAAAGTAGGTGGCAAAAGGTATTAATTATTTCAAAAGTATTGGCAGTATTTAAAAAGTAAAGGCATGGGCAATATATCATTGACTTTCATCGTATTTTTATCAACATTTATTTCATTAACGATGTGCCAAATGCTCATGGCGTTCTCTAGCCTAGTTCTAATTATCGACTTTTGCAGTTTGTTTAATTGAGGCATTTTAAAAATGTGTGTACGCTTCTGACTTACAATAAACTGACACTAACATAACCATACCGGATAAAAATCAAATTTACAAATCACGAATTTTTTTAATTTGACAGAATGTGTCAAAAGTCGGTGTCTGAGTTTGTAGCGGCCACAACTGTGCATTGAAATTTATCGTATCATACAGACTTTACACCGATGTAAATTGTCGTATATTTCTTTATAAATTTTTTTGTACTATCGAATAAAAGAAAACTGGTACAATCATATTTTAATCGGTTTAAATTAGGCTGCGTGAATGTAGGTAACGGGTGTTCATTTGAAAAGTCAATCTAGTAGCATGTGATTTACTGAGAACATTTTGAAGTATGTCGTAAATTAAAATTTACTACTTAACCTACGAAGTCGTATATTTTGACAGTTTCATACATACAAATAAATAACAAATGTGATTGACATTATCTAATGTCATTTGGATTTACGTTTACGGAACAACAAACACATACTAATATATATGCGTCTTATTCTATCAAAATTTCAAAGTAACCTAGATTGATTTTTCAAATGAACACACGTTATATAATAAATGTCGGCGTCAAATTTAAATATTCAATTAATATATAAATGTCAACATAAGTGTTATAAATGACTTTTGCACAATACTAAAATGTTTAAAAATTGACTTTACCTTTTTTTTAATTCGATAGTACATTTTTTTCATAATACGTTTTAACTTAAAAAGGTATATAACCCCTTTCCACAATTATTAATCGTATCCTAAATACGTATTTCGACAACTAAGTTGCCATCATCAGTAGGTAAAACCACTAATCAAGGTGTCGTACATGGGGCACCGTAAAGCTAGCACAACTGATCACGCAACAACTTTACACAGCGTCCACGTATACACTGACTTAAAAATACAAACATATCGACTGAAAAGATCGACAAAAATTACCTCTCTTAAGGAAACGGCACCCACATGTGTTTTTACTCTTTTTGAAACGTCTACGACCTTTTTACCTCCTTTTCTAAGAATGAAAGGAAACAGCTGTAGGCGATCGGTCCCTTATCTCCGTTCATAGAATTCTGTTTATTTTTAGCGATGGGAATACTTTCGTATGCGTCAAGATCGCGGAGATTATTAATGGCCTTGACAAGTTTTAACCCTTTAATCGACATATTGTGTAGAGTGATACTCTGAATAAAACCTTCTTGACTCACCAGGAGGGTATGATAGAAACTATGAGAATTGATGGTTATAATAACTATCGATAGCCCCATATGGAAAAGGATCATTTACAAAGAAATGGGATGCCACCTTTTGTTATTAATTGTGACTTGAATCTTGTGATAAAAGTCCAAAATATGGTCGATTTAATTTAATTTCTGGTTTAATAAGCTTAACTAACTTTAGTTTTACGAAATTTGTACTTTAACTTATAAGGAAAAAATTTGTTTTGAGAAAATGGATACTTGTTTATGGGCGAAAACAAATCTAAAATAGGACACTTATTTCTGGACGCAGGAAATAGCTATATCTGTTTGAAGTGTTTGATGTGTTTAAATCTACATGTCATGATTTTTATATTGAAACAAAAACCAAACTCGTTCTACACACGTTAATTGAATATTTCTTAAGAAATATCATTACTGGACACAAATCGTGGTATTTCCAATAACATGCATCAACAGCAAATGATAGAATTTCATGATTTGGATGAAGGACTGCCTGCGAAATTTCATACTACGAAATCGAAACTTTACTGGTTCTTCAATGTTCAAGACTTAATTTACTTAGGTCAAACGACCAACGAATTTTTTTTTAAAGATGTTCTAGATTGCCTTTTAAAGGGGTAGGGAAAAGTCTTTAGTGGATATTCACCTTCTAGCCAAACAATTAATAATAATAATAATAATAGAAAATTGCGCTTAGATAAGGGTTTTGATTGTGAATCCCTAGAAAGGAACATATGACAAAATTTCACATAGGTGTTTCAGTTTGCGAGCGTTTAAAAATTCATATAGCTGCAGGAGACTTTGTGGAAAATTAAATTTATATTGGTTTTCCCGCAAAACACCCCTTGAACTTTTTAAATGCGCTGTGCATGTATTTGTTTCTTGTTTTTAGTTGAGGAATCGTTCTACAACAATGAAGTTATAAATCTCGTATTCGATGGAATCGATACATTTGCGGATATTTATGTAAACGATGTTCTTATTGGATCAACTAACAACATGTTTGTGCAGTACATATTCGACATAAAATCATCTCTTAAGGTAAATATTATGTATATTTGTTTTACTTTAAAATTTTTCGTTTCATATTAATGGGAGATTGTCAGGGATCGGCCGTCAGGGGTACATTCCAGGAGGGAACTTAAATGAATTTGTAGCGGGCCGATTTATTGTTTACTCTTATTAGTTACTCTAGTTCTATTGCGTAAACATGTGATGGACAGCGAAAATGTAATGTCTTCACATCTACTTGCATCTAAGAGAATCGAAACAACTAATGAATAATTTATATAACGTAACGTAGCTTCATGTTTGAAATCGCTTTAGTGTGAAAAGCACAATGTAAATAAAGTGGTGAATATGCCCATGTTAAGCGGAACCCTTGTTAAAAATTAGAAAAAACAAACTTTTCAATTTAATTTTTTATAGAAAGTGATTTTTGGACAGTAATAGATAATTTATTCTTTGATATTTTTCTTATATCGTTTTTCCTAAAACTAGTCACACCAACTCTGGTTAATATGCCCATGGCATGTTCCTAATATGTCGAATAATTTATTTTATCAAAAACATACAATCTTCGTCGGTAAAGTATATTTATTTGGAAACAAAATGCATGATGACAACAAACTAATAAACGAAACCAAAATTAGAATATTTCCGAAAAACTAAACATAGATTTACGCTGGTAAGTAGACACTTCCTGAAAAACTAAGTAAAATGTATCAAAATAGTAACAAAGCCTAAGTATTTTAAAAATACATAAATTATTTTAGAATTCAGTCAACACTTAAAAATGAGTAACAAAACAAAATATCTAATAGTATCTCTGACAATTTTAGCCACAGTCTGAACAAATAAAAACCATCTTATCACCTTTGGTGAGTCCGACGCACTCTTCGTGAAAGTAAACTAAACACACCGAGCACAATCGCATATCTTTTTTCACGTCTTGTCGACAAGCTTTGCAGTACGACGATTCTTGGTGTTTTATTTTTTCTCCTTGATCTTCGGTCTTTAAAACGATGTTTTTTGCTTTGGTAACTTTTGTTGTTGTTTTGGTGGGAAAAACTGCTTTTTTCACAATAAGCGCTTTGCTGTTAATAGCTTTTCTCTTTTTAGTTGTTTTTGGGATATCTTTACCTGGTGTCTCTAACATTTCAGTAAAACTCACGGTCAGGACATTTTCTTCTTTATCGTTTTTTGTTTTTTTGTACTTCTTTCCGCTTTAGGCTGGTCCTCTGATGTTTTGTCCTCATTTTCCTTCTTATTAAGCGTTCTCTTGATATTTTTTATTGACTTCTGGTTTTTCGCGTCAATCTTTAAACTTTTAACGTCTTTTGTTCTTTGATGTTCGTTCTTGTAGCCTCTTTGTCGTCCAATGTTGCCTCTTCGTCATCAAGTTTTGCCTCGATTTCCAAACAAAAAGTTTGTGTTAAGATATCGCTGTATAAAGACATATTATCATCTGCTGATAAGGAACTACTTGATGACGACCGTTTTCTCTTACTCTGGCGTTTTGGTCCAAAAGATTTAGGACAATTGGAGACCTTTGATAGGAGAGTTTTTTCTATGGAGTTTTGGTCATTCCTCTGTTGACATCTGGAAGGTCCAGGTCGGGGTGTAGTTTCCCTTCGACGCTCTTGGTTTTCTTCTAGTCTGTTAGTTCTTCCAATGTTATTGTTTTCCACAAGTTCTCGTTCCGTTAAAATGCTAGGAGCAAAAGCTACTTCGGGAATAGCATGTGGGTTGTACGGATAGATACCCGTAGCAGAGAAACCTGATATTATGTTTTTGGGGGTTAATGACTTGTCTCAAACGATAGAGAACAGCTCCCCAAACCTTTGTTTGGTTATAGCTCGGTCTTTGTAGCGAGCCCAATATAAAAGTACTTCACCATCCCAATGATGCTCAAATGATTTGAATACAGCCTTGTCCATTGCCTGCAGCTCATGCGTCGTATTACTCGGGAGATATAAAAGGGTGATTCCATAAGAGTCTGCAGTGTCAACAATAGAATGATCTATATGGCAAAATGCGCCATTAAAAATTAGAAGGCAATTGCCTGGCCGCATATATTTTCCAAAGTGCTTTATCCATTCATTAAATGTTTCAATTGTCATGCTTGCTTTCTTCGTCATGAGGGCCAGAGTTCCTGGGGGCAAGTTGTCACACCATTCGCGTTTCATCCTTTTCCCTTTGAATAAAATTGCTGGGGGTATTCTTCCCCCACTAGCGTTGTCACAAGCAACGACAATAACATTCTCTGCGTGTTCTGGTGCCACTAGGTGGACCCTTTTCGCGCCCTTTTTAGCTAGAATAGTTTGCTGGTGATGTAACGTTAATCTGCACCCCTTTTTAACCATGTTATAAATTCTTTCAGGTTTATCCATTAAGTCAAGTTCTATAAGCACTGTTTTAAGCTTTTCAAAATAATCAGAAACAATATATTTGTTGAGCTTTTGTGCTCTCGCCGGGTTCATGTTCTGTGCCCGTCTAGGAGAAATCTCTGGGTGTCTATTTAAGAATGCTTTCAACCAGTAAAGGCTAGCTTGGCGCTTTTCTTGTGAGAAAATGTTAGATATACCGTTTCGCTCACAATAGTGGTACACAGATCTTCGAAGCATTCATTTCGTAAGAGGGTAACCCACCTGCGCCAGCGTGATAATTCGGGCCACTAATTCTGTTTTTTGGTCTTTATTCAGAACTCTTTTTCTGCCAAGTGGTTGTTTTACGTTAGTATTTTTCCTTCGTCCTTCGTGGTATTTTATTAGAAGCTGAGTTTTTCGACTTTCCGTTTTCTACCGTTCTTAGGGCGCGCTTAAGGTCTTCCTCGGTCCACTGAGGCCGATTTCCTTTTGTTTTTTTAGGTGACATCTGTGATACAAAAATTTAAATTAGTAATAAACATTCAACAACGAACCGAAGGTAATATTCCCATATGGACATATTAACTCTCGATGACGATGGACGTATTAGCAACAGAGAAAGTAAATGCATTTTTTAAGTTTTTAAGGTTAATTTGAAAATATTTTTATCAAAACTATATACCGCGATATCATAAAGTTTCTGGGTCAACGGTGGCCATGGGGTGAAAAACGTCTGTCTTAATTTATATCATCCTTTTGAGAAAAATCTGATAAAATTTTCAGGTTATGTGTCATACTGACATTAAGATTAATATATTGACAAATTTTAACGTCAGCATTACACTTAACCTGAAAATTTTATCAGATTTTTCTCAAAAGGATGATATAAATTAAGACAGACGTTTTTCACCCCATGGCCACCGTTGACCCAGAAACTTTATGATATCGCGGTACTATAAGAATGGTAAAAAGGCATATTTTAAAATGCTGTACTTACAATTATTGCAAACAAACACAAACAAAATTTACACTCTATTAAGCACGTGTTATTTTTATAGTCGACAGCGCCAAAAACATGTAATTCACTTTCAACCTCTCGGCAGAGAATAAGCAGAAACTGATTTGACTCGCAGCGCTGTAAGCGCGAAATCTTAACGTGTTGGACGCCCTCTATTAGCATATAAGTTAAACTTTTTAAAATAGCAGCGGGTAGGCAGATTACCTGCATGGGCATATTCACCTTTTTTGTAATAGATGGAGCTGTATATATGAAGGCGGCTGGTCGGCTCTTACAACAAACATACAGTGGTATGACGCACATAACATGTTTCGCATATGTTCTTCAGCGATTATCGGAGGAAATCAGAAATTGCTACCGAATGTGTATAAACTGATATCTTCTCCCAAGAAAGCTTTCGTGAAGGCACCTGCACGCAAGAATTTATTTCGTGGCAAAACTGCCACATGTGCCACTACTACCAGAACCTGTTATAACGCGCTGGGGCACATGGACAGAGGCAGCATCCTATTAACACATGCGTTCTGACGACGTTAAAAGTGTAAAACAGCTATCAATCCGCCCTCTTGTGATGTATATTTTTATGTTATAAAATTGTTTTTTACTTCAAAAATTATTTTTATACATAACTACTCACACACTTCTCTGATCCCATTAGTTGGATGAAGAGAATACCATTACTCTTAAGTTTCTTTCGCCTATTGAGAAGGCCGCGTCACTTTACGAAATACAAGCTAAAGATTATGAAGTTCCTCCTCAATGCGTACCAGAAGTTTACCAGGGGGAATGTCACGTTAATCACATTAGAAAGATGCAGGCATCCTTCTCATGGGATTGGGGTCCAGCTTTTCCATCCGTTGGTTTATGGTAAGTTATTTTCGATATATTAATTTATGTAAGACAGAGCGAGTTATCGAAAACAATTCAGCTAGATTTTGCGGCTTTTGGAGACAATTAGTTTTAGTTATTTCGAACCAAAAACGGATATGTCTTGATACTAATAATTTCGAATAACAATAAGAATTAAATCGACGACACATTGCTTAAAAACCTATGATTTTATCGTTACAATACTTTCTTAGTTTTTAACCCTTTCTGATTGTAGTCCAGGAATCCCCCAACACGATTTCATTATCATCTTTCTTATCGTACTAAATGCAACACTGCATATTTTGATTAGAAATTAATGGGACAGTAAAGAAAGAAATAATTCCTACATGATCTGCAAAGCAGCAAAGTTTGACCGCTCTAATTAAAATATTATTTAGTACAGGTCTGTAAAGGTATAATGAAGTAATTAATAGTAATTTACTATAAATTAATCAATTTAAAAATGCTTAAGAGAAATAGGGGCGTATTGAGAAGTCGCATTAAATTAATATGACAACAAAAACTTCTAGACAACAAGAACTTCCTTCAATGTCATAGCCTATGACATTGAAGGAAGTTCTACTTTTGTATCTAACATAATAACAGCACCGTTCGTGATGGTATATCTCTAGATATTAATAATGTTTCGCATGCGGGAACCAATTCGTTAGTCACGCCTCTGCTTTCGCTCCGAATTGGTCCACTCTACTGATGATATAATATTATGAATACATTGATCAATTACTTCAGCAACTGTTTCCCCATTTATGACTGGCAATATTTTAGTTGCAATTAAGTATGGTTAGTATGAAGTTGTCGGAAGAAGAATACCAACAACTACATTTAACACATATCGTCCCATTACATCCGTTGTTTCGTCTGCACTTACCCAAATATAATGACCAGATAGGTTGGTTCGTATTTTTTCAATGGTTCTTAAATAACATTTTGGTAAGTGGTATTTACGTAAAGTAGATTCATTTGGCATATGACGATCAATATATTTTGTAAGAAACTTCTTCAGGACTTGATTGTTAAGCTTTTTGAATGGGATATTGACCGCCATAAAAGCTTTACACAGTTCTTCGTTAAAAGTGTCAGGTGCAGATGGTTATATGTTATCTTGATGAGTTTTTGAAGGAACATGTCTCTGCACATTACACTTTTGTGGACGCCTTAAACTTAATGAACAGGCACTGTAATGTTTTTCGGTATTATTACGAATATGCAACCAATCTGTATGGCCTCTAATCCATCCTACCATGGTTGCCCTACGAGAATTCTCCATAATTAATGAAAATAAAGAGAAATACTAAGAACAGAAGGAAATGGACTAAAAAGAAGTAACGAAAACTACTCCAAAAATAAGGTAGTAAATTCGACTTAATATTTATAAAAAATTATAGGATAAATATAAAATATAACAATATAAAACGGATTTTTTAAAATACTAAACGTTGTAACCAAATTACATTGAAAGAAACGAAACCAGAAACAACTCCTTATAGAAGAGAATAGAAAATATATTATATAACAGCATGTAAACACGAGAATACACTTTGGAAATTAGCGGATATAATTTTTAAGCGCTTCTTTCAATGAAGTCTAACGAAATAATATATAAATGTATATTCCGTCTTGCACGCCACTATTGAATTAGATTTATAAAGGAATACACACAATGTACTATTAATAACGACGGAAATAACGTTGGCAGAGCAAGCAAATAGTGGGGCTGTTATAACATGCATACTATACCGGATACCGCCACAACGTTTTATCGGGGCAATTGGTCATTCAATCGCTTCAGTCCGCTCTCTGATAATAATCTTTATTCGTCCAACAGCGGTTGCTACAAACAAGACAATAATGGAGAGTATACGAGGGCTGTTCTCTTTCCGCTGAGCCTGGTAAAGTAAAACACAATTTATTTACAAAAAACATTTATTTATAATTTTTCAAAGTATACCCCTCCACAGTCAATGCATTTTTGCATACGTCAAAACCAATCTTGAAAACATTTTCTCCAATATTCTGGCCGTAGTTCGTTTATTTCATTTTTAAAACTATCAACCACTTCTTCGCCGATGTAAACCCCGTATTTTATCCTTTACCCGCGGAAATAAGAAGTCATTATGTGCTCGGTCTGGACTATATGGTGAATGATCCATTATTTCTATGTTTTGGGCATTCAAATACTCAGTTGTTCGAGCGGCAGTGTGGGCCCAAGCGTTATCTTGATGAAATATGATCCTTCCTCTTGGACGTTTTTCGCGAACATTTTGGAGAACCTGAGGCAAACAAACTGTAGTTTTAATTCTGAATTAACAGTACGTCTATCCTCCAGTGCTACAGTGGGAATATACCCAGTAATTCCAAAAAATGTGGCGACTATCATCTTGCTTCGGCATTTTTCACGAACAACTTTTGTTGGAGCCGACTCATTCTCAACGACCAAAACTGACTATTGTTGCTTTTTTTCGGAATCATAGCAGTATACCCATGTTTCATAATCTGCGATTATGTTGTACACCAATTGAGACGATCCACGGTCAAAGCGATCTAGTGTAGATCTGCACCATCTCACAAGGACTTCTTTTTGAATTGAAGTCAAGTTGAGAATCCACCGAGAACAAAGCTTACGGACTTTCGAATGTTTGTTGTAAAATAATGTTAATTGCTTTCACACCAATCTTTCAAGTTGCTTGAATGCTTCTGACAGTAGTATGCCGGTCCTCTTCAATCATGTTCCAAATAAGAACAATATTTTTTTCTCTAACTCTTGAACCCTTGAAATTGTGAAGAATCACAGCTCGATAATGGTCAGTTCCATGACTTATTACTTTAAGTTTTTGTAATTTACAAACAATCAGGTATATTTGACAACTGTCATTATAACTAAACTTGTAATCTACTAAATTGAATTTGTCAAACAAAATTTGTCGCGAAGTTGTTCTTTTTTGTGAATGTATCCTTCTTCAACAGGGGCGCACTGACGAATCTGTAAAAAGATGAAATCTGCGTCTTTGGAAAGGGATACGTTCACAAAATTATTGATATTGAACTTATATTGTGTTCTTCGCACCACATTTTTAATAATATTTTATATTATTAAAAATACCTTTGTATTGAATAAAATTGGTGAGGTTTTTGCCTACTATGTATGTTTTAAATTATTCTGTCAATTACTTATGCTATTGAACTTGATTTTTACTAGGGCTGGTCATTTTATACTTCTTCATTCAATCTCCACATCTTAAATTGTAATTGCTAAATTAAATTTGTATTTCTTTTTGTTTTTCTGATTTTATTTTTGTTGTTTTACTATGTTTTCCATGATTTAATCTTTCCCCCAAATACCCTTGTGTATAATTCTAATTTTGTATTTAGCATTATTTTCTCTTCCGCTACTAATACCGAATCGACAATATAACTTATCTACGGTATCCTTATTGTTTCCATCTTCGAAACGGGTGTCCTTCTTTGCTCTTTCTATTTTTTTGGCCGACTCCTAAGATAATTTCAAGTTTCACATTGGCTTTCTATAGTTTTCGATATAGTTTTTGGTTTTTAGTACTCTTCATACGAGGGATGTCTTTTTAGTGTTGCATATAGTCATAAAATCACACAGTGGATCGAATAAAAGGGCGTATTGCTTTTCCCCAAAAATTGATACTATTTCGCATTCGTTCAAACCAATTGTTAAAGCAGTTATTCCAGTCTTCAGTTGCAGTGCCGGCTTACCTATTTTTTGTATATAAAGTCCATTCTCCTATTTTTCATGCTGGAAAAGACGACTATGACTTTGTTGTCAAAATCCGGGATAAACTGGATGAACTTCTTTTCTATTGATAGGACCGCCAATGTGTTCAGTCGATCTTCTGACATTGTGCTTATCAGAAAAGTTTTAATGAGTTTGAGGGTGGAAAAACATCGTTCACATTCTGCTGTCGACATGGGCGTTGTACAAATAATATCCAATAGTTTGTATGTTTCCGTCAAAACCTTTTTTAGGTTGTCTGTTATGAACATTAAAAGTGGAAAACACCACCTACGTCACACTGTCATCGCGCTCATAAATTACTGTTCACTTTTCAATTTTACACTGTCCAACATAGGATAAGATTTCACAGTTTCATCAAAATTTTTTTGCGGAAATGAATGACTTTAAGTTTTAAAATTTTGAGAATCAAATAATTTTGCTGTACTTAAGTGATCCCTAAAATCAAATCGGTCGCTAATTTGGCTTAAAGTAGTGTCACATACTTCCTTTGCAATAACAGCTCTGTTCTCTCCAGCTGTCGTTTTTTGTCTTTTCCTTGCAGGTTCTTCATTATTGCGTTCTTGATTGTCATTGTCAGTAGAATTTCTTAAATTTCTAATGCGAATAATTTGCTGTTGAAATTGTTCAATTGCCTTTTGCAGTTGAGCACCGTCAATCCCGCATTTTTCAGTCTGATTAAATAATATTTCAACGTGCGGCATGATGAAATGAAATATTTTCAGCCAGAAGAGAAATTCCGGGCAATTTAAATGTTTCAATAAACCACTTGCTTTACTAATAGTAACTGTATCCATCCCATCTTTGTCAATAATCTTGTCTTCTTTCTTGTTGTTCTTTGAAAGAATCCTGGTGTTCAAATAATGTGTTTACAGTTCGACTTTTGAAAATCGAGCGTGTAGGAGCAGCGCGTGGTAATCTACGTTTGACTATTTCATCTAGAATTACCGTTCGTTTTGCCGATCGACAAAAAAACTTGAAAATGACTGCAAATTTGCAAAGAAAATTTATTTTTACATTTTTATTGCACTGTGCCGCTCGTTCAATAATTAAATTAAATTGATGCGCGTAACAGTGAATATAATGTGTCTGTAGAAATGTTCTCTTGATAATAGCTTGGACACCATTTGTCTTACCACTCATCACGGACGCCCCATCGTAACTTTGAGCGATTAGTTTATTATCATCAGACCCAGAAGGAGAATTTAAAATAGTTTGCACCCGGCTTAAAAAAAGCGTTCAAAAATTTGTCCATTAAACACGTATCGAATAATAACAACCATTTGCTGATTATTAGCGGTGTAGTTTCATCGGCCACCAAGGCAATGAAATTTGCAAATTTAATTTCTTTTAATATTTCCTGCTTTAAATTTGCCACATTGCATCTAGCAATTCGTTCTGAATAGTTTTTGAGGAGCCTTTAAAGACTTGTGAACAAATTTTATACACATAATTAACCGGCGCAAAATATGACGATTTTTTCCACATCTTCATTTTACTTAATTTTTTGTCGCAAACAAGCACTGTTTAGCTGTTCACGTATGCCCACTTTGCCTATAACACTAAAATCCACGCATGCATTCATGTGAGAAACGGAATTTTCGTATTTCTTTGCCCTTTCTGCGATATGCTTTAAATCATTCAAACCTTGTTTATTCCACGCACTTTCTTAAAAATTCAGCAGATGAAACAAAATAGTTTATTTGTTAGTAAATAATCTAAACATAGTTTTCATATATATTTTTATTGAATACTCTATTGTAAGTTCGAGTTTTACTTGTTGAAGTGTAGTTTATTTGAAGTTCAGGGATAGGTCTTCTTTTCTTTTTAATTAAGTTTTTCCTCAAATGATAGCGGGTTTTTTAAAAGATTTTGCACACTATTAACTTCCATCATTAATAATAAACACGTGCAGTAAGCGCCGAAAACAATACTATCACAATAAACGCAAGACGTTAACTGGAGTCGAGCGAGTCTGTGCCCAAAACAACGTATAAAAACATATGGCGAAGATAAGCGGGACCAGCCGATCCATATTCGGAATAGGTACATCTGAAATCGTGCCCCGGAACATAGTTTTGAGCGTTTATGCGCTAGTGTCTGTGGTGCGGAAGGAAACTTTGATACCATTGTTATAAAAATACGTAAAAATAATAAAATACAATAATGCACTGAATTACATGCGAATTTCTTTTGTGTTTATCTTGGTGGTGGGTGGGCACATACCCTTCTGCCCTTTAGTACCAGCCGCCACTGTTCAGTTGGGACAGTTAAAATTGCTGTTTTGAAGGCATCTATTACTTCTTCTGGCGACTGAAATCATCGACTGAAATCATCGACCACGCATTCAATTCTTGATCTTTAGGAACGTAAACAAATCGTTGGGATTTAGGTTTGGACTATACGGAGGATGATCTAATAATTCGATATTTTGCTGCTCCAAACACTCAATTGTCTTCCGAGTTGTGCACGTACTCGCATTGTCATGATGCAGGAAGATTCAGGTTTCTCGAAGCTCGGCGATTATTTCTGGCAAAGAAATGGTTGTGTACCAATCCGCATTCTTCGATCTTGCAAAGGAATTGTAGCCACATGATCTGCTTTTGAGACAAACGTTGCGACCGTCATTTTCGACACACTTCGTGAACGGATAACTTTTTCGGATTCTCTTCATTTTGAAACACCCAAATAACGGACTGACGTTTATTTTCGGGTTCATAGGAATACATCCTTGATTAATCGCCACTCGCGATGCTATAGATGTTTTTTTTTAGAGTTTCCGGTATTGAACCTGCTCAAAGTTTTTTGGCACCAATTTACGCGAGCCGACTTTTGCTCTTCGGTTAAAAGATGCGGAATCCAACGGGAATTTTCTCACACCCAGTTCATCATGTAGGATCGCTTTTGAAGTCTTTGAAGTACCCATAGATGTCTCAATTTGAAGATATGTCGCACGTTTTATCTTCCTTAATCAGGTGGCCCACAGCATCCACGTTTTTTTGGGTGACTGGTGTTCTAAGCAGACCTGCCCTGGGATCGTCTCTGATACTGGTGCATCCACGTTGGAATTCACGGTACCAACGTGAACTTGTCGATTACAAAGAGAAATTAACTCAGCAATTGATTAATGTTGAGTTAATATTCTCCGAAAGTTGCGCGAAAATTTCATTTACGGCCAACTTATAAACTTTAAAAGTCCACCATGACTAAATCACTTGCCGTATCTTGATGAAACGTTAGATTTAGGTTAACGAAAGATTGATTAATTTTGACACCCGACGTTTGGCGCATGCAACACTAAAAAGACATCTCTCGTATGTTATTTCATACATTTTCTGGGCACAAAATTTATTGGAAAATTCATAATACAAGGTGCATTCAAGTTCTAAGGCCTCCGATTTTTTTTCTAACTAACTACTCACCCGAAAACTATGAAACTGGTGTTACTTCTCGACGTAATCTCCCTGCGGACGTACACATTTTTCACAACGTCGACGCCATGATTCCATGGCCGCGGCGAAGGCTTCTTTAGGAGTCTGTTTCGACCACTGGAAAATCGCTGAAGCAATAGCAGCACGGCTGGTGAATGTGCGGCCACGGACAGTGTCTTTCATTGTTGGAAACAGCCAAAAGTCACTAGGAGCCAGGTCAGGTGAGTAGAGAGTATGAGAAATCACTTCAAAGTTGTTTTCACGAAGAAACTGTTGCGTAACGTTAGCCCGATGTGCGGGTGCGTTGTCTTGGTGAAACAGCACACGCGTAGCCTTTCCCGGACGTTATTGTTGCAGTGCAGGAAGGAACTTGTTCTTCTAAACATTTTCGTAGGATGCACCTGTCACCGTAGTGCCCTTTGGAACACAATGGGTAAGGATTACGCCCTCACTGGCCCAGAACATGGACACCATCATTTTTTCAGGACTGGCGGTTACCCGAAATTTTTTTGGTGGCGGTGAATCTGTGTGCTTCCATTGAGCTGACTGGCGCTTTGTTTCTGGATTGAAAAATGGCATCCACGTCTCATCCACTGTCACAATCGACGAAAAGAAAGTCCCATTCTTGCCTTGGTTGCGCGTCAACATTGGTTGGCAACATGCCACACGAGCAGACTTGTGGTCGTCCGTCAGCATTCGTGGCACCCACCTGGAGGACACTTTTCGCATTTTCAGGTCGTCATGCAGGATTGTGTGCACAGAACCCACGGAAATGCTAACACTGGAGGCGATCTGTTCAACTGTCATTCGGCGATCCCCCAAAACAAGTCTCTCCACTTTCTCGATCATGTCGTCAGACCGGCTTGTGCGAGCCCGAGGTTGTTTCGGTTTGTTGTCACACGATGTTCTGCCTTCATTAAACTGTCGCACCCACGAACGCACTTTCGACACATCCATAACTCCATCACCACATGTCTCCTTCAACTGTCGATGAATTTCAATTGGTGTCACACCACGCAAATTCAGAAAACGAATGATTGCACGCTGTTCAAGTAAGGAAAACGTAGCAATTTGAAGTATCTAAAACAGTTCTCATTCTCGACGCTGCCGCTACAATTCCATCTGCCGTACAGTGCTGCCATCTCTGTGACGTATTGACAACGAACGCACGCTCATTTTAAAACAATGCACATGCTTCTATCTCTTTCCAGTCTAGAGAAAAAAAATCGGAGGCCTTAGAACTTGAATGCACCTCGTATATTGATCATCCTAATATTAATAAAGATTTATCTAAATTTAACTTAGGAAACCTGTGTATTTGGAAGCTTATAATGTGTCCAGTATACGAGATGTAATTGTTAATACCGCCGAAAGCGACGATTCATGGGTAATAACAACAAGTATTTATATGGCAGATCCACCTGGAAGTATAATAAAAGGAACTATTACCATAATTCTTCACACAGATATAGAAATAATGGAAACCGTTTATACGGTTGAAATTACTGCTAGCCAAAATGGTGATTACGTGTTTACTAGATCACTTACTATTCCCAAGGTAAGAAAGTCTAATAAAAGTTCATATCTTATTTGTGTTCTGGATAAATTGTAAATGTTTGCTAAAATTTATGTCTTTTAGTTGTATGTCGGTTTATGGTGGCCGAACGGTTATGGAAATCAAAATCTTTATGAATTGGAACTTCATTTTGTCGATGGAGCCAATGTAATCCATAAAAAAAGTTTTAAAATAGGATTTAGAACAGTTAGTCTGGTACAAAATGAACTAGCAAGTAAGTAGTAAGTTACTTTTACAATATGCTGTTATATGCTATTTTTTATACATTATAACTAAAGAAGCGAAATTAAGCAGCGCGCCAGCATGCGCTTTATATTAAGTACATAAAATAAAAGAAATAGCAAGTAGTAATTTATAAAACTGAAATTCTTACCGTTTATGTTTCTGTTTATAATAAACTTATTCACTGCGTCTGACAATAATCGTTTTCACGATCTACTTAACTGCGACATTATTACATACCGCATACGACGTATGTACAACAGTCCCTTCAGAAGTCTACACATCCGAAGACATATGCATCGCACCCGACATATACAGGGTTAGTTAAAAGTATGGAGACGGCGATTTATTGTTG